>OX451739.1:429608954-430208954 GCA_948472305.1 Vicia faba | reverse complement strand
ATCAACATTTTTAAGTGATATTCATCATTTGATCAAGGGTTGATCATTATTCCATAAGGAAATTCCTCATATCATCAAAAGTCAAGAATTTGCCAAATTAGGGTTTTCCTTAGGAGAAGTCAACTGAACTTTGACAAGGAATAACTTTCACATGCTTCATTAACTTTTCCCCAACCAAAGCCAATTTTGAAGAAATTCAATTCTCTACATTTTTTCTTTTATTCTCAAGTCTAAAAGATGCTTCATTTGGAAGATATGATCTCATACATTATAGGTCATTTTCAAAAAGTCAACAAAAGACACTTTTTGTCATGGCAACTTACATTAAGATGATTTTTCCAAATGCAAAAATAATTAAAAGATGAAGTATAGAGGACATCTTGGAATTTCCAAAAAGTCCAAGATCATCTCCAAAATGTGAAAATTGAGCAAGTTATGAGTTTCACAAGTTGGGGAATTTTGAAGGAATTCATGAATTTCAAGTTGGGCAATTTTGAACTTTTAGATCAATGGACCTAATTGTTGAGACTCATACATGTTCATGATATGTTAGAGGATTCCTAAAACCATTTTCTTATTTTTCATGATTTTTATTTATTTTATTTGAACTTTTTTCATTTAAAACAAATTAAATCAAGAACAAAGTGTAAAGCAAATGGGCTTAGGCGTATGATTGGACTTATGGGTCAAGTTTGAAGCCCAAATTTCATGCAAAGGCCAGAAAGGAAGTCCAAGTTCAATGCATGTCAATAATGACAAGGATTTCACAAGTTTGGAAACCTTTTAATGTGTTTTATCTTGTTTTAAAAAGGGCCTTAATGCCTTGATTCTTACCTTACTTGTTTGCTCTCCTTTCACTCCTCTATATATACCACACTATGCAATCTACAAAGGGACGAAAAAAATCATTACCTAAGAGCACGAAAAAATCATTGTCTAAGAGCACGAAGTTGTAAAACTCATAACCAAAGTTCCAGATTCTCCCACTTAAAACCAGTGACTCCCCCATCCTTCTGAGACCCTTAGGAGGCGATCCACATCATTATCCAACCCCCACGCGTCTCAGAATCCCATCATACCATCCCTCTGATTTGGTAAAATTTTGATTTCGATTCTCTTTGATTTCGTAATTTAAATCATTTTTATGCGTATATTCTTATTACTATTGATGTTTTGAGCAAGTCTAATGTTTTACATGCAAGCGTGGAAGAAGAAATAATGTGATGCCATCATTAGGGCATCCAAAACGTTTGGTTTCAGATCTTAGGATATGGGACGATCCAAACAAAAAGAAGCTCAGATTCAGATTCAGAACCAGAACATTTTCTTTTTTCTTTTTAATACTTATGTTGTCTTATTAACTTTTTTTTAGATAATTAACTCAATCATAAAAATATCATAAAATCAAACACCCAAAAAAAGATTAGATTTCATTTTAATTAATAATCACTTCCTTTTTTTAATTAAAATCAATTAGACATTATATTTTTTTATTATCATTAACTTAATTTTCTTAAATCAATTAAAAAAATAATAAACAAAAAATCATAAAATTGAAATCACAAAAAAAATATATTTATGTTTTTTTTAGATTAAAATTAAATTTTGACAAATTTATTTTAATCCCATTTTAATGTTTATTTCATAATTAGTTTGTAATTAATTTAGATTTTTTTTTTTAAATATTAAGATCAAAATCACAAAAATACCAAAAATATTTAGGCTTTTCTTTTTAGGGTATTTAATTTACTTTCTAAATAATCTTTCCTATTATTTTCTATTTATGTACCATTTTAGAAATAAATGTATAGGTCGCACATATGATTTTGTAATAGTTAGTTTATCTTTTTCGCATTTTCCTTCTAAATATTATAACTGCTCATGGGATGTAATAGTTTAGGATTTACTTTCTCACACTTTTAGTTTCCACACCTTTGTATATACATGTATATTACTGTTAGTAATTAGGTCGTGTATGGTAGGATAAAAGCAAACGTTAGTAAACCTAACACTTAAGATAAATAACTGAAATACAACACACTCGCACAGGCGTACCTCTAAGGTACCTCCACTTGTTTCCTTCGGATAAATAAACAGTCACGACTCTCGAACATAAGAGATTTTAGTGGTAACCCTTTGGTTTAAATATCATAAGTCCCTCGATGACCCTTTCGATGTTTCCTCAGTATATGATCTTAAAACCTTAGGGGAACTACTAAAGTATCTTACTAGTTGCTTTCGTGACTGTACGATGACCCTTGTTTGTCCCTAAAAAATCCAACGATAGGCTACCTACTCACTAATAGTAGGATATCACTGTCTAAAGGAAAAAAGGAAAAGAACAAACCTTCCGAGTAGGTAGATAGCTCCTAGTTGCTTACTCATAAAAACAATCAAAAAACAATTTTTTCACACATACACAAACTCTTTTCTAAATATTTTCAAAGACAAAAAACACTTTGTATACGTACTCGCCGAAACGATAAATATTACAAAGTTCACCGCACTAAGGAATCTTTTCAAAATATCTTCAAAACACACTTACACAAAAAAGCATTTTCAAAGCAAGCTAGCAACTAAGAGCCCGTAGATAACTATTGATGGAAAAGAGTGCTAACACCTTCCCTTTCCATAACCTACCCCCTTACTGAGAAAATAATTTCGAAAGGTCTTTCCAGTTCTTTTCACCCTTTCCTTTGTTGGATAAAATAAAAGTCGGTAGTGACTCTTGCTAACCGCAATATTTGCGATAAAACACAGACCAGTAAAGTCAGTTCTCCCACCGTATTACAGTATGAATGTATGAAAGTGATCAAGGAATTTTGTTTCCTTTTGAGCACAACTACCTAGCCAAATAGTCAATTTACCTTGTTAGTGTGTGATCATTAGTATCCCCTTTTGAGCCTTTTTGTCGGTGTCTATGTTATTTTTGCCAAATGCTTGTCTATGAGTGTTTGGTTCTCATTTTTGTATGGATATTGATTCTTTATTTTCTTGAACCATTAACTATGATTTATAGTTTGAATTTTTGCCTTGCCTTAGAAAGTAGGGAGTATTCATATTATGATGATGGTTGAATTCAAATTGGGGAGATGAATGTTTACGTGCTCTTGTGTGTATTACTATGAGGTTGTGAAAAAAAGAAAAAGAAGATAAAAATAAGAGAAAAAGAAAAAAATGTGAAAAAGAAGTGATAAGAAAAATAAATAAATAAGAGAAAAAAAGTTTTGAAAAAACAAAAACAAAAAGAGTTTGAATAATTGTGCGAATAAGTATTGTGATTGGTTTGAGAAATTTGGAATGAAGAATAATTTTGATTGAAATTGTGTTGCTTGATTCTTTGTGAGTTGATCACTCCCTTAGGTTAAAGCAAGTTTTTGTTTCGATTAGCTATAGGACTTATCCTTTGTTTGTTACCCAAGCCACATTACAATCATGAAAAACCATTGTGAGTCTTTCCTTTGTATTTTCAATATGTTTTTTGGATGAGTGCATAATTTAGTCAATTGTTTGCACGATTGCGGATGAGTGAAAATACCTCATTGTTATGTTTTTATCATCTAACGATGATTGATTTTTCTAGGTGTGATTCATTTGTGAACTACTATTGTTTTAGAATGTTTGGCACGATTTATGTGTTTAACATTTTTGTGTGTATTGTTTTTCATTTGAACCATTGCATTTGTCTCCATTTTCAAAACTTGACAATTCGTGATTCTTTGGTTGATCGTTTTCTTTTCTTTGAGTTGTTTGTTTCTTGTTTGAGAACAAACAAGTTCAAGTTGGGGAGAGTTTGATAAGTGCAAATTGTAGCTATTTTTGTATATACTTTTTGTTGCACTTATAAACTCTTTGTTGTTTATATCAATTGAATAAACCCAACTTTTGTGTAAATTCATTTAGTTTGTGTATGTTGGTATTTTTGTGTACATAATGTATCAATTGATATTTTGTATTCATTTTGTAGGTATTTGAGCATTGTTAGAGCAAGAGGAATAAAAGCTCAAAGATGCATTTTTGGATAAATAAAGGAATAAGGCCAAGAAGAGAGAGCCATTTGAAGTTGTGGAGAGTAAGCAACAAAAGTTGCTAGACTGGTGTGCATCACCGGGCGAGGGCTATCGCGTCTGTGTCGCTGGGCGACGGTGGAGCGAAAGGGGTCAATTTTCCAAAAGTTTTTGTCTTTCTTCGCATCTCTGTCATTGGGCGAGGAAGAGTTACATCACTGAGAGACGTGAGTTTATCGCCAGGCGAGAGAAGATATTTCTGGCCAGTTGCATGCATGGTTCAACCTGGGCCAAGTGTATTAGAGTTGTCGCTGGAAGACGTGTGTTGTGTTGCCAGGCGATGGTCGCGGAACATATTTTTATTTATACTTTCATTTTGTTTAATTTGTTTGGTGATGGTTTTGGATGTGGTTTTTGATCTCCCAACTCCATTAACCTCATTTTTATAGTGGATTAGCTAGATAACAACTATGGAGCTTGCATAGGGATAATCCAGGGTGGATTTCTCCTTGACCGACTCTGACAATCCGGAAGATCTGTAGTTCATTTTTCTTCTTCTTTGTGTATTCTCTTTTAGTTGGGTTTTGTATGTATATTTAAATGATCTTATGTATATTTGTCGCCCATGGTGTTGTATAAAACTTTCCTTACAAATCTTTGTGGATTGTTATCCTTGATTTTTGCTCTGTGCTAGGGATTTGAGTTGTTATAGACATATACTGCTCAAATTCTTATCTTGGATTATTATCTAATAGTGTCTATATTCTAGAGATAGATTTAGTACTATAATTCACTTAGGATGTCTGTGATTAATGCCTCTGTGTTGGTTGTGTTGGCTGAGAGATCGTTAACACAAGTGGCACAGTTGACTTCTGTGTTGTTGAGGTGGTTGATAGATAGCTACCGAGGTGGTATAGTGGGTTTTGTGTTTGACATGTGATGACATTAACGAACACTGTAGGTTGAGCATAACTGGTCGATAGGTTTAAGTCTGTGAGGAGTATATTATATGCATGCTTGATAAGTTGTTCATTAAAAGGGAATGAATTTATTTCTTGTTAATAGTTTTTACCATTCCTTTACAAATAACCCATTTTCCCCAAACTCATTAACAAATTATTTGTCGAACGGAAAATCGATAAACAATCTTTATGGACACGATACAATATAACCTATATCACCCGGTAAAACTAATACTTTACTTTTTGCTTGCCACTTTACCGCTTCAGCAAAGTGTTGTTTAAGTATTTTAGCCAAAATGTGCCAAAGGGGGAGATTGTTATTTCTCTGAAATTATGGTTGGCTTACATTTTGGTAAAACCATTTTAGCAGCAACTTGTTGAACAAGTTGTTCCAATATTTTGTTTAAACATGTCGAGTAAGATGTCCCAACAAGGAGATAGGACATCGCGTCTGCAATAACCTAATAGTGTGGATCAACTAATTTTTATCTTTTAGATATTTAAGGAATATTCAATTATCTTATGCGGCGTCCAAGATTAACAAAATAAGTGTATTTGGTGATTGGTTTTCGAAGATTTGATTAGTTTCTAAATATGGATACATTTTTAGAAACTAATGATTAAAGGCCTATTTTCTTGGAGGAGTTTTTGCAGACTTTCTGCAGCCTCACTGCTGCGGTTTTGAAGCCCAACCCAGTCTAGAATAAAGTTATAAATAAAATGGTGTATACCTAGTATTAGGTGGAACTTGCAGATGTATTTGTGTTAGGGTTTTAGAATCCTTATTTGTTGGGTTGTAAGTTCTCTGTGAGATGCTCATAAGCTTTTAAGCATTGAACATATTGTTTGTCAATTCTCACAAGCTTTTAAGCATTGAGTCTTGCATGTTTTGGAAGTATAGCTTTTGGTTGTTTTTGTTCTCTACTTGAATTCAGACTTTTGCTCCAATTGATGATTGTAATTGAAGAGGGACTTGAGGATGGCCTCATGCCTAAGTGTGTCTTAGGTAGAAGTTAAGCAAAGGGTGTGATTAAGTGCATAAACTGTAAACTAGAGGTTTGCTGTAAGGTCTGCAAATTGATACTATCTAGTTGATTTTGTCCCTGGCTTGGTAGCCCCCAGAGTAGGAAAGTTGTTCCGAACTGGGTAAACATATCCTGTGTTATTTACTTTCAACACTGTTATTTTTGCTTATACATATTGCTGTTATGTATGAAGTTGGATCCTGTGTCTCGATATCTCTTAGGATATTCGGGATCTGATAGCTAGGATTTCAAGGGTAAATATAGTTTGTTACCCATGTTAACATTTTTTTGCGAAGTTCCTTATCTTTAATATCACTCATGAAGTTTTATGCATTGTGTCTAATGCAGTACACATGTGAAAATGATGGATATTGTCATCCATTTTCAAGATCATTATACGCACTCTTTATAGATTCATGTTGTCTGATATTAAACATAAATTGTCTTGGGGTGTGACGTGCATTCTCAAATCCTTAAGAAAGAAACTCCAAACAACTTTTGTCTCACCTTCAACTAATGTGAAAGCTATTAGGAAAATGTTATTGTTTCCACCTATGCCACAACCATTAACAAATTACATCTATACTTATCATACAACCATGTTCCGTCAACTTGAACAATTAGCTTACTGTATGCAAAACCTTTTATACATGGTTGAAATGTCCAAAAAAGACGATGGAAGATCCGATGGTCATTGAGTTGTGTTCCATCGTTTCAAAATGCAAGAAAGGTTTATAATTCTAAAATAGTAACAGGAAGATACGTTTTGATGACCAACACCGACTACGAAAGGTCATCGTAAGATGTCTCCACATTTCCAAACAGATTTAATTGCCCCGTTCTTTGCAATCCGCTCCTTTTTGTACAAGATTATGTACTTGTATTTTTCAATAATATGGATGAAAATGACCTTCACTTTTAGTGAAGCGTCACTATTAACAAGCTCCCAGATGCTACGACTAATCATGTATGAATCGAAGTTTCAATGATCTTATGACATAAAAAGTGAAGTGCAAGTGTGGGGCTCACCGATAATACTAATCATCCACTTTGAGTTCCCATTTCTTAGTGAAGCTCTGCATTTGAATTTGAATTATGAATTCTTACATTTAAATACATATCATTCACTATCATATTTTGATACTGTTCTGGACTGGACCGTCATCTGCCCCATCGCTAGGGAGGCCCAATCTAGCGCCTCTACAAAGGCCCAAAAACATGCAGCCCAAACCAATGACTGTTGGATACTTCCACATGTGTCCACTAAGAGAACGTGACTTGTAGGTGTCCATAACCTCCATCAACTTTACCTCCGAGAATAACGGGTCCAACTTCCCTATTTTCTCAGGGAAGTTGACCAGGGAGGAGGCCACGTGTTGGACTCCATACACACGTAACCATAACAGTCTTCATTATTGGGCCTTATCGAAGCCCAACATTGAAGACCTTGGCCCAACGCTGGGGGCTATAAATACCCTCTCACATGAGAGGGTCAGGTATTCATTCACTCACTATTACTATAGTACTTGCACTATGATTACTCTCGTTCTTACTTTGGCATCGGAGTACCTTGCAGGTACGGGCCCCTCATTTCACTCAACAATTGCCGTTCAACTCAAGCTCATGGGCCAGTGATGATTCTTTCTTATCAGGTACGATTGGTGGCACCGTCTGCGGGAATCCTGTTTCCCCGTCTTTCTTTAACTTAAGACCAAAGAAAACTCTTTCAACCTTTCGATCGTCATGGTCGACCAAGTCAACAACAATGACGAAAACATGCACTTAGTTGAGATTAACAACAACAACTTCGGTAACAAAGAGAACGATGACAGAGGCGGAAGAACCTTTTCCTCCTCCACTCACCCGCATCCACTCGACCCATTTCCTCGGCAGGATTACGATCCCATAATGTATCAGGAGATCCCTGTACCTGAGAACACTGACCCTACGACCAAGGCCCTTTTTATGGCGATCAACCAAACAAACTACACGATCTTCGCCCAGGGTGAACACCTTGGAATGCTAGAGAGGACCTGCCGATCCCCCAAAAATCATAGAAGACCGGACTCACGAACTCCGTCTCCGCGACGACGTGAGGGCCACTCCCGAACTCCTCCGTGGAGACATCAACAGGAGGATTCTCGAAGCCCCTCTTCCTGCCGCAACGGGCAAGGCCCCGCTTTGGAGAGGACCACACCCAAAGTCGTCAAAGAGCACAGTCACACTCCCCTGTGCAAGGAACGAAGATCCCCTGAACGTAAAAGGAATGAGGGTGATGAAGAGAAGAAGACTGGGCTGAGGAATCCTCCCTGACACAAAGTCCACCGCTACTACCGTTCCCCCTCTCGCTCCCTAGAACAAAGCGAAGAAGATGACCCTCGCGGTCCACTGTCCCAAGCCAGTATGGATGCCCATATTTCTAAGGGGATGGAGAAACACCCCCTTTAAAGAAGTATGATGGAGTTACAGACCCCGTTGACCACCTTGACAGCTTCAAGGTGATGCTCCATTAGCACAACATTGGGGGTCCCCATCAAACGCAAGTTGTTCTCCACGAGACTGTGGAAAATGACCATGGACTGGTATAAAATGCTCCCCCGGGTTTATCACCTCTTGGAGGAATCTGAAGAGCCAATTTTCCAGCAGCTTCACAACATCTCGCTGACACCCTAAAACCAAGGCCGCCCTCGAGGGTATAATCCAGGGGAGAGGTGAGACTCTTATGGAGTACATTGATCGGTTCAACCGCAAGGCCATCCATGTCCACTGCACCGATCACATGAAGAGGTAAATTCTCAGAAGGGGACTCCTCTCAGACACTAAGTTCACAAAGGCAGTCGACATCAAGCCTCCCAGTCTTTTGATGCATTCCTTGAAAAAGCCCAGACCTACATGACCTATGAGGAAAAAGAGGCCACCAACAACGCCCACGATTCGAGGAATCGCAGACTGACTGACGTCATGCGACTTAATAACGCGAGACCTTCTCGACTAACAGGGGATAAGAGAAGGGAAAAGAAGCCTCGCGACTCCTGTGAGCATAGAGGACCAGCTGTGAGATTCACCGAATACACCCGTTAACCACTTCCCACGAGCGTATCTTTGCGGAGTGCGCCAATGCTAAATTCAAGGAATGCAGAGTCAGGCTCCCTCGACCAACTCCTGCTAAGCCCGGGGCTGACAGGACAAAGTACTGTCAATACCACCAGAGCCGCAGTCACCTGACTGAAGACTGCATCCACTTGAAGGTTGCCATCGAGACTCTCATCAAGGCAGGGAGGCTCGGTCAATACAAGAGGAACGACACCCCTTGTCGGGATACTCGTAAGGTGAAAGAAATTGAAGAGGATGCCCCATTCAATGAATCTTCCCCCCTTTATACTGCCTTCTATGTCTCCATACCTGAGGACTTCTGCATCCCCGATAGCCTCGAAGAAGACGAGCTTTTGTTCACGCATAAAAGGTGGGATAAGTTCCCCTCCGTCATGGTCATATCTGGCGGGGGATTCAGTGACGTCTTGGTGAATTCAACAAAGAGGAAATTCAGTGAGATGATATATGTAGCCCCAGTCCAGGATGTAACCCTTGAAAGGTTCAAGGGAAAATCTGAGCCAATCACTTTTTATCTCGAGGAGCTTCCTGACGGAGCCCCCAACTCCAGCATCCCCTTGATCGTGAGGGCGAGGATGGCCAACTTTGACGTACATCACATCCTGGTCAACAAGGGGAGTTCCATCAACGTCATGTACACCCATCTATTCTGCACCCTACAGCTCGATAATTCTCACCTGTCACCATACGTAGGGACCGACCTACAAGGTTTCAATGGGTTAACCTCTAAGCCATAGGGTTATGTCGAGCTTTTTGTCATGTCTGGGGAAGAAACCACATCCCAATAGGTCAAATAGCATTTTCTAGTGGTCGACTACCCCTTTCTCTAGAATTGTATCCTGGGAAGACCAACACTGGCTGAGCTGACCTCCGTACCCTCCATGGTGCATTTGAAGATGAAGGTTTACACCAAGAGAGCTCGCGTCGCCACCATCCATGGAGACATCGCAGCTTCCAGGTGATGTTATAATGCAACCTCGAAAGGACAAAACATGGTTGACACTGGGGTACGACCTTCCAACAGAGCAGCCTCCTCGACAACAACGGCTCCCATGGTGGACAAACCAGCTTAAGTTGAAGAACAACAAGCTCCACCAAAGGTCAACTCCAATGGCCTCGAGACCCGCTTCGCCAAAGATGAATTCGAGCCCCCCAATGGAAAACAAGATTATCTCTGACCCATCCTCTACAGAGACTTCCAGTTCATCCCCCTCGGCTAGGACCCGAATAAAGATGAGAAGATTGATGCTGGACTCCCTGACCTGGAGAAAAAGCAGCTTAAAGCCTGCCTAAGGAAAAATACTGATTTTTTTGCGTGGAGCATTGCGGAGATGCCCAGACTCAACCATGAGGTCTCCTATCACCAAGTTGCTATGGATCCATCCGCTAGGGTAGTATTACAATGTAGGCGTAGGTAGTCTCCCGAAAAAGTAGAGGCTGCTGAAAAAGCTGTAAAAGACCTCTTAGAGGCCATTTTTTCCGAGGCCCGATATTCAACCTGGATCTTCAATGTTGTACTTGTTAAGAAAAATATTGGAAAATGGCATATGTGTGTTGACTATACCAATCTCAACCGGGCATGTCCCAAAGATGCATTTCCTTTACCTAACATTGACATGCTGGTTGAAAACTTGGCCTACTATAATTTTTTTAATCATTTATGGATGTATATTCGGGCTATAATCAAATCCCATGGCGATGAGCGACAAACATTGCACTTGCTTCATGACCGAGTCGGGAAATTACTACTACAACGTATTTCCCTTCGATCTAAAAAACGCATGCACGACATACCAGCGGAATGAACAAAGTCTTCTGTAGGGAGATCAGGGACATGCTTGAGGTGTACATGGATGACATGATCATCAAGTCTCGAGTAGAAATCGACCATGCTTCCCACCTAAAAAGAGTTTTTGGTCGAGCACGATGGTGCCTGATTAGGTTCAACCCGGAGAAGTGCACCTTTAGGGTCAAGGCGGGAAAATTCCTCGGTTTCTATCTAACCGAATGGGGAATCAAAGCCAACCCTGACAAATGCACGACATTAATCGAGATACCCACGCCAAACTCAAAAAAATCTATACAAGTCTTGAATGACATGCTCACCTCGCTCTCCCGCTTCATGGTGAAGCCTGTGCAACATGCACTCCCATTTTTCAAACTCTTGTGAAAAGAGGCGGCATTTGAATGGACCGAGGAGTGTGAGAAATCCATCCTCCACCTCAAACGAGCCCTTTCACAAACGCCCGTGGTGTCACGACTAGATAATGGGGAAACTTTGTTCCTTTACCTGGCCGTCTCTACCGAGGCCATAAGCGCAGTCCTCGTCCACAAGACACCAAACAGGTAAAAAGTAGTGTACTTTACTAGTAAAGTGTTGCAAGGCCCCGAGGTCAGATACCAACAAATTGAAAAGGTAGCCTTGGCACTCATTAACATGACAAGGAGGCTCAAATATTACTTCTTGGCCCACACAATTATCGTGCGAACATATCAACCTGTAAGACAACTTCTGGGTCGACCAGACATGGACGGTCGAATGCTGAAATAATCCCTAGAGCTTTCGGAGTTCGATATTCAATACGAAATCAAGAAATCCCTTAAATCCAAAATGTTGGCTGACTTCATCGCAGATATGATTGTCTATGAACCCTCTACGGACAGGGAACACAAGTGGACCATCTTCGTGGATGGAGCTTCCACCTCGACTGGGAGAGGAGCATGTATCCTTCTCGAGAATGAGGAAGGTGTTGTGAATGAGCATTCGCTCACCCAATCATTTCCCACATCGAACAATCAAGCTGAGTATGAGGCCCTGCTCGCAGGACTAAGGCTAACCGAAGATCTAGGTGTCTGAGAAGTACAAATATTCACAGATTTCCAACTCGTCGCCTCTTAAGTGCGAGGAGAATATCAGGCCAAGAATGATAGCCTCATCGAATACCTAAACCTAGTTAAAGAAAGGATGAAAAGATTCACCCTTGTAGAAATAAAACATGTACCCCACAAACAAAACACTCGGGCAAACATACTTTCAAAACCCACGAGCACCAAGAAGAAAGGTGGAAAAAAATCTTTCATTCAAGAGTCCCTTTCTCGCACGAGCTTTGAAAGATCCACTGCGTCACCCGAAGTGAATTCCATCAAGGACGTTATATGTTGGATGTACCCAATATTCAATTATCTCACCAAGGGAGAGTTACCATCTGGCCAAAAAGAGGCCAATGAAACCAAACAAAGAGCATGCTCCTTTGTAGTAGTTGAGCAGAAGCTCTATAGACAGGGGATTCTCCATCCCACTCCTGAAATGCATCGAGGAGTCTAAAGTTCCTGAGATCTTACGGGAAATCCACGAAGCGATCAATGCCCAACACTTGGGCAGGAGATCCCTGGATCAAAATGTGTTGTGAGCAGGGTATTACTGGCCAACCATGTAGTAAGACATGATAGAGCACGTCAAAAAATGTGACATATGTTAATGACACACAAACATGCACCTAGCGCCCCCATACGAGCTCAAAAAACTATCGTTCCCATGACTGTTTGCCTGTTGGGGAATGGACATCCTCAGGACTTTCACCCAAGGGTCATACCGAAATAAATTCTTGATCGTTGCAGTCGACTATTTCACAAAATGGATAAAGGCCGAAGCCCTCGCCAAAATCACATCACATAATATTCTTCATTTCTACAAATTAAATATGCTTACCCAATTCAGAATACCACAAGCACTCATGACCGACAATGGGACACAGTTCGCCGACCATAGCTTCCAAGAGTTTTTCACCAAGCTCGTCACCAAACAACACTTCACGTCCATCAAACACCCTCAAACGAACAGGCAGGTTAAGGCTACAAATATAGTCATCTTACAAGGACTCAAGCGCAGGCTGGGCGAAGCCAAAAAGAGATGGGTCAAAGAGATGCACATTGTGCCGTGGGCTTACAGGACGACATCCTCCTCAATGACCGAGAAAATTACATTTCCACTAACCTACGGTACCGAAGCAGTCATCCCCGTGGAAATCATGGAGCCATCTAGACAAACTGAAGTCCCTTTAGACGAGGAACTAAATGACTAGGCTCCAAGAGAAGAGCTTGACGTGGTCAAACAGATTCAGTTGGGGGAATATCTTTGCAAGGCCATACTGAAACAACATATAACTCCACTTCATGATGCCAAAGTCATAAAATGTGAGTTCCAGGTCGGCAGCCTAGTCCTACAGAGAAATCATAAAGATTCCCGTGAAGGAAAGTTGACCACCAACTGGGAAGACCCTTATCGTGTCCATGGGGCGACGAGAAATGGAGCCTACCACCTCGAACACCTAAGTGGAGAACAACTATCTCGACCATGGAACACTACAAATCTGAAACAATATTACAACTAAGTACCAAATAAAGGGCTTATCTGTCGACGTTCCCTCTCCGACAAATGATAGGGCTCGCTCGATCAAGGAATCATGTTGAAGTACAAACATAGCCTTCAACCAATGAAAAAGGCAGGTTTTTCGCTCATTGGTCAAGAAGAACCTTATCCCGATGGGGACACCTCGATCGAGCTCCGCCATCAAAGTACCTAATAAGCGGAACGCCCAGCTCGCAATGGGTAGTTCACACCACGAAGTTAATACCCCGACTGTGATCTTGGCTTCATCCACGCGGACCCTAACTCTGCCTCCTTGACACATCTCCACATGTGTCAACCACAACTAAAGTCGAGCACAAGTTTCCAATTGTCAAAGTTTCCACTTACCGAAATAAACATGTCGAACACAATGACACAATATCCACACAAAATATGAGAGAAAAGCAAAAGCATTCAAAATGTGACTGTGAAGGTCTGTGTTGTCTATATAATACAAAGGCGGGGCACACATAGCCAAATTAAAAGCAGTCATACAAAACACGAGCAAAGCCACTTGTCCAAAACATTTAACAAATGTTTGCGCATATGCTAGGTAAACATACAGGCACGCAAGCCCATAAACTCCTAATCTTGGTGCCCATCCTCCTCGCCATCCCATTCTTCCTTGGAATGATCATCGGGAGGATAAATTATCTTCCCGTCGACCACTTGATTGAAAATTCCAACACCTTCAATCACAAGCTCGACCCCACTATTGATGATTTTAAGCTGCTCCACGGAAGTGTTAAAGCTATAACTTAGAGTATCCACGACATACTGCTTGAGCACACGATTCCGAGCAATCAGATCTTTCCTAGTCTCAAGGTCCTTCTCCACGTCAGTTTCTTCATCAGCCAGCGCCACGATCTCCTCTAACTCCTTTACCCGAACAGCCAGTAGCTCGTTCTCCTTAGTCACAACTTCTAATTGAGGCCTTAGCTCATTCAAATCCTTGAGGAGCTTAACCTGCGATTCTTAATTTTCCTCATGGTTTATAATGTTATTCTTCAACTTTTCATTATGCCCCTGGATCCTGGAGATCCGGGCATTCACTTTTTTGAGAGCGTCATGCGAGTATGTCGGCCCATTATTCAGGGTAAAATCAGTTTCAAGAACCCTCACCACGGCGGCCACATCCTATGAAAGATTTTTTCCAGGCTTCTTTGTCCATAGACAGAATAGCTTCCCTCTCCTCTTCATGGAGACCTAAGGTGTTTTCCCTACTAAAGATACCTCAGTTGAGATAACAGGGGGCAACATGAAGGCTCATCAACACCCTTGTCTCCATCGACAATAACCATGTACTCCGGGTCTTCCCCACGCTTCCTTTTGGAAGCCTGTCCAGGAGGGGCGATATGGTCCCCTTGAAGGGAAGGTGAACCACTAAGGTAGGCATTAGCTTTGGCTTGTTCCTGGAGTTGAGCAGTCCGACTTTTGGGCATCATGTTTTTTGGATTCTAGGGCCTCAACTTGAGCACACGTTCAGAGAGGGTCACCATCCGGTCTACAATTAAATGGGAAACAATTAGTCTACGAGATAAAATGTTGTACCCCAACATTTTCCTTCAAGATATTCTCATGAGGTCCTCATTTGCTCAAGTTGGTTCAAGAATTGATCAGACAAATTCTCCTTCTAAGCAATGGGTCCAAAACTAGGGTTTTGTGTTTAACAAGGAATATTGGGCTCTCAAGTGGTTTTCATGGTTTTCCATAGGTCTTCAAGATTGCTCATGTCAAGTTTCAAGTCTTGCACCACAAGTTTGCTCAGTCAATGGCTCATATGACTGAAAATCAACTGCAATGGGTAAAAAGTCAACTATGGTCAACATACAGTCAAACTTCAAGATTTTTGGTCAACATCAAGGTTTTGAAGTCATATTCATCATTTGATCAAGGTTTTATCATGATTCCTCAAGAGAAGCCCTCAAATCATCAAAAGTCAAAAGTTGCCAAATTAGGGTTTCCTTAGGAGAAGTCAATTGAACTTTGACCAAGCATAACTTTCACATGCTTCGTCATCTTTTCCCCCCAGCCAAAACCCATTTTGAAGGAAATTCAATTCTCTACAACTCTTAATCTCTATGCTCAAGTCCAAAAAATGCATCATTTGAGAGATATAAGCCGATATATTATAGGCCATTTCAAAAGCCAACTAAAAGACACTTTTTTGTCAAGGCAACTTACATCAATATAAAGTCTTTAAAAGAAAAAATGATCAACATATAGGTTGTAGAGAACATCTCGAGATTTCCAAAAAGTCCAAGATCGCCTTCAAAAGATAAATATTGAGAGAATTATAGCCATTACAAGTTGGGAAATTTTGAGCAAATGCATGAAGACCAAATTGAGAAAGCTTAATATTTTGGACTATTGGGCCATGGTTTTGAGGTCCAAACGTGTTTATACCTTTCATACACCTCATAATTCATTCACACACCTTTGGTATTGTTTTGTTTTTATTATTTTTGATTTAATTCATTAATAATATCAATAAATAAGATAAAAATCATATCTTTTTGTACAAGAGTCCAAGCCCATTTCTTGTTGCCCTAAAATTCTCTATAAATTCAGGCATCAAGACAAGAATAGAACATGAAATCCTTGCACCACAAAATTTTCAAAAAAACACCAAAATTTTCCAAGAACCCTTAGTTTTGAAAACCCTATTTTCAAGCCTCCTCACCAGCAAACTTCCATTCCATTCATTTCCGGCAACATTGAAGGGTAAGATTGGATCGGTTACCATGATCCAAAAGGCCTAAACCAGCATATATACATCATCATTTTCCATTATCTCATGATTTTTGTATTTTTGTTTTCATGATGTTTTAACACACACTAATGCCACTAACATGTTTATGAGATGCTAATGTCCAAGTTTGAATCATAGCATGATTCCCATGCTATCTGAACCATGAATGGCCATGATCAAACTGATTCATGTTATTTTGGCCATACCTGACAAACAAGAACGAATTAGCCTTCAAAAATATCCCCATTAGATTCACGGCCTCTGTTTTAGGGGGGTAGGACATGATTGGATCATTAACGTTGTGTTTCTTGCAGGTTTCAAGAAAACAGGTCATCGGAGAAGATGATCGGAGCTAGGGCTTCGACACTTCTCCGACCATTAAGTTTGATTATATAATATATATTCATTATTAAATTATATTAATGGATGTATCACCACCCCCATGGTTAAAACGCGCACGCTAAATCATTCCTTCCTCTGGTCGCAGGTTCGATCCCCGGTTTTGACACTTTCTTTCATATTTCTCATATTTTTGCAGGCTGAATATAAAACGTGTTGAGCTCATATCCCAGCACCAGCACGAGCCTGGCTCAATTGGTATGCGTGCTTCCTGGAGACGCGGGGGCGTGGGTTCAAAACCCACCCCCAACTTTATTTTTTCTCTATTTTCTACTAACCTTAATTTCCTTTTCTTAACCCTAATTTTTTCTAATAAACCCTAATTATTTTTAATCAACATTAAAATAAGTTAGGTTTAGTCTATTTCTCATTAATTAATTTTGATTTTATTAATTAGGATAATTAGTTTCAATTAATTTAATTACTTAACTTTTTTGATTAATTAAAATCAATCTAGACTTTAGGGCTTACTTAATTTAAATCACGACTTTTTTTAATCAATTAGGTTTAGGTTAAATCATCAATTATTTTTCATCAAACCATTTTCCTCTTATTTTACTATTTCACACATTTTATTATTATTTTTCCCTATTATGTAATTGCTATGAAATGTAATAACTTAAACTAGGGTTTTATTTGCTTTCTATTTCCCCCAGTTTTATGGTTTGTACCCCCTTCCCCGAAGCTTTGTAATAGCGTAGGACTCTACTTTCTGCAATTTACTGCTTTCCTCATTACTTCTAGTAATTAGGACATGTATAGCAAGATCTAAAATGAAACGCTAGATAACCCTAATTAAGATTAAATAACTAAATTCAATACACTATTTAAACACTCACCTCTAGGGTAATCCCACTTGTTGCCTTTGAATAAACAGTCATATCCCTCGAACATGGGGACGCTTTAGCGTTGTCCCTCGAAATCAAAGATCGTAGTCCCTCGATGACCCTTTCGAATGTTGTCTTCGGTAAATGATCTAGTCCCTTAAACAAAATTGCTAAAGCGTACTTACTAGTTGCCTTTTATGATTGAATGATGACCCACGCCTGTCCCTTCACATTCAATGATATGGCTTCCTACTAACTAATGGTAGGGTAGAACTATCTAAGGAGGAGGAAAATAACATGAAATATCTTTGAGTAGGTAGATAGTTCGTAATCACTTGCTCACAAAAATAAAAAAATTTCACAAACACTTCTTTTCTTAAATATTTTCAAAAATAAACACTTTATATGCATTCTCAACTGATACGAGAATCATTACAAAGTTCTCCGAACTTGGGAATTTTCAAAATATTTTCAAACATACACAACACAAAGTATTTTCAAACAAAGTGAGCTAGTGATTAAGAGCCCATAGATAACTACAGATGAAAAGGGTGCTAACACCTTCCCTTTTCATAACCTACCCCGAACTCAAAATCTTAAAAGGTCTTTCCTGTTCTTTTCACCCTTTACTTATTGGATAAAATAAAAGTCGATGGCGACTCATACTATCCGCAACATTTGTGATAAAATGAAAAACCAAGACAGTTATCCCACCGTATTGTAGAACTGGTGACGCTGCTGGGGAGAACTAAAAGTGGGGTTACCTTAGAGTTAGATCACTTTTAAATTCTTTCTTTGTTTGATTTATCTGCTTTATTTTAAAAGGTTGTTGGGGTTATTTCTTGCAAAGATCCTATACCCATATCTGGGGAACCTTTTGTTAGAACATAGTTTGGTTCTACATCCCTGTAAGAGTTTTGATGATAACAAACACATGATATGTATAAAGAACATATATGATCTCTAATAAAGTATCTTAATATGCACATAAGTTATGATGTAAGAAGCATAGAAGATGAGAAGAGATCTACTAGAACATATAGAAGTTCTGATGTAAGAAGCATAGAACATCTGCTAGAACATCTAGAAGTTCTGATGTAAGAGGATGAGAGAGTTTCGTTTTGAAGATCTGTTCAGACACAACATACGTAGAAGAAAATATGTGTAATACGACAAATTAAGAAGTTCTATGTTACAACTTCCGAATGCACCAATGTTGTGACACAAGAAATCTGATATTTTGATATGTAAAGTTCTGGGAAGCAAAAAGAGTCTCAATGGTAACATTCATCTTCTGATGTGAGCATGCTCTGAAGCATTACAATTCAATTAATGGCAAATCAAAAGTAACGGTTGAATCAAGACAGGATCTTCACTTTTGGAAAGAACATTAACTATACTTCATCAAACTTCCAAAAGCATCTTCTTATGTATCTCATGCATTGCCTATTTAATGAAGACGTGAAGAATATATCAAGGAGAATAACGACTGCGCACGAAAAAGAGAAATATTTGCCCAGTTCTACCTTGTGCCCTTCAACTGTGTAATACATCACTTTAGTGATATTGTTTTTGTTACAAAACATATTTGTACACGCCTTTCAATATTGTATTTTGTAATTCCTTGAGGAAATCGGGTTGTGGTTTAGACTCAAGAAGACATTGACAGTTGTCATTGTATTTGTGTAATCAAGTTTGATTAGTGGATTAAGACCTCGCTTGAGAGGCGAAATCACCTTGGAGGGTGGACTAAAGTAGTTTGAGTTCAAATGAACCAGGATAAAAATCAAGTGTCATTTTGTATTAGATTTCAAAACCCCAATTCAAACCCCCTTTTCTTGTGTTTTTCCATTCTTCAATTGGAATTAGAGCTCTTGGTTCGGAATTCAAGCACTTAACCGTGTCAGAAAAAGATCCAAGCAAGAAAAACACTATATGGGACCAAGTCAGAACATCAGCAATGATTATCATGATGAGAAAGACAGAATCAGCTGCAGACCCTCAATATTTGACGGTGAAAAGTTTGATTACTAGAAAGACATAATCATAAGTTTCTTTCTAGCTCATGATGTTGATCTATGGGATATGGTGACTGATGGCTATGTTCATCCTAGTGATGAAAACGGTCAGAAGATTGACAGAAAAAGAATGACAGATAATCAAAAGAGAGAATTTGGAAATCATCACAAGGTCATAACAATTCTCTTGAGTGTTGTCTCGTACACAGAGTATGAGAAGATCACAAACAGAGAATCAACAAAACACATGTTTGATTCCTTGAGAATGACGCGTGAAGGTAACACGCAAGTCAAAGAAACCAAAGCTCTTGCACTGATCTAGAAGTACAAAGCTTTTAAAATGGAAGAATAAGAAACTATTGAGACAATGTTCTCAAGATTACAAACTCTGGTTGCGGGATTGAAAGTTTTGGACAAAGGGTACTCCACAGAAGATCATGTAAAGAAGATCATAAGAAGTTTACCCAAGCAATGGAGACCCATGGTCATAGCATTAAAACTAGCCAAAGATCTGGATAAAATTTTTGTTGAAGAACTTATCAGCTCCCTGAGAAGTCATGAGATAAAACTAGAAGAAGATGAACCCCAGAAGCAAGGTAGGTCTCTCACTTTTAAATCTAATAAAACTAAAGATTTTCAGGAAGAAGGAGAAATTTCTGGAGGATCTGCATCAGAAGAAGATGAATTATCTCTCCTCTCCAGAAGGGTACAACAATTATGGAAACACAGACAAAAATTCAGAAATCCCAGAAGATCAAGCAGTCACTCTGAATCAAACTCTGGGTACAAAAAGTCCAGAAGCCAAGACATTATTTGCTACAAATGAAATAAAGCAGGCCATTACAAAAGCGACTTTCCAAATATACAGAAAGAAATGCCTAAAAAAAGTTCTCCAAAAATAAGAAGAAAAGTCTTATGGCAACATGGGATGACTCAGAACCTTTTAAAGCTGAAACAGAATCAGAAGATGAACTAGCTAATATATCCCAAATGGTCAACTTATCAGATAACTCTGGATCATCTGAATCAGAATTAGACTCAGGCAGAAGAGGTATTCTCTAACTTTTCTAGATCTCAATTAGAAGAAAGTCTCTTAGAAATTCTTGAAATATATAAGCAACTTCAAGTCATAAACAAGAACCTAAAAAAGGATCTAGTTTCTGACTCTGAAGAAACTAAGAAACTGAGATCAGAAAACTCTGAGCTTAAAGAAACAATGTCTAAACTAGAAAATAAATTACAAGAGGCTCAGAGAGAAACCGTCTCAGAAGTTATTATTAACTCTGACAAGATCATAAAGGAATATGATCATAGCTTTCAAAAATTTCTTGCTAAAAACATAGATAGAAGCAAGATGGATTCAATGATCTATAGAGTTAGCAGAAATGACAGAAAAGGAATAGGATACAAGGGTAAAGTATCTCAACCTAAGAAAGTTAAGAATATGGTCAAAAAACACACACCTCTTTATTCTCACTTCACCCACACACACACACATGATATAAAATATAATAGTAAGGCGTTTTCTGCTAAACCAAAATTCAAACAGAATTTTGGAAACTCTAACAATCATGGACCCAAAAAGATAGGGTACCAAAGGATAAAATCATCTATGTTGCAGATATTTTTAACAGCAAGGTTGAAACACCAGTTTTAACAACTGGACTCTGGATTCTCTCTACACATGAAGGGAAGAAAGCATATGTTCCAAAACCTGAAATTTGAATCTGGAGGTTATGCAGGTTTCAAAGGCAATCAGAAAGTAAAGATTATTGGCTCTGGAACTATTGGTAATAGTACTGAGGACACAGCATCAGAAAAATCCCAACCAAATCCCATTCAAATCCATAAGAAGATGAAACAAACTTTACAGAAACATCTGAAGATCCCATCCAGAAAAGACAACTCAGAAGATTAGAAAAACTGTTTTGCTTTTGCTTGGTGCTTCATCTTAATATTCTATTTTTCCAGTGTTGTTCCTACTTTTTTGATTCTTGACAAAAATGGGGAGAATGTAAGATATTTTGAATCCTTCTCAAATCTATGATTAGAAACCTTCAGGGAAGTATTTTTTTCTTCATCTGAGTATCCAACTCAGGGGGAGACTTTTATGCTTTATGTGCTTCAAGTATTCTATCAAAATATACAAGTTTTTGTCATCATAAAAAAGGGGGAGATTGTTAGAACATGGTTTGGTTCTACATCCTTGTAAGAGTTTTGATGATAAAAAAACACATGATATATATAAAGAACATATATGCTATCTGTAACACGGTGGGAGAACTGACTAGGGTGTTTTGCATTTTATCATAATTTTTGCGGATAGCAAGAGTCACCACTGACATTTCTTTAATCCAATAAGGAAAGACTGAAAAGAACAGGAAAGACCTTTCAAGATTATTTCTTGAGTTTGGGGGGGGGGGGGGGGTAGGTTATGAAAAGGGAAGGTGTTAGCACCCTTTTCATCCGTAGTTATCTACAGGCTCTTAGTTTCTTACTAGATCACTTGCTTTTGTTTGAAAATGTGCTTGTGGTGTGGGTTTTGAAAGTATTTTGAAAACGTATTTGTAATGGTTCTCATTTCTATAAGAACGCGTACAAAGTGTTGTTTGGAAAATAGTTCAAAGAAGTGTTTGTGGAATGTGTTTTTGAAAGCGATTTTGAAAAGATGTCTTTGTAATGGTTCTTGTTTCTATAAGAACGTGTACAAAGTGTTTGTCTTTTGAAAATGTTTAAAAATGAAAGTGTTGGTGTATAAAATGTTTTTATTGTGAGCAAGCGAGAAACCAGAAGCAACCTACCTACTCAAAAGGTCTTAAATTTTCTTTTTCTCCTTCTTTAGATGTTGTTATCTTACCATTGTTTTGGTAAGAAACTCCATCGTTGGATGTGAAGGGACGGGCGCAGGACGTTTTGTATAGTCATAGAAGGCAACCCATGGGACATTTTAGCAATGTTGCTTAGGGGCTAGATCGTTTACTGAAGGCAACATTGAGGGCCGTCGAGGGACTACGATCTTTTAACGAGGGTCTTTGCTAAAACACCCATATTCGAGGGACATGACTATTTTCTGAAAGGCAACCAAGTGAGATTATCCTAGAAGTGCTAGTGTGCAAGTGTGTTTGATTGCATGCATTTTGTCTTGCATTTAAAGGTTATCTATTTGTTGATTTTTGTCTTTCCATACACTCTAATTACTAACAATGTATGAAAGCAAATAAAATGCGGAAAAATAAATCCTAAGCTATTACATCATTTCATGGATGGGGATACATATTTACAAATTGGGATTTGCAAGAATTTAAATCCTAATTATATATTACAACCATATTGAATTATACAATACAAGAAAAAAGGAAAAGATTTGTTTTGAAAATGGTTTTTCGGTGTTAATAAATTAAAAGAAAAATAATAATTAGTTAATAAAAAGAAAATATTTTTTATGTCTTTTTTATATTAATAAAGATATTGTTAATGCTGAAAATAATAAGAATAAGAAAAAAAGGAAAAATAACGAGAATAGAATCAACATGTTGCTGAAAACAAAGATGAGAGGGATCAAAAGTTTTGATGCTAGGCACGCTGTAGTTTAGAAAGAAATGTTAGAGGAAACTAGATGTTTTGGATTGCTGCACGCTGAAGTTCTGGGTGTGAAGACAATGAGGCAAACCTAGAAATTCCGTGTACCGTGTTACAACAGTGAGAAAAAACCTAGAAGTTCTATGTTATGTTAAAACAGTGAGAAGAACCCAGAAGTTCCAGTGTATTACATCAGTGAGAAAAACCTAGAGGTTTTGTGTGTTGTGTTATAACAATAAGAAAAACACCTAGAAGTTCTGGTGTATTACGATAGTAAGAAAAAAACGTAGAAGTTATGTGTGTTGTGTTTACAACAATAAGAAAAACCTAGAAGTTCTGGTGTATTACAACAGTAAGAAAAAAAGCTAGAAGTTACGTGTGTTGTGTTTACAATAGTAAGAAAAACCTAGAAGTTCTGGTGTATTATAACGGTAAGAAAAAAACGTAGAAGTTATGTGTTGTGTTAAAACAATGGGAAAGAAAACTCAAAAGTTTTGTGTTACACTTCACCTCCTTCCTTACATTAGTCAGAGCATCTGTAACCTACTCAGTTCTCAACAACAGCAAAACAAAAAAATAAAAGCACGACAGTTTATAGAAGTTCTGTTCCTAATTCTGAGTCTAGTTTTCTTCAAGAAGTTATGGTCCATAATTTTTCTACTTGGACAATGATATATACAGTCTCAACATTATGATATCTACCTTTTTAATGATGTTCTGAATGAAAAAAATTCAAAGTCAGGATGACTTACCTTGAATCTGAAGCATGTGTTTGGGACTTGAATTGCTGCCTTCGTATGTTCTGGGATCAGCCAGAAATGGAACAAAAATATTATGTTTTTTTTCAAAGGGAAGAACAAAATTATTGTTTTTTGAGAATTATGGGTTTAAGAATGTTTGGATGTTTTCTTTTCTCTCTTTTTATATTTTCACTCTCTCTTTCAAAAAGCCATCCCCTTAGACGTGTGGTGGAACAACTTATTTATAGATGAGTTTGCTGTGATTTTTAGGGGGAAAAACAAATGGGATTTTAACCTTGTTGGCATACTATTTTATTGCTTTTTAAATACAAATTTTATGTGCTAATTTGGTGCAAATATGGGGTTTGAGAAAATGCAGGCATGGACTGGATCAACAAAAATTTGGAGTGTTATGGCAGCTGGATGCAGGACTGTGCCATAGTAGTGTAGCAGACTATTCAAAACGAGGTTTTGGGGCTTGGTGATGTTTTGATCGAAGAGTGGAAAGACCAGAGTGAGACTCGAAGGGTGATGTTCTGATCGAAGAATAGAACATAGTCTCCATGTGCCGAAGAACGAGATTTGAAGAGTCATGTTCTGATCGAAGAACATAGCTTATATATGTTCTGATCGAAGAGTCATGTTCTGAATCATTTTTGCAAATTCTGATTGCACTTGCATGAAATCTGGCCCAGAAGTTCTGAAATTGTCATATTTTCTTATCACATAAAATTTTCCAAATGTTTAGAAATTTGATTTTTTCAAAGTAATTTCTGACTTTTGATTTCTTGATGGACCAATTTTCAGTATGCTTTTGACCATTTTGCCCTTGTGAATGACTTTCTTGGAAAATTGTCATCCGAGACTTGAAATTTGACTGAAGCAAAGCTGAGGGTCCAGGATGATCCTTTGAGAAATGAGAGGGCAAATTTTAGGGTACAACAACTGCCCCTGTTCAATATTCTTAAACCTGAAGAGTTAGATTGGTGAATCTGCCATTCGTGACTTGAAGGTGGAAGATGATTGAACACTAGAGTGCCCATAAATTTTCACTCTGATGATTTTGAGGTTGAGGTGTAAGGAATGGGCTTAAAGATGCCATTTGGAGAAATGATGGAGAGTTGGCGGAGATGGGCTTATAGATGCCATCTGAAGGTGATTGTTGACAGAAATTAGACTAAGCCTAAGCTTGACTTCAACTGGGACAAGAATCAAAATAAACCTTTGGTCGATTTAAAAATGAACCTAGCAGAAGTCTTGAATAATATTTAATTTGAAAGAATCAAGACAAATCTTTGGAGCGATTTATCTGAACCAGGGAAAGCATCTATTGTGAAAGCAATCAGGATAAACCGTTGAGATATTTAAACTGAAACAACAGAGGTCTTGAAAAGGATCAGAATAAATCTTGGAGCGATTTATCTAAACCAGAGAGAGTGTCTACGGGAAAAAATCAGGATAAACCGTTGAGAGATTTAAACTAAACCAGCAAAGGTATTGAATGTTCTTTAATTGGAACGAATTAAAATAAATCTTGGAGCGATTTATCTGAACCAGAGAAGATGTCTGCGGGAGAGAATCAGGATAAACCATTGAGAGATTTAAACTGAAACATCAGAGGTCTAGAAAAGAATCAGAATAAATCTTGGAGTGACTTATCTAAACCAGAGAAAGTGTCTACTGGGGAAAGAATCAGGATAAACCATTGAGAGATTTAAACCGAACCATCAGAGGTATTGAATGTTCTTTAACTGGAAAGAATCAGAATAAATCTTGGAGTGATTTTTCTGAACCAGAGAAAGTGTCTACGGGAAAGAATCAGGATAAATGTTGAGAGATTTAAACTAAACCAACAGGGGTCTGGAAAAGAATCAGAATAAATCGTGGAGCAATTTATCTGAACCAGAGAAGATGCCTGCAGGAAAGAATCCGGATAAACCATTGAGAGATTTAAACTGAACCAACAGAGGTATTAAATGTTCTTTAACTGGAACGAATTAGAATAAATCTTTGAGCGATTTATCTGAACCAGAGAAGATGTCTGCGGGAGAGAATTAGGATAAACCGTTGAGAGATTTAAACTGAACCAACAGAAGTCTGAAGGAAGTATTTATCATGTAGATAGTCATACTTTCCTATTTCGGGAATTGATCTACCATTAATTTGTTCACAGATAATTGCCTTATCTTGTTGAAAAATTGATGATAACTTTCTATTGATTGACCTTTCCTAAAAAGGTAAAGAGTTAGTTGCATGTAATGCCATGATGTATGAGATGCATGATGTAATGATGTTTCTCAAAGTAAATGAGATTGTGATATATGCATTTGTGTTGTCGATGTCTATGATATATAAATGTGATGTATGCACATATCAATTATTCTGCTGCAGTGTTGTTGGACTGGGGAAAATAAATCCCTGACTGCTGCTGGGAATGAGGAGTGTAAGTCTTCATATTTTGTTGAAGTTGAAGCGTTGATGGATAGGTTCCCGTTAATAGAGAAATAAAATCTATTGGAGAAGGGAAACACTGTGCATTGCTTATGGATTTGGTAAAATCCTGCTGGGGAATTCCTGAGCAGTTGTGCGACTTTCACTGGGGACTCTTTAAAGTGGTAACTGGAGATTTTTCTCCGTTGGGGATATGAAAGAAACATATATCATTAGACTACATACTGGCAATATAGCAATGATCTTGTGGCAGGATGTTCTTGCTTCTGCTTTGTTTAGAGAAAGTATCTGTGGGGATTTTATGGAATGTCCCATAGATATTGTCTTGTTTCTTAAAGCCATTAGTAATTGTATTTCTGTTTAGTTTTCCTTTTTTATGCATTTATTTGTAAATAGTAATTACATTCAAATGCATATGTTCAAAAATAAACACTGGACATTTTTTGCAAACAAAAGAGGGAAGTAAAAGAATAACAGATAGTTTTGTACTTTTAAAGGAATATATTTGTATTAACTTGAATAAGTATTTTTGTATAAAGAGACGAACATCCTAGTAAGAGGATGTCATCGTAAAAATGAAAATTGATACAAAGAAAAGACAGCTATGTAAAATAATCCCATGGGGTTCCCATTCTGCTATAGCCTTCATGTCTCTGAGCATCTCATCCACTTGCTGCTTTGTCTGAAGCTGATTGGATTGATTAGAACTGTTCGAGCTTGACGATTGATACTAAATATTGGCTGTAAGGTGATCCAACGGGACATAGTCATACGCTTTAAATCCATAACTTTTTCCTGGACCGCCCTTTCGGGTTTTCAGTCCACCGGGATACCCTTTTTTGCCCAAGCCGCCCTTTCAGGTTTTCAGCTTGTCGGGTGTACAATTTTTTTGTGTGTTTTATCCCTAATTTTTGCCTAGGCCAGTTGACCTAGCGGGTCTTTCATGCATAGTATCTTTTAACTATGTTCGCGTTTACAGGGTGCGGAAGGTCGTCGCCGTCCATACTGGTTAAGATCGTTACCCCACCAGAAAATATGTTTTTAATCACAAATGGTCCTTCATAGGTAGGAGTCTATTTTCCCCTGGGATCATCTTGTGGCAGTATGATACATTTGATTACCAGGTTACCAACTTGATATACCTGACGTCTGACTTTCTTGTTAAAAGCTTTAATTATACGTTTTTGGTACATCTGACCATGGAAGACATCCGTAAGCCTCTTCTCATCAATCAAGTTCAATTGGTCAAGCCGAGTTTGAATCCATTCATCTTCGTTCAACCCTCCATCCTTTACGATTCTCAGAGAAGGTATTTGGACTTCAATTGGTAAGACAACTTCCATGCCGTATACCAAAGAGAAAGGAGTTGCCTCTGTTGATGTGTGCGTCGTGGTACGGTAACCGTGGAGAGCAAATGGTAACATCTCATGCCAGTCCTTGTAGGTCACTGTCATTTTTTGTATGATCTTCTTGATGTTTTTATTAGCGGCTTCTACAATGCCATTCAACTTCGGCTGGTAAGGAGAAGAGTTATGATGCTGGATCTTGAATTACGTGCATAGTGATGTGATCATAGTATTGTTGAGATTGGTACCATTATCTATAATGATTCTTTCCGGAATACCGTATCGACAGATAAGATTCTGTTTGATGAATCGGGCCACAACGTTCATGGTAACAGAAGCAAATGAAGCTTCCTTGACCCACTTCATGAAGTAATCAATGGCAACCAAGATGAAGCGGTGTTCGTTAGAAGCTTTCGGTTTGATCTCTCCAATCATGTCAATTCCCCACATTGCGAATGGCCAAGGAGCAGTCAGGACGTTTAGAGGAACTAGAGGCACATGTATCTTGTCAGCATAGACCTGACACTTGTGACAGGTTCATGAATGATGATGACAATCTGCTTCCATGGTGGACCAATAGTATCCTTCCCGTAGGATCTTTTTAGCCATTATGTGCCCACTAGAATGGGGGCCAAAGGTACCTTCGTGTAAATTAGCCATGATCTTGTCTGCCTCACTCTTGTCTACGCACTGAAGCAAAGTAGAGTCGTGGTTGCGCTTATAGAGAACTCCGTTACTGAGGAAGAACTTAGCAGAGAATCTTCTCAGGAATTTCTTGTCATTAACTGAAGCTCCCTCCGGATACTCTTGGGTCTCGAGATATCTCTTAATTTCATGGAACCAAGGCTTGGCCACTAATTCTTCAGTATCAATCTCGTGACAGTAAGATGGTTCGTCCATTCTCTCGATGGTGATCTGAGGAGCCTCATTATCCCACTTGATTTTGAACATAGATGACATAGTGGCTAGCGCATCCGCTAGTTGATTTTCCTCTTGTGGAAAATGCTCAAAGGTAGTTTCCTCAAAATGTGGGATTAATGTCAACACATGTTCTTTGTAAGGGATGAGATTACGGTGCTTCGTGTCCCATTCTCCTTTGATCTGACTGATGACTAAGGCTGAATCTCCAAATACACTTAGGGACTTGATTCTCAAATCTATGGCAGCTTTGAGACCCATAATTCACGCTTCATATTCTGCCATATTATTGGTGCAGTTGAAACACAATCTAGCGATGAAGGGAGTATGGCAACCTTCGGGGGATATGATCACATCGCCTATACCGTTTCCGAGTGTGTTGGAAGCTCCGTCAAAAACCATGGTCCATCGAGATCCTTGTTCAGGTCCGTCATATGGTCTGAGTTCTTCACAATTGTTTACCAACATGATGTCTTCGTCCAAAGATTTGAAATTCATGGATTGATAGTCATGCATAGCCTGATGAGCCAGGTGATCGGCTAGCACACTTCCCTTTATTGCTTTCTGGGTAGTGTACTGAATATCGTATTCGGTCAGGACCATCTGCCATCTTTCCATTCTTCCCGAGAGGGAGGGCTTCTCAATATGTACTTAATTGGATCCATCTTGGATATTAATAAAGTAGTGTGGGTCAGCATATACTGTCTTAGTCGGCGAGCAGCCTATGCCAGAGTGCAACAAGTTTTCTCGAGCAGTGAATATATGGTTTCACAGTCGGTAAACTTTTTGCTTAGGTAGTATATTGCATGCTCTTTTTGACCAAACTCGTCATGCTGCCCCAACACACACCCCATTGAATTTTCCAAGACTGTTAGATACATGATCGGAGGTCTTACCTCAATTGGCGGCATTAAAATGGGAGTCTCTTGAAGGTACTCTTTGATCCTATCAAGCGCAGCCTGGAAGTTGTCATTCCACTCCACCACTTGATCTTTCTTCAGTAATTTGAAGATTGGTTCACAAGTAGCGGTTAGATGGGAAATGAACCTGGTGATGTAGTTTAGCTGCCCTAAGAATCCCCTGACTTCCTTCTCAGTGCAAGGAGTAGGAATTTCTTGTATTTATTTTACCTTTGCAGGGTCCACCTTGATACCTTTTCCGCTGACAACGAAACCTAAGAGCTTGTCGGACCTCACTCCAAAAGTGCATTTATTCAGATTCAGCCTTAGTTTGTATTTCTTCAGTCTTTCAAACAGTTTCTGCAGATGGTCAAGGTGTTCCTCTTCAGTTTGAGATCTGGATATCATGTCATCCACATAGACCTCTATCTCGTGATGGATCACGTCATTAAACAAAGCTACCATGGCACGCTGATAGGTTGCCCCAGTGTTCTTCAGCCCAAATGACATAACTTTGTAACAGAACGTGCCCCATTATGTGACGAAGGTTGTTTTCTCCATGTCCTCAGGTGCCATTTTGATCTGGTTGTATCCATAGAAACCATCCATGAAGGAAAATACTTTATGATGTGCGGTGTTTTCAACCAGAATATCGATGTGGGGAAGCGGGAAGTCATCCTTGGGGCTTGCCCTATTTAAGTCTTTGTAGTCCACACACATACGTACCTTTCCATCCTTTTTAGGTATTGGAACAACATTGGCGACCCATTATGGATAGGAGGTGACAGCTAAGAATCCAATGTTGAACTGCTTCATGACTTCAGCCTTGATTTTCTCTGACATTTCTGGCCGTATGCGACGAACCTTCTGTTTTATCGGAGGGCAGCCTTCTTTTATCAGCATACAATGGACCACGATATCAATGTCGAGTCCTGGCATGTCTTTGTATGACCAGGAAAAGACCTTAACATAGTCATGTAGTAATCGAGTTAAGCGCTTCTTGACACTAGGCTCCAGGTTGACACCTACCTTGACTTCTTTCTTATCCTCTTTAGTACCTAAGTTAATTGTTTCAATCGGCTCTTCGTGGGACTGTATGGTCCTTTCTTCCTGTTGCAGTAACTTGGCTAGTTCCCCTCGTACCTCACAATCTTCCTCACCTTCGTCTTCGGCTCGGTAGATCGATTTTCAAAGTCACAATAGGCCATAGCAGAATTGTTACCCTTGGGATCCTGGGTGGATGTGGGTATGTATTTCGATATGTGAGTGTGTATAAGAGCATAGCTATCTTCGATAAAATAAGAGGTAGAAAAAGAAAAACAAAGAGCATAAAATTTGCATGCAAAAACTTCCATGATTTATTGATGACTTATGAAGTTGAAGTAACAACCCTCACAAATGGACCATTGTGCCTCAGGTAAGACACAAGGTTTTAAAGTCTAAATTGTTTAATTATTACAAGTCTAACAAGAAAATTAAAAGACAATTACTCTTGAATAAAAGTAATAGGGATAAATTGTTGGCTTCCCAATTGTTGAGTCCTCCGCTGATGGTTGGAAAAATCCACTCGTCCATGTCACAGCTGCCATCACTTTCTTCCACTACGTTGACTCCCTGATTGCTGATACATAGAGGTGGTCCTCCAGCGCGAGCTCGTCGGGCAGTTCCCTGGGCCTCCGAAGTAAAATCCAAACCAAATTTGTTGTATTTGTAGGGAATATCCAGAAGTTGACCCCAGATAGTGCATCCACCTTCCTCAACTACTACTCTAGCATCCTTCAGAGAGGCCATTTTTAATGGAGGTCTAGTAACCTTTGGAGTCTTGGTAGTAGTCTTGGTTGCCGCAATTGTTTGTGGGACCTCCTCAAAATACTGACATGGGGTCTCGATGAACCCACCATCCATTTCCACGTACCTGAAAGAGTTCAGGTGGCTAACCATGTATTCCTCCTCCCCATGGACAATATGATCTTTTCCTTGATTGGGTACTTCAACATCTGATGTAAGGTAGAGGTGACGGCACCAGCGCCATGAATCCCGGGTCAGCCCAATAGACAGGAATAGGAAGGACGGATATCCATCACATAGAAAGTTGAATCAAAAGTCTGAGTTCCAACTTTTATAGGGATGTCAACTTCTCCGTGCACTGTCCTCTTAGAACCATCAAAGGCCCTCACCATAATGTTGCTAGGCTTTAAAGTGAGTCCCTCGCAATTTATCTGGTCAAGAGCAATCTTGGGCAAGACATTCAGCAATGAGCCCATATCCACCAGTACGTGAGCTAATATAGTGCCCCTGCACTCAATGGAAACATGCAAAGCATCGTTGTGTTTCCTTCCTTTAGGAGTTAAATTGGCGTCAGAAAAACCCAATCCGTTATCAATGTAGCGATAAAAAATGTAGCGGGGTAAATCGGAGATCGAATTATTAATTAATTCGTCTCACAAAAGCAAGAGTCACCATCGCGCTTTATTATTTCCAAGGGAAAAGGGAAAAGAGCGAAATAAAACCCTAAAGTATGCAATGTAAAATAATACTTTTAAAAGTAATGAAAATACAAGGCGTTTTGAAAAGAGGTCTAGAGTTCGGGGGTTGGTTATACAATGGGAAGGTATTAGCACCCAATGCATCTCTAGTATCCTATAGGAACCTTTCGAAATATCTGTTTATTAAAATTTGTTTGTTTGATTAAAAATAAATTGTTTTGGCCAAAAGGGGGTATGGACGGGTTTTTGAAGATACGACGACCTAATGTCGAAGTTTTGACTTAAAAGGTGTGAGTTTTGAAAAAAATCGAATATTTGGGAAAATTATCTTAAGTTTTTAATGAAATGAAGGTATTCGCGTGATTGGACTTGAGGACATGAAGTCAACAAATTTAATCATTTTTCCCTTGGATTTAGACGTAAACAGAATAACCAAGTAAAGACTGAATAATCAAACAGAAGATTAGATAGATAATGATTAAGTAGCTAAGTGATATATAACCACAACAACGATTAAATAACAGACTAAATGGTGTGAACATGCATTTTTATATTTTTTGTTCAATATGTACAAAACAAGAGAATTTAATTAAAGAAAATAAAATGTTTTTTTTTTAAATTTTATTCTTATATGTATTTTTTTGGTATTAATATAAAGTAATATTTTAAGAATTATTAAATAATTCTAAACTAAATTAAAACTTTAAAAGTTATTAACTTAAATATAATTAAAAATAATACTAAAAATTACTAAATTAATCCTAAACTTAAACTAATGAAATTGGTCAAATTATTAAAATTTGTTTAATTAGAACTACACATCTATTTGACTAAATTTTATAATTAAACTAAATTAATAAAATTCTAAAAAAAACTAAAAGAAAATAAATAGAAAGAGGGGTATCAAAAAAAATAGAGGGGTAGATAATAAACAATTGTATGGGCCAAAGAGTCTTTAAGGGGGCCAAACAAAACAAACAAAAATGGGGTGGGGTGTTTTAATAGAATTCGTTTGGGTTTTAGGTTAGGGGAAACGGGTTAGGCCCAATTCATGAAACAAAGTTTAGGGTTTCTGATATTTGTTTTCATTAGGGAATTGTTAGGGTTAAGCAAAGAGGTACAGAGCGACGCTCTTCTTCGTTATGGATTCGTCTTCGTCTTCCTTCTTCTCTTCCGAGCCAAAAACATCCAGGACCAAGCCCTTTGCCTCAAAGTTGCCAGCGCCACCAACTGCCTCTCCTTCTCCATGGGTCGCTCAGTGATATGGTGTGAAGGTGACGATTTCGTCCTTTAATGCATTAGGTTTTACGATTTTTGCATGTTTATGATTTTGTATGTTTATGATTTTGTATTCACTTCTTTTCTGACTCTAGCTTCAATATGGTGTTTCTGTCAAGATGCGCGAAATGGAGGGAAAGAAATTATACCTTGACGGAGGAGGGGGATGAATGGTGGTGGAGGCGCTCAGGCGGCTGGATGGCGAGGAGGTAGTGACGCTGAAGCTAGCTCCGGTTTGTCTAGTATCTCACCTTTGACTTTTATGTTTTGATGATGATTGCTGAAAGATGCATGTTGAAAACCCCTTTTTATCTTCTTCTTATGCCTTTGCCTTGCTTTGCTTATGCACGCTTCTTTGTCCCTTCTTCCTCTTTGGCTTGCTGAGTATGCTTCTGAGTTGCCTTTTTATATTTATTGATGATATGCTTTCAATGATGAACCCTTTGGGTTCTGAGAATTTTGTTGCCTTTGAATGCTTGTTGTATGCTGAGATTGAATGATGCTATTGTTAAAACATTTTGTTTTGACTAGCTTTCCCTTTCTTCTTTCTGTCTCACTTCTGTTGCCTCTTGGATTGTTGAGTTGCCTTGTATGTTTGTTTTGAATCTGGTTTTAAAGTCTTGACAGGTTGTGTTCGAGCATGGTTTTGATTGGGGCTGGAAACAGGTTGCTGACGGTTAATGGTTTGATAGATTATTGGCTGGAGGTTTTTTGAGGTTATTTGATAACTGGTTCAGGTCTTGGTGTTTGTGTTTGAGCATGACAGGTTTTAGCAGTTTAGGCTTGATGTTGCAGGTTATACTGGTTTTCGGCCATGGTTTTATGGTTCGTGCTTCAGGCAGGTGGAAGGCTTAGTGTTTACTGGTTTTTCAGGCCATGGATATAGGTTTTTTGGCTTGAGACAACAGGTTGTATATTGTTTTTGAATACAGGTTCTTCAAGCTTTTTTTTTAGAATAGGCTTGTGGTATTTGAACTCAGTTTTTGCTTAAGGCTTCCAACAGGTTTCTTGAACTCTGGCCTTTTCTTGAGAAATTTTGTGTTGTTATAATATCCATTGCTGGCCTCCTTTTTGATGGCTCAGGTTTTGGTATATTTTAACTATTTTTCTTTTGATACTTCTGCACATCTACTGTTCCATTCAATTTGTTTTGTATCTTTTTTCTATGCTTCCCCTTTTTTACTGTGTTACTGCAGTTTTGTTTTATATCCCTTTCTGCCTAAGGCCAAAACCTGTAAACCCACACTCTTTTCTCTCTTCTCTCTCCTTAGTACAGTTTGAAACATTAAAATGATGTTATGTACTTGTGTTCTGAAAAAGCAAAGCTGGAAAATGATGAATTTAGGAATATTCGCTTGCATATATGGTTTTGATCTGCACATTTCTTCTTTGCCATCTGCATTGTTACAGTATGGAGCCTTTGTATTTCCATACTTCCATATTTTTGGACAGTTTACGTTGGACTTTGCTTTGAAAATGTAATTTTGACTATGCATATGTTGTTGGTTTTGAAATATGCAGTTGGTTTTGAAATATTGAATTTGTGCAATTGGTTTTGAAATATGCAGTTTTGACAATTGAAATGTGCAATTGGTTTTGAAATATGCAGTTGGTTTTGAAATATGCAGTTGGTTTTGGCAAAATTGAATTTGTGCATATTTTTAACTTGTGCATTCATATTTATCAATAAATATTCATCCCTTTTTGTGAACCGGGAGAAATCCCGTGATTTGCAAAGAGGGTAAAAACTGATTCCAGCCGTTTGCTTTTAATGATGAACTCTAAATTAAGTGTCTGCTTTTAATTATATCTATTTCTGACTTTTTATTTTAATTCTTTGCAGGTAAAATCAAATGAGCATCAAAGAAGTATTGGGTAGAAGATGAAGATTTAGAACTTAGAAAAATTAGGATAGTTTTTATTTCACTTTAAACAATTGTAAAAATTATCATTGTAAATACTTTGTAAATAAATACGGTATTTAAACAACAATTGTAACAATTAGAATAAAATGAATAAAACTCTATTATTTTACCAGTTAATTCTTTTCTTCTTTCCAATTATTTACTTTATCATTTATAATTCTTTAAATCATATAATAACTGAAAATAAATTCCAATTATTTAAATTCAGAATAATAAATAATTAAATAAACATTATTTAAAGCATTGATCAATTAATAAACTTCTTTTCAAATATTTACTTTATTATTTATAATTCTTTAAATTATATAATAACTGAAAATAAATTCCAATTATTTAAATTCAGAATAATAAATAATTAAATAAACATCATTGATTAATTAATAAACTTCTCTTCAAATATTTACTTTATTATTTATAATTCTTTAAATCATATAATAGCTGAAAATAAATTCCAATTATTTAAACTCAGAATAATAAATAATTAAATAAACATCATTGATCAATTAATAAACTTGGCGTTTCAAAAATAATCAGCTCTTTACTTGAAAAAGTTATGAATTTAAAATCTGCTTTGAAAATTGATAAAAATAGGTCAAAACACTTGCAATGTAATGATGCAGATGGGAGATGGTATCTTAGGTCAAAATTTGGGGTACAACAGCTGCCCCTATTTAAGTTTCTTCTATCCGGAGATATGAAGATTAAAATCTTCGTCTCGACGAGATTGAAGGTACTTAAATACATAATACGCAAATTTTTGCCCTAAGATACCGCCATTATGTTTGTGATATGAATGTAATGATTGAATTCACAGAGAAAGATATTGTATGAGACAGAAACAATGCTGGAGAAGCCGAACACCAACAAATCACAGGAACATAGATTGTACACTACTGGGGAAATAAACCATCGACTTCAAATGATAGACTCTTGACGGTGAATGAAAATTTAAGAGAATACGACCTCTGACCCTAACAAAGAAGGCATCTTGCATAGGCCATAAAAACAGATTATTGACCCAAAATAACAGTGAGTTCACAACTCAAGGTCAACGATAGACAAAAAGTATCAATTTTGCTGGTGATGGACTACCACTTCTGAGGGTAAAGATTCATAACAAACTTCTCTGCGAGATTTCCGGAGATATACTAATTAATGCTGAGATAATAATATGGTTGTAGATACACAAGCTGCTCAAATAAAGAAGCGGCCACTTGCTGTATCAAAGATGTCCATAACATACAAGCTGCTCAAATAAAGAAGCCGCCACTTGCTGTCTTCCAAAAAAAATACTGTGACATACAAGCTGCTCAAATAAAGAAGCTGCCACTTGCTGTCGTCCAAAAAATACTATGACATACAAGCTGCTCAAATAAAGAAGCCGCCACTTGCTGTCGTCCAGGGATGTCAATAACATACAAGCTGCTCAAATAAAGAAGTCGCCACTTGCTGTCTTCCAAAAAAATACTAACGTACAAGTTGCTCATGAAGAGACTGCCGCTTGTCGTTTTCCAACGATGTCTATAACGTACAAGTTGCTCATGAAGAGACCGCCACTTGTCGTTTTCCAAAATAATAACGTACAAGTTGCTCATGAAGAGCTGCCGCTTGTCGTTTTCCAACGATGTCTATAACGTACAAGTTGCTCATGAAGAGACGGCCGCTTGTCGTTTTCCAAAAAAAAAATAATAATAATAATAATAATAATAACGCACAAGTTGCTCATGAAGAGACCGCCGCTTGTCGTTTTCCAAAAATATTAACGTACAAGTTGCTCATGAAGAGACCGCCGCTTGTCGTTTTCAAAAAAAAAAAATAATAACGCACAAGTTGCTCATGAAGAGACCGCCGCTTGTCGTTTTCGAACGATGTCTATAACGTACAAGTTGCTCATGAAGAGACCGCCGCTTGTCGTTTTCCAAAAATATAATAACGTACAAGTTGCTCATGAAGAGACCGCCGCTTGTCGTTTTCCAAAAATATAATAACGTACAAGTTGCTCATGAAGAGACCGCCGCTTGTCGTTTTCCGAAGAATAACTCAGAAGGAAATTGCGATGACACTGGCAGAGAATAAAATCTTCATCAAAGGGAAACATGAATAGATCCTTCCCGAGGAGATCAAATACTTAAATGTGCAAAATAAATGCACCATTCGTCTAGGTCGTGACTTCACTGGGGAAAATCATGAGATAGCCTATGCAAGAGACAAAAACTCCCTCCAGGAATAAACCAGAGAGAAGACAGTCAAACAAGACTCCACCCAATGAGAAGATAACTCGATTAGGGGATTCATCCTATCCAGAAAGGGATAAGGTAGGCTAAATCAAAAAAATCATCCACGAGGATTAGCTCAGTTGGGGAATTTAGAAAGGGAGCACCTTTTCTGCCTAAGCTAAACTTCTACTTGGAAAGAAACTGTACATTGTATTAAAAACAAAGTATACAACCCAAAATCAACGGCAAATGTGAATATGCATGCGTGCTATAAGTGTAAATGAATAAATGAATGTTATGTTGACAACAAACAGGTGGAATAATTTGAAAACAATAAGATGTCAGGACATAATAGATACTCGGCCAATCTTAAAAAAAAGACGGAAAATAACTGGAACTGGGACCACAAAGCAACGTCAGAGCGTATCACGCTACAAGGCTCAAGTCTTCTGAGGAGAAAAGTATTCAAATCCAATCTTCTGACCAATAGATTGCTGGCATGAGACAAAGCGTACCACACTCCAGAAATCTGCTCAAATAAAGGTAACTGAAACAAAGCTTAACTGGAAAAGCTGGGGAGTCACCAAGCTTAGTACCACTAGAAACAAGAGTGTACACAACCAACACCTCGTGACGATTTTGAAAGAAAACATGTTCATCATGCAAGGATAAATTACTGTACTGTTTTGCATTTCATAGCTTGACAATCCTCGGAACAACTGTTAATATTCCTTTCATTATTCATGACACATTTTTAAAATAAAAATACTTTAAATAACTTTGTTTCAAATATTGCCGTAAAATTAAAATTTTGCCCACAAAAGGTAAATGCTCAAATTTCATTAATAAGATGGTAGTTCGCTAACAACGCGACTCCAACGGTTTACAAAAGTTTGGGAAATAGTACATGAAAGAAAGGGTTACACAAAAACAATGATCACTATTCTCCCTAACAACTTCGAGTTCCAAAATGTGCCCATATGCCACAGCCGGTCTGACCAAAAGCTTGTCTAATCCACCCCTTCGGGTTTCAACTTAGCGAACTGTCCACTCAAACCTAAGCGAAATATTTCTTGACTGCATCGGTGTTTATGGAGCGCGGGAGCTCTTCACCGTCCATATTTGTGAGAATTAAGGCACCTCCAGAGAAAACTTTCTTAATGACATACGGTCCTTCATAATTCGGAGCCCACTTTCCCCTAGAATCAGGTTGGAAAGATAATATCTTTTTGAGCACAAGGTCACCTTCTCTGAACTCGCGTGATCGAACCTTTTTATCAAAAGCCTTCTTCATTCTCTGCTGATATAATTGACCGTGACACAATGCTGTCAATCTCTTTTCTTCAATTAAATTCAACTGATCATATCTACTTTGACACCATTCAGCCTCAGAAAGTTTAGCTTCCATCAAACTCTCATAGACGGAATCTCAACCTCCACGGGGAGTACTGCTTCCATACCATAAACTAGGGAAAATGGGGTTGCACCTGTTGAAGTTCGAACTGAAGTACGGTATCCATGCAGAGCAAACGGAAGCATTTCATGCCAATCTTTATAAGTTACCACCATCTTCTGGATAATCTTTTTGATGTTCTTGTTAGCAGCCTCAACAGCCCCATTCATCTTCGGTCTGTAAGGAGAAGAATTATGATGTTCGATCTTGAACTCTTCACAAAGCTCTCTCATCATCTTGTTATTCAAATTCGAACCATTATCAGTGATGATCTTGCTCGGGATACCGTATCGACAAATGATCTAATTCTTGATAAATCTGACTACCACCTGTCTGGTTACATTAGCATAAGATGCTGCTTCCACCCATTTAGTAAAATAATCGATCGCTACCAAGATGAAACGATGACCATTTGAAGCTTTGGGTTCAATCATTCCAATCATATCAATGCCCCACATAGAGAAAGGCCAAGGTGAAGAGATAACGTTGAGGAGGGTCGGTGGCACATGTATCTTGTCCGCATAAATCTGGAATTTATGACATTTCTTCACATATTTGCAGTAATCAGATTCCATCGTCATCCAATAGTAACCAGCTCTCAACATCTTTTTAGCCATCGCATGTCCGTTGGCATGAGTGCCAAAGGATCCTTCATGTACTTCTTGCATCAGCATGTCTGCTTCATGTCTGTTTACACATCTGAGTAGGACCATGTCGTAATTCCTCTTATACAAAACTTCTTCATTGAGGAAGAAACTGCTTGCTAATCTTCTCAACGTCTTCCTATCTTTATTTGATGCCCCAGGCAGGTACTCTTGAGTTTGAAGAACACGTTTAATGTCATAGAACCACGGTTTGTCGTCGGTAACCTCTTCTACTGAGAACACATGAGCAGGTCTGTCGAGGCGCATAACCCGGATTGTAGGCACATCGTTCCAACCATTCACTTGAAACATTGAAGACAAAGTAGCTAAAGCATCAGCCATTTGGTTTTCATCTCTAGGGATATGATGTAATTCCACTTTGTTGAAGAAAGTTAACAATCTTCTAGCATAGTCTCTGTAAGGGATCAAACCAGGATGATGAGTCTCCCATTCTCCTTTGATTTGATTAATCACCAATGCCGAATCTCCGTAAATATCAAGAATCTTAATCCTTAGATCCACTTCTTCTTCGAGACCCATAATACATGCCTCATATTCAGCCATGTTGTTCGTGCAGTCAAACTTCAATCTCGCTGTGAACGGGATATGAGTACCTCGGGGAGTGACGATGATTGCCCCAATTCCATTTCCATAAGAATTCACAGCTCCGTCGAATATTAAACCCCAATGGGATTCAGGATCAGGTCCTTCTTCAGGTAACAGCTCTTCACAATCTTTAGCTTTCAAGTACATAACATCTTCATCTGGGAAATCAAACTTGATGGATTGATAATCGTCAATTGGTTGGTGAGCCAAATGGTCGGCTAAAATACTCCCTTTGATTGCTTTCTGAGTGTGATACTCAATGTCATATTCGGATAACAACATCTGCCAACGGGCTATTCTTCCAGATAAGGCGGGCTTCTCAAAGATATACTTGATCGGATCCATTTTGGAGATCAACCACGTGGTGTGGTTAATCATATACTGGCGCAGACGGCGAGCAGCCCAAGCTAAAGCACAACAAGTTTTCTCAAGCAATGAGTATCGAGACTCACAGTCTGTGAATTTCTTACTCAGATAATATATGGCATGTTCCTTTCTTCCAGTCTCATCTTGTTGACCAAGCACACATCACATGGAATCTTCCAATATAGTCAGGTACATAATCAAAGGTATTCCTTCCATCGGAGGAATCAAAATGGGAGGTTCAAGCAAATATTCTTTGATGCTATCAAAAGCTCTCTGAAAATCTTCTATCCACACACATCCTTGGTTCTTTCTGAGGAGCTTGAAAATCGGCCCACAGGTAGCAGTCATATGAGATATAAATCTAGAAATATAGTTCAGTCTCCCAAGGAATCCTCTTACTTGTTTTTCTGTCCTGGGTGTGGGCATTTCCCGAATAGCTTTGACTTTATCAGGATCTACCTCAATACCTTTCTGACTGACAATGAAACCCAGAAGTCTTCCAGAACGAACACCAAAAGTGCACTTGTTGGGATTCAGACAGAGTTTATACTTTCTCAAACGCTGGAATAACTTCAATAAGTGTTCCAAATGATCTTCTTCAGTTTGTGATTTGGAAATCATGTCATCTACATACACTTCTATCTCTTTATGCATCATATCATGGAACAAAGCAGTCATGGCCCTTTGGTATGTTGCACCAGCATTCCTCAAACCAAACGGCATAACCCGATAACAAAATGTTCCCCAAGGTGTAATGAAAGTTGTCTTCTCCATATCTTCTGGTGCCATCTTGATTTGATTGTAACCAGAGAAACCATCCATGAAAGAAAAGACTTTGAACTTTGCGGTACTGTCGACCAATACGTCAATGTGCGGTAATGGGAAGTCATCCTTTGGGCTAGCTCTATTCAGATCTCTATAGTCTACACACATTCGAACTTTGCCATCTTTCTTAGCAACAGGCACTATATTGGCTAACCACTAAGGATAGACCGATGTAACAAGGAAACCTGCATTAATTTGTTTTTGAACTTCTTCTTTGATCTTATCAGCCATATCGGGACGAGTCCTTCTCAACTTCTGCTTAATCGGCGGACATTCAGGTCTCAACGGTAAACGATGCTCCACAATATTATTGTCCAAACCTGGCATATCTTGGTAGGACCAAGCAAACACATCAACATACTCTTTGAGAAGCTCCAGCATTTTCTCTTTGACCTCTGGGATAAGCATTGCTCCGACCTTAACTTCCTTTTTATCCTCTTCATTACCCAAATTGATCAACTCTATAGGTTCTTCAAACGGCTGAATAGTCTTTTCATCGTGCTCAAGTAAACGGGAAATTTCATCAGGAACTTCTTTGTTATCCTCTTCTTCGGCTCTGAACACAGGAAATTCGAAGTTGGGAGAGGGCATAGGATCATTGTTTTCAATGGTTAAGTCATGGATTAATCTGCACATATGATTATGCTTTATTTTAGAAATCGATTAATATGAATGTTGTACAAATGAAACAAAATATTATTATATTTTCCTATTACTACCAATTAATTTTCATTATTATTTCCCAGAAAAAGTGAAAAAAATAAAACAGTAGTGGACAAAATAACATTTTTATTCATGAAGGGAAATACTTGAAACAAAGAGCCCAGACATTTTCTCTTTTGCCTTGGGCAGAGCAAAAGGATTTATTTTCAACATAGCCCGACAGAAATACTTTTCGCCTTGCGCAGAGCGAATTTTTTTTCAAAAATAAAACAAAACATTACTCAGAAATGTGCATCACAACAGGAACATCAACAACAATCCAGTTCTGGAAAACCACTCCATGCGTTACAAAATCGGGTAAATCCTCTTTAGAATCGTCTCCTATTATAGCATCAACTTCAGGAGGAGTCGGATGGATAAAACTTGCGCTTCGGAAAACCTCTTGTATCGGACGAGTAACTACTTCCTGCTTGACTCTTGCAGACACGGGATGAAAACCAAGACCTTCTCCAGACTTGTTCTTGGGCAAAGTCAACACCTGGCCCCAACCTTCAGCCGAACCACTTTCAACCACTCATCGCGCATCCTCAAAAGAAGAAATAGATGTCCCTTGCTTCTTCACTTCATTATTAGCAACAGATAGAGCTTGAAATTGGGTTCCAACATCCTCATCAGCATCAATAAAAGAGAAAGATGACAAATGGCTTACCACCATAGCCTGCTCTCCACCAATCATTACCAGCTTTCCATGCCTTACAAACTTCAATCTTTGATGGAGCGTGGAAGTGACTGCCCCTGCATCATGGATCCATGGACGACCCAATAGGCAACTGTAGGCGGCACGAATATCCATTACTTGAAAAGTGATCTGAAAAGTATGAGGACCAATTACCATAGGAAGATCCACTTCACCAATGACAGTCTTCCTAGAACCATCAAATGCTTTGACAATTACCCCACTAGGTCTCATGGGAGCACCTTGATATGAGAGTCGAGATAATGTAGTTTTGGGCATTACATTTAACGACGAACCTGTATCTACCAACACACTTGATAAAGTATCATTTCCACAACTTATTTAGATATGCAAAGCCATATTATGGTTTCTTCCCTCCTCCAGAAGCTCTTCATCACTGAAACCAAGATTATTGCACGAAGTAATATTTCCCACAATTCCATCAAATTGGTCAACCGTCACATCATGATCCACAAATGCCTGGTCCAAGACCTTCATCAAAGCTTCTCTATGGGCACCAGAATCTCTCAGTAAAGCAAGCAAAGAAATCTTCGAAGGAGTTTGCAATAGTTGGTCCACAATCTTATATTCACTTCTCTTGATAAGCTTCAGAATCTCATCATCCTCAGGATGAGGCATAGGTTCATTGGATCGGCCTATCTCAACCCTTGGTTCAACATTTCTCGCTGGAATTTCTGCCGGTATGGGCCTCCTGACTTGAACTTCTGGTCTCTTCAAAGGTACTGCTGCAAAGACACGTCCGCTTCTCGTAACTCTACTCACATCTGCGATGTTAACAAAAGATGGCCTTGTTGGTATAGGGACTTCTACCCCATTCTCAATCATTGTGGCATTATACTTGTACGGTATAGCTTGGTCTGAGTTATACGGCACAGGACCAGGTGGATAAATGATCAAAGGAGCAACAGGTGTAGTCTGACTGTCGTAAACGATCTCAACTGGTTCAGGCAAGTTGAATTGCGGTATTATAACATTCACTTCATCCTCCGGATCTCTGTCATATGTAATAGTGATAACCCTCTGGTCTAACAATTTTTGAATATCCTCCTTCACAATAGGGCAATCAACCTCTCTTGAACAAAATTCACAAACATCATAATCATGCTGATGCCTAACAAAGGCAAGTCTTCCTAAGCTCTGATGTAACCTGATTAATGAATCTCTTATGTGTTCAACTTGAAAAACTCGAAACTTTCCCGAACAACCTTCCACCATATTCACTGATGCTGCCCCATGTCGAGGCAAAGGATTATCTCTAACATTTGGGTTAACATCCTTGAAAGACAAGATACCGTTCTTAATCAACCTCTACACGTCCGCCTTTAAAGCAAAACAATTTTCAAGGTTGTGCCCCGGCGACCCTTGATGATATTCACAAAATTGATCTTCCTTGTACCACGGAGAAGTACTATTTGGTGAGACAGGAGGAGGCTTCGTCGTTATGAGGTTCTTTCTGATTAAAGCGGGGAACAATTCAGTATAAGTCATAGGAATGGCGTCGAATTGCGGCTTCCTTGGTGAACGGTTTTGGTTGTTAAACTGATAAGCCTGTTGTCGAGGCTGCTGCTGAAATGGCCATTGTTGAGTTGGTGGGGTTTGATGAGTTGTGGTCATCAATGCTGGGCGGACAGCCGGAGTGACTGCCGCAACATGTGAGTAACCTCTCCTCGGTCTCCCTGGGAAGATCACGCTGACATCCTGCTCTTTTCTTTTTGGGAAAACACTTCCAAACCTCTTGATACTGCTAGACGGACTTCCTTCTTTAACCAAACGTCCTTCACGAATCCCTTCCTCCAACCGCATGCCCATGCTTACCATTTCGGTGAAGTCACTGGGTGCGCTGGAAATCATTCTTTCATAGTAAAAGGAACCTAAAGTCTTCAAGAATATCTTCGTCATCTATTTCTCCTCAAGAGGAGGATAGATTTGAGCAGCAATTTCGCGCCACCTCTGGGCGTATTCCTTAAAAGACTCTCTGTCTCTCTGGGACATCGCCCGGAGTTGATCCCTGTCTGGCGCCATGTCAACGTTGTACTTATACTGGTGAACAAAAGCTTCACTAAGATCGTTGAAGTTGCGGATCCGAATACTGTCCAAACCCATATACCACTTTAGAGCGGCACCCGTCAAACTGTCTTGAAAATAGTGAATCAACAAGTCATGATCATCGGAATATGTAGACATCTTTCTCACGTACATAGTCAAGTGACTTCGAGGACACGAATCACCCTTATATCTTTCAAAGTCTGGCACTTTGAATTTTGCTGGAATCTTGACATTCGAAACTAAACAAAGGTCATGGGTGTTCTTTCCAAACAAATCCTTCCCCTTTAACGCTCTGAGCTCCCTCTGCATTTCTTGGAATTGGTCTTGAAATTCTTCCATTCTATCAAAAAGACCCAAACTTTCAGCAGGCTCGGCAGGATAAGTAGGTTCATTCAAGTATGGCATAGAGTGAACCACAGGAGCGACAGTTGTCATTACCAGTTGCGGGAAAGGTGTTACAGACGGGATTACCGGCGGCATAGCAGTTGTCTCTGGTTGAGGAAAAGTAGGTTGGAACAAAGGTTGTACGACAGGCTGATACCCCTCTCGCACAAAGTTGTAAGGCATTCCCCACAGAAAACCTTTTGGCATCTGATGTTGAAGCGGATAGTTGATTTGAGTCACAGATGTTGGAACGATGACAATCTCAGAAACCACAGTAGTTGAAGTCTGAATCTCAGCAGCTGTAGTCGATGGCTGATTCTGAGCAGCCATCAAACTTTCCACTAACGCAGTTAACTTTTCCATCCCGACACGAAGGGTAGCGACCTCCTCACGAAGCTCGTGGTTTTCCTGTTCCAGATCTTCCATCTTTCTTTGACGATTGGCTCGAGTATCGTATCGATGAGACAACTTGACAATCTATCGGAGTGGAAAAAGAAACAAGGATGAGACTCTAGAAAACATGTGAAGTGGAATGTTGGATGATGCATGATATGTGATGCGAATGATAATTCATTTTAATAGTTTTTCAAGGAACTTCGATAATTTTTGCGCACATCAATGGTAAAGGAATTTGGAACAACAAAAACTCATTTCATTAATCAAAAGCGGTAAATTACAACTTACAACTTTGGAACAACAAAACAATAAATTACGACTTTGGGATAACAACCCAATAATAAAAGCAGTAAACTACAACTTTGGAACATGAAGCCCATAATAAAGCAGTAAATTACAACTTTGGAACATGAAGCCCATAATAAAGCAGTAAATTACAACTTTGGAACATGAAGCCCATAATAAAGCAGTAAATTACAACTTCGGAACATGAAGCCCTTTTACAGAGTTTTACAAAATGACATCAATAAAATAAAACTAAGAACTAAAGATCACTCAGAATCATCAGATGAAGGACCAAATGCCAACTGTAACTGGAACTTCCTGATCTTCTCTTCATAAAAGTCTTCCATCTCTTTCTTCTCAGCTACCAGTCGATCAATGATTTCCTTTTGTGGATTAGGAACGAGAGCAACGCTTACCGAACCTTCCTTCTTTCTCTTCCTTTCACTAGCATACTTCTTCAGTAAAGCATCCTTTTGACGAAGCTTCTCATCATGATCAATAAACCAGCCGTCTTGAATAAATAGCAAATCCTCCTTTTCCTTTAGTTGTCGAGCCAGGACCCGATTCTCATATTCAGACATATTATACTTTTCTTTCCAAGCATCTCTCTCGGACTTCATCCTAGCCAGATTTCCTTGGTATTCTCCCATATTCTCGATAGGGATATCAACAGATGATGATGCAACGGTAGGGAATAAAGGTTTCTCGGGTTTATAGGGAATCTTGAGAGCACGAGCCCTAGCACGGACCCATTGTAGGTAAGGCTCCAAAGAAACGGCACCTCTATGTCCTAACATATCTCTCCCTTTCCTATGGATGTGGCGCCAAGCTCCTTCGATCTCCCTCTTAGCTGCCTGGTGATCTTGTCCTTCTTGTAGAAAGAAACCACTCACATGGATGTTGTTTGGCTTGTCTCTCATCGGGTATCTAAACTGACGGTGCGCGAGAACAGGATTATAATTAATTCCACCTTTCGTACCAAGAAGAGGCACGTTAGGAAAAGCACCACAGCTATCGATGATCTTCACGTCATAGTAAGCTCGATTATACCAGTCAATGTCGAAATGAGTGAGAGCCATAATTTTTGGCGCCCATCGCGGCTCCTTCTCGAGATCCCAGAAAACATCAGACCTAGGTAGATGAGAAACATACCACTGATACAGCAACTGTGCACAACAAATAATCATCCCTCCTTGATAAGAGTTTCGAAGATGGATGGAGTAGTAGGTATCTCCTAGCAGCATAGGGACCAGATTTCCAATCAAGAAAATTCTGATGGCGTTGATATCCATAAACTTATCAACGTTAGGGAACAAGAATAGACCATAAGCGAGTAAAACAAAGACGTCTTCAAAGGCAATAGTATCTTTTATCTCAGCGAAATGACGAGCTTTCCTCAACAGAAACTGCACAGACAAGCCTCGGATTCCCCCTTTTGTAGTCATGTTCTCCTCTATCTCTGACTTCTTCAAGTGGGTGATAGTCGCTATCTCGTGAGATTTGGGTTCCTCTTCCAAACCAGAAAAAGGAACACAGTCGGTGATCGGCAAACCGAGTATGTAGGAGTACTCTTCTAAGGTGGGCATTAACTAGTAATCCGGAAAGGTGAAACATCGGTACAAAGGATCGTAAAATTGGACTAACGTACTAAGGATGCCTTCTTTCATCTTGCGCTTCATAAGAGGTATAATGGACCCATACTTTTTCTGGAAATCCGTCGGGTTCTTGATCTTAGGGATTAAACTCTTCAGTTCTTCAATCTCGGGCTCCTTAAAACTAAAACTTCGAGTGTTTCTCCTTCCAAATTCCATAATAATAGTACCTGAGATGTCTTGCAAGAATCATTCTTAAGTTCCTTGAAAAACAAGTTTTTTACAAAAAAATGTTTATGGATGTATGGATGAATGATAATTCAACAGTTACACACAATTTCGCAAACATGGGGTTCAGAGGTTCAACGCTTCGAGCATGGAGTCAAGGGTAAAGCCCACCCCAAGGTATGTACTACGGTTTAATCACACCTGTAAGATAAGGTTCTAAAAGTTCCCAGAGTCTACATTCCTCCTTCGGATATTACCAACGTCTTGATTACTCAATAATTAGCAATATTCTCAAGAGAAACTCATCCGAGCGTAGCATCGCGTAACAACTACTTCCGAATTACTCCGTTATAGTCTTTGCGCTACACCTAAAAAGGCCAAGATAGGTTAGGGTTCTACGGTTCTCAATTTCTCTGGCTCCCAGGTCGAAAATAATACCGTCTTCCCGATTACTCAGTAAACAAGTATTACGTTCAAAAGGGCCTTCCATTGAGTGGGGGATCTAATGCCTCCTTCTTCGGGATTACTCCCTCAAAGTTAACATGACTTTACCGCCCGTCCTATTCTTAAGTGTAACTTAATCCGGGTATAGGATTCGTCCTTTGCAAAAAAACCCAAACAACCCCAATATAAACACATAATCAAACAAAGCGAATAATAATAAAACAGATAAAACAAACTAGGCTTAACCCACTTAGGGATGGACCAGCAAGAGGTCAATCTTTCCCCAGCAGAGTCGCCAATTCTGTAGCGATAAAAAATGTAGCGGGGTAAATCGGAGATCGAATTATTAATTAATTCGTCTCACAAAAGCAAGAGTCGCCACCGCGCTTTATTATTTCCAAGGGAAAAGGGAAAAGAGCGAAATAAAACCCTAAAGTATGCAATGTAAAATAATACTTTTAAAAGTAATGAAAATACAAGGCGTTTTGAAAAGAGGTCTAGAGTTCGGGGGTTGGTTATACAATGGGAAGGTATTAGCACCCAATGCATCTATAGTATCCTATAGGAACCTTTCGAAATATCTGTTTATTAAAATTTGTTTGTTTGATTAAAAATAAATTATTTTGGCCAAAAGGGGGTATGGACGGGTTTTTGAAGATACGACGACCTAATGTCGAAGTTTTGACTTAAAAGGTGTGAGTTTTGAAAAAAATCGAATATTTGGGAAAATTATCTTAAGTTTTTAATGAAATGAAGGTATTCGCGTGATTGGACTTGAGGACATGAAGTCAACAAATTTAATCATTTTTCCCTTGGATTTAGACGTAAATAGAATAACCAAGTAAAGACTGAATAATCAAACAGAAGATTAGATAGATAATGATTAAGTAGCTAAGTGATATATAACCACAACAACGATTAAATAACAGACTAAATGGTGTGAACATGCATTTTTATATTTTTTGTTCAATATGTACAAAACAAGAGAATTTAATTAAAGAAAATAAAATGTTTTTTTTTAAATTTTATTCTTATATGTATTTTTTTGGTATTAATATAAAGTAATATTTTAAGAATTATTAAATAATTCTAAACTAAATTAAAACTTTAAAAGTTATTAACTTAAATATAATTAAAAATAATACTAAAAATTACTAAATTAATCCTAAACTTAAACTAATGAAATTGGTCAAATTATTAAAATTTGTTTAATTAGAACTACACATCTATTTGACTAAATTTTATAATTAAACTAAATTAATAAAATTCTAAAAAAAACTAAAAGAAAATAAATAGAAAGAGGGGTATCAAAAAAAATAGAGGGGTAGATAATAAACAATTGTATGGGCCAAAGAGTCTTTAAGGGGGCCAAACAAAACTAACAAAAATGGGGTGGGGTGTTTTAATAGAATTCGTTTGGGTTTTAGGTTAGGGGAAACGGGTTAGGCCCAAATCATGAAACAAAGTTTAGGGTTTCTGATATTTGTTTTCATTAGGGAATTGTTAGGGTTAAGCAAAGAGGTACAGAGCGGCGCTCTTCTTCGTTATGGATTCGTCTTCGTCTTCCTTCTTCTCTTCCGAGCCAAAAACATCCAGGACCAAGCCCTTTGCCTCAAAGTTGCCAGCGCCACCAACTGCCTCTCCTTCTCTATGGGTCGCTCAGTGATATGGTGTGAAGGTGACGATTTCGTCCTTTAATGCATTAGGTTTTACGATTTTTGCATGTTTATGATTTTGTATGTTTATGATTTTGTATTCACTTCTTTTCTAACTCTAGCTTCAATATGGTGTTTCTGTCAAGATGCGCGAAATGGAGGGAAAGAAATTATACCTTGACGAAGGAGGGGGATGAATTGTGGTGCAGGCGCTCAGGCGGCTGGATGGCGAGGAGGCAGTGACGCTGAAGCTAGCTCCGGTTTGTCTAGTATCTCCCCTTTGACTTTTATGTTTTGATGATGATTGCTGAAAGATGCATGTTGAAAACCCCTTTTTATCTTCTTCTTCTGCCTTTGCCTTGCTTTGCTTATGCACGCTTCTTTGTCCCTTCTTCCTCTTTGGCTTGCTGAGTATGCTTCTGAGTTGCCTTTTTATATTTGTTGATGATATGCTTTCAATGATGAACCCTTTGGGTTCTGAGAATTTTGTTGCCTTTGAATGCTTGTTGTATGCTGAGATTGAATGATGCTATTGTTAAAAAAATTTGTTTTGACTAGATTTCCCTTTCTTCTTTCTGTCTCACTTCTGTTGCCTCTTGGATTGTTGAGTTGCCTTGTATGTTTGTTTTGAATCTGGTTTTAAAGTCTTGACAGTTTGTGTTCGAGCATGGTTTTGATTGGGGCTGGAAACAGGTTGCTGACAGTTAATGGTTTGATAGATTATTGGCTGGAGGTTTTTTGAGGTTATTTGATAACTGGTTCAGGTCTTGGTGTTTATGTTTGAGCATGACAGGTTTTAGCAGTTTAGGCTTGATGTTGCAGGTTATACTGGTTTTCGGCCATGGTTTTATGGTTCGTGCTTCAGGCAGGTGGAAGGCTTAGTGTTTACTGGTTTTTCAGGCCATGGTTATAGGTTTTTTGGCTTGAGACAACAGGTTGTATATTGTTTTTGAATACAGGTTCTTCAAGCTTTTTTTTTAGAATAGGCTTGTGGTGTTTGAACTCAGTTTTTGCTTAAGGCTTCCAACAGGTTTCTTGAACTCTGGCCTTTTCTTGGGAAATTTTGTGTTGTTATAATATCCGTTGCTGGCCTCCTTTTTGATGGCTCAGGTTTTGGTATATTATAACTATTTTTCTTTTGATACTTCTGCACATCTACTGTTCCATTCAGTTTGTTTTGTATCCTATTTCTATGCTTCCCCTTTTTTACTGTGTTACTGCAGTTTTGTTTTATATCCCTTTTCTGCCTAAGGCCAAAACCTGTAAACCCACACTCTTTTCTCTCTTCTCTCTCCTTAGTACAGTTTGAAACATTAAAATGATGTTATGTACTTGTGTTCTGAAAAAGCAAAGCTGGAAAATGATGAATTTAGGAATATTTGCTTGCATATATAGTTTTGATCTGCACATTTCTTCTTTGCCATCTGCATTGTTACAGTATGGAGCCTTTGTATTTCCATACTTCCATATTTTTGGACAGTTTACGTTGGACTTTGCTTTGTAAATGTAATTTTGACTATGCATATGCTGTTGGTTTTGAAATATGCAGTTGGTTTTGAAATATTGAATTTGTGCAATTGGTTTTGAAATATGTAGTTTTGACAATTGAAATGTGCAATTGGTTTTGAAATATGCAGTTGGTTTTGAAATATGCAGTTGGTTTTGAAATATGCAGTTGATTTTGGCAAAATTGAATTTGTGCATATTTTTAACTTGTGCATTCATATTTATCAATAAATATTCATCCCTTTTTGTGAACCGGGAGAAATCCCGTGATTTGCAAAGAGGGTAAAAACTGATTCCAGCCGTTTGCTTTTAATGATGAACTCTAAATTAAGTGTCTGCTTTTAATTATATATCTATTTCTGACTTTTTCTTTTAATTCTTTGCAGGTAAAATCAAATGAGCATCAAAGAAGTATTGGGTAGAAGATGAAGATTTAGAACTTAGAAAAATTAAGATAGTTTTTATTTCACTTTAAACATTTGTAAAAATTATCATTGTAAATACTTTGTAAATAAATACGGTATTTAAACAACAATTGTAACAATTAGAATAAAACGAATAAAACTCTATTATTTTACCAATTAATTCTTTTCTTCTTTCCAATTATTTACTTTATCATTTATAATTCTTTAAATCATATAATAACTGAAAATAAATTCCAATTATTTAAATTCAGAATAATAAATAATTAAATAAACATTATTTAAAGCATTGATCAATTAATAAACTTCTTTTCAAATATTTACTTTATTATTTATAATTCTTTAAATTATATAATAACTGAAAATAAATTCCAATTATTTAAATTCAGAATAATAAATAATTAAATAAACATCATTGATCAATTAATAAACTTCTCTTCAAATATTTACTTTATTATTTATAATTCTTTAAATCATATAATAGCTGAAAATAAATTCCAATTATTTAAACTCAGAATAATAAATAATTAAATAAACATCATTAATCAATTAATAAACTTGGCGTTTCAAAAATAATCAGCTCTTGACTTGAAAAAGTTATGAATTTAAAATCTGCTTTGAAAATTGATAAAAATAGGTCAAAACACTTGCAATGTAATGATGCAGATGGGAGATGGTATCTTAGGTCAAAATTTGGGGTACAACAATCAATAGTTAGACTGGCCACACAATTCTCAAATTGATCAATGGAAGTCTCTTGGGGTACGTGGGCGGTCTTTAAAAACTTTACCAAGGCCTTGGCATGAGCCTCATAACACAAGAGTAAAGCCAACAATGATATTTTCGAAGGGGTCTGCCCCAACTGTTCCACGATGTTGTAGTCACTTTTCTTGATTATCTTTAGTATCTCTTCCATCTCTTTGCTAGAAGCTTCAAGAATGACCTCTGGATGTGCCTTCTTTTGGACATGCTCAAATAATACCTCCCCTTGTCTTGGCAGCAGGGATAACAGTAGGATTGTCAATGGGAGTATCACTGGGAATGCTGGTAGGAGCAGTAGCAGGAATAATTACAGGAGTAGCAATGGTCTTTGAGGAGATCTCGGGTGAGAAGATTCTTCCACTTCATGTTATCTTACTGTTCCCAATGATATTGATGACGTCAGGATCAGTGTCTTTCACAACTTTGTCTTTGATAGCCAGTAGATCCTGCCTGACGCCAGGATAATAGACGCCATCCCCATAGTTCCAGGGGACATCTTTATTCGAAGAATATGGGATTGGCCTCGGCATTGTGATGATTAGGGGAGCAGAATTTGGAATAGATGTAATCCTGACGAGTCTTTTGGTGGAGACCCTGGGAGGATTGTCAGACGGTGATTATTGAAACATCTTCACAGGAATTTTTGATAAGAGGATCTTTTTCAAACATGATTTCTTTGTTAGCCATTAGGCGTTGGACGTCCATCTTCAGTAAAAAACAACCATTCGGTAGAGACATACATAATTGACAATTTTCATCACATCCCGAAATAGATCGGCTCGCAATAGATTATGTTTAATAGTCAAAAGAGGAGTAGTTAAATCATTCACAGAGGAAATGAAACAGTCATCATCAACAGCGTTGACACCTTGACCATGTTTGGGCATTGGCGCCGTTATTACATTAGTTGTTTCTGGGGGATCAAACTCAATCTCTTTCGCCTCGATAAGGTCTTGCACCTTATTCTTCAAGGCCCAACAATCATTTATATCATGCCCCGGGCTTTCAGAATGATAGGCGCATCGAGAATTCAGGTTGTAGCAAGGAGAGGCAGTATTGGGGTTCTTGGGAGCTTCTTTTAGAGTCACCAGACTGGACTTCAAAAGATGTGGAAAAACTTGGGACAAGGTCATGTTGATTCGGGTGAATCGTCTCATGGGCGCCTCTAGCCTGCGTTGATAGTTTTGCTATTGATTCGGTATAGGATTGGAAATTATAACATCCTATACCACCAGGCGACGTTCAATTTTGTTTTGATTTCTATGGTCGTATATAACATTGACCTCTTTCTTTCCGGTAAAGGGTTTCTACATCGTGCTCGAGGATGCATCTCTTTGAATTTTTCTACTCTTTATACCAGCTTCTACCCGCTCACCAGTTATGATTAGTTCAGTAAATCCAACCGAGGAGCTTCCAATCAAATGGTTGAAGAATGGACCAGACAACGTGCCCAAGAACATATCCACCAATTCTCTATCAGATAGAGGGGGTTGGACTCTTCCCGTGAGATCCCACCATTTTTGAGCATAGGTTTTGAAACCTTCCCCAGCACCCATAGACATGCCTCGCAATTGTGCTCGAGTTGGAGCTAAGTCAGCATTATACTGGCATTGCTTGTAAAAAGCGGCAACCAAATCTTCCCAATTGCGAATATTGGTCCCTTCCAACTGATAGAACCAATCCAACTGCATCCCTGATAAGCTTTCTTGGAAGAAATGTACCCATAGGTTCCTATCCGCAGTATGGGGTGGAATTTTCCTGACGTATGACCTTAAATGCAGCTTGGACAAGAGACTCCGTCATATTTAGTGAAAGTGGGGACCTTGAATTTCTATGAGATGACAACCCCTAACACAAATCCTAGCTCTTCAAAATCCAACCCAGGTACCCTCTGGATCTCCATAAAATTTAGGCGATCCTCCAACTGCTTGTATTTATCGTCAGTTGGAGGATACTGTTCTTTAGAGTAATCAACCTCTTCCTCTTCTTAAGACTCTGGATGGTCACTTACTTCCTTGTTTTTCCCTTCTTGATTATCTCCTTCACCCAGCGAGGTTGCGAAATCTAGAGTTCGTCTGGCTGGTCCTTTGAACCTTCTTCCCAGATTCAAAACACCGACTGGTTTCTTCGCTTTCTTTTTCTTCTCTTTGACCAACAAAGTTTTCAGATCCTCTTGTCCTTTTTCCAGAGCCAAGAACATTTGTTGGAATTAAGCGTTCTGCGCTTGGAGATCCTTTACTGTCTGTTCAATATCCATCTCACTGAAATAAACAGTAGACAGATAAGAAGACCTGTTATAAGAAACTTGTTTATGTTATGATGAATGAAAATGCATATGCAAATGATTTCAAGGAGATTAGAGATTTAAATTTGCTTTTAGACAAAAAAAGGAACACACATTGCATTAATAAATCCAAGTTTGAGTACATCATGCCTTTTTGGGCTTACAATGAAAGAAATAAAATACAAAAAACTCCTAAGACAAAAAGGTTGAACGCATCCTCTTTGGCGCGATGTAGGCGTTCAGACTCAGTTCTTCATGAAGCTGCTTGGTGAGTTCCAGAACTTTCTTCTCACTGGCATAGAATCGGGCTTCGAAAGTGTCTCATTCTTCCTTTAGCTGAATCCAATCCTTTTGCAAGTCTTCGAGGGAGGTAGGCATGTTGGGATAAAGGACAGTATAGGGGACATCTCCTTCAACCAAAGGCTCTATGATGATAGGGAGGATGGAAGGTTAAGGCATTGTGATATTATGAGCACGAGCTCATACCCACCTAAGGTAAGGCTCAAGGGGAATGGAATTTTTGTGTCCCAATATCCTACTATCCACCTTATTTACCATCCTCCAAGATCGTATAGACCTCTGATGGTAGCCTTGATCGTCTCTTTCGTAGTCGAACACCACACCTTCGATGATCGCATCATGTGGACCATCTCTTCATGCATACCCAAACTGTCATAGAGCTAAGCAAGGGTTATAAGTGATACCTCCCCTAACGCCAAGCAGAGGGACATTAGGTAATTCCCAACAACGGTCGATGATAGTAATGTCCTCCAAGGATTGAGAACACCAGTGGATATCCGAATGTCTGAGTGACATCAGTCTATTGGACCATCTCAAGCCTTGCTCGTTCCTCACAATGGATCGGGGGAGATGCGAAACAAACCATCTAGCCAACAAAGGAGTACAACACATGAGGGTTACTCTTCTCTTCATGGTGCGAGAGTGGAGAGAAGGCAAGATATCTCCCAATAAAGTAGGCACTGGATTGTGAAATAAAAAGATTTTGACAGCATTTACATCTATAAGTTGGTCAGGATTTGTAAATAGTACCAACCCATAGATGAGAAGAGCCAAAATTTCTTCGAAAGCTTGTAAATCCAGAGTGTTCCAACACTCTTGAGCTTTTTCCAACAGGAACTTGGCTAGGAACCCTTTGACACCACTTCTTGTTTCCCAATTAGCCGTGACGTCATATTATTACAAGTGTAAAGCTCGGGCAACCTCTTCAGGGATTGGATCCCTTTCAGTATCGTTGAAAGGTAGTTGATCGAGAATAGGAATTCCTAAGATTTGAGAGAATTCTTCCATAGTTGGTACAAGTTGATAATCGGGGAAGGTAAAGCAATGGTGCAAAGGGTCAAAGAACTGGAAAAACACCTTCATTATATCTTCATCAAAGCTTGAGGTAACCAAGTTGAGAAGTCGTCCATGTCTTTTGGTGAACGGAGATTTCTCAAGGACCCTTGATGTTAATTCTTTGAGCTGAAAAGGTACTCGTACAAGGTTGACTTGGATTGTGTTCCTGTGAGTGGAGGTCATGTCCTACAAAATAGAACAAAGATGAATCTCAAAATCCTTGAAATGGTTAGTCTAAAATGCTATGGTATGATGTCATGATGTTATGTACAAGCATATGCACAAGTTAAATCAAACAAGTCCTTAGGTTTAGGCTTACATGAGGTTTATAGGTAAATACCCTCTTGAAGTTTAGTTGGTTCAACCTGTCCTAGAAAATAACGGGTTCTAGGGAATCTCAATATCATTGATCTTTCTTCATCGGCCATTGTTTCAGCTTTATTGGCGACCGATATATCTCGAAAGTCCAATCTCAATGAGCGTAGTATCGAGTATCAACCAACTTCGAACTACACCAAAGCCGGCTACCTCACTACTTCCTAATGGCCAAGTTATTCAAGTAAAGGTTCTAAAGTTAGTTAGTGCTTCATGACACCACACAGCGGCCCCGTATTCTCCTCGGATACTCAAGGGCTAGCGGTACCAACAAATGTGTCACACTAACGTAGCTATTTCTTAGACCATGTCGGTATACCTCACACAGTTTCCATAACTTATTGCTACTTACCTAAAAGATGCCCCAGATTCGGGTAGAGGATCAAAACAAACCCAAACAAGGAACCATAATGTAAAGCAAGCAATTCAAATAAAGAAAATAAAATAAAGGTGATCTAGCCCTAAGGTAACCCCACTTTTAAGTATGTCCCCAGTAGAGTCGCCGGTTTTGTAAAGCGGTGGGAGAACTTGTCGCACACTTTTATGGCACTCAAATTGCGACAATGATGATATGAAATGGAAATATAACGGTAAAGATTTGAGATTAAGCCATCAATTGAATTATCTCAACACAATGAAGTCGCCACCGCACTTTATTGTTTCCAAAGGAAAATGGGAAAAAAGCGAACAAAACCCAAAAAGATCAGAGATCGAGGTACGGGAGTCAGTAATGCAAAGGGAAGGTATTAGCACCCCAAGCATCTACGGCACTCTGCAGGATCCACTTTGTTTAGTTTCTTTTAAAAGGAGTGTTATGTAAAGGTTTACTTGCTAAAGGAAAAGAATGGATGTTTATTTGCAAACAAAAGAAAATGAAATGTTTTTTTATTATTTTTGTTGCTCGCCTTGGTTCGTAAGACTTAATGCCTACGTACTCCCTCGTGCAATGGGAAAGTCAGAGCACCGTAGTTCGGTTAGAAAAGACTTGTCTGTTGATTGTTTTTAAACAAGGAGACAAGTCGTCATTGTTAGGAGAGAAATCTTGACTAACGCCTACAAGGTGTGAGAAATATGGACCATGCGTCAGCAAGAGTGAGGGTTTGAGAACGCCTCTAGTACTCAAGTGGAAAAGTCGACACCTTTATAACCATTGGGGATAGGAGAATGTTGCTCGACTATCAATGAATCATGTCTCATCTTGAAAAAAGTTTTGAAATGGTAAAGGTGCTTGAGCGTACAAAAGAGTTTGAATGAGTTGAAGTGTTTTTGTTAATTTTGAAAGATATCAGAGTATGATTAAGTGAATTGAAGTTTGTTTAAAGAAAAGAAGTTTTAAAAGAAAAAGCAATTGACAAAGTCGAGGTTTATTATGAAAGCGGTTTGAGTTTAAAAACAAAGAAGATTTTGAAAGAAGATGAGAAGGTTTTGAAAATTAAAGAAGATGGAAGGAGATGAAGGGACTATCCTAAAGCATAAGGTAAAAGCTAAGGAGAAGAATCATCTAACCAACACGAAGCCAAAACTTGACATTATGGGTCAAGATAGAATTCCCATTCTTGGGATTGAAACCAAGCAAGCAAAGATACTAGACCTCTTGAGAAGACCAAACTTCAAGTGTATTAAGTCTTTGAAAAAATTGGGCAAAGTAACGGCTGTATACGGGTGAATTCCATATTACAAACAAAGTATGTAATCACAAAAACCTGCACACAAAACAAAAAAACAACCCAATGTCTTGAGGTAAACCTCAAGAGCTCCAGACAAAATATCCATTAAGGTCACAAGGTCTCCAACATATGCCAAGGTTTCTAATCCTAAATCCAAGAAGTCCAATACTCCATAATTCCAAGGATAGAAAACAAATAGTCCAAGTATCATTAATGTTTTTTTATGGTTCATGTTGATTATTAAGTATATTCAAAAGAAAAAGAAAAGCTAAAGTGAGCAAAATAAAAATGACATAAAAGTAAATGCTCAAGTGAGCAAAGATGAAAATAACATGAAATGTAAAATGCTAAAAGTAAATGGTACACAAAGTAAAGAGCATAAAATAAAAGCATAAAATAAAGTCAATTATTAGAAATTAGTGGTTAGTTGGATGACCATCTTGAAACTTGCATTTGGAACTCATTATAGGATTGGTAGAACCAAAGCCTCCACACAACAAGTTGAATTTGCTTTTTGTCAAGTATATCATCCATTTTGGAATCCTCAAAAGTAACATTTAATGATCAACGATGTTTAAGTGATCCGCATTGACCAAAAGTGATGTAGATCCATTAGAGGATTGGTAGAACCAAAGCCTCCACACAATGAATCTCAAGGTTATTGGATCAAAGAGATCAAATTAACATACTTTGGATTGCAAACATAGGTTTGGGCCACGAATGATCATTTATTCAAATTGGGACAAAATTTAACGCTATGGTAAGCAATCGTAAGTGGACTTATGTAGAAGTCACACCTATTTTGGCTGGTCAATAACAATCTATGTACTTCATGTTTGGATAAATGATATAGAGATCATCATCCCTTAACATGTAGTAAAATTAAAAAAGAAAGGGATAAGATGAAGAGGAGGGGAATGATAAGCTAATTTGGATTACCACCTCAAAATTCTTTCATCTTTAAATTCAACCACTCCTCTAGATGGATTAAAGTACTAAACATATCATTAATCCAAAGCACCAAAAATGAATTAAATAATTCACTCTTAGGTAGATTTGAATTGATGAACATTTATCCAACTTCATCTACATCACAAAGTCCATTGAATTTAAAGAGAAATTGGACATTTAAAATTGTAATACAAATTATCCATCAAAGAGAGTGAGCAGAAAAAATATTTGAGTCAAAACAGTCCCAAAATAAGGCAGAAAAAGTATTTTTGGCACTGTTATAATCGATTGTGCTTAGACAGCAACCAATTGCATCAGTGTAGTTTTTTTTTCAAATCAATTTTCTGTGACAATCAATTGCAATGTTACAACAATTGATTGCAACATGTTAAAATCAGTAGAAAACAGCATTTCAAGGATCAAATTCTTGTTCCAACTTTTCATCAAACACCTTATGATCATGGATCCAATTGAGCATGAAAATTCCATCAAATTATGAGAAAATAGCACTAATGGAATCATAAAACAGTGCTCAATGAATCAAAACCAGAAATCCACAAGATATCACATTGTGAAAGATGATGATCCAACTTACCAAAGGTAGAATTAGAGAATTATCAAACAAATTCCAGAATTTGCTTCAATTCAACCACAAGAATCAATTACCAAAGCTTGGATGTAGAGAATTGATGAAGAAAAAGTGTTTGGGTGAAGGTTTAGCTCAAAGATTAGTAAGCTTCAATTCAAATCTTACTATCCTTTTTTTTTTAAAATGGAGCTTTGAGTGAATTTGGTAGATGGAGAGAATTGGGAGATTTCTTAGAAAAATGAGTTTGGCTATCAAAATCTTATCATTTGAATAAATGAGGTCTCTATTTATAGAGTTTAGGATTATGATTAGTGGTAATTTGGTAATTGATTCTTGGAGCCAAAAATTGAATTAGTGATAAATTTCAAATTATGCAGAAAAATTGGAGCCAAAAAGATGACAGTTTTGAAATTGCTGGCTTTTTTCAAAAATCACGTGTGTTTTGCTGCTATGAGTCAACACAAGAGTCGTATGCGTCGACACATTCTAGGTGTATAACACATCATGATTCGACGGAAGCTTCTATGGATCGATACAAGCTGCTATTTCAACACAATACACAATTAATCAATTTGCACGAGTCGACACATAACATGCATGTGTCAACACATGCTAGTTATACAAAATAGGATGAGTCGACACAAGCATCTATGGGTCGACACACGTTAGTTATACAAAACAAGATGAGTCGACACAAGCCTGTATGGGTCGATCATGCTGCTTTTGTCAGCACATTACATAATTGATTGTCTTGCATGGGTCGACACATAACACGTATGTGTCGACACATACCAAAACTTTTTTATTTTTGAAGGCTAAAAATACACTTTTTTCAAAGATTGTGCACAATACACTCTGTGCAATCGATTGCACTATGGGAGCAATCGATTGTACAGTGAAAAAAATGAAAGTAAAATTTTATTTTATTTTTTTGCAAATAGAGATTTTAGGGAAATAATACTAGAAAACCTTATTTGCCATATGCTTCGACTCGGTACCTACAAAACACAAATATGCAAAGACAAAGACAAATATTTTTTTGTATTTTGATTAGAAGTTAGTCAACAACACAAGAGCAAACTTAAAGATAGGATGCAAATGTGATGAATGAAGCTATTTATTAATGATTGATACAAAAATGACAAAATATGATATGAAAGTGCGACTAAAAAAGTTAGGGGAGAAATTTAGGGTACAACAGAACTAACTAGGGTGTTTTGCGTTTTAACCCAATTTTTGCGGATAGCAAGAGTCTCCACCGAATTTTCTTTTATAGAAAAAGGAAAGGCTAAAAAGAACAGGAAAGACCTTTCGAGATTATTTCTTGAGTTCGGGGGGTAGGTTATGAAAAGGGAAGGTGTTAGCACCCTTTTCATCCGTAGTTATCTACGGGCTCTTAGTTGCTTGCTAGATCACTTGCTTTTTTTTGAAAATGTGCTTGTGGTGTGGGTTTTGAAAGTATTTTGAAAACGTCTTTGTAATGGTTCTCGTTTCTATAAGAACGCGTACAAAGTGTTGTTTGGAAAATAGTTCAAAGAAGTGTTTGTGGAATGTGTTTTTGAAAGCGATTTTTAAAAGGTGTCTTAGTAATGGTTCTTATTTCTATAAGAACGTGTGATCGGTGGATCTGGAACTGACTGTTTAACGCTGGTTCGCGAAATGTCGCGGAAGCAAGAGTCGCCACCGTCTTTTACTTTCTCCAAATGGAAAGGACAAAAGCACAGAAAAATTCCTTAAAGAGATTGCTCTCGGTCCGGGAGGTAGGTTATAGAAAGGGAAGGTGTTAGCACCCTTTCTATCCATGGTTATCCATGGGCTCTTAGATACTTGCTCATTTGTGTTTTCAAAAATGGTTTATTTGCTTTTCAACTGTGGGTTTTAAAAAGTTTCTTTGAAAATTTCAGTTCGACTCTTGTATCGGTCCTCAAGAGTGTTTGAAAAATTGCTTTCGAAAGCTTTTTGAAAAGGTGTCGGTGTGAAAAGTATTTTTTGATTTGTTTTTGAAATTAGAGCAAGTATCTAGAGTCGTCTACCTACCCTAAGGAATTCGTCTGTGTAGATGTCCTTTAAAGTAGTGCCATCCCACCATGGAGAGGTAGGTAGCACCACCGTTGGAGGTGTTCGGGTCAATTCGAGGTTCGGGACATGGTGATCACCAGAGCAATAGGAAGACACCTTAAAAGCTACCCTCATGCCAGGTTCCCGGAACATGAGGACTTACTAAGACATCCTCTACTCGACGATCACCTTTCGAGGCAAGGCAACAGTGAGGCGTACCCTAGGGGTGGTGTGTGATTTGTGTGTCATGTTCATTTATATTTATCTTGTCCATGTCATGGGTGACCTAAGCGTTTGTTTTTATTTGTTGTCATTCATTCTTGCATGCATTTGTTAACAGTTAAAAATTTGCGAGAAAGATAAAAGTTCTAAAGCTATTACAAAAGGCGCGGGTCCACATCGCCAAAATTTCCAGGACCCGATTTGACAGAAAGTAAAGAATTAAAGAAAATCAAAGTGCGAGAAATATAAAATGTCCGAGTTTACAAGGCTTTGGGAGAGATACATAAATATTAAAAGGAAAAGAAATAAATATGCGAATTGAATTAAAGTTGAAACGAGGGCGTTGGACCCTTTTTAATTAAATTAAATTAAACGATTATTAAATTAATAAAATTAAAAGGAAAAGAAATTGTTATTGGTATTTTTGTATTTTATGATTTTTATGAAAAAAGAATTAAATGAAATTAAAATTAAATTAACCCTAATTTTATAGCTTTTATTTATTAAGACAAAATATTAAAGTTAAACCTAAATTAACCTAATTAATTACATGGAATTTTGATTTATAAAAATAAATAATATTTTAATAATAATTATTATGAAAGAAAAAGAAAAGGGATAAAAATTATTACAAACCCTAATTCTACTAATTTTAGGTTTTTTATTGAAAAATGTTAAGATGAATCCTAAATTAAAAAAAAAACTAAAATCATTTAATGCAATTTATTTACAAAAATACTAGTTAAATAAAAATATTTACTTTTTTATCTTTTCTGATTTTTTGTGTTTTTAAATTTATTATGAAAATAATAATTTAAAAGAAATTAATTAAAATAAAGAAAAGAAAAATATAAAAAAGGTAAAAGAAACAAACTAGAGGGGGGTGCTGTCCCCAAGTGGAGGTGAAGTCTAGTAATTTTAAGCCCAATAAGTTCTGGCCTGATTGACTTTCCAGGAAGTATGCATGTGCGTTGACCAACATCCAGCATGTTCTTCCAATTAGAACCCTGTGATCCATCTTAATGGGCACGTGGACGGATTGATGTTGAGGATGTATGATGCGTCTTCACGCTGAAACTGCATATAAGCATTAGATGAAAAATAATATGAAAGGGGGTGGGGACCTGGGATCGAACCCAGGTCCTGAAGGTCACCATCACAATTGCTTGCCACTGAGCCACCTAGCGCGTTTGAATATATAATAGTAAACAATTAATATAAGAGAAAATAATGGTTAGTGGAAAATTAGCGCGCAAAATTTGAATGCTCCAATGGTACTCTTCCACGCATCATCTTCTTCTTCTTCGTTTATTTTTCCCTGAAACACAAAACCATAAGCAACGGTTTTGAACCGTTCTAAAAGGCATTATTCCAGAAAATAGCGAATAGGCCATATGGCCTCATAAATTAGGCGCGAGGGTTGGTTTCTCTTCGTCCAAGCATGCTTGATTCAATGGTCCAGGTCTCGAGTGCTAATTTTTCCTTAAATGAAAAACCCCAATTCACAGCTTGGAAAACCCTAATGTCCAACAATGGTGAAATCGCATAGAGTGCACGAAAACACAATTAACTTATATGGTTAGCTTCAGGAAGGTCCCATTAGTCAGAATCTATGAAAGAAATGCCATGAAAATGCATAAATATTAAAACACGATTATGAAAAAAAAGTGGAAAAGTTTGATTTCTGTACAATGATTCAAGGCGTTAGAGTTGATGTTCTTGATCCAGGGTCCTTCCTTGATGTCCCAGGAAGGTGATAGGATGGTTGTTTTGGCTTGAAATGCTTTGGAATAGTGATTTCAGTTTTCAACTTTTAAGCAAAAAACTCAAATGTAGTTCTTGGTCTATGGCGCAGCTTCCAGTCCATTGGCATTAGGGTTGCGTTTTGTATTTGTATGTGAGTGATTAGGGTTGGAAAAGAGGTCCAAAAACCTTTGCAATTATGGAATAGATCTTTGATTTTCATGGCCATAATTTTCCAATCTTTTCATGCACATTTGCTCTCAATCATATCCAATCACCTTCAATTCTTCCCTAATCTGATTTGCACGAAATCTTGGAGATGTTTTATGCACAAAAAGATTTGAAACATTAGGTTTAACATTTTTCATGTATTTTAATTAATTTAAATGAATTATTAATAATAAAAATCCAAATAAATAAATAAAGAATGAAGAAAAACTTACCTTTGGGCCAAATGGTCGTGCACATGCCTTGGATAATGAATTGTGGAAGAAAAAGAGGCCCATTAGCAATTTTAGGTTATTTGAAACAATGTTGACTTTTCAAAATATCCAAAAATTTCCCAACTTCCACAAGGCATAACTTGCTCAATGTTTAAGCTTTGCTCATGTTCTTGGACATTTTGGAAAGGTCTTTGAGTCCTCTAACCAATGTCTTTGGTCCCATGTCATTTTGATTTACCAATCTCAAGTTATGGCCTTTGACTTAAAGTCCCTTTTTGTTGACTTTTGAAAATGACCTATAATGTTGAAATTGATAACTTTTTGTGAGAGCATTTCTTGGACTTGAAGTATGAAGAGGAGTTGTAGGAAATGTCTTTCTCTTCAAAATGAGCTTTGGATGGAATTTTTCTGATAATCCATGTGAAAGTTATGCCCTGGTCAATTTACAGTTGACTTTTTCAACTGTCCAAATAAGGAAACTTTTGCATCTTGATGATTTTTGAGCCAAGCTTTGAGGATCATGATCAAGCATTGATCAAATGATGTTTGTGGCTTCAAAATGGGATGTTGACCAAAAATTTGAACTTTTGACTGTCAAATGACCATTTTGCCCCTACAGTTGACTGTAGTGCAATTAGGGTTTTTTTACTGTGCAATTTTGTGCTGTAAGTCTTGAAACTTGGTATGAGGATGCTTGACCATATTTATAGGCATGTGGGACTTGATTGGACCCTTGGAAACTTCATTTTCTTGATCAGAACCAAAACCCTAATTTTGACTGTTTAGGAGGCCCTTGAACTGTGCAACCCTTGGGGAGATTTTGAAGCTTGACTTGGAAATTCTTTGAAGAATATGGGAGGGAAAATTTTGGGGTACAACAGTTGCCCCTGTTCAATCTTCTTAGACCTGAGAATGCAGATTGGCTGACGTGCCTTTCGTAATCTGAAGGTGGAAGATGATTGAACACTAGAGTGCCCAGAAATTTGCGCTCACATAGTAGCAGTGTGATGGTGGAATGGGCTTATAGATGCCATTTAGAGATTGATGAATAGGATGATGGGCTTATAGATGCCATGCTGAGAGATGATGGAATGTGGATGGGCTTATAGATGCCATCTGGATGTCGATCGCGTAAGAGATTCCTTAGCGAGAACCTGCGTACCTGCAAAAGAAAAAATGATTACCTGACCTATTACAAGAGCTGGTCTTCAGATAGATGTGCAGGTGTGTCCTGACTGGTTACAGGAGCTGAATCTGGAGCTTCAAACGATGATGAATGAACCAGAGATGGTTACTACCTCAACAGGAACGGTGAGAGAACCTTGGATGACTTTAACCTCAACAGCAATCGTTGAGCGAATCTTGGGATTACCACCTCCGCAGGATCGGGGAGAGAACCATAGGCGATTACAACCTCAATAACAATCATTGAGAAAACCTTGGATGGAATTATCATCTCCGCAGTATTGGGGAGAGAACCATAGGCGATTACAATCTCAATAGCAATCATTGAGAAAACCTTGGGTGGAATTATCATCTCCGCAGTATTGGGGAGAGAACCATAGGCGATTACAATCTTAATAACAATCATTGAGAAAACCTTGGATGGAATTATCATCTCCGCAGTATTGGGGAGATAACCATAGGCGATTACAATCTCAATAGCAATCATTGAGAAAACCTTGAATGGGATTATCATCTCCGCAGCATCGGGGAGAGAACCATAGGCGATTACCACCTCAACAGCAAACATTGAGAGAACCTTGGATAACTTCAACTTCAACAGCAATCGTTGAGAGAAGCCTGGGATTACCAACTCCGCAGGATCGGGGAGAGAACCATAGGCGATTACCACCTCAACAGCAAACATTGAGAGAACCTTGGATAACTTCAACTTCAACAACAATCGTTGAGCGAAATCTGGGATTACCACCTCCGCAGGATCGGGGAGAGAACCATAGATAACTTCTACTGAGTCTTTATCAGGAAAATCTGTTTGGGGTCGATTTATCTGGACTAGAGAAGGCCTTGGACTGGATAAGAAATCTTTGGAGTTGATTTAACTGAACCGGTCTAGGTCTTGAAATATGATTGAGAATTTAACTGAATCTTTCCTGAAAGGTAAAGGTCAGTCATATGCAATGCATGATATGGATCAAGCGATGATGTTCTCAACATAAATGAGATTTGTAAGATATGATGCGTCTATGCATGCTATAATGTATGAAGATGTTTATGAATATATGTTTTTCGTCTAGGAAAGTAAATCCTTGACGGGTGCCGGGAAGTCACTCCTGGGCTGATGTTGGAGAATAGATTTTTGCTTTCGCTGGGGATGATAGTTGCAAGAATACTGGTAGGAGAAGATAACTCCGTCGGGGAATGAACTTGGCGAATGGATTAACTCTGCAGGGAGGAAAGTACTCTAACGATCTTGCTGGGAAGCAATACTCTGTGGGGAGAGAGATACTTTGCTGGAGTGTTGATAATAACTTACTGGGGATACCATTGTTGTGTTGGAAGTGTTAATAGACTTCGCTGGGGATAAGAAGACTTCGCCGAGAACGATCTTCCCGTGGCTTTTGGCTGAGGATAACCCAGTTATATCCTGGTAAGGAAATAACTCTTTGAATAAAGCCGGGAGACGTGTTCGTGTTCTGCGAGGATAAGCTTCCAGAATCTATTGGGGATAAGCTTACTGCTTGGGGAGATGGATTCCAACTTTCCTGGGGAACTGGATTGGACTCTCTTGGGGAAGTTTGAGCTGTATTGGGGAAGTGATTCCACTGAATGCCTGGTATATCGCCGGGGAACAATCTTTAGGTCAAGACTGCCGGGGATGCTTGTTAAGAGTGCAATGTATACTACTGGGGAAGGTTGACATCTGCGGGAGGATACCCAACTTCCTTGGGCTTGATAATATAGCTTGGGGAGAGTGCACTGACTTGCTGTCTCACTCTCTGGGGAATTAAGATGTGCCGGTTATGTTCTTCCGCTGTACCCATCTTGGTACCTTGGAGGATGGAACAATTAGATTGCTTTAGACAACTCTTTATTGCCCCTGTTTCAGTGGGAGAGGAAGACCTATGAGGTGCTGATAGTTGTTGATGGATAAACCTTCTTCTGGTAGACAGGTGACAAGATGATAGGACATAGTCGTACGCTTTGATCCCTAACTTTTGCCTGGACCGCTCTTTCGGGTTTTCAGTCCACCGGGATACCCATTTTTGCCCAAGCCGCCTTTTCAGGTTTTCGACTTGCCAGGTGTACAGATTTTTTTCATTTCATCCCTTATTTTTTCCCGAACCCTTTTGGTTCGCCGGGAAGCCCTTATTTTTTCCTAGGTGTGTCAACCTAGCGGGTCTTTGATTATGCGCAGTATTTTTTCGACTATGTCCGCGCTCTCAGGATGTAGGGAGTTGCCCCTGTTAGAAGTGTTTTGTCAGGCCACCAGAAAGTGTTTGATCAGGCAAGATTCTTTGTTGGAGTGCCCCAAGTGACCCAGGCAGAGATTTGCCCCAGGCTATTTGGCGTTTGAGAGATTCTCCGAATCTTGATTGGACTGCCCCAGATAATGGACCAAGGCCATGTCTGCCCCTTGATTGGAGGTACTTCTGTTCATTAGGCATTCGTCATGCGAACTTCTATGTTGTTCAAACAAAAAGTCATATGCAAACAAAGTTATGTTAAAAATGCAAAGCCTATGTCTGTCTTGAAGATTTTGAAAAATGCATTCTTTTTCATAAAACAAATGAATGTTTGTAAAACGTGATGTCAACTCCGTATTTACCGTAGGCCTTCAGGAGTCAGGATACCTTTCGTAACAGTATGCTTTCGAACTAACCCATGCTTCAGCTAGGACTTTTAAGGGTTATAACGTGGCTTGGTTCACGGTTTAAGAAACAAAGGATAAAGGCTCAAATTTATTTGTACCCACCCGCTCTTCGTGATGTTCTCCAAACCTAACCTCAGTTGATCATGCGTTAGACCTTACTTGAGTCTTTGCTTTGACGTTCCGATGATGATTCGGATGTTGATAACTTATTTTGAGTAGGCAGTCATTTCCTCTTTTATTTTTGTTGAGGGTTTGTAAGACCTCTTTCTTGTCTGATTTTGTTATCCCTTTCTTTTTTTGCCTGAACTGTTTCCTTTTTTGGAATTACAGTCAGCGGGATGACCCAGTTTTGTAAGTCTCCTTCATGGGTTTTGACTTAATGGTTTTTTTATTTTTTTGAGATGATGACTGCCTTTCTTTATTGATTGTTCGGAACCATCACTGTCTTTCTTTGCTTTGCAAGGACCTCCTTGGTGCCATTCGTTATGCACTTGGATCAACTGAGAGACTACCCTGCCCCAGGTTATGATTAAGGGTGTTAAATTTCGAAAAGAAAAACTCCTACTTCTTTGGCTCAGAGGGGTTGACGAGGGATTATCTTCCTTATAACTCCAGTGTTTAGGAATTGAAACAATGCCTGTACCTCATCAGCGGGGTCTGTTCAAAAGCATACTGTAGATTATGGTATCATTTTCATCATCCTCCCTCAAGAGGCTTAGAATTATTAATTGAGAGTTGATCATCAGAAAAAATATGAAAATAATTTGCATATAGTGAATACGAATATATTGCTTCAAAACAGACATATGCGATGCATTAATGAAATAACGATGTTTAACATGAGTAAATGTTTGAACAAAAGAAAATTACAACTTGAACATTCGAATGAACAAAAGTTTTCTCTTCTCAGGGCCTGTTACTTCAACTGGTGAGTCTTGGAGGGATGGTAGAAAAATTCAGCCTGACCATCTTGGGTGAACTCCAATGCCCCTTCATCAATCAGATCCTGGATCTTGTTTTTCAAAGCCCAACACTCGTTTGTATCATGTCCTGGACAGGCAGAGTGGTAGGCACACCTTTTATTGGGATCATAGACAGGAGATGCTGTGTTCTGGTTCCGGGGATGAGCCCTTAATGTGATCAGGTTCAATCTTAATAGGCGTTGTAAAGCTTGGAACAACGACATGTTGAGCTGGGTGAATTGCCTCCTGGGCTTGTCTGGCTGAAGCTGGTGAGGTTGATGCTGAATTTGTGGCGCTGAAGCCATTTGAGGAGCTCTCCCCTTATCTCCTTGTCTCAAGGATGATTGAATGATGAATGGCTTTTTACCCTTAGACGTTTGCCCCAGTTGGTTACCCTGAAGCATTTGGTTGATGAGAACACCGAGCTCTTCTTGTCTTTGAGCTAAACCTTGAATAGCAGTCCCTTGCCCCAGCATTTGGGCTTTCATTGCATCCATCTCAGCTTGCAGGTGTTTCAGCCGTTCGTCCTCAGCGTTGTTCCTGACCAAAGCCTCCATGAAAGGGGGTGGGGATCTGGGATCGAACCCAGGTCCTGAAGGTCACCATCACAATTGCTTGCCACTGAGCCACCTAGCGCGTTTGAATATATAATAGTAAACAATTAATATAAGAGAAAATAATGGTTAGTGGAAAATTAGCGCGCAAAATTTGAATGCTCCAATGGTACTCTTCCACGCATCATCTTCTTCTTCTTCGTTTATTTTTCCCTGAAACACAAAACCATAAGCAACGGTTTTGAACCGTTCTAAAAGGCATTATTCCAGAAAATAGCGAATAGGACATATGGCCTCATAAATTAGGCGCGAGGGTTGGTTTCTCTTCGTCCAAGCATGCTTGATTCAATGGTCCAGGTCTCGAGTGCTAATTTTTCCTTAAATGAAAAACCCCAATTCACAGCTTGGAAAACCCTAATGTCCAACAATGGTGAAATCGCATAGAGTGCACAAAAACACAATTAACTTATATGGTTAGCTTCAGGAAGGTCCCATTAGTCAGAATCTATGAAAGAAATGCCATGAAAATGCATAAATATTAAAACACGATTATGAAAAAAAAGTGGAAAAGTTTGATTTCTGTACAATGATTCAAGGCGTTAGAGTTGATGTTCTTGATCCAGGGTCCTTCCTTGATGTCTCAGGAAGGTGATAGGATGGTTGTTTTGGCTTGAAATGCTTTGGAATAGTGATTTCAGTTTTCAACTTTTAAGCAAAAAACTCAAATGTAGTTCTTGGTCTATGGCGCAGCTTCCAGTCCATTGGCATTAGGGTTGCATTTTGTATTTGTATGTGAGTGATTAGGGTTGGAAAAGAGGTCCAAAAACCTTTGCAATTATGGAATAGATCTTTGATTTTCATGGCCATAATTTTCCAATCTTTTCATGCACATTTGCTCTCAATCATATCCAATCACCTTCAATTCTTCCCTAATCTGATTTGCACGAAATCTTGGAGATGTTTTATGCACAAAAAGATTTGAAACATTAGGTTTAACATTTTTCATGTATTTTAATTAATTTAAATGAATTATTAATAATAAAAATACAAATAAATAAATAAAGAATGAAGAAAAACTTACCTTTGGGCCAAATGGTCGTTCACATGCCTTGGATAATGAATTGTGGAAGAAAAAGAGGCCCATTAGCAATTTTAGGTTATTTGAAACAATGTTGACTTTTCAAAATATCCAAAAATTTCCCAACTTCCACAAGGCATAACTTGCTCAATTTTTAAGCTTTGCTCATGTTCTTGGACATTTTGGAAAGGTCTTTGAGTCCTCTAACCAATGTCTTTGGTCCCATGTCATTTTGATTTACCAATCTCAAGTTATGGCCTTTGACTTAAAGTCCCTTTTTGTTGACTTTTGAAAATGACCTATAATGTTGAAATTGATAACTTTTTGTGAGAGCATTTATTGGACTTGAAGTATGAAGAGGAGTTGTAGGAAATGTCTTTCTCTTCAAAATGAGCTTTGGATGGAATTTTTCTGATAATCCATGTGAAAGTTATGCCCTGGTCAATTTACAGTTGACTTTTTCAACTGTCCAAATAAGGAAACTTTTGCATCTTGATGATTTTTGAGCCAAGCTTTGAGGATCATGATCAAGCATTGATCAAATGATGTTTGTGGCTTCAAAATGGGATGTTGACCAAAAATTTGAACTTTTGACTGTCAAATGACTATTTTGCCCCTACAGTTGACTGTAGTGCAATTAGGGTTTTTTGACTGTGCAATTTTGTGCTGTAAGTCTTGAAACTTGGTATGAGGATGCTTGACCATATTTATAGGCATGTGGGACTTGATTGGACCCTTGGAAACTTCATTTTCTTGATCATAACCAAAACCCTAATTTTGACTGTTTAGGAGGCCCTTGAACTGTGCAACCCTTGGGGAGATTTTGAAGCTTGACTTGGCAATTCTTTGAAGAATATGGGAGGGAAAATTTTGGGGTACAACAGAACGCGTACAAAGTGTTTGTCTTTTGAAAATGTTTCAAAATGAAAGTGTTGGTGTATAAATTTTTTTTATTGTGAGCAAGTGAGCAACCAGGAGAAACCTACCTACTCAAAAGGTCTTAAATGTTCTTTTCCTCCTCCTTTAGATTTTGTTATCTTACCATTGTTTTGGTAAGAAACCCCATCGTTGGATGTGAAGGGACGGGCGCAGGATGTTTTGTATAGTCATAGAAGGAAACCTATGGGACATTTTAACAATGTTGTTTAGGGGCTAGATCGTTTACCGAAGGCAACATTAAGGGTCATCAATGGACTACGATCTTTTATAGAGGGTCTTTGCTAAAATGTCCATATTCGAGGGACATGACTATTTTCCGAAAGGCAACCAAGTGAGATTACCCTATAAGTGCTAGTGTGCAAGTGTGTTTGATTGCATGCATTTTGTCTTGCATTTAAAGGTTATCTATTTGTTGATTTTTGTCTTTCCATACACTCTAATTACTAACAATGTATGAAAGCAAATAAAATGCGGAAAAATAAATCATAAGCTATTGCATCATTTCAGGGATGGGGATACATATTTATAAATGGGGATTTGCAAGAGTTTAAATCCTAATTATCTATTACAACCATATTGAATTATACAATACAAGAAAAAAGGAAAAGATTTATTTTTAAAATGGTTTTTTGGTCTTAATGAATTAAAAGAAAAATAATAATTAGTTAATAAAAATAAAATATTTTTTATGTCTTTTTTATATTAATAAAGATAGCGTTAATGCTGAAAATAATAAGAATAAGAAAAAAAAGGAAAAATAACGAGAACAGAATCAACATGTTGCTGAAAACAAAGATGAGAGGGATCAGAAGTTCTGATGCTAAGCACTCTGTAGTTCAGAAAGAAACGTTAGAGGAAACCAGAAGTTCTGGATTGCCGCGCGATGAAGTTCTGGGTGTGAAGGCAGTGAGGCAAACCTAGAAGTTTTGTGTACCGTGTTACAACAGTGAGAAAAAACCTAGAAGTTATGTGTTATGTTAAAATAGTGAGAAGAACCCAGATGTTCTGGTGTATTACATCAGTGAGAAAAACCTAGAGGTTTTGTGTGTTGTGTTACAATAATAAGAAAAACACATAGAAGTTCTGGTGTATTAAAATAGTAAGAAAAAAACCTAGAAGTTATGTGTGTTGTGTTTACAACAATAGGAAAAACCTATAAGTTCTGGTGTATTACAACAGTAAGAAAAAAACCTATAAGTTATGTGTGTTGTGTTTACAACAGTAAGAAAAACCTAGAAGTTCTGGTGTATTACAACGGTACGAAAAAAAACGTAGAAGTTATGTGTTGTGTTAAAACTATGGGAAAGAAAACTCAGAATTTATGTGTTATACTTCACCTCCTTCCTTACATTAGTCAGAGCATCTTTAACCTATTCAGTTCTCAACAACAGCCAAACAGAAAAAATAAAAGCACAACAGTTTATAGATGTTTTGTTCCTAATTCAGAGTCTAGTTTTCTTCATGAAGTTCTGACCCATAATTTTTCTACTTGGGCAATGATATATATAATCTCAACATTATGATATCTACCTTTTTAATGATGTTCTGAATGAAAAAATTCAAAGTCAGGATGACTTACCTTGAATCTGAAGCGTGTGTTTAGGACTTGAACTGCTGCCTTCGTATGTTCTGGGATCAGCCAGAAATGGAACAGAAATATTATGTTTTTTCAAAGGGAAGAACAAAAGTATTGTTTTTTGAGAATTCTGGGTTTAAGAATGTTTGAATGATTTCTTTTCTCTCTTTTTTATATTTTCACTCTCTCTTTCCAAAAGCCATCCCCTTAGACGTGTGGTGGAATATCTTATTTATAGATGAGTTTGCTGTGATTTTTTGGGGTAAAAATAAATGGGATTTAAACCTTTTTGGCATACTTTTTCATTGCTTTTTAAATACAGCTTTTATGTGCTAATTTGGTGCAAATATGGGGTTTGAGAAAATGCAGGCGTGGACTGGATCAACAACAATTTGGAGTGTTGTGACAGTTGGATGCAGGACTGTGCCATAGCAGTGCAGCAGATTATTCAAAACTAGGTTTTGGGGCTTGGTGATGTTTTGATCGAAGAGTGGAAAGACCATAGTGAGACTCGAAGGGTGATGTTCTGATCGAAGAATAGAACATAGTCTCCATGTGCTGAAGAACGAGATTTGAAGAGTCATGTTCTGATCGAAGAAAACAACTTCTATATGTTCTGATCGAAGAGTCATGTTCTAAATCATTTTTGCAAATTTTGATTGCACTTGTGTGAAATCTGGTCCAGAAGTTCTGAAATTCCCATATTTTCTTAACACTTCGAAAATTTTCCAAATGTTTAGAAATTTGATTTTTTCAAAGTAATTTCTGACTTTTGATTTCTTCATGGACCAATTTCATGTCCTGATAAAATATGATTGTTGAAACTTGACTTTGACCCAAAAGTCAAAGTTTGACTTTTCAGTGTGCTTTTGACCATTTTGCCCTTATGAATGACTTTCTTGGAAAATTGTCATCTGAGACTTGAAATTTGACAGAAGCAAACTCGAGGGTCCATGATGGTCCTTTGAGAAATGAGAGGGAAAATTTTGGGGTACAACACTATCTAATAAAGTATCTTAATATGCAGAGAAGTTCTGATGTAAGAAGCATAGAAGATGAGAAAAGACTACTAGAACATAATAGAAGTTCTTATGTAAGAAGCATAGAAGATCTGCTAGAACATTTGGAAGTTCTGATGTAAGAAGTTGAGAGAGTTTCGTTTTGAAGATTTATTCAGACACAACATATGTAGAAGCAAATATGTGTAATACACTAAATAAAGAAGTTCCATGTTGCAACTTCTGAATGCACCAACGCTGTGAAACAAGAACTTTGATATGTAAAGTTCTGAAAAGCAAAAAGAGTCTCAACGGTAACATTCATCTTCTGATGTGAGCATGTTCTGAAGCGTTACAATTCACTTAATTGCAAATAAAAAGTAACGGTTTAATCAAGACAGGATCTTCACTTTTAGAAAGAACATTAACTACACTTCATTAACCTTCCAAAAGCATCTTCTTATGTATCTCATGCATTACCTATTTAAAGAAGACGTGAAGAAGATATCAAAGGAGAATAACGACTGTGCACGAAAAATAGAAATATTTACCCAGTTCTACCTTGTGCTCTTCAACTGTGTAATACATCACTTTATTGATATTGTTTTTGTTAGAAAACATATTTGTACACGCCTTTCAATATTGTATTTAGTAATTCCTTGAGGAAGTCGGGTTGTGGTTTAGACTCAAGAAGACATTGACAATTGTCATTGTATTTCTGTAATCAAGTTTGATTAGTGGATTAAGACCTCGCTTGAGAGAGGCGAAATCACATTGGTGGGTGGACTGGAGTAGTTTGAGTTTAAACGAACTAGGATAAAAATCAAGTATAATTTTGTCTTAGATTTCAAAACGCCAATTCAAACCCCCCTTTCTTATGTTTTTCCATTCTTCACCTTTTAGGTAAGTAGAAATACATCATGGAAACTATACAGAATATACCGATATGGTTGAGATGATGGCTATGTTAGTGTGACACATTGGTTAGTACTGGTATCCCTTGCGTCAGTCGGGGAGCATACTAGGCTTCCGCATGGTGTCATAAGCACTAACTAACCTTATAACCTTAATTGACCCAACTTAGCCATTAGAAGATAGTGAGATAGCCGACTTTGGTGCAGTCCGAAGTTGGTTGATACTCGATACTATACTTATTGAGATTCGACTCTCGAGTTTTGTTTGGTGGCAAGTCAGTTGCCGTGCTAGACGAAGGTTGTGGGAAAGATTAGTGATATTGAGATCCCTAGAACCCGGTTACTTCTTTAGGACAGGTTGAGCAAACTGAACTTAAAGAGGGTACTTACCTACAAACCTCATGCAAGCCTTAAACCTAAGGCCTTTGTATGCTTTTCTTGTGCTTGATTATCTATTTGAACATGATATCATGACATCATAACATCATAACATCATATCATGACTAACCATTTCAAGGATCTAGTGGATTTATCTTTGTTATGTGTTGCAGGGTCATGGCTTCCAATCGTAAGAATACTATCTGGATCAACTTCATGAGGGTACCTTCTTAGCTTAAGGAGTTAGTCTCAAAAGTTCTCGACAATTCTCAATTCACTAAGAGACATGGTCATCTACTTAGTCTAGTTACTACTGGTTTTCAGGAAGACATGATGAGCATTCTTCTCCAATTCTTTGATCTGAAGCATCACTGTTTTACCTTCCCGGGTTATCAGTTGGTACCCACAATGGAAGAATTCTCTAAGTTTCTCGAAGTGCCTATTCTTGATGGGATACCTTTCACCAGTCAAGAGAAAGCTCTGAAATCTGAAGATGTTGCAGTAGCCTTACATTTGAAAGGACTAGACATTGTATCCAATTGGGAAATAAGGAACATAGTCAAGGGTTTCTCTCCTAAATTTCTGATAGAGAAGGCTCAGGGATTTCTAGATGACATGAATATTTGTGCTTTTGAGGATATGTTGGCTTTGCTAATTTATGGAATGGTACTATTACCTAATCTGGACCAATTCATAGATATGAGTGCCATCAAGATATTTCTCACTCATAATATGGTACCTACTTTTCTCGGAGATATTTTGTATTCCATCCACACTTGTACTATGAAGAAGCAAGGAACTCTTATGTGTTGCATACCTCTACTGTCCAGGTGATTTATTTCGCACCTGCCCCGATCAGTGATAAAGAACGAACAAGGTTTGAGGTGGTCCTAAAGGTCGATGTCACTCACTCATACAAATATTTATTGGTGTTCTCGATCTCAAGAGGATGTCACTATCATTGATCATTGCGGAGAATTCCCCAATGTACCACTCCTTGGTATAAGAGGAGGAATTACTTACAATCCTTCTCTAGCTCTGTGTCTGTTTGGTTATGCTCAAAGGGATGGTCCTCATGATATGCGCATCTATGGTATTGTGTCTGACTATGAGAACGATCCTCAAAACTACCATCAAAGGTTTATACATGCTTAAGGCGCGGTCAACAAGAATGATAGCAAGACTTTGGGACACAAGAATTCCATTCCTCTAGAGCCTTACCTCAAATGGGTGAGATCTCATGCTTAGAATCTTAGAATTCCATATCTTGCTATCCTACCAGTGATCGTGGAGCCTGTTGTTGAAGGGGAGGTTCCTCATACCGTTCTTTATCCCGATATGTTTACCAACTTCGAAGAACTACAAAAGTCTTAGATTCAGCTTAAGGAAGAAAGGGACACCTTCAAAGCTCAGTTTTATGCTAGTGAGAAGAAAGTACTGGAGCTGACGAAACGACTCCACAAAGAACAAAGCCTTAACTCCTATGTCAACACAAAGAGGAAGCATCCATGGGAGACTTGAATTTATTTATTTTCTTTCTATTTCGTAACTCTTTTTATTGAAAGCAATTGTAATTTGAGTTTATTACTAAAATTTCTTTTGTTTCCTCTTGTTTAAACAAATTCAAATCCCACGATCCTTGAAAAAATTGCATTTGCATATCATGCATCATTACATAAACTTGTTTTCCTATCGAGGTTTTCTTATCCGCTTGCTGTTTATTTCAGTAAAAGATGGCTCTTGAACAGACTGTTAAGGAACTCCAAGCTCAGAATGCACAATTCCATGAGACCCTCTTGAACCTAGCTCAAGGACAGAAAGATATGATGGCGCTCATCGCTAAAAAGAAGACTCGAAAGCCAATTGCTATTCTCAACACGGGAAGAAGGTCAAAGGTTCGGCTAAACAAGTTCAAACTGCTAATATCACCTCTGATGAAGATGGAAACCAAGAGGATGATGGTAGAAGTGACCTTGGTTCTGGTAAGATGCCTAAGGATGAAGACTATTCTGATGAACAGTATCCTCCCGCCGACGATAGATACAAGAAACTAGAAGACCGTCTTAAGGCCATGGAAATCCAGAAAGTGCCTGGACTGGATTTCAGAGAGCTGGGTCTTATTCTGGGGGTGGTTATCCCTCACAAGTTCAAAGTCCATGCTTTTGCTAAATATGATGGTGTGTCTTGTCCGAAACTTCATCTGCGACCTTATGTTCGGAAGATCCAACCCCATACTGCTGACAGAAAGTTATAGGTGCACTTCTTTCATGAATTTTTGTATGGTACACAACTCGAGTGGTTCTATCAGTTGGAATGAACCAACATTCGTACTTGGGAAGACTTGGTTGCTGCTTTTTATAATCAGTACCAATACAATGCTGACCTTGTGCCAACTCGTGTGCAATTACAAAACATGACTATGGGTTCGAATGCAGGATTCAAGGAATATATCCAGAAGTGGAGAGACTTAGCTGGAAGGGTGAAACCTCCCTTGTCTAACCGGGATCTAGTTGATATGTTCATGGGAACTATAACAGTTCCATTCTTTAATCATCGGATTGGAAGCTCCTCATTTAGTTTTATTGAGCTGATTCTAACTGGGGAACGAGTTGAAAGTGGTATTAAGAGCGGAAAAATTCAAGTGGTTGCATCTTCGAGTGCTGTAAAGAAGACGTTTAATAATAAAAAGGAAACCAATGTTGTTTATGGCCAGAAGGGCCGTGGTAAAAATGAACGCAATCAGTCTGTGGGAGCAGTATTAATTTCTAATCCTGCACCTGTTCAACAATAAAAATAGGGCAATAGGCATAGGTCAGATGCTCCGGAAGGAAATTTACCAAGATTAGTAAGCCATTGTCTCAGTTGTTACAACATTTTCTAAGGGTGGAACTGATTACACTAAGGGATCCTCCTCAGAATCCTAACACCTCCTCTCCTAAGTACAATCTGAACGTGAGATGTGCCTATCATACTAACAGTCTTGGGCACGATACCAACAATTGCTGGAGCCTGAAAAACAAAACTCAAGATATGTGAGACAACAAGGAGGTTGAGTTTGATCCCCCGGAGACTCCAAATGTGATTACTGCACATATGCTGAAGCATGACAAAGGCATAAATGCTATTGAAGATGTTCCTTATGTTGCTACCATAAGTGAATTGATTACTCCTCTACCAGTTATCAAAATGAATATGTTACAGGCCGGTTTATTTCTGGTATGTATTGAAAAATGTTACTGCTGCGTAGTCTAACCCAACGACTGCAAGTTACGGAAGGAAGGCATTCAACTCCCGATGGACAATCATATAATTCTGATCGAGAAGGTTTTGTCTGCTGAGAGTATGTGTCAAGATTTATCTGTAATTTCTGGCCCTCCTATCAGGATCACCTCTAAAGGTCCTGTAAGGATTACTGCTAACTCGAAAGCTGCTCCTCTAATCATTACTACACATGGACCTATCCCATATTCGTCGGACAAAGATATTCCTTGGAACTATGGATCTGACGTCTACTGCCATGGCGTCAAACAAGAACTACCAACTATTAAAGATGAGGTTGCTAAAGGTGTTGATCCCAACATTAACAATATTGCAGGGACCAGCAAGGTTACTAGAAGCGGAAGGGTTTTCTCTCTGGAAATCTCTCCGAATACTATTGCTACACCTGTCAAAGTTACTGCTACTGAATCAATTGTTAAGGCTCGGGGCAAAGAGCAAGTAACAGAGCCTGCCTAGACGAAGGCGCCTAAGGAAGCTACAGTTGAAGACACCTTTATACAAGAGTTGGAAGAGGTATTTAAGATTATCCGTAAGAGTGGATACTAAATTATTGAACAGCTGGGGAAGACCCCATCCAATATCTCTATGTTATCCCTGCTATTGTGTTTTGAAGCCCATGCACATGCTTTAGTGAAATTCTTGAAAACTGCTCATGTGCTGCAAAATATTTCTACCAATCAATTTGGGAGTTAGGTTGCGAGCTTGACAACTGACAATGGTTTAGGTTTCTCTGATGCTAATCTGACTCCTGAGGGAAGAAACCACAACGAAGCCCTGTATGTCTCCATTGAATATAGGGGCACTACTCTGGCTCATGTATTGATTGATATCGACTCTTCATTGAATGTCCTACCGAAAGGTGCTCTTGACAGACTTAATTGCGAAGGGGTCATAGTGAAACCTAGTGACATTGTAGTTCGAGCCTTTGACGGTTCAAAAAGGATGGTACACGAGGAAGTGGATCTTCCGATCAAGGTAGGTCTGTATAGCTTTGAATCTACCTTCTATGTAATGGACATTCGACCAACTTATTCTTGCTTACTGGGACGCCCCTGGATCCATGGGGCGGGCGGTGTTACCTCTACTCTACATCAGAAGCTAAAGTATCATGTGAATGGAAAGATTGTTATTGTCTGCACTAAAGAAGAGTATATGGTTAGCCACTTGAACTATTTCCGGTATGTAGAGATGGATGGCGAATTCATCGAGACTCCCTATCAGACTTTTGAAGTTATCCCTCCTGTCGTTGCCGAAGATGTCTTTTCCATTCCTAAAGTCACTAGAATTCTGCCCATAATGGCTTCATTCAAAGATGCTAAAGCTGTAGAAGAAGGTGGTTGTACTATTTGGGGTCAACTTTCCGACATCCCCTATAAATATAACAAGTTTGGTTTGGGTTTCACTACAGAGGGTCAAAGGGATTTTTGTTGCACTCGAGCTGGAAGGCCACCATTCCACATCAGCAATTGCGGAGTCAATGTAATAGAAGATGATAATAGTGATTATGAACTGGACAACTGGATCTTTCCTACCGTTGGCAAAGGGCTCAACAATTGGAAGGCCAAAGACGTTATCTCTATCTCCTTTAGTCGGGAGTAATAGCTACATTTCTGTTTTTATTGCTTCCAAGTTTTGACTTTGTACTTTTTGAACAATGACTTTAAGCCTTGTGCCTTACCCGGAGCATGACGGTTCATTTGTTAAGGGTTGTCATTTCATAAACATATTCTCATTTAATAAAGCATTGGACATTTTGCATTCAAATTTTGTGCTCTCTTTCTTTATTTTCACTTTCATCATTTTCAAATAACTATGTATTCTTACACACACCCATACAATACATTGCAGACCCACATCCACTTTGGATCTCGTTGATAACAATTATGCTATTACCACTTATGAATTCGAAAATCCGATCTACCAAGTCGAGGACGAAGGTGAGGAAGATTGTGAAATACCAGGAGAACTTGCTAGACTGTTAGTGCAGGAAGAGAAAGCCTCTCAACGACATGAAGAGTCGGTTGAAGTGGTAAATCTGGGTACTGAGATAGATAGAAAAGAAGTCAAGGTGGGCACAAACTTAGAGGATAGTGTCAAGAACATGTTGATATAATTGTTTCATGAATATGTTGAGATCTTGGCTTGGTCATACAAAGACATGCCAGGGCTTGATGCTGATATTGTGATTCACCTTCTAAGGATGAAAGAGGGTTGTGCTCCGGTAAAACAGAAGGTTCGTCGTATGCGTCCCGAGATGTCCGAGAAGATCAAGGCTGAGGTTATGAAACAATTCAATGCAGGGTTCTTAGCAGTGACATCCCATCCTCAATGGGTTGCGAATGTGGTTCTGATACCAAAGAAAGACGACAAGGTACGTATGTGTGTAGACTATAGGGATCTGAACAGGGCGAGCCCTAAAGATGACTTCCCACTTATGCATATTTATGTTTTGGTTGGAAACACTGCTCAACACAAGGTATTATGCTTCATGGATGGTTTCTCGGGATATAATCAGATCAAGATGGCACCTGAAGACATGGAAAAGACTACTTTCATCACACAGTGAGGCACTTTCTGTTACAAGGTTATGCCTTTTGGGTTAAAGAACACCGGCACAACATATCAGCATGCTATGGCAGCTTTGTTCCATGACATGATTCATCACGAGATAGAGGTCTATGTCGATGATATGATAGCCAGCTCACAGACTGAAGAAAAGCATCTGGACCATCTATATAAGTTGTTTGAGAGACTGAGGAAGTATAAGCTGAGATTGAATCCGAACAAGTGCACCTTTAGGGTGAGATCTGGTAAACTCCTAGGTTTTGTTATCAATGGTAAAGGAATTGAGGTTGATCCCGCTAAAGTTAAAGATATTAAAAAATGCCTCCACCTTGTACCTAGAAGGAAGTCAGAGGTTTCTTAGGACAACAGAATTATATTGCATGATTTATTTCTCATTTGACCGCTACTTGCAAACCGATCTTTAAGTTGCTGAAGAAGGATCAGGTAGTGAAATGGAACGACGATTATCAGACAGCCTTCGAGAAATTTAAGGAGTGCCTACAAGAACCTCCAATCTGGATGACACTAGTTAAAGGAAGACCTCTAATCATGTACCTAACAATGTTAGAGAACTCAATGGGGGTGTGTACTGGGGCAGCATGACGAGTCTGGTCGAAAAGAGCATGCAATATACTACCTTAGCAAAAAGTTTACCGACTGTGAAACAAGATACTCACTGCTCGAGAAAACTTGTTGCGCTTTGGCATGGGCTGCTCGCCGACTAAAATAGTATATGTTGATCCATACTACTTTATTGATCTCTAAAATGGATCCCATCAAATACATATTCGAGAAGCCCGCTCTCTCCGGAAGAATAAACCGATGGCAAATGGTCTTAACAGAATACGATATTCAGTACACCACTCAAAAATCAATCAAAGGAAGTGTACTGGTATATCATTTGGCTTATCAAGCCATAGACGACTAACAATATATGAACTTTGAATTCCAGGATGAGAACATCATGCTAGTTACAAATTTTAAAGAACCCGGACTGTATGAAGGACCTGAGACAAGATCCCGATGGACTATGGTTTTTGATGGAGCTTCTAATGCGCTTGGCAACAGAATTGGCACTATAATTATATCTCATCAGGGTTGCCATACACCCTTCACTACCAGATTATGCTTCGATTGTACCAATAACATGGCTGAATACGAAGCGTGCATCATAGGTATTAAAGCTGCTATTGACCTGAGAATCAAGTTCTTTAGTGTATATGGAGACTCAGCCCTGGTAATCAGTCAGATTAAAGGAGAATGGGATATTAAGCATCTGAATCTCATTTCGTACCGAGAGCATGTGCTGACCTTAATTCCGTATTTCGAAGAGATCACTATTGAGCACATACCAAGAGAAGAGAATCAGTTGGCAGACACATTAGCAACCATGTCGTCTATGTTTAAGGTCAGATGGGACAACGAGGCTACCAGAATCACCATTGAAAGGCTAGACGAACTTGCACACTCTTATGAAGTTGACAATAACGGAGTAGAAGAGAAGACTTGGCTTCATGAAGTGAAGAGATATATTGAGGCTCAAGAGTATTCTGAAGGAGCACCTATCAGCAACAAGAAATTCCTACGGAGGTTCTAAGCTAAGTTCTTCCTGAGTAACAGGATTTTGTACAAGCGCAATCATGATTCGACTCTGCTATGTTATATGGACAAGAGAGAGGCGGGGAATATTATGGAAGATATGCACAAAGTTATCTTTGGTTTCCAGTGGACATACTATGGCTAATAAGATTCTGAGAGCGGGTTGATATTGGTTGACTATGGAAAATGACTGTCATCACCACTCAAGAACTTGTCACAAGTGCTAGATCTACACTGATAAAGTACATGTGCCTCCAGTACTTCTAAATGTTTTGACTGCTCCTTGGCCATTTGCAATATGGGGCATTGATATGATTGGAGAGATCAAACCTAATGCCTTCAATGGACATCGCTTTATCCTCGTTGCCATAGATTATTTATCAAAGTTGGTTGAAGCATCCTCGTTTGCCTCTATTACTAAGAATTTGGTCACCCGATTCATTAAGCATAACCTTATATGTAGATATGGCATCCCCAAAAGGATTATCACGGACAATGGCACTAATATGAAAAATACTATAATCACGAAACTCTGCATGCAGTTCAAGATCAAGAACCACAATTCTTCTCCGTATCGACCGGAGATGAATGGAACTATGGAAGCTTCCTACAAGAACATTAAGAAGATCATACAGAAAATGGTTGTGACCTACAAAGACTGGCACAAGATGTTACTATTTTCTCTTCACGGTTATCGCACTTTAGTTTGAATATCAACTGGGTCAACCCCTTTCTCTCTAGTTTACGGTATGGTGGCTGTCTTACCTGTCGAAGTCCAGATTCCTTCTCTAAGGATTATGAAAGATGTAGATCTAGACGAAGACGAGTGAATTCAGACTAGGCTAGACCAGTTGAACTTGATTGACGAGAAGAGGCTTATGGTTGTCTGTCACGGTTATATGTATCAGAAGCGTATGATCAAAGCTTTTAATAAGAAAATCAAGCATCGAGGATATCAGGCTGGTGACTTGGTAATAAAGTGCATCATCATACTGCAAGGTGATCCTAGGGGAAAATGGACCCCCACCTACGAAGGGCCATTTGTAATCAAGAAGGTATTTTTGGGTGGTGCCATGATACTTACCACCATGGACGGTGGAGATCTTCCACACTCTGTGAACACGGACATAGTTAAAAAATACTATGCATGAAAAATGACCCACTAGGTTGACTGGCCTAGGCAAAAATAAGGACATCCCGGCGAACCAAAAGGGTTTGGGAAAAATTAGGGATATATATATATATATATATATATATATATATATATATATATATATATATATATATATATATATATAAGATTGTACACCTGGCAAGTCGAAAACCTGAAAAGGAGGCTTGGGCAAAAAAGGGTATCCCGGTGGACCGAAAACCCGAAAGGGCGGTCCAGGAAAAAATTAGGGATTGAAACGTACGACTATGTCCCATTGGATCACTTACATCCAACTTTATTACCAACGTCAAGTTCAAATGGTACAGATCGATTCAGTCAACTTCTTCCAACAATAAGGGATGAGATGCTCAAAGATATAAGGGAAATAACAGAGTTGGAACCCGACGAGATCATTTACACATAGCTACATATTTTGTTTTCACTTTGTACTCTCTTCATTTTTCATGACGATTTCTTCTTACTAGGACTTCTGTCTCTTTGTACAACAATCGTCTGTTTATAGGCAAACTATCAATATAAACACAATTTCAAAGTTTAAATTTTGTTTTACTTTTTCTGTTTTGTTTTCAAAAACATCCAATGGCTAAATTGAATGATACTATGCATATGAATATGATTACTGTTGATAAATAAATATGCATACAAATAGGAATAAGAATTTACTCAAGACTCTAGGAATTGGGATAATGTTCAAGTCGCCCATAAATCCCCACAGAGTAGTCCCCAGAAAAGTTGCCCCACAGAGCAGTTTCCATAAGATTATCCCCCGCAGAATCAGCGTCACAAGCTCTTCTTCAGCAAGGACATATTCCCTGTAAGCCGTACTCACCAGCAGATCCCCATAGAGGACAAAGGAGTATAATCTTTTCCCCGACAATGTTGCCAACCTACGAGACTCCAATCTTTAGTAGATTATGATAGCAACACAATTCACAAGAATTCTCTTCCCCAACCGAGTTTATTTCTCCATCCGGATTTAATCCCCTATAGATTTCTCTTCTCTACCAGAGCTCATGTCCCCAGTAGAACATATTCCTCTAGCAGGTTTATTTTCTCAGAAGAGTGTTTCCCCAACAAGGTTTATTTCCCCAACTGGGTTTACTTCCCCAACGAAATTCAGTCTCACCGGTAAAACTTCTCTCTCCAGCAAAGGGTAGTCCATATCACTATCCCCAGAGAGTTGCTACTAAATCTGAAATCGTACCAGATATTAGTTAATTTTATTCTCCCCAGATGAAGTCAGGCATAGATTTCCTTCTGATACGCTTTTTGGAAAAGTCAGGCGTAAACTCCTTCCAATATCTTTTCTAGTTGAAGTCGGGCGAAGACGTCTCCTAGTACATCATTTAGAGGAAATCAAGCGTAGATCTCCTTCTGATACTCTTTTTGGAAAAAGTCAGACGTAGAATCTTTCATATACCTCTTCTAGTTGAAGTTGGGCGTAAACATCTTCTAGTTCAGAAATTCAGATTCCTTCTGAAATTCTTTTGGACAAAGTCGGGCATAAACTAATTCTAAACATATCTTCTAGACAAAGTCGAGCGTAGAATCATTCTAGTATATCACTCAGATGAAATCAGGCATAGATTCACTCTGATATTCTTTTGGACAAAGTCGGACGTAGACTCATTCCAAATACATCTTCTAAAGACAAAGTCAGGTAAAGACTTATTCTGGTATTCCTATAAACAATTACTATGGATGGCATCTATAAGCCAATCTCTGACGATTCTCTGTCACCTCTCCAAATGGCATCCTTAAGCCCATTCCCGGTATAATCAACCAACAATGTTACTTCATGCACAGGCGAGTGCAAATTTCTGGGCACTTGAATGTTCAATCATCTTCTACCTTCAAGTCACGAATAGATGATGTGCCAATCTAACTCTTCAGTTTTAAGAAGATTGAATAGGGGAAGTTGTTGTACCCCAAAATGTTCCTCCCATTTTCCTTCAAGATATTCTCAAGAGGTCCTCATTTGCTCAAGTTGGTTCAAGAATTTATAAGACAAATTCTCCTTCTAAGCAATGGGTCCACAACTAGGGCTTTGTGTTTAATAAGGAAGATTGGGCTCTCAAGGTCTCAAGTGGTTTTCATGGTTTTCCGTAGGTCTTTAATATTTCTCATGTCAAGTTTCAAGTCTTGCATCCCAAGTTTGCTCAGTCAATGACTCAGATGACTGAAAATCAACTGTATTGGGTAAAAAGTCAACTATGGTCAACATACAGTCAAACTTCAAGATTTTTGGTCAACATCAAGGTTTTGAAGTCATATTCATCATTTAATCAAGGGTTTATCATGATTCCTCAAGAAAAGCCCTTAAATCATCAAAAGTCAAAAGTTGCCAAATTAGGGTTTCGTTAGAAGAAGTCAACTGAACTTTGACCAAGCATAACTTTCACATGTTTCATCAGCTTTTCCCCAACCAAAGCCCATTTTGAAGGAAATTCAATTCTCTACAACTTTGTATATATATGCTCAAGTCCAAAAAAAATCATCGTTTGAGAGATATAAGCCAATACATTATAGGTCATTTCAAAAGTCAACAAAAAGACACTTTTTGTCAAGGTAACTTACATTAAGATAAAGTCTTAAAAAGAAACAATGATCAACATATAGGTTGTATATGGTATATTTAGATTTCCAAAAAGTCCAATATCACCTTCAAAAGATAAAAATTGAGAGAGTTATAGCCATTGTAAGTTGAGAAATTTTGAGCAAATGCATGAAGACCAAATTGAGCAAGTTTAATATTTTGGACTATTGGGCCATGGTTTTGAGGTCCAAACGTGTTTATACCTTTCATAAACCTCAGAATTCATTCACACACCTTTGGTCTTGTTTTATTTTTATTATTTTTATTATTTTTGATTTAATTCATTAATAATATAAATAAATAAGATAAAAATCATATCTTTTTGTACAAGAGTCTAAGCCCATTTGTTTTTGCCCTAAAATTCTCTATAAATTCAAGCATCAAGACAAGAACAAAACACGAAATCCTTGAACCACAAAATTGTCAAAAAAACACCAAAATTTTCTAAGAACCCTATGTTTTGAAAACCCTATTTTCAAGCCTCATCACCACCAAACTTCCATTCCATTCATTTCCGGCAACATTGAAGGGTAAGATTAGATCAGTTACCATGACCCTAAGGGCCTGAACCAGTATACATGCATCATTTTTTTCCATTATCTCATGATTTTTGTATTTTTGTTTTCATGATGTTTTAACGCACACTAATGCCACTAACGTGTTTCGGAGATACTAATGTGCAGGTTTGAATCATAGCATGAGTCTCATGCTATCTGAATCATGAATGGCCATGGTCAAACCGATTCATGTTATTTTGGCCACGCCTCACAAACAAGAATGAATTAGACTTCAAAAATATCCCCATTGGATTCACAACATCTGTTTTAGGGGGTAGGACATGGTTGGATCATTAACGTTGTGTTTCTTGCAGGTTTCAAGAAAACAGGTCGCCGGAGAAGGCGACCGGAGTTAGGGATCTGGTGCTTCTCCAGCCATTATGTTTGATTATATAATATATATTCATTATTTCAGTTATATTAATGGATGTATCACCACCCCAGTGGTTAAAACACACGCGCTAAGTCATTCCTTCCTCTGGCCGTGGGTTGGATCCCCGATTTTGACACTTTTTTTTCTTTCATATTTCTCATATTTTTGCAGGCTGAATACAAAACGTGTTAAGCGTGTATCGTAGCACCAGCGCGCACCTGGCTCAGTTGGTATACATGCTGCTTGGAGATGTAGGGGGCGTGGGTTCAACACCCACCCCCCAAAATTCTTTTTTCTCTATTTTCTACCAACCTTATTTTACTTTTCTTAACCCTAATTTTTTCTAATAAACCCTAATTATTTTTAATCAACATTAAAATAAGTTAGGTTTAGTCTCTTTCTCATGAATTAATTTTGATTTTATTAATTAGGATAATTAGTTTCGATTAATTTAATTACTTAACTTTTTTGATTAATTAAAATCAATATAGACTTTAGGGCTTGCTTAATTTAAATCAGTTGACTTTTTTAATCAATTAGGTTTAGGTTAAATCATCAATTATTTTTTATTAAACCATTTTCCTCTTATTTTACTGTTTCACGCGTTTTATTATTAGTTTTCCCTATTATGTAATTGCAACAGAATGTAATAGCTTAAACTAGGGTTTAATTTTCTTTCTATTTCCCCCTGTTTTATGGTTTGTACCCCTTCCCCGAAGTTTTGTAATAGCATAGGACTCAACTTTTTGCAATTTACTGCTTTCCTTATTACGGCTTTCCTTATTACTGCTAGTAATTAGGGCATGTATGACAAGATCTAAAATGAAATGCTAGATAACCCTAATTAAGATTAAATAAATGAATTCAATATATTATTCACACACCCACCTCTAAGGTAATCCCACTTGTTGCCTTCAAATAAACAGTCATGTCCCTCAAACGTGGGGAAGCTTTAGCATTGTCCCTCGAAATTAAAGATTGTAGTCCCTCGATGACCCTTTCAAATGCCGCCTTCGGAAAACGATCTAGCCCGTTAAACGAAATTGCTAAAGCGTCCTTACTAGTTACCTTCTATGACTGAACGATGCCCGCGCTTGTCCCTTCACATCCAATGATAGGGCTTCCTACTAACTAATGATAGGGTAGCACTATCTAAGGAGGAGGGAAATAACACGAAAGATCTTTGAGTAGGTAGATAGCTCGTAATCCCTTGCTCACAAAAACAAAACATTTTCACAAACACTTCTTTTCTGAAATATTTTAAAAAATAAACACTTTGTATGCGTTCTAAACTGATACAAGAATCATTACAAAGTTCGCTGCACTTGGGCATTTTCAAAATATTTTCAAACATACACAACACAAAGCATTTTCAAACAAAGTGAGCTAGTGATTAAGAGCCTGTAGATAACTACGGATGAAAAGGGTGCTAACACCTTCCCTTTTCATAACCTACCCCCCCGAACTCAAAATCTTAAAAGGTATTTCCTGTTCTTTTCACCATTTCCTTATTGGATAAAAGAAAAGTCGGTGGCGACTCTTGCTATCCGCAACATTTGCGATAAAACATAAAAACAAGTCAATTCTCCCACTGTATTACACAAATAAACAAATATAAACTACGGGCACCTCCCCTACCTAGAAGTCTCAAAGCTTCCTCGTCAGAAGAGCACTCAAGGAGCGCTTTCGTATTTATCAGTCGGGGAACAAAGAGATGTTCCCCATTATCATCGAAAATGAAGTTATTGTCTAGGTCCATTCACTTTGCCGGAGAGAAGCCCTTGACATAGGCCTCTAGCTTGTCATAAGAAAGCCTATCCTGGGCATCAAACTCCTCAGGCTTTACTGCATAACATTCGGGCTTCTGCTCAAAGTGTTTCCATTGCCACTCAAGAGGAAACTTCACCATCAGCTTCGTCACTTTCCGACCACCTCAATATCCTCCGAACAGTAGTACAAAAAGTCTACGGCCACGTTTGGAAAAGGCTTCATGATAAAGTACATATTTATGAAGTTTTAGACAGATTCTGGATACAGTCAGAATAGTTTCCCAAACTCATTGAACGACACCTAGGCTTATAGTTCGTCGATGGTCTTCCGTTGGAGATAGAAGATTAGGAAGAAAAGAGTCAGAGTGGAACCAATCCTAAGGTACTGGCAGACGAGCTCAAATGCCCGCATGAACGCGAGCGCATTTGGGTGAAGTTGAGAGGGCGCCAGTTATAGCCATTGAAAAACCCCCACCTAGAAATCTGTGAAGGGAAAACGCATCCTTGCTTCCTTAAAAGAAAACTCATACATAGGGAAGCGCTTGCTCGGGAAAGCCGAGCAATTCCTCCTATTCTTGTGCGGGATTTGGAGCACCCATGAGGCAGGGACACCTTCCTCTTTTTCCTCGACGATGTTGAACGCGTCAGAGGCATCTCTAACAAAACGAGACCTCTTGTTTTGGGGTTCGAGCGCGACCCAATCTAGGCGGTCATCCAGATCGGCATTTTCCCTGCCATTGGGGATCGGAATAATAGTTTCCTCGACTGGTTGAGCCATCATAACCTAAAAACAGAGGAAAGCATTGAATTCAACATCATCAAATTCACCATTCCACCGCAAGTCAAGTGAAAGCGCGATGAGCGTGTTGAGGAATGGTCCTCGACCCAAGCCCTCAACGGAGAACACGAAGGAGAGAGATGCTCTCACTCGAGCATAAGAGCGCACGGGGATGCATCATCAACAAAGCTAGTTTCCTGAATCCTACCCGCTCACGGGGAGGAAGACCCTGACGCGAGTCCAGATGAAGCTCACTAGAAGTACATGAATCTTCATCCATATTTCATGAACCCAGATGAAGTTCATGGACCTTGATAGGAAAAATAGCAAGTGTACTATTTTTTTCCCTTGAAATAATAGGGAAATTCCCTGAATGTTGATCTTAAGGACTACTGTTGTACCCCAAAATTTTCCCTCTCATGTTTTCCAAGATCTTCCCTTTGCATGGTGGTTACAAACACTTGCTTAAGGAAAATAAAACTTTTGGAGATAATAATGTGTCTTTAGATTGGCATATGAACAGGGTATTTCGATTGGAATTTGAGCAAGCTTCGATTGGGCGTTGAAATTACTTCGATGCAAGCCTGATTCACAAGCTTCGATTGGGTGCTAGGCCTCCTTCGATCAAGTTCAGTTCACAAGGCTTCGACTGTGCATTGGCTGCTTCAGGCTTGCCTTTGATTCACAAGGCAAGAACTTCTTACATGCCTGCTTCGATTCACAAAGTAGTAGTCCCCTGCAGACAAGTTTCGATTGAACCTCTAAAACCCTTCGATCAAGCTTTGGGTCCACAAGTATCATTCCAGCAGTGCTTTTTCTGTGCTTGCCTTTAAATCACCAGACAAAGGACTTCCTACATGCCTTCGATTCACAAAGCAAGGGCTTTTTCCATGTGTACTTTGACCCACAAGGAAATGACTTCCTCTGTGCATGCCTTCAGCGCACAAGGCAAAAGGCTTCTTTCAACTTGCCTTGGATGCACAAGGCAAAGGCTCCCCCTTCAACTTGCCTTCAGCGCACAAGGAAAAGGATCCCTCTTTAATTTGTCTTTGATTCACAAGGCCAATACACTTTCATTTGGCCTTTGATTCACAGAGCAATGGCCTCCCTCATGCTAGCATCCACAAGGCATTGGCTTCCTTTGTGCTAGTTTCGACTGGGTAATGTTTCCCTTCGAAACCGCTTGCGTCGACTCTATCTTTGAACCCTTCAGCACATGATTTCCACATTATGAGCACACATTGGTGGCCCATTCGAAGAATGCACAAGGAATACATGTGGGCTATTAGAAAGACACACAAAAGGGCCATTCGAAGGATATACATGTGGTCTATTCGAAGGAGACACATAATTATTGAAAATAAGTTTATCTTATGATGAGTCATGGTCCAAGTTGCTTGCTGGCCCAAAATTCAACATGTTGCCAAGCCCAAGCCTCCTTCACAATTGCATTCGAAGGAAGTAACAAGAGAAGTTTCGACTGGACATAAAGGAGTTTTCATTTGGGCTAGTTGAAGAGTTTCAAATCAAGCTATAAAGACAAACAGGGGCTCAATCGAAGAAGCCCCAATGATGAGGATTGGAGCCATTCAAAGGAGGCAACTCTGGGAGAATCGAAGAGCAAGGATTGAGGGTATTCGAAGGAGTCAAACGTGTCCAGGTTCACCCCAAAGCTCAAAGGGGTATGAACTCATCAAAAAAGGCAATCCCTTAATGCGTCTGATTTTTCCTTCAAAGCTTAGTTAATGGTTGTCCCTTGGCATTTCTATGCTATGACCCTCTCTCCATCTCCTATAAATACACATCACTTCTAAAAGCCAAGGGTACTACATACATATGCACAAGGACAGACTACAAGCACACGCTGCCTCATAAGCCACACCAAAGTTATCAAAAATATCATAAGTGATCCAAATTGAAGCAACCTTCAACAAACGCTCCACTCACTCCCTGAAGTTTGCAGGAGGCATTCCCAAGCACTAGGAAGGTCCAACATACACTGGAGCATCACTCACACAATCTGTCTGTTGGTAATTTTCTTTCGATCTCAAACTAGCTAAGTATGCAATTTTTAAATTCATGTTAATCATACATTCATGTTATTGCTAATGTTTGTTATTACTTTCATGCGTTACATGCAAGATTAAGCACATTAGTGAGATCGTGCCATTGCTTGGGCACGGTCTATATTTTCTTTCAAATCTCAGGATTCATGACATTGTAAGATGAAGTGGCTTTCGATTCAGACCCAGAGGATTCGAATTATGATGATAAAACCATAAGTTGTTGAATCTAAGACTATATTCGATCCAAATATGGATTTTTGTTTTGTTTCTCTAATAGATTTTTTTTATAGATCGAAGGAATATATCATGCGCCTTCGACCAGCTTCCTCATGGGATCGAAAGGCAGCTCTAGGCTCCTTTTCGATCTATGCCTGGATGCTACAATTTTCATAGTCTCCTGCACCATCCTTCCCTTTTGAATTTTTTTTGTGTTATTTACTTTTATTTAGTTTTACTTACTTCGCAAAATATTTATAAAAAAAATCACAAAAATCAGGCTAGTCTTTTATAATTAAAATTAATTCTATTAACTAATTAATTAATTATTGTAACCTTTTCTTTAATTTAAAATAAATAGACCTAGGATTTAATCAAATTTTATTTCATAATAAAAATAAAACACAAAAAAGATTTCCTTTTACCTTAGGATTTTTAGGCGTATTTTCAATTCGCGCGCTTATTTTAAATTTCACATTTTTTATTATTAATGTATCTGCTCATGGGTTGTAATAGAATAACTAGGACATTTACTGCTTTTATCTCCCCATTTTGGACTTGTAATAATCCCCTCCCCGAAGCTTTCTAATAGTGTAGGATTTATATTCCCGCATTTTATTTTCTGTACAATATTAACTGTTAAATGTATGGTAATAGGATTGTATGGCAAGAATAAAACAAAACTCTAGCAAACCTAACACAAAAGACAAAAATAACTGAATACAACACACTTGCACATATACACCTCTAGGGTACTCCCACTGTGGTTGCCTTCGGAAAATAAAACAGTCATGTCCCTCGAAAGTAGGGATGTTTAGCAAAGACCCTCGAATATAGTCCCTTGATGACCCTTCGGTGTTGCCTTTCGATAAATGATCTAGTCCCTCAAACAAAGTTACTAAAGCGTCTCTATATGTTGCCTTTATGATTGTACGATGACCCACGAATATCCCTCATACATCCAAGCGGCTATGGCTAGCTACTCACTAATAGTAGGATAGCCTTGTCTAAAGGAAAGGAGGAAAAGAACGACCCTTTCGAGTAAAGTAGATAGTTGTTAGATGCTTGCTCAAACAAACTTTTTACACCTACATAAAAAACAATTTCAAAAACATTTTTAAATGCTTTATCAACACTCTTGATGACTGATACAAGAGTTATCATAAAGCAAATATCCTCACTAAGGCATTTCAAAATACTTATCAAAACACACAAAGCACAAGGTATTTTTTAAAATGAGCTAAGCATCTAAGAGCCCATAGAAAACTACGGATGGAAAGGGTGCTAACACCTTCCCTTTCCATAATCTACCCCCCTTACTCAGAAATAATCTCGAAAGGTATTTTCCTGTTCTTTTCACCCTTTCCTTTGTTGGATAAAAGAAAAATCGGTGGCGACTCTTGCTTACCGCAACATTTGCAAACACAAACGCAAAACCAGTATAACAGTCGGTTCTCCCAACGTATCACAGAACTTGCGACTCTGCTGGGGATTTAAAAAGTGGGGTTACCTTAGAGCTTAGGTCATATTTAATTTGTTTTCCTTGTATGCTTTGATTGCTTTATCTTTAAAGGATTTGCTTGGGTTTACTTATAAAGATCCTACACCCGGATCTGGGGCACATTTTTAGGTAAGCAGCAATAGATCATGGAGACTATACGACGTAAACCGATATATTGAAACGATAGTTGCGTTGGTGTGACACTTTGGTTAGTACCAGTATCCCTTGTGTTAAATTGAGTAGAATACGAGGCCACTGCATGGTTTCATAAAGCACTAACAGACCTTAGAATCTTAGTTGAACAAACTTGGCCATTAGAAAGTAGTGAGATAGTCGGCCTCAGTATAAAGTTGAGGATTGGTTGATACTCGATGCTACAGTCCTTGAGATCTGACTTTCGGGATATTTCGGCCGCGACAAAAGATCGCCTGAGCTGAAACAATGCCTGATAAAGAAAGACCAGTGATATTGAGACTCCTTAGAACCCGGTTACTTTTCTAAGACGGGTTGAACCAACTATACTTCAAGAGGGTATTTGACTATAAACCTCATGCAAGCCTAAACCTAAGATCTTGTGTGTATGCTTGTATGTGATTAAATTTTTCAAACATAACATCATGCATCATAACATCCATATTCATTTCATTAACCATTTCAAGGATTAGGGGAATTTATCTTTTTTCTGTTTTCAGATCATGGCTGTTGTTCATAGAAATACCATCTGAATAAGCTTTGTGAGAATACTTCTCCAACTCAAAGAGCTAGTATCAAGGGTTCCTGAGACTTCCTCGTTCACCAAGAAATATGGTCGACTTCTCAACCCGGTTACCTCAAACTTTGATGAGAATATGATGGGGGTACTCTTTCAGTTCTTTGATCCTAAACACCATTGCTTCACATGTCCCGATTATTAGTTAGTACCCGCCATAGAAGAGTTCTCTAAATTATTGGGTGTACCCATTTTGGATCATATGTGTGATACGGTGGGAGAACTGACTTGAGGTTTTTGCGTTTTATCGCAAATGTTGCGGTTAGCAAGAGTCGCCACCGACTTTTCTTTTATCCAAAAGGAAAGGTGAAAAAGCACAGGAAAGACCTTTGAGATATTTTCTTGAGTTCGGGGGGTAGATTATGAAAAGGGAAGGTATTAGCACCATTTTCATCCATGGTTTTCCATGGGCTCTTAGTTACTTGCTAGATCACTTGCTTTAGTTTGAAAAATGTGCTTTGTGTGGTTTTTGAAAGTATTTTGAAAAGGTGCCATTGTTTAGGCAAACTTTGTAATAGTTCTCGTTCATAAGAACGTATACAAAGTGTTGAGCTTTTGAAAACATTTCATGTTTGGAAAGTGTTTTGAAAGTGTATGTGATTGTTTTTGAAAAATAGAAAGGATGTTTTTTTTAAATTAAGCAAGTAACTAAAAGTAATCTACCTACTCAAAAGGTCTTAGATGTGTTTTTCCTCCTCCTTTAGATGTTGCTATCTTACCATTGATTTGGTAAGAAGCCCCATCGTTGGATGTGAAGGGATGGACGTGGGTCATCGTATAGTCATGATAGCAATGTTGTGAGATATCTTAGCATTCTCTTGTAGGGACTAAGATCACTTGTAAGGCAACATTTGTAGCGTCACCGAGGGACTATGATCTTGTATTTCAATTGTTTTTGCTAAGACATCCCACATGCATAACATGACAATTTTTTATAACGCAACAAGTGGAATTACCCTAGGGGTGCATGTATGAATAGTGTGTTTGATTTGCATGAATTTAATATTTGATTAGGGGTTGTCTACTTGTTGATTTTATCTTGCCATACATTTCCTATTTTACTAGCAAGCATACAAAAATAATAAAATGAAAAAAGATAAAAACCCTACACTATTACAACCATATTGAATAGCATGAAATTATAAATGAAAAAAGAAAATAAAGGAAAGAAAAAAAAGAAAGAAAGAAAGAAAAAGGTCTTTCGATTCAGGCAGGAACACCCTTCGATTCTGTGTTCTTTGGTTTCCTTCGATTTGGGGTCTGGAGTCAGTGGAGTCATGCCCTTCGATTTTCCTTTGTCTCCTTCGATTGGAGGTTAGAGTCAGTGGAGTCATGCCCTTCGATTTTCCTTTGTCTCCTTCGACTGGGGGTTGGAGTCAGTGGTTATATCTTTCGTTTGAGGCTTGGAAACAGAAAGGTTATGGCTTTTGTCTGAGGCATGGAAACAACAAGGTTCTGGCTTTTCCACAGGCTCCTTGCTGACTCCTTGTAAGCATATTAGGCCCTCAAATTGTGATTTGAAAGGCTTGTGCAGCTAGCCAATCAAAGGGTATAACAAACCTGTCTCAAGTTCTTAAAATGAAACATCCAAACATAACTACATTCCAGGGGTTAGCACAAAAACCAATGGGTCTCAAAGTCCAAAGTATAAGTAATTAAGGTTTAGTTTTCAGCATATGGGCAGTTAGAATCTAATGCTAAAACATGGTCTAGAAATATCTACATTTTTCTTTATTGGCGTGTGCATATGATGTTTAAATGAAAGAGTTCCAAGTTTAGAGAGAACTTACCTCTTGAAGTGTTTAACCGAAAGAGTTGTAGGTGACTTCTTTGATGGTGGAGAGAGCTTTGCGGGGATCTTCCTAAAGCTAGTTCTGTTACTGCTTGGTTTGGGCAGTCACTGAATCGAAAGAGAGTATATGATGGTGATGGGTGAATCAAAGGTTGCTACAATTTAGGGAAGGTGAATTTAAAGGTATACTACTGAGGCTTTTTTTATGAAAAAAAAAACTTAGAGTTGTGAAGGTTTGAGAATGTTGGAGAGTTTGAGAATATGGGAGAGTTTGAGGATTTTTTATGATTTTTTTATCTAGCAAAAATCTGGACCCTTTCTTTGTCAATGGTTTCTCTATTTATATAGAAAAGGTTTGGGAGTTTAAACAAAAAGGTGGCTTGGCTGAAACGTGAATATTAAGCTAAGTCAAATTTTCCAAGATCCCAAGGTGAAGTACTAAAGTTGTTGGGTAAAAGGGGCTGACTCCCCTAACTTCTGGTGAAGTACAAATAGGATTTAAGCAAAGCATGGGCTTAGGACAAGATTTGTACTAACAAGTTCACTTTCAAGAAAATAATCTTCTGGACAAAGGTTTAATCACCTGGACAATAACTTAATCCAAAATGTAAGCAATTAATTATGGAGTGAAATACAAGCATTAAGGCTTGTAAAGTAAGATCACGTAGCATGGTCCAAAGATTTGATCAGTGTTCTTTCAAAATCCTATTTTCCACTTGTGTCGAAGAGTTCTAGAAATGTACTAAAGAAGACTGCGTCGAAGGATTCAGAGTTGGATTTGAAAGATGCTGATTCGAAGGGAACCAAAACTCTAATCGAAGATTTTGTGTGAAGGTGGCTCATGTCCAATCGAAGGCTTGCATGCCAGGGGTTACATGTGGTCAAACGAAAGAGTGTACATAAAGGGTACCTGTCTTGTGACTTCATGCCAACATGTAAAAGATCTATGTTCAAACGAAGCTTGTATAAAGGGAACCAACATGTCCAAACGAAAGGTGCATGTAGGAGGACAAAATGTTCAGATTCAAAAGAGGCATATAGGGAACAAAAAGTGCAAATCGAAGGATGCTAAAAGAGAGCCTTTTGCCTTCGAAATGAAATAGATTACAAGAGGCTTTTTTCCTTGTGAATCCAAACCAAAATGTGCCAGAGGCCCATGCCCAGTCGAAGGATGCAAGCCAAGCTTGCATCAAAAGAGGCCAAAAGGCCAATCGAAAGAGCTGAAACGAAGAACACTTGTATTTCTCCAAATTTTGTCAAAATAATATTTTTATTTGTTTTCTCCCTTTTTGACAGTTTCCTTTTAATTTTGGTACTGGAAAATTCCAAAGTACTTGTGCAAGCTTGAACCTTGAGAATCCTTGTGAGAAAGGCCTTGAAGAATGAGAGGGCAAATTTTGGGGTACAACAATTGCCCCTGTTCAATATTCTTAAGCTTGAAGAGTTAGATTTGTGAGTTTTTCCATTCATGACTCGAAGGTGGAAGATGATTGGACACTAGAGTGCCCAGAAATTTGCACTCGGTGATGTGATGGTAGAGGGAATGGGCTTAAAGATTCCATTTGGAGAGGTGATAGAAAGTTGTTGGAGATGGGCTTGTAGATGCCATCCAAAAGTGGTTGTTGAATCTGAAAGAGAAACTGAATGAGTATCAGAATGGCATTCGTGTTTGAAGCGTATCTTAACTGTATCTGAAAGTTGCAACTGAATGAGTATCTGAATGGCGTCCGCATCTGGAGCGTATTTGTACTGTATCTGAGAGCTAAATGAGTATCAGAATGGCGTCCGTGAGTGTATATGTACTGTATCTGAAGGTTGAATCTGAATGAGTATCAGAATGGCATCCGTGTCTGGAGCGTATTTGTACTGTATCTGAAGGTTGAATCTAAATAAGTATCAGAATAGCGTCTGTGTCTGGATCATATCTGAATTGTATCTGAAGTATGAATCTGAATGAGTAACAGAATGGCATCCATATCTGGAGCGTATCTGTGTTGTATCTGAATCTGAATGAGTATCAGAATGGCATCCGTGTATGGAGCATATCTGTACTATATCTGAAGTTTGAATCTAAATGAGTATCAGAATGGCATCCGTGTCTGGAGTGTATCTGAACTGTATCTGAGAGCATATTGTTAATGGTAGTTGTTAATCTTATCCTGAAAAGGGTAAAATGTTAGCTGAAACACAAATTTATGTTGTATGAAATGTATGGTGAAATATATGTGCTTTATCAATGTTTTATGATATATGGATGTAATGTATGCGCATGTAAGCTGATTTGTTGTATTGTTGTATGATTGAGGAAATCAAATCCCTGAAAACTGTTGGGGACATGCTGATCTTTCATGTCTGGAAGCTGAAGTACTGACTGTATTCTATTGTGAGAGCAATGCCATATATTGTTTTGAGGAATCCTGAGAAAATTGACGCTCTCTACCGGGGATTAATAACTTGAAGTTTTAGTTCCGTCGGGGATCTAAATGACGTATTGTGGGAATTGCTTATGGAATAGTCTAGAGATGTTTTTCCGGCTCTTTCAACCTATCAGTAATTGTCTTTCTCATTTTGTTTATTTGTAAACAGTAATTATGTTCAAATGCATATGTTCATTAATGAATCATTGGACGTTTTTGCGAATAAAAAAAACACAAGTGTAAAGAAAAAGATAAATAGTTTTCTGTACTTTCAAAGAGATATCTTTGTATTGACTTTTGAATAAGTATTTTGTACAAAGGAGACAATCATTCTAGTAAGAGAATGATGCCATAAAAGGGCAAGAAAAACTTTATACAAAGAAAGATAGCTATGTGCACTAATCCCATGGGGTTTCCATTCCGCTATAGCCTTCGTATCTCCGAATATCTTGTCTATTTGTTGCTTCATCTGAAGATGATTGAATTGATCAGAAACTCTGAGTTCGTCAGTGGAAGTCAAGAGGTTGTCTTCAAAGTGATCAGACGGGATATAGTCATACGCTTTAATTCCCTAACTTTTGGCTGGACTGCCCTTTCGGGTTTTCAGTCCACCGGGAAACCCTTTTTTGCCCAAGTCGCCTTTTCAGGTTTTCAACTTGCCGGGTGTACATATTTTTTTATATTTTATCCCTAATTTTTGCCTGAACCTTTTTGGTTCGCCGGGATGCCCCTGTTTTTCCTAGGTGTGTTAACCTAGCGGGTCTCTTATGTGTAGTATCTTTTGACTATGTCCGTGTTCGCAGGGTGTGGCAGGTCGTCGCCGTCCATGGTGGTTAAGATCATTGCCCCACCGGAGAATATGTTCTTGATTACAAATGGCCCTTCATAGGTAGGAGTCCATTTGCCCCTGGGATCACTTTGTGGCAAGATGATGCGCTTGATCACTAGATCTCCAACCTAATATACTTGGCATCTGACTTTCTTGTTGAAAGCCTTGATCATTCGTTTTTGATACATCTGACCATGGCAAAAAGCAGTAAGTCTATTTTCATCAATTAAGTTTAGTTGATCAAGTCGAGTCTGGATCCAATCGTCCTCATTCAAACTTGCATCCTTCATAATTCTTAAAGAGGGGATCTGAACCTCAATAGGCAAGACAACCTCCATGCTGTAAACCAAAGAATAGGGTGTTGCCCTAGTTGATGTGCGAGCCGTGGTACGATACTCGTGAAGAGCAAATGGTAGCATCTCATGCCAGTCCTTGTAGGTGACTGTCATTTTCGGTATGATCTTTTTAATGTTTTTATTTGCGGCTTCGACAACACCATTAATCTTTGGTTGATAGGGGGATGAATTGTGATGTTGAATCTTGAACTGCCCGCACAAGGCGGTGATCATAGTATTGTTAAGGTTGGTACCATTATCAGTGATGATCCTTTCTGGGATACCGTACCGATAAATGAGATTCTTCTTGATGAAGCGGGCAACAACATTCTTAGTAATGGATGCGAAGGAAGCTGCTTCGACCCATTTTGTAAAATAGTCAATGGCCACTAGGATGAAACGGTGTCACTTGGAGGCTGTTGGCTTGATCTCCCCAATCATATTAATTCCCCACATAGCAAAGGGCCAAGGAGCCGTTAAGACATTCAAAGGAATCGGAGGTACGTGGACTTTGTCAGCATAAATTTGACACTTATGACAGGTCCGGGAGTGTTGATAGCAGTCTGCTTCCATGGTAGACCAATAATAGCCTGCCCGCAGGATTTTCTTCGCCATCATGTGCCCACTAGAGTGAGTGCCAAAAGTACCTTCATGTAATTCAGCCATGATCTTTTCAGCCTTAATCTTATCCACACACCGAAGTAAAATGGAGTTGTGATTGTGTTTGTACAAGATGCCATTACTTAGGAAGAACTTAGCAGAGAACCTCCTCAAGAAATTTTTATCATTGATTGAAGCTCTTTCTGGATATTCCTGAGCCTCGAGATACCTCTTGACTTCATGAAACTAAGGCTGGTCCACTAACTCTTCAGTATTAATCTCGTGACAGTATGCTGGTTCATCCATTCGTTCGATGGTGATCTGGGGAGCCTCGTTATCTCGATTAAGTTTAAACATATATGACATTGTGGCTAGAGTATCTGCTAGCTGATTTTCTTCTCGCGGGAAATGCTCGAAGGTAATCTTCTCAAAATTTGGTAACAATGTCAAAACTTGTTCTTTATAAGGGATAAGGTTTGGGTGCTTAGTGTCCCATTCTCCTTTGATCTGACTGACGATCAAAGCTGAATCTCCAAACACATCTAAAGATTTGATTCCCAAGTCTATGGCAGCCTTGAGACCAAAGATGCATGCTTCGTATTCCGCCATGTTGTTCGTACAGTTGAAGCAAAGTCTGGCAGTAAAGGGAGTGTGACAACCTTCCGGAGATATGATTACAACGCTGATACCATTACCAAGTGCATTGGATGCTCCATCAAAGAATAGGGTCCATCGGGATCCTTGTTCAGGTCCGCCATATGGTCTGATTTCTTCACAGTTGTCTAATGTCATGATGTCTTCATCTGGGAATTCAAACTTCATGGACTGATAATCTTCTACGGCTTGATGAGAAAGATGGTCAGCTAGCACACTGCCCTTTATAGCTTTCTGGGTAGTGTACTGTATGTCATATTCTGTTAGGATCATCTGCCATCTAGCTATCCTCCCAGACAGAGCAGGCTTTTTGAAGATGTACTTTATCAGATCCATATTAGATATCAACAAAGTAGTATGAGTCAACATATACTGCCTTAGCTGGCGAGCAGCCCATGCCAGAGCACAACAAGTTTTCTCGAGCAGTGAATATCTGGTTTCACAGTCGGTAAACTTTTTGCTCAGGTAGTAAATAACATGCTCTTTTCGGCCAGACTCGTCATGCTGCCCCAATACACACCCCATTGAGTTCTCTAAAACGGTCAGATACATGATTAGTGGTCTTCCATCGACTGGCGGCATCAAAACAGGATGCTCTTGTAAGTACTCTTTGATCTTGTCAAAAGCAGTTTGGCATTCATCATTCCATCTGACCACTTGATCTTTCTTCAATAATTTGAAGATTGGTTCACAAGTAGCTGTTAGGTGAGAAATGAATCGGGAGATATAGTTCAGGCGTCCCAAGAATCCTCTGACTTCCTTCTCAGTACGAGGAGCGAGAATTTCTTGTATCGCTTTAACCTTGACAGGATCAACCTTAATGCCTTTGTTGCTGACAACAAAACCTAGGAGTTTACCGGACCGTACTCCGAGTGTGCACTTGTTTGGATTCAACCTTAGTTTGTACTCCTTCAACCTCTCAAACAACTTTTGCAAGTGGTCAAGGTGCTCCTCTTCGGTTTGTGATCGGGCTATCATGTCATCTACATAGACCTCTATCTCATGATGTATCATATCATGAAATAAAGCTACCATGGCGCGTTAATAGGTTGCCCCAGCATTCTTCAGTCCGAATGGCATTACTTTGTAACAGAATGTGCCCCACTATGTGACAAATGTAGTTTTCTCCATGTCCTCGGGTGCCATTTTGATTTGGTTATAACCTGAGAATCCATCCATGAAGGAAAATACTTTGTGTTGGGCCGTATTGTCAACCAGGATATCAATGTGGGGAAGTGGAAAATCATCTTTAGGGTTGGCCCTGTTTAAATCTCTATAATCCATGCACATTCGTACTTTGCCGTCCTTTTTAGGCACGGGAACAATGTTGGAAACCCATTGAGGATAGGAAGTGACAGCCAAGAACCCAACATTGAATTGTTTCATGACTTTCGCTTTGATCTTATCTGACATGTCAGGTCTCATGCGGTGGACTTTTTGTTTCACTGGTGGACAGTCTTCTCTTGTCGGAAGACGATGTACCACGATGTCTGTATCAAGTCCTGGCATGTCTTCGTATGACCAGGAAAAGATCTCAACATAATCATGCAATAGCTGAATATGACGCTCCTTGACACTCGGCTCTAGATTGGCACCCACTTTGATTTCCTTTTTATCTTCCTCGGTACCCAAGTTGATTGTATCCAACGGTTCCTCATGAGGCTGAATAAATCTTTCCTCTTGTTGTAGTAGTCTGGCCAATTCCCCTGGTACTTCACAATCTTCCTCACCTTCGTCTTCGGCTTGGTAGATTAGATCTTCAGAGTCACTAAAGGCCATAGCAGTATCGTTACCCATGGGATCCGGAATGTAGGGGTACCTGCATTTATAAGTGTGGGTGTGTGTAAGGGTATAGCCGTCTTTAAACAATAAAATGTAAAAGAAAGACAATGAGCACAAAAAGTTTGTATGTGAAAAACGTCCATGATTCATTGAATGCCATATGGAAATGAAATAAAAACCCTTACAAATGGACCATTGCGCCTCGGGCAAGACACAAGGTTGAAAATGTACGAATTATTTGTGAATACTACAAGTCTAACAGAAATGTAAAAGATAAATTACTGAGAGATAAAAGTTATTGGGACAAAGTCTCTGGCTTCCCAATTGCGAAGTCCTCCGTTGACAGTAGGAAATATCCAATCCTCCAAGCTGCCATCTTCTTCACTATCTTCCACTGTGTTGACCTCTTGGTTGCTAATATTCAAAGGTGGCCCTCCAGCACGGACACGGCGCACAACCTTCTGAGCACTTGAAGTAAACCCTAAGCCAAACTTGTCAGATTTATACGGAATTTCTGGGAGCTGCCCCCAGATGGTGCATCCACCCTCTTCTACTACTTCCTTGGCATCCTTTAGAGATGACATCCGAAGCGGAGGTCTTGTGATCTTGGGGATCGAGGATACCGTCTTGGTTACTGCTACCTCTTGAGAGACTTCTTCGAAATGTTGAAAATGGGTTTCAATGAACTCGCCATCCAATTCCACATACCGGAAAGAATTTAGGTGGCTAATCATGTACTCTTCCTCTCCGTGGACAGTGATAATCTTTCCATGGACCGGGTATTTCAGCATCTGGTGTAGTGTAGAGGTGACAACACCAGCATTATGGATCCAGGGCCATCCTAGCAGACAGGAGTAAGAGGGGCGGATGTCCATTACATAGAAATTTGAGTTGAAAGTCTGAGTTACCACCTTTATGGGGATGTCCACCTCCCCGTGGACCATCCTCTTTGAGCCATCAAATTCTCTCAAGACTATGTTACTGGGTTTCAATGTTAGTCCTTCGCAATCCAATTTGTCGAGAGCTTTCTTTGGTAAAACGTTCAAAGATGAGCCAGTGTCCAACAAGACATGGGCCAGAGTTGTTCCTCTACACTCCACAGAGACATGTAATGCCTCATTGTGCTTTCTCCCTTTTGGTGTCAAGTCAGCATCAAAGAAGCCTAAGTCGTTCAGCTGTCAAACTAGCCACACAATCTTGGAATTGGTCAGCAGATGTCTCTTGTGGCACGTGGGCTGTGTTCAGAAACTTCACCAGAGCTTTCGCATGTGCCTAAGAACACAACAACAATGCTAGCATGGAGATCTTGGAGGGAGTTTTCCCCAACTGTTCAACCACGTCATAGTCACTCTTCTTTATTATTCTCAGGATCTCTTCCATTTCCTTCTTGGAGGTCTCGGGGATGGTCAGTGGTTGAGCCTTCGTCCGGATAGGCTCTTCTTGAATACCTTTTCCTCGAACATCAACAGTAGAAGTATTGGTAGGGATAACATCAGGTGTTGTGTCGTCTTTGCCAGTAGGAGGACTTGCAGATATGGTTATTGGTATAGAGGTAACCTTTGGAACAGCCACGGGTCCAAAAACTACCTTTGGAGGGGCAATTTCTGGAGAGAAGATTCTACCACTACGGGTAATCTTACTGTTTCCGACAATATTTCTAATGTCGGAGTCTTCTTCTTCGGAGCTCACTTCTTCGACTGTCAGCCCATCTTGTTTGATACCATGGTAGTAGATGTCTCCACCGTAATTCCACGGTATTGTTTTGTCTGATTCATACAGGACCGGCCCGGGCATTGTGATCTTAAGAGGAGTAGTTTTTGGAACCGATGTAATCCTAACGGGTCTTTTGAGGACCCTGGAAGGATTGGCGGAGATGGTTATGATTGAAACGTCTTCAACAGGAATAGGTGAAACAAGAGTATTTTCAAACAGAATCTCTTGGTGGTCTATCAGGCGTTGAATGTTTATCTTCAATAGAGGACAAACAGTTGGTGAGGATAAGCAATGATGGCAGTCTTCATTACAACCTGGGAAAACACCAGCTTTCAACAAGTTTATCTTAATGATTGTGAGTGGAGTCAAGAGTTTATCAACTGTGGTAACAAACAAATCTTCTTCGATAGCATTGGCGTTGTGACCATGCCTAGGCATAGGAGCGGAAATGATGTTTGGTTTCTCAGGTGCGTCAAACTCAACCTCTTTTGCATCTATAAGGTCTTGACTTTTATTTTTCAAGGCCCAACAGTTGTTAGTGTCGTGGCCCGGACTTTCAGAATGGTATTCACATATGGAATTTGGGTGATAATGAGGGGACACAGTGTTGGGGTTCTTTGGGGCCTCCTTTAAAGTTGCCAGATTCAATTTCAGAAGATGTGGTAAAACCTGGGCTAGAGTCATATTAATTCTGGTGAATTGCCGGACTGTCCTTTCCACCCTCAGTTGGTTACTTCTTGGTTAATCAGATGTAGTCTTTAGGATCATAACGACCCCTACCATTGGTCGGTGTTCAGCTCTCCCTTGATTCCTTTATGGATAAACAGCAGATACCTCCTTCTTTCCAGTGAAAGGCTTTCTCGCAGCCGTAGAGGCGGACGAATCCTTCTGAATCTTTCCACTTTTTATACCAGCTTCCACCCTTTCTCCGGTTAATATTAACTCAGTAAACCCAGTAGATGAACTCCCAATCAAATGGTTGAAGAAATGGCCCGATAGGGTGCCTAAGAACATATCCACCAACTCCCTTTCAGACAGAGGGGGTTGCACTCTCCCCGCTAGATCTCTCCATTTCTGCGCGTAATCTTTGAAGCCCTATTTGAAGCCATAGCCATACTCTGAAGTTGAGTACGGGTAGGCGACAAATCTGCGTTATACTAGTATTGCTTATAGAAAGTTGCAGCAAGATCTTCCCAGTTATGGACGTCGGCCCTTTCTAATTGGTAAAACCAATCGAGTTGTGTTCCGGATAAACTATCTTGGAAAAAATGCACCCATAGGTCTTTATCGGCGGAGTGCGGCTGGATCTTTCTCACATATGATCGGAAGTGCATTTTAGGACATGACACCCCATCATATTTTGCAAATAACGGCACTTTGAACTTTGGTGGGATCACAATTCCCGACACTAGCCCCAATTCTTCAAAGTCTAGACCTGGTACCTTCTGTATTTCCATAGCATTTAGACGCTCTTCAAGATGTCTATACTTATCATCCGCTGGAGGATATTGTTCCTCAGAGTAATATTCCTCTTCCTCCTCCTCTTCAAATTCTGACGGGACTGCTGTTTCTTTTCCTTTCCCTTCTCCTTCATCAGATGTTGTTGGAAAATTCAAGGTTCTTCTAGTCTTTCCTTGAAACCTTCTCCCCATGATTACCACACCGGTTGGTTTCTTCTTTTTCTCTTTTTCCAACAGAGTCTTCAGCTCCTCTTGCCCTTTGGCCAGGGTTGTTAGTAACTTTTGAAACTGCATGTTTTGAACTTGAAGATCTTTGACTGTCTGTTCGAGATCTATCTTACTGAAATAAACAGTAGAGAGATGAGGAAACTTGTTGCAAAAGACTTGTTTATCTTATGATGAATGATATGTGCATATGTAATGTTTTCAAGGATTTTAAAAGATTCAAGTTCGTTTTAAACAAAAGAGAAACACACGCTATATTAATAAGATAGAGTTCAAGTACATCAATGCCTCTTGGGTGAAATAATACAATACTCTAAGATAAAAAAGTTGTGTGCATTCTCTTTGGTGCAATGTAGGCATTTAGAGTCTGCTCCTTATGAAGTAGCCTAGTGAGTTCCAAAACCTTCTTCTCGCTTGCGTAGAATTGGGCTTCGAAAGTATCTCGCTCTCCTTTGAGTTGTATCTAATCCCTTTGTAGGTCTTCAAGAAATGTGGGCATGTCAGGATATAGGATAGTGTATGGAACTTCTCCCTCCTTAACAGGCTCAATGATCACTGGGAGAATGGAAGGATAAGGCATCATAAGACTTTGGGTGCGGGTTCGTACCCACTTGAGGTAAGGCTCAAGATGGATGGAATTCTTGTGTCCCAAAGTGTTACTATCCACCTTGTTTAGCATCCTCCAAGCTCGGATGAATCTCTGGAGAAGACCTTGATCGTCGTTGTCGTAGTCGAATACCAAGCCTTGAATTAGCATCTCATGTGGGCCATCCCTTCGGGCATAACCAAATTGTCTTAGAGCCAAGCATGGGTTGTATGTGATGCCTCCCCTAATTCCAAGTAGAGGGACCAATGATAACATTCTCTTTGGATCGAGATCACCAATGGATATCTGAATGTTTGAGCGTCATTAACCTTTGTGACCACCTTAATCCTTGCTCATTCTTTAAGACTGATTGGGGAAGATGAGAAATAAACCATCTTTCCAGAAGAGGAGTACAACATATAAGAACACCTCTTTTCCTCATTGTACGAGTGTGAAAAGAGTGTAAGATATCTCCAAGCAATGTAGGCACCAGATTGCGTGACATGAAGATTTTGACGGCACTCACATCTATGAGTTGGTCAGGATTGGGGAACAAGACCATCCCATAGATAAGAAGAGCCACAATTTCCTCAAATTCTTGCAAGTCTAAGGAATTCCAACCACTTTGGGCCTTCTCAAACAAGAACTTTGCTAAGAAGCCTTTGACACCATTTCTATTTTCCCAATGGGTTGTGACATCAGATGAGTGCAAGTGCAGAGCTTAAGCAATCTCTTCTGGCTTTGGATCTCTTTCCGTACCGTTGAAAGGTAGTTGATTGAGAATAGTAATCCTCAAGAGTTGAGAGAATTCTTCCAAAGTAGGTACAAGCTGATAGTCAGGAAATGTGAAGCAATGATGCAAAGGATCAAATAATTGGAAGAGCACTTTCATCATATCCTCCTCTGTGTTAGAGGTGACCAAGTTGAGTAGACGACCATGCCTCTCGGTGAATGGAGAGTTCTCATGGATCCTTGAATCTAGCTCCTTGAGTTGTGGAGGAATTCTTACAAGGTTGACTTGGATAGTTTTCCTGCAAAGTGAATCCATATCCTACAAAACAAAAACAAAGATGAAACTCCAAAAATCCTTGAAATGGTTAGTGGATGCATATGATGCTTCATGATGTCCATGATGTTATGTACAAGTATGCATATACAAGCAAAACAAACAAGTTCTTAGTTTAGGCTTGCATGAGGTTTTATAGGTAAGTACCCTCTTGAAGTTTAGTTGGCTCAACCTATCCTAGTAATAGTAACCAGGTTCTAAGGAGCTCAATATCACTAGATTGTTTCCTTGTTCATTGTTTCAGCTCAAGCCTCTTTAATGGCGACTGAAATATCCCATGAAACCAAACCTCAATGAGTGTAGTATCGAGTATCTACCAACTTCGGACTGCACCAAAGTCGGTCATCTCACTACATCCTAAAGCCCAAGTTGGTCAAGTAAAGGGTTCTAGAAGTTAATTAATGCTTCATGACATCACTCAGCGGCCCCGTATTCTCTTTGATTGACTCAAAGGATACCGGTACCCACAAATATGTCACACTAACATAGATATTTCTTAGACCATGTCGGTATACCCCGTACAGTTTCCACAACGTATTGCTATTTACCTATAATGTTTCCCAAATCCGGGTGGAGGATGCAAACCCAAACAAAGAACCATAATGTAAAGAAAGCAAATCAAACAATGTAAGCAAATAAATGTGATCTATCCCTAAGGTAACCCCACTTTTTTTTTAAAAAGTCCCCAGCAGAGTTGCCAGTTCTGTGATACGGTGGGAGAACTGACTTGAGGTTTTTGCGTTTTATCGCAAATGTTGCGGTTAGCAAGAGTCGCCACCGAATTTTCTTTTATCCAAAAGGAAAGGTGAAAAAGCACAGGAAAGACCTTTGAGATATTTTCTTGAGTTCGGGGGTTAGATTATGAAAAGGGAAGGTATTAGCACCCTTTTCATCCATGGTTTTTCATGGGCTCTTAGTTACTTGCTAGATCACTTGCTTTTGTTTGAAAAATATGCTATGTGTGGTTTTTGAAAGTATTTTGAAAAGGTGCCATCGTTTAGGAAAACTTTGTAATAGTTCTCGTTCATAAGAACGTATACAAAGTGTTGAGCTTTTGAAAATATTTCATGTTTGGAAAGTGTTTTGAAAGTGTATGTGATTGTTTTTGAAAATAGCAAGGATGTTTGTTTTGAAATGGAGCAAGTAACTAAAAGTAATCTACCTACTCAAAAGGTCTTAGATGTGTTTTTCCTCCTCCTTTAGAAGTTGCTATCTTACCATTGATTTGGTAAGAAGCCCCATCGTTGGATGTGAAGGGACGGACGTGGGTCATCGTATAGTCATGATAGCAATGTTGTGAGATATCTTAGAATTCTCTTGTAGGGACTAAGATCACTTGTAAGGCAACATTTGTAGCGTCATCGAGGAACTATGATCTTATATTTCGATTGTTTTTGCTAAGACATTTCACATGCATAACATGATAATTTTTTATAAGGCAACAAGTGGAATTACCCTAGGGGTGCATGTATGAATAGTGTGTTTGATTCACATGCATTTAGTCTTTGATTAGGGGTTGTCTACTTGTTGATTTTATCTTGCCATACATTTCCTATTTTACTAGCAAGCATACAAAAATGATAAAATGCAAAAAGATAAAACCCTACACTATTACAACCATATTGAATAGCATGAAATTATAAAGGAAAAAATAAAATAAAGGAAATAAAAAAAAAGAAAGAAAAAAAGGTCTTTCGATTCAGGTAGGAACACCCTTCAATTTTGTGTTCTTTGGTTTCCTTCAATTTGGGGTTTGGAGTCAGTGGAGTCATGCCCTTCGATTTTCCTTTGTCTCCTTCGACTAGGGGTTGGAGTCAGTGGAGTCATGCCCTTCGATTTTCCTTTATCTCCTTCGACTGGGGGTTGGAGTCAGTGGTTCTATCTTTCATTTGAGGCTTGGAAACGGAAAGGTTATGGCTTTCGTCTGAGGCCTGGAAACAACAAGGTTCTGGCTTTTCCACAGGCTCCTTGCTGACTCCTTGTAAGCATGTTAGGCCCTCAAATTGTGATTCGAAAGGCTTGTGCAGCTAGCCAATCGAAGGGTATAACAAACCTGTCTCAAGTTCTTAAAATGTAACATCCAAACATAACTACAGTCCAGGGGTTAGCACAAAAACCAATGGGTCTCAAAGTCCAAGGTATAACTAATTAAGGTTGAGTTTTCAGCATATGGGCAGTCAGAATCTAATGCTAAAACATGGTCTAGAAATATCTACCTTTTTCTTTATTGGCGTGTGCATATGATGTTTAAATGAAAGAGTTCCAAGTTTAGAGAGAACTTACCTCTTGAAGTGTTTAACCGAAAGAGTTGTAGGTGACTTCTTTGATGGTGGAGGGAGCTTTGTGGGGATCTTCCTGAAGCTAGTTCTGTTACTGCTTGGTTTGGGCAGTCACTGAATCGAAAGAGAGTATATGATGGTGATGCGTGAATCGAAGGTTGCTACAGTTTAGGGGAAGTGAATCGAAAGGTATACTACTGAGGTTTTTTTATGAAAAAAAAAATCTTAGAGTTTTGAAGGTTTGAGAATGTTGGAGAGTTTGAGAATATGGGAGAGTTTGAGTGTTTGAGGATTTTTTATGATTTTTTTCTCTAGAAAAAATCTGGACCCTTTCTTAGTCAATGGTTTCTCTATTTATAGAGAAAACGTTTGGGAATTTAAACAAAAAGGTGGTTTGGATGAAACGTGAATATTAAGCTAAGTCAGATTTTCCAAGATCCCAATGTGAAGTACTAAAGTTGTTGGGTAAAAGGGTCTGACTCCCATGACTTATGGTGAAGTACAAATAGGATTTAAGCAAAGCATGGGCTTAGGACAGGATTTGTACTAACAAGTTCACTTTCAAGAAAATAATCTTCGGGACAAAGGTTTAATCACCTGGACAATAACTTAATCCAAAATGTAAACAATTAACTATGGAGTGAAATACAAGCATTAAGGCTTGTAAAGTAAGATCACGTAGCATGGTCCAAAGATTTGATCAGTGTTCTTTCAAAATTCTATTTTCCACTTGTGTCGAAGAGTTCTAGAAATGTACTAAAGAAGACTGCGTCGAAGGATTCAGAGTTGGGTTTGAAAGATGCTGATTCGAAGGGAACCAAAACTCCAATCGAAGATTTTGTGTGAAGGTGGCTCATGTCCAATTGAAGGCTTGCATGCCAGGGGTTACATGTGGTCAAACGAAAGAGTGTACATAGAGGGTCCCTGTCTTGTGACTTCATTCCAAAATGTAAAAGATCTATGTTCAAACGAAGCTTGTATAAAGGGAACCAACATGTCCAAATGAAATGTGCAAGTAGGAGGACAAAATGTTCAGATTTGAAAGAGGCATATAGGGAACAAAAAGTGAAAATCGAAGGATGCTAAAAGAGAGCCTTTTGCCTTGGAAATGATATAGATTACAAGAGGCTTTTTCCTTGTGAAGCCAAACCAAAATGTGCCAGAGGCCCATGCCCAGTCCAAGGATGCAAGCCAAGCTTGCATCAAAAGAGGCCAAAAGGCCAATCGAAGGAGCTGAAACGAAGAACACTTGTATTTCTCCAAATTTTGTCAAAATAATATTTTTATCTTTTTTCTCCCTTTTTGACAGTTTCCTTTTAATTTTGGTACTGGAAAATTCCAAAGTACTTGTGCAAGCTTGAACCTTGAGAATCCTTGTGAGAAAGGCCTTGAAGAATGAGAGAGAAAATTTTGGGGTACAACAATATGCCTTTCACCGATTTAGAGGAGGCTCCAAAACAAGAATTCATTGCAGCAGCCTTGCATCTGAAACGGTCCGACATTATATCCAACGGGAAACAAGAAGCGGAGTTAAGGGTTTCCTACTCAAATTCCTACTAGAAAAGGCTCAATTGTTTTGGGATGATTTGGATTTCCAAGCTTTCAAAGAAGTCCTAGCTCTTCTAATCTATGGGTTAGTATTGTTCCCCAATTTGGACTTACTCATAGATGTGAATGTTGTCAAGGTTTTCCTCTCTCGTAACCCTGTGCCTACTTTGCTTGGATATACCTTGCATTCCCTTCACACCTGTACCATGAAGAGAAGAGGGGTTCTTATATGTTGCATGCCATTATTGTCTAGGTGGTTTATTTCACACCTTCCTCAATCATTATTGAAGAATGAACAAGGTTTGAGTTAGTCACAAAGGATAACGTCACTTTCTCACTCAGATATTCTTTGGTACTCCCGGTCTATTGGAGATATTTCTATCATTGACCGCTATGGGGAATTCCCTAATGTCCCACTCCTCGGCATTATGGGAGGTATCACTTATAATCCTTCCCTGGCTCTATGACAGTTTGGTTATGCTCGGAGGGATGGTCCCCGTGATATGCTTATCCATGGCATTATGTTCAATTACGAAGATGATGTTCAAGGGTATCATCAAAGGTTCATACGAGCCTGAGGCATGATAAATAAGGTGGATAGTAAAGCTTTGGGGCACAAGAATTCCATCCCTATGAAACCTTATCTTAGCTGGGTACGAGCTCGCGCCCAAAATATTATGATGCCATATACAGCCATCTTAGTAGTCATTGTCGAACCGGTCATCGAAGAGGATGTTCCTTATACGGTTCTCCATCCTGATATGCCCACTGATCTTGAAGAGCTGCATAGGTCTTAGATTCAACTGAAGGAAGAACTAGATATCTTTAGAGATCAATTCTACACTAGTGAGAAGAGAGTGTCAGAGCTCACAAAGAAACTTCACAAAGAAGAGAGTCTTAATGTCTACCTCGGCATAAAGAGGAAGCGCCTATGGGAGATGTGATTCTTAGATTTTAAGAGTTTTTTATTTTCAATTGTAAGCCTAAAAGGAAATTTTAATTTGAATCTTATTAATAAAATATTTGTTTCATTTTGGCTCGCAAATTTAAATTTCCCGAAGCCCTTGAAAACATCGCATAAGCATATCATGCATTTCATTGCATAAGCAGGTATTTCAAGACAGGTTTCTTATTTTTTCGCTGTTTATTTCAGAAAAAGAAATGGCTCTTGAACAAACAATGAAAGACCTTCAAGCTCAAAATGCTCAATTCCAACAAATGTTCCTAGATCTGGACAAGGGGCAAGAAGATCTGAAAGCTCTGATCATCAAAGAGAAGACCAAGAAGGAAAAGAAACTAGCTGGTGTCTTGAATTTGGGTAGAAGGTTTAGAGGACCGGCTAAGAGAGCTCTAGATTTTGCAACCCCGTCAAATGAGGGGGACAATCAAGAAGAGAGCTCTAGATTTTGTCTCATGTCCTAAGTCCACTAAAGGTCATATGTCAGGAAGATTCAACCCCACATTGCTGATAGGAATCTGTGGGTCCATTTCTTCCAAGAAAGTTTGGCAGGAACTCAACTGGAATGGTTATATCAACTGGAGAGAACCAACATCCACAATTGGGAAGATCTGGCTGTTGCTTTTTACAAGTAGTACCAATATAACGTTGACCTCGCCCCAACTCGTACACAATTGCAAAGTATGTCTATGAGTTCCGGTGAAGGTTTCAAATATTATGCCCAAAAGTGGAGAGACCTGCTGGGTTTACTGAGCTAATTCTGACTGGTGAAAGGGTAGAAGTTGGCATCAAGAGTGGTAAAATCCAGAGAGATGCATCCTCCAGTACAACAAAGAAACCCTTCACTGGAAAGAAGGAGGTCAATGTTGCTTATAGCCAAAGAAGTCAAAACAAAACTGAATGTCGTCCAGCTGTAGGGGCTGTTATGATTTCCAATCCAGCTTCAAACCAACAACGAAACAATCAGCATAGACCAGATGCGCCCAGAATACAGTTCACCCGGATCAACATGACCTTATCCGAGGTTTTACCACATTTGCTGAAGTCCAATCTGGTGACTCTAAAGGAGGCCCCTAAGAATCCTAATACTGCATCTCCCCTCTACAACCCAAATGCCCGATGTGCCTACCACTCTGAAAGTCCTGGACATGATACAAATGATTGTTGGGCTCTGAAGAACAAAGTGCAAGATCTCATTGAGGCGAAGGAGATTAAGTTTGATCCTCCCAAGACCCCCAATATTATAACTGCACCAATGCCCAAGCATGAACCGGGAATCAGTGTTATTGATGTTATTTCTGCTACAGAGGATGCTGACAGCGACTACGACGTGGACAAGTGCATATTCCCAACCATCAGCAATGGACTCAACAATTGGGAGGCCAAAGATTTTGTTCCTATTACTTTTATTCAAGAGTAATTGTCTTTTTTCTTTTTTTGGGATATGTAATATTTGAACAATTGAAACTTTAAAGCCTTGTGTCTTACCCGAGGCACAATGGTCTATTTTGTGAGGGTTATTGCTTCATATTCATATGTCATTAATAAATCATTGGGCGTTTTGCATACAAACTTTAAGCTCTCTATTTTTCTTTCCTACCTTTTTACTTTATCAAAAACAGCTATGCTCTTACACACACCCACATATCAAACTCCAGATCCACATCCACTCTGGATCCCATTGATAACGGTTCTAATATTGCCAATTATGACTTTGAAAATCCGATCTACCAAGACGAGGACGAAGGTAAGGAAGATTGTCAAGTACCAGGAGAACTTGCCAGACTGTTACAACAGGAAGAAAGGGCGATACAGCCTCATGAAGAGCCAGTTGAGACTGTGAATTTGGGTACTGAAGAGGATAAGAAAGAAGTTAAGATAGGTTCCAATCTGGGGCATAGTGTCAAGGAACGGTTAATTCAGATGCTACATGACTATGTTAAGGTCTTTTCCTAGTCATACAAAGACATGCCAGGACTTGACACTGATATTATGGTTCATCGCCTACCGACAAAAGAGGACTATCCTCAGGTGAAACAGAAGGTGCATCATATGCGGCCAGAAATGTCAGAAAAGATCAAGGCTGAAGTCATGAAACAATTCAATGTCGGTTTCTTAGCTGTCACCTCTTATCCATAATGGGTTACGAATGCTGTTCTAGTACCTAAGAAGGACGGTAAAGTACGTATATGTGTGGATTACAAAGACCTGAATAGGGCAAGCCCCAAGGATGACTTTCCGCTTCCCCATATTGATGTTCTGGTTGACAACACCGCACAACATAAGGTATTCTCCTTCATGGATGGCTTCTCCGGTACAATCAGATGAAGATGGCACCTGAGGACATGGAGAAAACAACCTTCGTCATGCAGTGGGGCACTTTCTTCTTCAAAGTTATGCCATTTGGGCTAAAGAACGTCGGGGCGACCTATCAATGCGTTATGCTAGCTTTGTTCCATGATATGATCCATCACGAGATAGAGGTCTATGTCGATGATATGATAGCCAGGTCTCAGACTGAAGAGGAGCACCTTGATCACCTTCAGAAGCTGTTTGAAAGGCTAAAAAAGTACAAACTGAGGTTGAACCCAAATAAGTGCACCTTTGGAGTAAGATTCGGTAAGCTCTTAGGACTTGTTGTCAGCGGAAAAGGTATTAAAGTAGACCTAAAAAAGGTTAAAGCTATACAAGAAATGCCAGCTCCACGCACTGAGAAGGAGGTCAGGGATTCTTGGGACGTCTACACTACATTTCCAAGTTCATTTCCCATCTGACCGCTACTTGTGAGCCAATCTTCAAGTTACTGAAGAAAGATCAGGTAGTGAAGTGGAATGACGATTGCCAGAACGCCTTTGACAAAATCAAGGAATATCTTCAAGAGCCTCCAATCTTGATGTCTCCAGTTGAAGGAAGACCTCTGATCATGTACTTAATAGTATTATAGAACTCAATGGGGTGTGTGCCGGGGCAGCATGACGAGTTTGGTCGAAAAGAGCATGCAATATACTACCTTAGCAAAAAGTTTACCGACTGTGAAACAAGATATTCACTGCTCGAGAAAACTTATTGCGTTTTGGCATGGGCTGCTCGCCGACTAAGACAATACATGTTGACTCACACTACCTTATTGATATCTAAAATGGACCTTATCAAGTACATCTTTGAGAAGCTCGCTCTCTCCGGAAGAATAACAAGATGGAAAATGATCCTGAACGAATATGATATTCAGTACACAACCCAGAAAGCAATTAAGGGAAGTGTATTAGCTAATCATTTAGCTCATCGGGTTGTGGATAACTACCAATCCATGAATTTTGAGTTCCCAGATGAAAGCATCATGTTAGTAACTGATTGTGAAGAACCTGGACCAGATGAAGGACCTGAGAAAGGATCCTGATGGACTATGGTTTTTAACGGAGCTTCCAACGCTCTTGGCAATGGCATCGGTGATGTGATCATATATCCCGAAGGCTGTCACACTCCTTTCACTGCCAGGCTATACTTAAATTGTACCAACAATATGGTTGAATATGAAGCATGCATTATGGGTCTCAAGGCTGCTATCGACTTGAGGATTAAATTCTTGAGTGTATTTGGAGACTCGGCCTTAGTAATCAGTCAAATAAAAGGAGAATGGGACATGAAACATCCTAATCTCATCCCTTACAGAGAGCATGTGTTGACACTAATTCCATACTTTGAAGAAGTTACCTTTGAGCATTTCCCACGAGAGGAAAATCAACTAGCGGACGCGCTAGCTACTATGTTATCCATGTTCAAGGTCAGGTGGGATAACGAAGCTCCTCAGATCACTATTGAGAGAATGGATGAACCAGCGTACTGTCATGAAATTGATACTGAAGAAGTAGTGGAAAAACCTTGGTTCCATGAAGTCAAAAGATATCTCAAAGCCCAAGAGTATCCTGAAAAGAGCTTCAGTAAATGATAAGAAGTTCCTAAGAAGGTTCTCTGCCAAGTTCTTCATCAGTAACAGAATCCTCTACAAGCGCAACCACGATTCTACTTTGCTTCGGTGTGTAGACAAGAGTGAGGCAGAAAAGATTATGGTAGATTTTCACGAAGGTACCTTTGGCACCCATTATAGTGGGCACACGATGGAAAAAAAGATCCTACGGAAAGGATACTATTGGTCCACTACGGAAGCAGACTGTTATCAGCATTCACGAACTTGTCACAAATTCCAGATCTATGCTGATAAAGTACATGTGCCTTTGGTTCCTCTAAACGTCTTGACTTCTCCCTGGCTATTCGCAATATGGGGAATCGACATGATTGGAGAGATTAGACCTACAACCTCTAATGGGCACCGCTTTATCCTGGTTGCCATTGATTACTTCATGAAGTGGGTCGAGGCAGCTTCATTTGCTTCTGTCACCAAGAACGTTGTGGCCCAATTCATCAGACATAACCTCATCTGTCGGTACAGTATTCTAGAGATAATCATTAAAGATAATGGTACAAATCTCAACAATACTATGATCACTGAGCTCTGCATACAATTTAAGATCCAGCATCATAACTCGTCTCCTTACCGGCCGAAGATGAATGACGTCGTAGAAGCTGCTAATAAAAATATCAAAAAGATCATACAGAAGATGACGGTGACATACAAAGACTGGAACGAGATGTTTCCATTTTCTCTTCATGGTTACCGTACCACAGTGTGCACATCAACAGGGGTAGCTCCTTTCTCTCTGGTATACGGTATGGAAGTTGTCCTACCCATTGAAGTCCAGATCCCTTCCTTGAGAATCTTGAAGGACGCAGATCTGAATGAAGACGAATGGGTTCAGACTAGACTTGACCAATTAAACCTGATTGACGAGAAAAGGCTCGCGGTTGTCTGTCATGGTCAGATGTACCAAAAACATATGATTAAAGCTTTTAACTAGAAAGTCATACATCAGGTATATCAGGATGGTGACCTAGTAATCAAGTGCATCATACTGCCGCATGGTGATCCCAGGGGAAAATGGACTCCTACATACGAAGGACCATTTGTGATCAAGAACATACTTTATGGTGGAGCCATGATCTTAACCATTATGGATGGTGACGACCTTCTGCACCCTATAAACACGGACGTAGTTAAAAGATACTACGCATGAACAAAGACCCGCTAGGTTGACTTGGATTAGGCAAAAAATAAGGGCATCCCAGCAAACCAAAAGGGTTCAGGCAAAAATTAGGGATATACATAAAAATATATATACACCCGGCAAGTCGAAAACCTGAAAAGGCGGCTTGGGAAAAAAAGGGTATCCCAGTGGACTGAAAACCCAAAAGGGCGGTCCAGGAAAAAGTAAGAGATTTAAAGTGTATAACTATGTCCCGTTGGATCACTTTACATGCAATTTTCAGTATCAGCTATCAAGCTCAAATGGTACTAATCAATCCAGTCAGCTTCGGACAAACAACAAAGAGATAAGACGCTTAAAGACATAAAGGCAATAGCAAAATGGGAATCCAATGGGATTATTTTACATAGCTATTTTTTCTTTGTACACTATTTTGTATCAGTTTCATTCTCACGATGACATTATCTTACTAGGATGTTCGTCTCCTTGTACAAAATTTCTTCAAATTAATACAAAGCTATTCCTTTGAAAGTGCAAAACTATTTGTTTTTATTTTTGTCTTGTTTGCGAAAACGTCCAGTGATTATTTTTGAACATATGCATTTGAATGTGATTACTGCGATGCGGTGGGAGAACTGACTAGAGGTTTTGCATTTCGTTCGCACTTGTGTGGTTAGCAAGAGTCGCCACCGACTTTTCTTTTATCCAAAAGGAAAGGTAAAAAAGCGCAGGAAAGACCTTTCGAGAATTTTCTCGGGTTCAGGGGGTAGATTATGAAAAGGGAAGGTGTTAGCACCCTTTTCATCCATGGTTTTCCATGGGCTCTTAGTTACTCGTTTAGATCACTTGCTTTTGTTTGATTGTATGCTTGTGGTGTGGGTTTTGAAAGTATTTTGGAAAGTTTATTTGTAATGGTTCTCGTCTCTATAAGAACATATATAAAGTTTTGTTTCGAAAAATATTTCAAAGAGGTGTTTGTGAATCGTGTTTCGAAAAGTGTTTTGAAAAGAGGTTTTGCAATGGTTCTCGTCTCTATAAGAACGTATACAAAATGTTTTGTATTTTGAAAGTGTTTTGAAATGGAGGTGTAAGTGTAAAAGTTTTTGTCGTGAGCAAGCGAATAACTAAGAGAGAATCTATCTACTCGAAAGGTCTTAAGTTGTTTTTTTATTCTTCGTTTTAATGGTGCTATCTTACCATTGATTTGGTAAGAAGCCCCGTCCTTGGATATGAAGGGACAGGCGCGGGTCAATTTCACAATCATTGAAAGCAACTTGTGAGACGCTCTAGCAATTTTGTAAGGGACGAGATCATTTTATCGAAGGCAACATCGAGGGTTATCGAGGGACTACGATCTTTGTTTATCGAAGGGTCATTTACTAGAGTGTCGCATATTCGAGGGACATGATTGTATTTCTGAGGCAACAAGCAAGGTTACCCTAGACGTGCGCGTGTGAGAAGTGTGTTGATTTCAAGTTATTTATTCTTGGATTAGGTCATCTATAGATTGATTTTTGAATCTTACCATACACGCCTAGTTACTATACAGTATATAGAAAGCAATAAATTGCGAGAATTGAAATTCTAAGCTATTACAAAATGTTCGGGAATGGGGGTACAATTGTTACAAATGGGGATAAATCAAATAAAAAATAACAATGTCCAAATATCAAATAATACAACCAAATCGAATTGTTGTGCGATTTAATACAAAGCTATGACAATTGACGAAAATAAAATCAACAAAGTATGAAATGTATGCATTTACTTGAAAAGAGAGAAATAAAATCTATTCTATAAAAGAAAGATTAAAAATTTATTATTATTATTCTTTTATGTATTTTTATTAATTACGTAAATAAAGAAAAAAATAAAACTAATTTAAATGTTTTTAGTGTTTTTATTAAGTGTAGGAAAATTAATAAAAAGAAAATGATAAAATAAAACTAATTAAAAAAAATCAAATTAATTTTACAAAATGAAGTTTTAAAAATCATTAGTATATTATTAACACAAAGAAATAAAACAAATTAAATTAGATTGAAACAAAAACAAGTGAAAATGGGCTTAATGGGATTGAAAGGTGTTAGTCCCAAAGGTGTTATATGTTATTGCTGAAACAAACAAAAATAAACAAGGCCAGATAGGGGGGGTATGTTAGCAATTACGTGTGGGCTTGAGAAGTTGAAAACAGAAACGGCCCAATTCCTAAACAACGAAATAATTTCTGATTAGGGGAAACAACAAATTAAGGTTTGTTGTTTATGTTCCTCACAGCAGCGCCGATCTGTCCTCTTCGTCCCTCTCGCTTCTCTCTTGTTCATCTTTCTCACTGAACGTCCTTGTTCGTCCCTGTCCCTCTTTGATTCAACTTGGTTTACATTTTTTTCAGGAAATCCCTAAGTTATGAAATGGATTTATCAAAAGGGGTTTGAAACGCGTTCGATCTGATCCTCCCTCTACTTCCATTTCCAGAGCGCCTCTCACATCCTCACCTCCTAACCAAGTGCTAGCGGTTTCAATTTTTAAAAGGTAAAGTTCGGTTTTGGACTTAACAGTTTCGTTTGTTTCATACGTTTTATTCATGTCTTGCTTGTTAATCATGCTTATTACCTTATTGAGATGCAAAAAAAATTGCAAGGAGGGCGAGGAAGCCATACCTGTTTAGGGCTTTCCTGGAATGGAAGGGAATGGTGAGGCTTGAGGGAGGTGCTCCCTGGTGGCGGATCGAGGGAGGAAGATGAAGATTGGATAAATGTGTGAGCTCTTTCTGGTAACCTTTTTTATACTCTTGGATAATGATGACGATGATGCTTCTGAGTCTTGATTTTCTTGTAAGTTTGTTGGATATTGCTTTGGAACTTTGACAGCTTGATGGTTACAGTTTGATGATGTTGGGTATCTAGAATTTGTTGCTATTGGTTTGAGATTAGGCTTGGTTCTTTGATCTGTATGTTTAGACTGTTTGATAGTTTGAGGATGGTTTGCAGATTGAAAGTTGGTTTTTGAGGTTTACTGTTTTTTTTTGAACTGTTGAAGGTTGTTGGTGTTTTGACAGTTTGCTACAGATTTTGTTATGTTTTAACTGAGTTATTGGTTTTGAATTTTTTGTGATTGGGTTACAGGTTCTGAATGTTTTGTGATTTGGGTTACAGGTTTTGAATGTTTTGTGATTTGAGGTTTGCTATGTTTTGGGATGGCTGGACAGTTTGAGATATTTTCTGAAAGTTATTATTTTGGCTGCAGTTTGCAGGGTTTTGGTTGTTTGAACTTGGTTATGCATGTTTGGTGTTGTTTGGGACTTGTTATGCAGGTTTTTGTTGTTTGAACTGGGTTAGTATTGTATTACAAGTTTTGGATGAATGTTTTTTTGTTGACAGTTTGAAATGGTTCTGAACTATTTGAGGACTTTGGAAGTTTTGAACCTTAATGTTTTTGGAGGTTTGAAAACTAGTTTTGGTAGTTTTGGAGGTTTTCTGAGTTGTTGGTTTGGTTAACTGAGTTATAGGTTTTTGAAACTGTTGAAGGTTTAATGCTGGGATGATTTTGTGGTTTGTTCTGCTTGTTACAGTTTTGTTTTAACTGTTTGGACCTGGATGTTTTTTGAGCAGGCCCTCTGTTGTTGAAATTTCTGAGTTTATAAAATGTTCTCCCCTCCCTTTTGCTGGAGCCTTTTCTCTGTTATATCTTGATTGCTTTTTTGACAGCTTGTGGGCAGAATAGCAGAGTTGTACCTTTTGTGCAATTCCAACAAATTAGGTGATATCTTTCCTCTCTCTCCTCTCTCAATGATAAAAGCAAAATGCTTTTTTCACCTTTTTCTGAAAAGTTTGCCAAAATCTTGGAAAATGATGAATAGGCTATTGAAATAAGCCCCTTGCTTGTTGGCTTGGTTTACCATACTGTTGTCTAGTTTGCTGCATTGTACTTTGTTTTTTCCTTGCTGCTGCCTAGTTACTTGTCATGCTGCTGTCTAGTTTGCTGCATTGTACTTTGTTTTTGCCTTGCTGCTGTCTAGTTACTTGCCATGCTGCTGTCTAGTTTGCTGCATTGTACTTTGTTTTGCTTGCTTGTAATACTTGCTTAGACAACTTGCCGCATGTTTGCTTGTTTGGAATATGTTTGGCTGCATTTTTTTGTTTGGATAGATTGCCTCTATTTCTCTTGTTTGTGAACCAAGAAGAATAAACTTCTTGTGATTTGCAAATAAGAATGTGATGAAGCCCTCTGATTCCAAGTCGCAAACTTTAATGATGAACATTTTTCTTTCTTTTGAAAATTCTTGCTTATGCCTAATTAACTGTACTAATTGTTTTTCTGTCTTTCTTTCATGTGAGCGCAAACTGGATGGTGGCAAAGCAGAGGAAGCAAGAGATTCTTTGGCAAGCATGGGAGCAATGGAAGCTTAGTCATCCTTAGGCTTAGATTTTTCTTTGTAATTTAGAGAGAAATACCCAAACAATTGTATTAATTTATTTTTCAAATACAATAAGTTGTAAAACTTAAAGCATTTAAATAATAAATTGTATTGTAACAATTTTTGAAATAAAATGGAGAAAGTCTTTATGAGATATTCTGATGTTCAATAAAATCCATTACCATTAGTAACTTGTAATCATCTCTTCGCATCTTCACTAATTCTTTAAGATTCCTGATTAAGATAATTGAAACTGTATTTCAATAATTCCAACCAAGATAGCTTAAACTCCAAGTAATCCAATAACTTTGTAATCTTGAAACTGTAATCCAATCAAAACACGCACTGTATATTTCATAAACAAACAAATGTTTATTCCATAAACAAGCGAATGTTTTTAAAAGACGCAAATTATCTGGTTAACCTGGATTAAACAAACACTGCCTTTTCAGTAAATTTGAGAGAGCATGAAAACATGTGAAAATCAATTGAATTTCTGAGAACTCAATTTCTTTTGAGAAATGCGAGAAAAACCCTAATTCCTGATTTACTGCCATAGGAGAAAATCTGTCTGATCGCTTCCTGAGCCATTCTTGAATATCTGAGAAACCCTAGGGTTGTTCTTTCTATATAAAAAATGGGTGGGAAAATTTTGGGGTACAACAGTTGCCCTTGTTCAATCTTCTTGAACCTGAAGAGTTAGATCAGCGAGTTTTACCGTTCGTGACTCGAAGGTAAAAGATGATTAGACACTAGAGTGCCCGTAAATTTTCACTCGTCAAAATATAGTTGAGGGAATGGGATTAAAGATGCCCTTTGGAGATGTGAGAGAATCTTGTTGGAGATGGGCTTGCGGATGCCATCCAAGAATTTTTGTTGAAAATTAGGAGAATGAACATCATAATGGTATCCGTATCTGGAACGTATCTGAGCCATAACTGTATTGGATCTGTATGAGCAAGGGAGTAACATCCGTATCTGGAGCGTATCTGAGCTGTAACTGTATTTGAATCTGAATGAATAATAGAATGACTGTCGTGTCTGGAGCGTATCCGTATTGTATCTGAATCTGAAATCTGAATAGGCGACAGAATAGCATCCGTGTCTGGAGCATCTCTAAGCTGTTTTCTGATCTTTGAATCTGAATAAGCAATAGAATAGCATCCGTGTCTGGAGCATCTCTAAGCTGTTTCATGATTATATATTGGTAGCTTGTTAATCTTATCCTGAAAAGGGTAAAACGTTAGCTGAAACACAAAGTTATGTTGCATGAAATGTAATGATGCAACATATGTGTTTTATCCATGTTTATGATATATGAATGTAATGTATGTGCATGTAAGCTGATTCGCTGTACTGTTTAGGAAAATAAATCCTTGATAGCTGGAGATAATACAATCCTTTACTGCTGCTGGGGAAAATAAATCCATGACCGCTGTTGGAGATTCAAAATCTTTGACAACTCTGTGGGGATGTGAGAATACTTCATGACTTTCCTGGGGATATAGGGAAAACTCTTGGTGATCTCTACCAGGGATCAATCAAAGGAAAACCTTGATCTGCTGGAGAATAAGGAAGGCTCTGATGGCTCCGGCGGGGAATTAAGAATGAGAATCTTCAATCTGTTGAGGAGTGGTGAATGAGAATCTTCGATCTGCAGGGGATTAAAAATTCTTACAAATTCAATCTGGGGAGTAATGAAGACTTTGGCTACTTCACCGGGGAATCAAGAATGGGAATCTTCATTCTGTTGGGGAGTAAAAACTCTGTGGGGAATAGCTATACTATTGGGGAGTAGCTATCCTGCTGGAGAGTAAGCTCAGGACTCTGGGGAAAAGCTTATTCCTGTTTGGAAAAAGTTCAGGAGTTTGGGTTGTATGCCACTTTAAGAATGAGAATCTTCATTCTGTTAGAGATATCAAGAGCTTGGGTTGTATGCCACTTTAAGAATGAGAATCTTCATTCTGTTGGAGATATCAGGAGCTTGGATTGTATGCCACTTTAAGAATGAGAATCTTCATTCTGTTGGAGATATCAGGAGTTTGGGTTGTATGTCACTTTAAGAATGAGAATCTTCATTCTGTTGGGGAGTCAAGAATGAGAATCTTCATTCTGTCGGGGATATCAGGAGTTTGGGTGTATGCCAATCTACTGGGAGTCAAGAATGAGAATCTTCATTCTAACGGGGATATCAGGAGTTTGGGTGTATGCCAATCTACTGGGAGTCAAGAATGAGAATCTTCACCCTGACGAGGATATCAGGAGTTTGGGTGTATGCCAATCTTCTGAGGAATTATCCTAGGTTGGGGATAAAAGTTAACTGTTATCTGGTTGATTTCCAAGCTTTAAGATAACTTGCTGGGGGATTTGGGGAAACCGGATGATTTCCGCTGTGTTTTCATAGTTGGTAGTCTCGTCTCCGCTGGGGATCTTAATGACGTGCTGTAGAGATTGTGTACGGAAATGGTTTTAAAGATGCCATCCAAAGGTGATTGCTGACGGAAAGTTTGAACTGGATCTGAACAGAGGATGAATCAGAATAAACTGTTGTGAGATTTAATTTATTGAGAGATTTTTATCTGAATTAGTAAAAATCTGGAGTATCTTCAATTGGAATAAGAATCAGGGAGATCTTAGTGTTGATCTGACTGAGCCAGAGAAGGTCTTGGAATATCTTCAACTGGAATAAGAATCAGGGAGATCTTAGTGTAGATCTGACTGAGCCAGGGAAGGTCTTGAATTAACTTTGACTGGATAAGAATCATAAAAATCTTAGAATCGATTTAACTGAGCCAGACGAAAGTCTTGGAATATCTTCAACTGGAATAAGAATCAGGGAGATCTTAGTGTCGATCTGACTGAGCCAGAGAAGGTCTTGAATTAACTTTGACTGGATAAGAATCAGAGAAATCTTAGAATCGATTTAACTGGGCCAGACGAAAGTCTTGGAATATCTTCAACTGGAATAAGAATCAGGGAGATCTTAGTGTCGATCTGACTGAGCCAGAAAAGGTCTTGAATTAACTTTGACTGGATAAGAATCAGAGAAATCTTAGAATTGATTTAACTGAGCCAGACGAAAGTCTTGGAATATCTTCAACTGGAATAAGAATCAGGGAGATCTTAGTGTCGATCTGACTGAGCCAGAGAAGGTCTTGAATGAACTTTGACTGGATAAGAATCAGAAAAATCTTAGAATCGATTTAACTGAGCCAGACGAAAGTCTTAGAATATCTTCAACTGGAATAAGAATCAGGGAGATCTTAGTGTCGATCTGACTGAGCCAGAGAAGGTCTTGAATTAACTTTGACTGGATAAGAATCAGAGAAATCTTAGAATCGATTTAACTGAGCCAGATGAAAGTCTTGGAATATCTTCAACTGGAATAAGAATCAGGGAGATCTTAGTGTCGATCTGACTGAGCCAGAGAAGGTCTTGAATTAACTTTGACTGGATAAGAATCAGAGAAATCTTAGAATTGATTTAACTGAGCCAGACGAAAGTCTTGGAATATCTTTAACTGGAATAAGAATCAGGGAGATCTTAGTGTCGATCTGACTGAGCCAGAGAAGGTCTTGAATTAACTTTGACTGGATAAGAATCAGAAAAATCTTAGAATCAATTTAACTGAGCCAGACGAAAGTCTTGGAATATCTTCAACAGATGCCGGGGAAAATAAATCCTGGACTGCTGTTGAAGAGCATGTGTGTCTTTTAAATTTTTCCTAGAATATTTATGCTGGGGATTCCTGTATCATTGTTTGAGGAGGACTCCGCTGGGAAATGTTGATTTTTTGTCTTGAGAGAAATAGAATTTTAGGAGCTTCAGTTGTCCGTTATTCCACTGGGGTACCATCTTTGTTGAATTTTGGGAACTTGGATCGTCCGTTATTCTATTGAGGAATCATCTCTGTTGAAGAGGAAAGTTGGATGAACTACTATCTGGTCGTGGTCCAGGCTTCATAGCTTGAATTTTGTGAGAATTTGATTGCATCTTTCTTGAAAGGTAAAGGTTAGTTGCATGACATATATCAAACAATGACGTTCTCAAAATAAATGAGATTGCATTGTATGATATCTTGATTTACGGATATGCAATGTTTTCAAGATGATCTCTCGCTGGGGAAAATAAATCCCGAGTTGGTGCTGGAGAAAAGAGTTGAATTCTTCGTTTCCGATAGTGAAAATTCTGGCAACTTTAATGGGTAAAATTCTCAGGAATTCTTGAGGTCGACTTAGCTGGGAAGAGGTTATCAAAGATTGAACCTATGGCAGGGAGCCATCCTATGAGAAGGATTTTGGAGAGATTTGTCACTGCCCCAAGTAGCGAGTGTTTATGACTTTGCCAGGAAATGTTTTGACTGTATGCAACCCTTTGTTGGGATTGACGTTCAATGCCCCAAGTGACGGTGATGGAGACTTGCCTCTGGTTACTCTGCGCTTTGAGAGATTTCTTGAAATCTTGACTGGACTTCCCCAGGTGTGCCGGACAATGACATGCTATGTCACCTTGTTGATAGGAGATTTTTGCAACGGAATTGTCATCCCACTTGAAGTGATTTTGTTCACTGAGAGAGCTTTCGTTCATCGGATATTCACTACGTGAATTTCTTCGCTGTCAAACAAATAGCCATATGCAAACAACGATATTCAAATAATGCAAAGTTTATGCTTGTCTTGGAATTTTGAAAATGCGTTTTTAGCAGAAAACTTTTGTAAGCAAAATTCAATTCAGGATTTAGAGCAAAGCCTTACAGGAGTCAGGATACCTTTTGTAACAGTATGCTTTCTAACTAAACCATGCCTCAATTAGGACTTTTGAAGGGTTGTAACGTGGCTTGGTTCACGGTTTTAATAAATAAAGGATAAAGGCTCAAAGTATATTTGTACCTGTGATCGGTGGATCTGGAACTGACTGTTTAACGCTGGTTCGCGAAATGTCGCGGAAGCAAGAGTCGCCACCGTCTTTTATTTTCTCCAAATGGAAAGGACAAAAGCACAGAAAAATTCCTTTAAAGAGATTGCTCTCGGTTCGGGAGGTAGGTTATAGAAAGGGAAGGTGTTAGCACCCTTTCTATCCATGGTTATCCATGGGCTCTTAGATACTTGCTCATTGTGTTTTCAAAAATGGTTTGTTTGCTTTTCAATTGTGGGTTTTAAAAAGTTTCTTTGAAAATTTCAGTTCGACTCTTGTATCAGTCCTCAAGAGTGTTTGAAAAATTGCTTTCGAAAGCTTTTTGAAAAGGTGTCGGTGTGAAAAGTATTTTTGAATTTTGTTTTGAAATTAGAGCAAGTATCTAGAGTCGTCTACCTACCCTAAGGAATTCGTCTGTGTATATGTCCTTTAAAGTAGTGCCATCCCACCATTGAGAGGTAGGTAGCACCACCGTTGGAGGTGTTCGGGTCAATTCGTGGTTCGGGACATGGTGATCACCAGAGCAATGGGAAGACACCTTAGAAGCTACCCTCATGCCAGGTTCCCGGATCATGAGGACTTACTAAGACATCCTCTACTCGACGATCACCTTTCGAAAGGCAACAGTGAGGCGTACCCTAGGGGTGGTGTGTGCAAATTGTGTGTCATGTTTCAGTTATTTGTCTTGTCATGTTTGTCGTGATCTACGCTTGATTTTATTTAAGTCCATTCATTCTTGCATGCTTGTTTAACAGTTATAAAGTTTGCGGGAAAATAAATCTAAGGCTATTACAAAGGCGCGGGTCCACATCGCCAAAATTAAACCGGACCCGATTTGACGGAAAGTAAATAAGGCAAAGAAAAATAAAAGTGCGAAAAGTAAATTACATGGCTTAGGGACAATTACATAATTATGATAAGCAATAATAAAATAAATGCGCGAATTAAATAATTAAAACGAAACTAGGGCATTGGACCTTTTTGCAAATAATTAAAATTAATAAGGATTAAAAATTAAAATTAAATGAGAATGATATTTTTTGTGTTTTTTTAGATTTAATGAAAAAAGAAATTAATTGAAACTAAATAAAATAAAAAAAAGCAAGCCCTAATTCTAGCATTCTTTATTTATTATGAAAGAATTAAAATAAGATCTAAATTAACCTAAAATTTATGTACAATTTAAATAGGAAAATAAATAAATAAATAAATAATAATTATTATTCTAAAAAGGAGGGGAAAAATATTAAAAGGAATAAAAAATAGCAATTAACCTAATTCTACATTTTTGGATTTTTATTAAAAAGAGATTAAAATTAAAACCTAATTAACTAAATATTGGCATATTAATTTATTTATGAAAATAATTATTATAAAATAAATATTATGTTTTTTTGTGTTTTTTCTGATTTTTTATAATGTTTTCATATTTTATAGAAAAAATAAATTAATTAATGAAAGCAATAAAAATTAATAATATAATAATTAAAACAATAAAAATAAATAATCAAACCAGGGTGGGGTGTTGCCCCATTATGGAGGTGTTGGTCCAAAGATTAAGCCCAATAAACATGGAAGCTCGTTGACCTTTTGGATTGGGTGCTAGTGCATTGACCACGTTCACCATAGGCCTGGGATCTGAGCCCTTGGTCTGCCTCTCCTGGACACGTGTGTGATTGGATGGTGATGGTATATCATGGTCTTTCATGTTAGCGCTGCATACGAATCTTTTATGAAAAATAATATGGCAAATATGCAAGACCTGGGACTTGAACCCAGGTCTTTGAGGTCACAAGCGTATTCCTTTGCCAACTGAGCTGTTCAATGTTATTTAATATGTAACATAACACAAATAATATAAAGGAAACATAATATTAATTGGTTAAACACGCGCGAAATTTAAACGGACCACTGGCTGATGGACACGTCTTTGTCTCCTTCCCCTACCCTGTAACACAACACTAATGGGCAACGGTTTTGCAACGTGGTTTTAGGCAAGCAACGGGAAAATAGCGACTAGCCCATATCCAAACATAAATTGGGCGCGATGGCATGGATCTTTTCGTCTCTAAGCCCTGAATTCAACCATGGTATCCAGAAGTCCTAATTTTTCTTGTATTGGGAAACCCTCTTTTTGAGTTCCTGAAACCCTAACAACCATTCATGGTAACTTCTCATATATTGCACAAAAATAAAATCAAACACGTTGGTTAGCTTTAGAACATCAAGACAAACAATAATCCATAAAGAAAAATGCATGAGGATGTTTAAATCGTGCTATGCGAATTCAAAATTTTCTTGGTTCAGTTTGACTTTGTGATACCGTTTCAAGGGGTTTTTGTTGATGTTCTTGGTTGGAATTTGATCAGGAGCGTCTGAGGAATCTTTTGGTACAAGAATTAGAACTTAACACGACCCCTAACAATGTTTTCAGCTTTCAATTTTTATGGTAAAATTTCAATATGCAAGGGTTGTTTTGGGGCGCAGCTTCAGTCTCTTTGTATTAGGTTTGTGGTTCTGAATATGTATGGAGCATTTAGGTCAACAAACTTAGTACAAATCCCTTGCAATTATGGATTAAGATATTTGATTTGTTTAAAAATCTTTTTTGAATCTTTTTCTATGGCTTTTGTACCAATTTGCATCCAATCACCCCAAATCTTTCCTCATTTGCCTTCACACGAAATATTGAGCCTATAATGTGTATAAAAAGATTTTTTAGATTAGGTTTGATATTTTTCATATATTAAAATCATTTAAATGAATATAAATTAATATTAATTCAAATAAATAATAAAAAAAATATGAGAATACTTCCCTTTGGGCCTAGTGGTCGTGCATAGGCTTGGCATGAAGAAATTTGGAAGAAAATTGGGCCCATTTGCATTTTTAGGCCTTTTGCATCAATGTTGACTTTTCAAAATTCCTAAAAATTTCCCAACTTCCACAAGGCATAACTTGGTCAATTTTTAAGCTTTTCACATGTTCTTGGACATTTTGGAAAGGTCTTTGAGTCCTTTAACCAATGCCTTTGGTCCCATGTCATTTTGATTTACCAATCTCAAGTTATGGCCCTTGACTTAAAGTCACTTTTTGTTGACTTTTGAAAATGACCTATAATGTTGAAATTGATAACTTTTTGTGAGAGCATTTCTTGGACTTGGGACATGAAGATGAATTGTAGGAAATGTCTTTCTCTTAAAAATGAGCTTTGGATGGAATTTTTCTGATAATCCATGTGAAAGTTATGCCCTGGTCAATTTCAGTTGACTTTTTCAGCTGTCCAAATATAGCAACTTTTGCATCTTTGATGATTTCTGAGCCAAATTTTGAGAATCATGATCAAGAATTGATCAAATGATGTTTGTGGCTTCAAAATGATATATTGACCAAAAATTTGAACTTTTGACTGCCAAATGACCATTTTGCCCCTACAGTTGACTGTAGTGCAATCTAGGGTTTTGACTGTGCAATTTTGAGCTGAATGCCTTGAAACTTGATATGAGGATACTTGACCATCGTTGGAAGCATATGAGACTTGATTGGGCCTTTGAAAAGTTCATTTGCTTGACCAGAACTCAAACCCTAGTTTTGACTGTATAGGAGACAGTTGAGCTGCACAACCCTTGGGGCATTTTGTGACCTTGACTTTGACAATTCTTGATGAATATGGGAGGGCAAATTTTGGGGTACAACAGTTGCCCCTGTTCAATCTTCTTAGACCTGAGGATGCAGATTGGCTGATGCGCCTTTCGTAATCCGAAGGTAGAAGATGATTGAACACTAAAGTGCCCAGAAATTTGCGCTCACATAATAGCAATGATGATGAGGGAATGGGCTTATAGATGCCATTTGGATGTTGCTTGGATAGGATGATGGGCTTATAGATGCCATCTGGATGCTGATTGCGTAAGAGATTCCTTAGCGAGAACCTGCATACCTGCAAAACAGAAAAATGAGTACCTGACACGCTGCAGGAGCTGATTTTAGATGCTTGATATAGATATGTCCTGACTGGTTACAGGAGCTGAGTCTGGAGCTTCAAACGCTGATGAATGGACCAGGGATGGTTACTTCCTTAGCATGAATGGTAAGAGAATCCTGAATGATTTCAACCTCAACAACGCTCGTTGAGAAAATCTTGGTGAGAATTACCATCTTCGTAGTGTCAGGAAGAGAACCAAAGGACATTATAATCTCAAAGGGAGTCACCTCACTCACCGTTGGAGAGGGAACTATAGGAAATTATAATCTGAAAGGAAATATCACCTCACGCTCATGCCGGAGAGGGAAACATCTGAAGAAGGAATTACCACCTCACACGCCGTTGGAGAGGGGACCATAAGAGAATATCACCTCACGCTCATGCCGGAGAGGGAAACATCTGAAGAAGGAATTACCACCTCACACGCCGTTGGAGAGGGGACCATAAGAGAATATCACCTCACGCTCATGCCGGAGAGGGGAACATCTGAAGAAGGAATTACCACCTCCCACGCCGTTGGAGAGGGGACCATAAGAGAATATCACCTCACGCTCATGCCGGAGAGGGGAACATCTGAAGAAGGAATTACCACCTCACACGCCGTTGGAGAGGGGACCATAAGAGAATATCACCTCACGCTCATCGTCGGAGAGGGAAACATCTGAAGAAGGAATTACCACCTCACGCTCACCGTCGGAGAGGGGACCATAACTTCTACTGAGTCTTTATCAGCAAAATCTGTTTGGAGTCGATTTAACTGGACTAGAGACATCCTTGAAATATGTTTGAGAATTTCAACTGCATCTTTCCTGAAAGGTAAAGGTCAGTTATATGCAATGCATGATATGGATCAAGCAATGCTGTTCTTAACATAAATGAGATTCGTATGATATGATGCAGTGCGTTATGCATGCTATGATGATGTATGTAAAGTTTTATGTATGTTTTCGTCTGGGAAAATAAATCCTTGACGGGTGCCGGGAAGTCATATTCTGGGCTGACGTTGAGGAAGAGATTTTGCTTCTGCTGTGGATGATTGTTGCAATAATACCGGTAGGAGAAGATAACTCCGTTGAGGAATAAACTGGGCGAACGGAATAATTCTGCGGGAGAAAAGATACTCTAGCGATCATGCTGGGGAGTGCTACTCTGTGGGGATAGCGATGCTTTGCTGAATGTTGATAGAGATAACTCCGCTGGGGATACCATTGATGAGTTATGCTGGGAGATTCTTGTTGTGCTGGAAGTGTTGATAGACTTCGCTGGGGGTATGAAGATACTTTGCCGAGGACGCTCTTTTCGTGGCTTTTGGCTGAGGATAACCCAGTTATATCCTGTTACGGGAATAACTCTTTAAATCAAGCCGGGACGACGCGTTTCGTGCTCTGCGAGGGATAAGCTTCCAGAATCTACTGGGGATAAGCTTACTGCTTGGGGATATGACTTCCAACTTTGCTGGGGAAGCTGGATTGGACTCTTCTGGGGGAGGTTTGAATTGCAGGGGAGTGATTCCTTTGGATGTTGAGATACCGCCGGGGAACAATCTTTAGACCAAGACTGCCGGGGATACTTGTTAAGAATGCGTGCTGCTGGGGAGGTATTGAGATCTACAGGAGGATACTCAATTTCCTTGATATCTGATGGTTTACTTGGAGAGACATGTATTGTTTTACTGAACTACTCTCTGGGGAATTAAGATACACTTGGCCGTGTTCTTAGCTGAACCTACCTTAGTACCTTGGAGGATAGAGCAATTGGATTGTTTAGACCACTCTTTATTGCCCCTGTTTCTAGTGTCACCTGCAATGAATTCCTTTGTTTCGTACGCAAATATTTATGAGTTAGCAAGTTATTGTCAATGCATACATCACAAATTGAACCTTGGACGTTCTTCGCAAAACAAAACAGAAAAAGGAAAAATATTTGGCACGTTTAACTGAAAATGTATTTTTATTGATTTTTGAATGGCCTGAAAATAGGCGTTCGGTGTACAAGAGGCTGACGTCCTAGTAAGAGGTACGTCGCCGATCAAAAGAGTTTATACAAGTTTTGTACAAAAGAAAATAAAACAGCTGTGTGAAAGATGAATGATCCACTGGGTTTCAACTCTGCTATTGCCTTTATAACTCCGAGCGTCTCATCACTTGATGACCTTGGTTGAAGGTGAAGCTGACTGATCGATGCCGTTTGAACTTGATGTAGACCCCGGATTCTGGATGCAAAGTGATCAATGAGACATAGTTTTACGCTTTATCCCTAATTTTTGCCTGGACCGCCCTTTCGGGTTTTCAGTCCACCGGGATACCCATTTTTGCCCAAGCCGCCTTTTCAGGTTTTCGACTTGCCGGGTGTACAGATTTTTCATTTTCATCCCTACATTTTGCCCGAACCCTTTTGGTTCGACGGGAAGCCCTAATTTTTGCCTAGGCATGTCAGCCTAGCGAGTCTCTTTTCATGCGTAGTATTTTTTAACTATGTCTGCATTGGCGGGGTGAGGAAGGTCGTCACCATCCATGTTGGTTAAGATCATTGCCCCTCCTGAGAACACATGCTTAACCACAAATGGCCCTTCATATGTAGGGGTCCATTTGCCCCTTGGATCACTCTGAGGAAGTATGATTCTCTTGATAACCAGATCCCCAACTTGATATTCCTGTGGCCTGACTTTCTTGTTAAATGCCCTGATCATCCGTTTCTGATACGTCTGACCATGACAGATAGCAGCAAGTCTTTTTTCATCAATAAGGTTGAGTTGGTCAAGTCGTGTCTGGATCCAATCATCTTCGTTCAGGTTTGCATCCTTCATTATCCGGAGAGAGGGAATTTGCACTTCGATTGGCAAGACTGCCTCCATGCCATAAACCAGGGAGAAAGGAGTTGCCCCGGTTGACGTCCTGGCTGAGGTACGGTATCCATGCAGAGCGAATGGTAACATCTCGTGCCAATCTTTGTACGTTACTGTCATTTTCTGCACGATCTTCTTGATGTTCTTGTTAGCTGCTTCTACAGCCCCATTCATCTTCGGTCTGTAAGGAGAAGAATTGTGGTGCTGTATCTTGAACTGTTCGCAAAGCTCAGCAATCATCTTATTGTTCAGATTGGTACCGTTGTCCGTAATTATTCGCTCAGGGACGCCGTATCGACATATCAGATTGTGCCGAATAAACCGTGCCACAACAGTCTTGGTTACTGTAGCATAGGATGCTGCTTCAACCCACTTTGTAAAATAGTCGATCGCTACTAGGATGAAACGATGTCCATTGGATGCTGTAGGTCTTATCTCGCCGATCATGTCTATGCCCCACATTGCAAATGGCCAAGGCGCAGTCAGAACATTCAGGGGAACCGGAGGAACATGCACTTTATCTGCGTAGATCTGGCACTTGTGGCATGTCCTAGAGTGTTGGTAGCAGTCAGCTTCCATGGTGGACCAGTAATATCCTGCCCGTAGGATCTTTTTAGCCATAGTATGTCCACTGGAATGCGTACCAAAGGTCCCTTCATGTAACTCTTCCATGATTCTTTCTGCTTCGATCTTGTCCACACAACGCAGTAAGGTTGAATCATGGTTTCTCTTGTACAAGATGTCGTTGCTTAGGAAGAACTTTGCGGCGAACCTCCTCAGGAATTTCTTATCGTTGACAGATGCACCTTCAGGGTATTCCTGAGCTTCCAGATATCTCTTCACTTCGTGGTACCAAGGCTTCTCAGTTACCAATTCAGCTTCGAGATCACAACAGTATGCCGGTTCGTCCAATTTCTCGATGGTGATCTGGGGAGCTTCGTTATCCCATTTGACCTTGAACATTGAAGACATTGTAGCTAACGCGTCCGCTAACTGATTCTCTTCTCTTGGAAAGTGCTCGAAGGTTATCTCTGTAAAGTGGGGAATCAGGGTCAACACACATTCTTTGTAAGGAATCAAGTTTGGATGTTTCGTATCCCACTCTCCGTTGATCTGATTGATCACAAGGGCGGAATCTCCGAAAACACTTAGAAATTTGATCCTTAGGTCAATCGCAGCTTGAAGACCCATGATACACGCCTCATACTCTGCCATGTTGTTGGTACAGTTGAAACACAGCCGGGCAGTGAGTGGAGTATGAGTACCTTGTGGAGATATGATTATGGCGCCGATACCATTTCCCAAAGCATTGGAAGCTCCGTCAAAGTGCATAGACCATCGGGATCCTGGTTCAGGTCCTTCATCCGGTCCAGGTACTTCACAATCAGTTACAATCATGATGCTTTCATCCGGAAACTCGAAGTTCATTGATTGGTAGTCATCTACAGCTTGATGAGCTAAGTGGTCTGCCAATACACTCCCTTTGATGGCTTTCTGGGTTGTGTACTGAATGTCGTATTCCGTCAAGATCATTTGCCATCTTGCAATTCTCCCAGACAGAGCAGGCTTTTCGAATATGTACTTTATCGGATCCATCTTTGAGATCAACAAGGTAGTGTGAGTCAGCATATACTGTCTCAGCCGGCGAGCAGCCCATACCAAAGCGCAGCAAGTTTTCTCAAGCAGTGAGTATCGGGTCTCACAGTCGGTAAACTTTTTGCTAAGGTAATAAATGGCGTGCTCTTTTCGGCCAGACTCGTCATGCTGCCCCAGCACACACCCCATTGAGTTGTCTAGCACTGTCAGATATAGGATCAGAGGTCTCCCTTCAACCGGTGGCATAAGGATGGGTGGTTCTTGGAGATACTCTTTAATTCTGTCGAAGGCAGCCTGACATTCATCGTTCCAACGTACTACCTGATCTTTCTTCAGCAGCTTGAAGATTGGCTCACAGGTAGCAGTCAAATGAGATATGAATCGAGCGATGTAATTCAGGCGTCCTAAAAAGCCTCTGACTTCCTTCTCTGTCTTAGGGACTGGCATCTCTTGGATAGCTTTGACCTTAGCAGGGTCCACTTGAATGCCTTTATCACTGACCACGAAGCCTAGTAACTTTCCAGATCTTACCCCGAAGGTGCACTTGTTCGGGTTCAATCTCAGCTTGTACAGTTTCAACCGGTTAAACAACTTCTGTAGATGATCTAGATGCTCTTCCTCAGTCTGGGACCTAGCGATCATGTCGTCCACATACACTTCGATCTCATGATGGATCATATCATGAAACAAGGCAACCATGGCACGTTGGTAGGTTGCCCCAGCATTCTTTAGTCCGAACGGCATGACCTTGTAACAGAAGGTGCCCCACTGAGTAACAAATGTAGTCTTTTCCATGTCTTCAGGTGCCATCTTGATCTGATTGTAACCTGAAAAGCCATCCATGAAAGAGAATACCTTGTGCCGAGCTGTATTATCAACAAGGACATCAATGTGAGGTAAGGGGAAGTCATCCTTGGGGCTGGCTCTGTTCAGATCCCTGTAATCAACACACATTCTGACCTTGCCATCCTTTTTAGGTACCGGCACCACATTAGCAACCCACTGAGGGTAAGAAGTCACTGCAAGGAAACCGGCATCAAACTGTTTCATGACCTCGGCTTTAATCTTCTCTGACATCTCTGGACGCATCCGACGGACCTTTTGCTTAACTGGAGGGCAGTCTTCCCTAGTTGGCAAATGATGGACAACAATATCGGTATCCAACCCCGGCATGTCTTCGTAGGACCAGGCAAAGATCTCCATATAGTCGTGTAACATCTTGGTTAACCGTTGCTTCACGCTGAGCTCTAGGTTGGCACCAATCTTTACCTCTTTTCTGTCTGCCTCGGTACCCAGGTTTATGGTTTCCACTGGCTCTTCATGGGGTTGAATTGCCCTCTCTTCCTGAAGCACCAGTCTTGCAAGCTCGCCAGGCACTTCGCAATCATCTTCACCTTCGTCTTCGGCTAAGTTGATCGGATTTTCGAAGTTATAATTGGCATTAGCAGAGCTGTTATCAGCGAGATCCAGAGTGGATTGTAACCTGTATGAGTGAGTGTGTGTGTAAATACAGCTGTTTTGATAATTATGTAAAGGAAAGAAAAGATAGAAAAGGAACACAATATTTGCAATGCGAAAAAGTCCAAGATTTTCATTCATGATGTTTGAAATGACAGTTTGTATGCCCTCACAAATAGAACCACGGTGCCTCGGGTAAGACACCGGGCCATAGAGTTTATCATTGTCTATTACAAAATAACATAATGAAACAAAGAAGTTTATTACTTAGTGACAAAAGAAACAGAGAGGTTGTCCTTGGCGCTCCAATTGTTAAGTCCACCATCAGCAGCCGGGTAGATCCAGCTATCAAACTCAGCTTCATCAACTTCCTCTTCATCCCCAATAGCATTAACTCCATGAGCAGGTAGGGGAGCTGTCACCACATTAGGCTTGTCAGATGCCTCAAACTGTACCTCCTTAGCGTCAATGAGGTCCTGCAGCTTATTCCTTAGTGCCCAACAGTCATCAGTGGCATGCCCCGGGCTGTCTGAATGGTAAGCACAACGGGCATTCGGGTTGTACTTAGGAGAGGTAGTGTTTGAGAACTTTGGCGCCTCCTTGACAGTCACCAAATTGGTGGATAGTAACTGTGGCAGGATTTGCGACAGGGTCATGCTTAACCGAGTGAACTCTCTCCGGGGTCTATCAGCCCTTTGAGGATTGTTTGGCCGGGGAGCGGCAGCAGGCTTAGCGATCATTACCGCGCTGACAGATTGGCGGTGATCAGGTCTTTCTGATTTCCTAGAGCCATACACGGCACTAGACTCCTTTTTAAACGGCTTCTTGTCCGACCCAGATGATGATGCAGCCTTTGCAATCTTCCCAGACTTCAACCCAGCTTCAATTCTCTCTCCAGTCAAAATTAAATCAGTGAAACCAGCAGAAGAATTCCCAATGAGATGGTTGAAGAACGGCCCAGATAGGGTCCCCAAGAACATATCCACTAACTCTCGATCAGTCAACGGTGGCTGCACCCTGCCAGCCAGATCTCTCCACTTCTGCGCGTACTCTTTAAAACCTTCACTTGCACCTAACGACATACCCTGGAGTTGGGTACGCGTGGGGGCAAGGTCGGCATTATACTGATACTGCTTGTAGAAAGCAGTAGCCAGCTCCTCCCAGTTACGAACTTTGGTCCCATCCAGCTGATAGAACCATTCGAGATGAGTCCCTGAAAGACTCTCCTGGAAGAAGTGGATCCATAGATTCTTGTCCGCAGAGTACGGCTGAATCTTCCGAACATAAGACCTCAAATGCAGCTTGGGACAGGATGCCCCGTCATACTTGGAAAAGGTTGGAGCTTTGAACTTGTGTGGAATGATCACACCAGTCGACAAACCCAGATCTCCGAAATCCAGCCCCGGTACCTGTTGAACTTCCATGGCCTTCAACCTGTCTTCCAGTTGTTTGTACCTGTCATCTGCAGGAGGATACTGTTCCTCATCAAAATCTGTCTCGTTGTCGGAGACCTCTGGAGTAGGAACCTTGACTTCTGCCTGTGAAGGACTCTTGCCAACAGAAGAAGCAACCTCTTCCTGGTGCAGAGTATCGCCCAACCTTCGGCCCGAGTTGAATAGAACAGTTCTTCTTTTCTTCTTTTTCTCCTTCTTCAGGAGCATAGTCTTCAGTTCCTCTTGGCCTTTGGCTAGACCCAGGATTAACTCTTGAAACTGCGCATTCTGCGCCTGGAGAGCCTTGATTGAAGTCTCAGTTGATTCAGATCCGGAATTCATGATGCTGAAATAAACAGCGAAGAACTGTAAGCAACCTGAAAAAAAGGGAAAAACCTGCTGTGCACATGATGTATGAAATGCGTATGAATTATGTTTTCAAAGACAATCGGGAATCAACTTTGTAAACAAAAAAAGAACACACTTCATTAGATTCAACTTTGTAACTGAAATTATTCAACCAGTTGCCCTTAGGCGTTTACATGAAATGAAACAACTGGAAAGGAAATAAAAACTGTAAAGGCACATTCAGAATTCCTCATTGATCCCATGGTCTCCTCTTCTCAGTACGGAGGTAGGCATTCAGAGCTCTCTCATTCTCCAACTGCTTTGTCAGCTTCTGGATCTTTGATTCCTGCTCGTTGAACTTTTCCCGGTAAGAATCCCGTTCTTCTTGCAGTTGCGACCAAGATCTCTTCAATGTCTCATAATCAGTAGGTATCTGAGGAGGAAGGACAGTTGGAGGAACACCATCTTTATCAGGACACTCAAGAATGACGGGTCTGACAGCTTCATACGGCATACCTAACTTTTGAGCACGGATGCGGACCCATTTGTAGTAGGCTTCCATAGGTAGAGAAGTCTTTGGCCCTAGCTCTTGTGGGTCAGCTTTATGAACCTTCTCCCAAGCCTTGATGAACCTACGACGTAGCTCGTCACTATCCACCTGAAACTCGAAACTGATGTGAGGCACCAACATCTCATGGGGGCCTGCTCTTCTTGCTCTTCCAAACTGACGGAGTGCTAGACATGGATTGTAAGAGATCCCTCCTTGGGTACCAATCAGAGGAACATTAGGATACTCCCCGCATCGATCAATAATAGCTATCTCATCCAAACCTCTGCAAGTCCAAATGATGTCTTTATCGGTGAGAGACATTAACCTGTGAGCCCAACCTCTTCCTTCTTGGTTCTTCAGTATGGACTTAGGGAGGTGCGAAATAAACCACCTCACCAACAAAGGGATACAACACCATAGGGTTCCTCGTCTTCGGGTAGTACGGGCATGAAGTTGTTGCAAGATGTCACCCAAGAGAGTGGGCACAGGGTTCTGAGACATGAAGATCCTAATGGAAGTGACATTGATGAAGTTGTCAGGATTAGGAAACAGGACTAACCCATAGATTAGGAGAGCCAAGATGTCTTCATATGCCCTAAAATCCAAGTCATTCCAGAAGCTGTTAGCTTTACCAATCAGAAACTTGGCCAAGAAACCCTTAACTCCGCTTCTAGTTACCCAGTTGTCTGTTACCTCTTGATGGGTCAAAGGAAGAGCTGCAGCAATGTCCTCAAGCCTGAGGGTCTTTTCCCAACCAGTAAAGGGAGTCTGATCCAAGATAGGGATACCAAGCAGATTAGAGAACTCTTCCAGGGTAGGGACCAGCTGGAAGTCTTGAAAGGTGAAGCACTGGTACTGAGGGTCATAGAACTGGGTCAGAACACTCATCAACTGTTGATCCCGCTTTGCAGTGACTAAACTGAGAAGAGAACCATGCCTCTGAATGAAGGAAGTGGTGTTTGGAATTCTGCTAACCAACTCATCAAGCAACTCAGGTGAACGAACAAAGTTGAACCGGATAGTATTCCTTCGCACAGGCATCATAGTGTCCTACAAAACAGAGCAAAGATGAAACCCTCTTGTCTTTGAAATGGTCAGGATGCATGCAATGTTCATGATGCTATGATGTTATGATAAAGCACACCACATACAGATACAAAGGCAAACATATAAGGCACACAAGTCACACAAGGCAAGCCCCTAAAGTTTAGGCCAGCATGAGGTCTAGGTACTACCCTCTTTCAGTTTGTTGGTTCATACCTGTCCTAATCAAAAGTAACCGGGTTCTTAGAGGATCCCAATATCATTGACTACCCTCAATCGGTCATAACTCCAGCATCGCAATCTTTTCTTGCGGCCAGAACCATCACGAGAGTTTAGCCTCAATGGGCGTAGCATACTGCTACTGTTCTAAAGGCCAAGTTGTGTCAATTAAGGTTCTAAGGTTGTTGGTGCTTAATGACTCCTTGGAAGACCCATATTCTCCTCGTTGCGACACAAGGGATATCGGTACAGACCAAGGTGCCACACCAACGTAGCCACTGCTTCACCTGTGTCGGTCTACGCCGGACAGGTCCCTCACAGCTTATGCTACCTAAACAGGGTATCCCCAGATCCGGGTTAGGATCTATGTATCTCCGATGCAACCCACAATAGTAAAGCAAGCAAATCAATACAATTGAAAACACAGTTATGAACTAGCCCTAAGGTACACCTCACTTTAAGTTAAATTCCCCAGCAGAGTCGCCAGTTCTGTGATCGGTGGATCTGGAACTGACTGTTTAACGCTGGTTCGCGAAATGTCGCGGAAGCAAGAGTCGCCACCGTCTTTTATTTTCTCCAAATGGAAAGGACAAAAGCACAGAAAAATTCCTTTAAAGAGATTGCTCTCGGTTCGGGAGGTAGGTTATAGAAAGGGAAGGTGTTAGCACCCTTTCTATCCATGGTTATCCATGGGCTCTTAGATACTTGCTCATTGTGTTTTCAAAAATGGTTTGTTTGCTTTTCAATTGTGGGTTTTAAAAAGTTTCTTTGAAAATTTCAGTTCGACTCTTGTATCAGTCCTCAAGAGTGTTTGAAAAATTGCTTTCGAAAGCTTTTTGAAAAGGTGTCGGTGTGAAAAGTATTTTTGAATTTTGTTTTGAAATTAGAGCAAGTATCTAGAGTCGTCTACCTACCCTAAGGAATTCGTCTGTGTATATGTCCTTTAAAGTAGTGCCATCCCACCATTGAGAGGTAGGTAGCACCACCGTTGGAGGTGTTCGGGTCAATTCGTGGTTCGGGACATGGTGATCACCAGAGCAATGGGAAGACACCTTAGAAGCTACCCTCATGCCAGGTTCCCGGATCATGAGGACTTACTAAGACATCCTCTACTCGACGATCACCTTTCGAAAGGCAACAGTGAGGCGTACCCTAGGGGTGGTGTGTGCAAATTGTGTGTCATGTTTCAGTTATTTGTCTTGTCATGTTTGTCGTGATCTACGCTTGATTTTATTTAAGTCCATTCATTCTTGCATGCTTGTTTAACAGTTATAAAGTTTGCGGGAAAATAAATCTAAGGCTATTACAAAGGCGCGGGTCCACATCGCCAAAATTAAACCGGACCCGATTTGACGGAAAGTAAATAAGGCAAAGAAAAATAAAAGTGCGAAAAGTAAATTACATGGCTTAGGGACAATTACATAATTATGATAAGCAATAATAAAATAAATGCGCGAATTAAATAATTAAAACGAAACTAGGGCATTGGACCTTTTTGCAAATAATTAAAATTAATAAGGATTAAAAATTAAAATTAAATGAGAATGATATTTTTTGTGTTTTTTTAGATTTAATGAAAAAAGAAATTAATTGAAACTAAATAAAATAAAAAAAAGCAAGCCCTAATTCTAGCATTCTTTATTTATTATGAAAGAATTAAAATAAGATCTAAATTAACCTAAAATTTATGTACAATTTAAATAGGAAAATAAATAAATAAATAAATAATAATTATTATTCTAAAAAGGAGGGGAAAAATATTAAAAGGAATAAAAAATAGCAATTAACCTAATTCTACATTTTTGGATTTTTATTAAAAAGAGATTAAAATTAAAACCTAATTAACTAAATATTGGCATATTAATTTATTTATGAAAATAATTATTATAAAATAAATATTATGTTTTTTTGTGTTTTTTCTGATTTTTTATAATGTTTTCATATTTTATAGAAAAAATAAATTAATTAATGAAAGCAATAAAAATTAATAATATAATAATTAAAACAATAAAAATAAATAATCAAACCAGGGTGGGGTGTTGCCCCATTATGGAGGTGTTGGTCCAAAGATTAAGCCCAATAAACATGGAAGCTCGTTGACCTTTTGGATTGGGTGCTAGTGCATTGACCACGTTCACCATAGGCCTGGGATCTGAGCCCTTGGTCTGCCTCTCCTGGACACGTGTGTGATTGGATGGTGATGGTATATCATGGTCTTTCATGTTAGCGCTGCATACGAATCTTTTATGAAAAATAATATGGCAAATATGCAAGACCTGGGACTTGAACCCAGGTCTTTGAGGTCACAAGCGTATTCCTTTGCCAACTGAGCTGTTCAATGTTATTTAATATGTAACATAACACAAATAATATAAAGGAAACATAATATTAATTGGTTAAACACGCGCGAAATTTAAACGGACCACTGGCTGATGGACACGTCTTTGTCTCCTTCCCCTACCCTGTAACACAACACTAATGGGCAACGGTTTTGCAACGTGGTTTTAGGCAAGCAACGGGAAAATAGCGACTAGCCCATATCCAAACATAAATTGGGCGCGATGGCATGGATCTTTTCGTCTCTAAGCCCTGAATTCAACCATGGTATCCAGAAGTCCTAATTTTTCTTGTATTGGGAAACCCTCTTTTTGAGTTCCTGAAACCCTAACAACCATTCATGGTAACTTCTCATATATTGCACAAAAATAAAATCAAACACGTTGGTTAGCTTTAGAACATCAAGACAAACAATAATCCATAAAGAAAAATGCATGAGGATGTTTAAATCGTGCTATGCGAATTCAAAATTTTCTTGGTTCAGTTTGACTTTGTGATACCGTTTCAAGGGGTTTTTGTTGATGTTCTTGGTTGGAATTTGATCAGGAGCGTCTGAGGAATCTTTTGGTACAAGAATTAGAACTTAACACGACCCCTAACAATGTTTTCAGCTTTCAATTTTTATGGTAAAATTTCAATATGCAAGGGTTGTTTTGGGGCGCAGCTTCAGTCTCTTTGTATTAGGTTTGTGGTTCTGAATATGTATGGAGCATTTAGGTCAACAAACTTAGTACAAATCCCTTGCAATTATGGATTAAGATATTTGATTTGTTTAAAAATCTTTTTTGAATCTTTTTCTATGGCTTTTGTACCAATTTGCATCCAATCACCCCAAATCTTTCCTCATTTGCCTTCACACGAAATATTGAGCCTATAATGTGTATAAAAAGATTTTTTAGATTAGGTTTGATATTTTTCATATATTAAAATCATTTAAATGAATATAAATTAATATTAATTCAAATAAATAATAAAAAAAATATGAGAATACTTCCCTTTGGGCCTAGTGGTCGTGCATAGGCTTGGCATGAAGAAATTTGGAAGAAAATTGGGCCCATTTGCATTTTTAGGCCTTTTGCATCAATGTTGACTTTTCAAAATTCCTAAAAATTTCCCAACTTCCACAAGGCATAACTTGGTCAATTTTTAAGCTTTTCACATGTTCTTGGACATTTTGGAAAGGTCTTTGAGTCCTTTAACCAATGCCTTTGGGTCCCATGTCATTTTGATTTACCAATCTCAAGTTATGGCCCTTGACTTAAAGTCACTTTTTGTTGACTTTTGAAAATGACCTATAATGTTGAAATTGATAACTTTTTGTGAGAGCATTTCTTGGACTTGGGACATGAAGATGAATTGTAGGAAATGTCTTTCTCTTCAAAATGAGCTTTGGATGGAATTTTTCTGATAATCCATGTGAAAGTTATGCCCTGGTCAATTTCAGTTGACTTTTTCAGCTGTCCAAATATAGCAACTTTTGCATCTTTGATGATTTCTGAGCCAAATTTTGAGAATCATGATCAAGCATTGATCAAATGATGTTTGTGGCTTCAAAATGATATATTGACCAAAAATTTGAACTTTTGACTGCCAAATGACCATTTTGCCCCTACAGTTGACTGTAGTGCAATCTAGGGTTTTGACTGTGCAATTTTGAGCTGAATGCCTTGAAACTTGATATGAGGATACTTGACCATCGTTGGAAGCATATGAGACTTGATTGGGCCTTTGAAAAGTTCATTTGCTTGACCAGAACTCAAACCCTAGTTTTGACTGTATAGGAGACAGTTGAGCTGCACAACCCTTGGGGCATTTTGTGACCTTGACTTTGACAATTCTTGATGAATATGGGAGGGCAAATTTTGGGGTACAACAGTACCCATCCGCTCTTCATGATGTTCTTCAGTCCTAAACTCAGTTAATTGTGTGTTTGAACTCCAAATGAGTCTGGAACGACATTTTGGTGATGGTTCACACAAGTTGAATTCGTTGGAAGGCAGTCTTTTTTGCAACATTATTTTGTTGAGGATTTGTAGTGACCTCTTTCTTTTTTATTTGTTATCCCTAATTTTTACCTGACTGTTCCTGTTGTTTTTTTTATTTACAGTCAGCGGGATGCCCCAGTTTTCTTAAACCTCTTTTGTAGGTTTTGACTTAGTGGGCTCTTTTTTTAGAGATAATGACTGCTTATGTGATAAGGAACCATCACTGTCTTTTGATTCCAAAGGAAAGTTTTTGATGTCATTCATTATATTACAAGATGAGAGTTTGCGACTTTAACACGCATTTGAATTAACTGAGAGACTACCCTGCCCCAGGTTTTGATTAAAGGTTTCAATTTATGTTAAAACAGAAAAACTTCTACTTCTTTGGCTCGAAGGGGTTGACTAGGGATCATCTTCCTTATAACTCCAGTGTTTAGGATTTGAAAGAAACGTCTGTACATCTTCAGCAAGGTCTGTCCAAAAGCATACTGTATGAAATTATGGCATTGTTTTCATCATCCTCCCTCTAAAGGTTTGTGTCATAAGAAGAATAAAAGCATAGTTTTAAAAATAGTGAAAACGAAAAGATGAATTCAAGACAAACATATGCAATTCATTAATGAAATAGAGTTTGACATCAATAGATAATTGTCTGAATAAAAAAAGAAATTACAAATGGAAATTCAAAATGAACAGAAGCCTCTTTGTTCGAACTTGTTATTTCAGGTGGAGAACCCTCAGCGGAAGATTTTCATCTGGACATCTTGTGTGAACTCCAGCGTTGTTTCTTTAATCAGATCTTGAATTTTGTTTCTCAATGCCCAACAGCTATTGGTGTCATGTCCAGGACTGTTGGAGTGATACGCACATCTTGCATTTGGATTGTACCTTGGAGAGGCTGTGTTGGGATGCCGAGGGGGGTCCCTTAATACAATCAGCTTGACTTCCAACAAGCGTTGCAGCACTTAGGATAATGACATGTTAATCTCAATGAAGCGCTTTTCAGATGTATTTTGCTTACGCCGATTACCCTGTTGACGTTGGTGAGGTTGTTGTTGGGCTTGTGACCCTGAAGCAAATTGGGGAGGTTTTCTCTCAGCTTCTTGTCTCAAGGGAGGCTGAATGATGACTTGATCCTCAACTCTAGTTGTTTGCCCCATTTGGTTACATCCATCCCGATGCAGTTTGTTGATGAGGACCCTTAGTTCTTCTTGTCCTTGTGCAAAGTTTTGGATGAGAGCCATATGGCCCACCAGTTATCCCATCATCTGGATTTTCATTATGGCTAACTCAGTTCGCAGAAACTCCAACTGGTCATCTTTGTTGCCCTCGGGATTCCCCATGATCATGCCTCTAGTGAGGAGATATTTCACTTCTTCCTGCCCCGTGGATAGGTTCAAGAACATCTCTTGAAGTTAAGCATTTTGAGCCTGAATGTCCTTGATAGTCTTCTCTAGAGCCATCTCTATTGAAATAAACAGTAGGAAGATAAAGAGACTTGAAGGGGAGAAACCTATCATGATAAGATGCATGATATACGGATGCATGTTTTCAAAGATCTCGCGGGGTAAACACAAGAAAATGTTAGAAGTTGAATTTCGATCAACATCTTTGATTGGAGAGCTTTGTATCGGTGGATGTCTTTCCACGAGAATTAAGATCACCATGTCAAGTGGGTCATAGCCCTTGACTCCAGTTGTTGTACTTGATCTTTAACGGTGTTTGTTTAGAGGAAAATGAATCCTCTTGCCCTTTGGTAGACGTCTGGTTCAACGTGACCCTGCATCAAAGACCCTCGAGATCCTTGAAATGGTTATTGAAAATTCTTATGGTATGATGTTTCATGATGTTATGTACAAATATGTGAAGTAAGCAAGTTTATATACAAATAATCATATTCACATAAAGCAGACAAGTCCTTAGGTTTAGGCTTGCATGGAGTTTGTAGGTAAGTACCCTCTTGAAGTCTAGTTGGCTCAACCTGTCCTAGAAATAGTAACTGGATTCTAAGGAGCTCAATATCACTGGATTGTTTCCTTGTTCATTGTTTCAATTCAGCCTCTTACTGGTGACCAAAATATTCCAAGGAAACAACCCTCAATGAGTGCAATATCGAGTATCTACCAATTTTCAGCTCTACACCGAAACTGGTCATCTCACTACGTCTTAAAAGGCCAAGTTGATCAAGTAAGGTTCTAAGGTCAGTTGATGCTTCACGACACCACGCGGCGGCCCCTTACTCTCCTTGATTCAACTCAAGAGTTACCGGTACCAACAAAAGTGCCACATCAACGTAGCTACTGCTTCAACCATGTCGGTATACCCCGCACAGTTCCCTCACAGTTTATTGCTACTTACCTAAAAGGTGTTCCCAAATCCGGGTGTAGGATTTAAAACAAACCCAAACAAGGAACCAAAAATGTAAAGCATACAAATCAAACAAGATAAGCATGTAAAGGTGATCTAAAACCCTAAGGTAACCCCACTTTTATAAAAATTCCCAAGCAGAGTCGCCAGTACTGTGATGCGGTGGGAGAACTGACTAGAGGTTTTGCGTTTCGTTCGCACTTGTGCGGTTAGCAAGAGTCGCCACCGACTTTTCTTTTATCCAAAAGGAAAGGTAAAAAAGCACATGAAAGACCTTTCGAGAATTTTCTCGGGTTCGGGGGGTAGATTATGAAAAGGGAAGGTGTTAGCACCCTTTTCATCCATGGTTTTCCATGGGCTCTTAGTTACTCGTTTAGATCACTTGCTTTTGTTTGATTTTGTGCTTGTGGTGTGGGTTTTGAAAGTATTTTGGAAAGTTTCTTTGTAATGGTTCTCGTCTCTATAAGAACATATACAAAGTTTTGTTTTAAAAAATAATTCAAAGAGGTGTTTGTGAATCGTGTTTCGAAAAGTGTTTTGAAAAGAGGTTTTGCAATGGTTCTCATCTCTATAAGAACGTATACAAAACATTTTGTCTTTTGAAAGTGTTTTGAAATGGAGGTGTAAGTGTAAAACTTTTTATCGTGAGCAAGCGAATAACTAAGAGTGAATCTATCTACTCGAAAGGTCTTAAGTTGTTTTTTTCTTCTTACTTGTAATGGTGCTATCTTACCATTGATTTGGTAAGAAGCCCCATCCTTGGATGTAAAGGGACAAGCGCGGGTCAATTTTACAATCATTGAAAGCAACTTGTGAGACGCTCTAGCAATTTTGTAAGGGACGAGATCGTTTTATGGAAGGCAACATCGAGGGTCATTGAGGGACTACGATCTTTGTTTATCCAAGGGTCATTTACTAGAGTGTCGCATATTCGAGGGACATGATTGTATTTCTGAGGCAACAAGCAAGGTTACCCTAGAGGTGCGCGTGTGAGAAGTGTGTTGATTTCAAGTTATTTATTCTTGGATTAGGTCATCTAGCGATTGATTTTTGAATCTTGCCATACACGCCTAGTTACTATACAGTATATAGAAAGCAATAAATTGCGGGAATTGAAATTCTAAGCTATTACAAAATGTTCAGGAATGGGGATACAATTGTTACAAATGGGGATGAATCAAATAAAAAATAACAATGTCCAAATATCAAATAATACAACCAAATCGAATTACTGTGCGATTTAATACAAAGCTATGACAATTGACGAAAATAAAATCAACAAAGTATGAAATGTATGCATTTACTTGAAAAGAGAGAAATAAAATCTAATCTAGAAAGGAAAGATTAAAAATTTATTATTATTATTCTTTTATGTATTTTTATTAATTACGTAAATAAAGAAAAAAAATAAAACTAATTTAAATGTTTTTGGTGTTTTTATTAAGTGTAGGAAAATTAATAAAAAGAAAATGATAAAAGAAAACTAATTAAAAAAAATCAAATTAATTTTACAAAATGAAGTTTTAAAAATCATTAGTATATTATTAACACAAAGAAATAAAACAAATTAAATTAGATTGAAACAAAAACAAGTGAAAATGGGCTTAATGGGATTGAAAGGTGTTAGGCCCAAAGGTGTTATATGTTATTGCTGAAACAAACAAAAATAAACAAGGCCAGATAGGGGGAGTATGTTAGCAATTACGTGTGGGCTTGAGAAGTTGAAAACAGAAACGACCCAATTCCTAAACAACGAAATAATTTCTGATTAGGGGAAACAACAAATTAGGGTTTGTTGTTTGCGTTCCTCACAGCGGCGCCGCTCTGTCCCCTTCGTCCCTCTCGCTTCTCTCTTGTTCATCTTTCTCACTGAATGTCCCTGTTCGTCCATGTCCCTCTTTGATTCAACTTGGTTTACATTTTTTTCAGAAAATCCCTAAGTTCTGAAATGGATTTATCAAAAGGGGTTTGAAACGCGTTCGATCTGATCCTCCCTCTACTTCTGTTGCCGGAGCGCCTCTCATATCCTCACCTCCTAACCAAGTGCTAGCGGTTTCATTTTTGAAAGGTAAGGTTCGATTTTGGACTTAACAGTTTCGTTTGTTTTATATGTTTTGTTCATGTCTTGCTTGTTAATCATGCTAATTACATTATTGAGATGCAGAAAAATTTGCAAGGAGGGCGAGGAAGCCATACCTGTTTAGGGATTTTCTGGAATGGAAGGGAATGGTGAGGCTTGAGGGAGGTGCTACCTGGTGGCGGATCGAGGGAGGAAGATGAAGATTGGATGAATGCGTGAGCTCTTTCTGGTAACCTTTTCTATACTCTTGGATGATGATGATGATGATGCTTCTGGTCTTGATTTTCTTGTAAGTTTGCTGGATATTGCTTTGGTACTTTGACAGCTTGATGGTTACAGTTTGATGATGTTGGGTATCTGGAATTTATTGTTATTGGTTTGAGATTAGGCTTGGTTCTTTGATCTGTATGTTTAGACGGTTTGATAGTTTGAGGATGGTTTGCAGATTGAAAGTTGGTTTTTGAGGTTTACTGTTTTTTTTAAACTGTTGAAGGTTGTTGGTGTTTTGACAGTTTGCCACAGATTTTGTTATGTCTTAACTGAGTTATGGGTTTTGAATATTTTGCGATTGGGTTACAGGTTCTGAATGCTTTGTGATTTGGGTTACAGGTTTTAAATGTTTTGTGATTTGAGGTTTGCTATGTTTTGGGATGGCTGGACAGTTTGAGATATTTTCTGAAAGTTATTGTTTTGGCTACAATTTGCAGGGTTTTGGTTGTTTGAACTTGGTTATGAAGGTTTGGTGTTGTTTGGGACTTGTTATGCAGGTTTTTGTTGTTTGAACTGGGTTAGTATTGTATTACAAGTTTTGGATGAATGTTTTTTGTTGACAGTTTGAAATTGAAATTCTGGCAGCAGATACTCAATGTCACAGTTAATGTTATGACGCCGTATCTGACTTTCTATAAGACAGTAAATAAAAAAAATAGTAAAGAACACAGTCAATTGTTTACCCAGTTCTGTGTGAAACAACACCTACTCTGGGGGCTACCAAGCCAGGGAGGAAATCCACTATAAGAGATATTAATTCAGGAATAAATCAACCAGTTTATCTCCTTCACTTAAGACCTACCCAATGCAACTTCAATCTAAGTTCAACTTAAACCTGACACTCCCCCTCAATCACAGCAGTGATACTTAAACAATTGACTAATGAAATAATGAAGACACTCTTCAGAACATACACTTGATTATGCTTCACAGCTTTTTAATCAAGTAACACAAACACTCGTGCTTCACAGCTTTGAGTGATACATAAACCTAACTTGACTTTGCTTCAAAGATTTAGTCAAGAGACACAAACACTCTTGCTTCAAAGCTTTGAGTGATACAAAAACCCTTACAATCAAAACCTATTCCAAGTCACTTATCACAAATGATACTTGCTTGGATTACAGCAGTTAAAACTATACAGCTCCTAATTGATCTTCTGTCTAAGAGTTACTTTCCAATCAGCATTCCTGTTGAATATATATTCAGCTGTTTAGGGCTTCCACGAAAAGCTAGGGTTAATTAGGGTTAACCTCAAGACTTGGTCACAAGACTTTATCAACCAGATTAGGGTTGAGCTAGGTTAACCTAAAGTCCACGTGAGATTCTGTTCTGGAAGGAATGAGCCAACTTCCTGAAAAAACTCAGAATTAACCAAACTGCATAACTGTTAGATCAGTACAGGATGTCTTAACATTTATTATGACATCAGAATTCCTGTTTACTGATTTAGGTAGAAAGAATAAATGTGATCATTGCAAAATGCTCAGATACACACTCATAAACAGCAGCTACTGTATGCCATACTTTTTCTGCATAAAGTACCTAATAATCCAGAATGTTATGACATCAGTCATGACATTCACACACCTGGTTTTACCAAAAATACATGCCAATAACTAAACACTTACAAACTCCCCCTTTGGCAGATTTTTGGCTAAAACCCCTAAGCAATCAGAGAATAGAGAGCGGCAGAATGAATATGACTGCAGAAAAAAAATATGATGTCTACCAAGAAATTAACACAAAATATCTCCCCCTCTTTAGCCACAAATAGGCCAAAGATACAAGTACTTATATGTTATACAAATATCCAAAATGAGGAATAAAAAATAGCAAGAAAATCTGAAATCACTTACATCAACAGGAACCAGCATCAAGCTAGTCAACTCCACCAACTTTAAGCACTGTCATCTTCAGAGGAGGCACTTTCTTCAGCATTGAGCTGATTTTCAGCAGCATCCTCTTCCCTTCCTTTTCCTTCAGTCTCCTCCTGTTCTAATCTGGCAATTAGGTTCTCAAGAGTCTTTTTCCTTGTCTCCAGCTCTTGACAGGTTTCCTTCAGCACATCTATAACATCAGATGTCTTGGACTGAGGATGAAGTTTGAGACATTTTGATAGTCTTAGAAAACCAGTAGCAACTAGAGAGAAAACTTTGATTGAGAGAATGTGATTTGTTGCAGAGTCGAGAGAGGAAGGAGGCAAACGAGTGTCTTTTCAACTTCTTAATAATTTTGAAAGAAATGGGAAAACATATGATTAACCCAATCAAAATAGACTTAACAAAAATAACTCCTTCAACCCTTGTTTTAAGCAGAATTAATTGCTACAATTCCTCATGTTGGCAAATACCCAACTTGCCCCTCAAGTTTTCAAATTGATTTGCATCAAGGGCCTTGGTAAAAATGTTAGTCAGCTGTAGCTCAGTGGCAACATGTTCCAGTTTAATCGTCTTCTCCTCTACAAGGTCTCTGATAAAGTGATGTCTAATGTCAATGTGCTTGGTCCTGCTATGCTGAATAGGGTTCTTGGAAATGTTGATTGTACTCAGATTGTCACAGTACAATGTCATAACATCTTGTGTGACATTATACTCAGTAAGCATCTGTTTCATCCAGATCATTTGAGAACAGCTACTACCAGCTGCAATGTATTCAGCTTCAGCAGTAGAGAGAGACACACATTTCTGTTTCTTGCTGAACCAGGAGACCAGATTATTTCCTAAGAAGAAACATCCTCCAGAGGTGCTTTTTCTATCATCAGCACTTCCAGCCCAATCAGCATCACAATAACCAGTCAGAGTTGGTTCACAACCATGAGAGTACAGCAAGCCATAGTTGTAAGTTCCACATACATACTTCAAAATTCTCTTCACTTGGTTGATATGACTGACTTTAGGATCAACTTGGTATCTTGCACAAACTCCAACTGCAAAAGCAATGTCAGGTCTGCTGGCTGTTAAGTACAGCAGACTTCCTATCATGCTTCTGTACAGACTTTGGTCCACCTTAACCCCACTTGAATCTTTGGATAGCTTTAAATGAGTAGGTGCAAGAGTCCTTTTGTGACTGGCATTCTCTATACCAAACTTCTTGACAATGTTCTTTGCATACTTGCTTTGAGATAGAAAGATTGAGTCCTCCATCTGTGAGACTTGCAGTCCAAGAAAATAAGTCAGTTCTCCCATGAGACTCATTTCGAATTCAGCCTGCATCTGGTCAGCAAAATGTTTAACCATTTGTTCTGACATTCCCCCAAACACTATGTCATCAACATATATTTGAGCTACCATTAACTTCCCTCCTTCATTTTTGACAAAGAGGGTTTTATCCAAGCCTCCTTTTCTGTATCCTTTGTCTGAGAGAAATTTTGTTAACATGTCATACCATGCTCTAGGAGCTTGTTTCAGGCCATATAGTGCTTTCCTCAATTTGTAGACATGATTAGGGTGGTTTGGATCCACAAAACCTTTAGGTTGTTCCACATAAACTTCCTCATTTAAGTACCCATTTAGGAAGGCACTTTTTACATCCATCTGAAACAGCTTGAACTTCAGGAGACAAGCAATTCCCAATAGGAGTCTGATAGATTCCAGTCTGGCTACAGGGGCAAAGGTCTCATCAAAATCAACCCCTTCAACTTGAGTATATCCTTGGGCAACAAGTCTTGCCTTATTCCTAGTGACAACTCCTTCAGCATCTGATTTGTTCTTGTATATCCATTTTGTGCCAATGATGTTTGTTCCCTCTGGTCTAGGAACCAACTCCCAAACTTCATGTTGCTTAAATTGGTTCAATTCATCTTGCATTGCACCAATCCAGTATTCATCAGTTAAAGCTTCCTTAACATTTCTTGGTTCAATTTTAGACACAAAGCAAGAGTTTGAGATGATTTCTCTAGATCTTGTAATGACTCCACTGTTAGGATCCCCTATGATGAGTTCTTTAGGATGATCTTTCTGAATTCTGATGGAAGGGATTTTGCTAGCTTCCTTGGATTCAGAGTCTGCTGTAGTGGTGTTAGGAAGGTCATTCTGTTGAGTTGGAGTCTCAAAGAATGTCTCAACATTACAAGGGACATCTGTTTCTTCATGATAATCATCAACTATGACATTTATTGATTCCATCATGACTTTGGTCCTGGAATTGAATACCCTATAAGCTCTGCTGTTGGAGGAGTATCCTAGAAATATACCTTCATCACTTTTAGGGTCCAGCTTTCTCCTTTGTTCACGATCTGCTAGAATATAGCATTTGCTGCCAAATACATGGAAGTACTTCACAGTTGGCTTTCTTCCTTTCCAGAGTTCATAAATGGTGGATGAGGTTCCCTTTCTCAAAGTGACTATGTTATGGACATAACAGGCTGTATTCATAGCTTCAGCCCAAAAATGAATAGGAAGTCTTTTGGCATGTATCATAGCTCTGGCAGATTCCTGTATGGTCCTATTTTTCCTTTCTACAAATCCATTTTGTTGAGGAGTTATAGGAGAAGAGAATTCATGACTAATTCCTTCCGAGGAACAGAACTCATTAAACTTACTATTTTCAAATTCCTTGCCATGATCACTTCTGATTCTGACAATACACCCTTCTTTTTCTCTTTGAATTCTTTTGCACAGTTCTTTAAAAACTTCAAACACATCAGATTTTTCTTTAATGAAGTTAATCCAGGTGAATCTGGAAAAGTCATCCACAACAACATAGGCATATCTCTTTCCACCAAGACTTTCCACCTGCATTGGTCCCATCAGATCCATATGAAGAAGTTCTAGAACCTTAGAGGTGGTCAGATGTCTTGACTTTGGATGTGACATCCTAGTCTGCTTACCAACCTGACATTCACCACAAACTCTCCCTTCGTCAATTTGCAGTCTTGGAATCCCTCTGACTGCCTCCATGGAGATAATCCTTTTCATTCCTCTTAGATGAAGATGGCCAAGTTTTTGGTGCCACAGTTTCACCTCTTTTTCTTCTTTGGAAATAGAGCACACAGTGGAGTAATTAGTGTTCTCAGGCTCCCACAAGTAACAGTTGTCTTTAGATCTGACTCCTTTCATTACAACTTCTTGTTTTTCATTAGTTACAAGACATTCAGATTTTGAGAAGTTGACCTTGAATCCTAGATCACATAATTGACTGATACTAATGAGATTAGCAGTCAGGCCTTTTACCAATAGTACTTCATTCAGATTTGGAACTCCAGGGCAGTCCAAATTACCAACTCCTTTGATTTCTCCTCTAGCACCATCTCCAAAGGTCACATAACTAGTGGTGTGAGGTTTAACATTATTAAGAAGGTTCTTGATTCCAGTCATGTGCTTAGAACACCCACTGTCAAAGTACCAGTCTTCCTTTGCAGAGACTCTAAGGGAAGTGTGGGCTATCAGGGCAGTAGCCTTTTTCTTCCACTGTGGAGTATGAGGTACCTTGTTAGACTTAGGTTTGACACTTGGGTTCTGATTGAGGTATCCATACAATCTGAAGCAGAATGGCTTTATGTGACCAAACCTCCCACAATGATGACATCTCCATCTTTGGTACTTTTTCTTCATATTTCTCTGTTCTCGATGTTGAGTGTTATATTGTGACATCTGCTTTGACATTTGTTTATCAGGCCTGATCTTCTTGTCTGCACCAGATTTCTTTACTGCCACAAATCCTAGACCATACTTGTTTCCCACATTTTGTCCAACCTGAAGGATTTCTTCCAATTTGTCAGTTCCATTTGTCAGCATCTTGACAGATTTGGTCATCTGGTTCAGTTTTGAGTTCAGCATTTGAACTTCCCCTTCTAGATGACTTATAGTTTCAATGTCTGCCCTTTTTTCAGCCTCCAACTTTATGATGAGTTTTGTTTGTCTCTCATTTTGCATACAGACTTCAGCACTTCTGATACATAATTTCTTGTAAGTATCAGCCAGTTCTTCAAATGTCACTTCCTCATCACTAGTGTCACTTTCAGAGGTACAAACACCAGTTAGTGCAGTAACTAGTTTGGCAGATTCTTCTTCAGAATTACTTTCTGAATCACAGTCAGACCAGGTAACAGACATTCCTTTCTTTTGTTTCTTAAGAAAGGTAGGACATTCAGCTCAAATATGCCCATATCCTTCACAACCATGGCATTGAATTCCTCTGCCTTGATTTCCCTTCTCTTCAGACTTTGGTCTTCTGCTGGAGTCATAAGATCTGTTAATGTCAAAGGGGATGTTCTCAACATTTGACCTTGACTTTGGATCCATTCTCTTGATGAGTTTGTTGAATTGTCTTCCAAGCATGGCTATAGCTTCTGAAATATTTTCTTCTTCATCCTCCTTGTTTTCATCTTCAGTGTTGGATACAAGTGCTATGCTCTTGTTTTTCTTGTCAACATTGCCACTGATCCCCATCTCAAAAGTATGAAGAGACCCAATGAGTTCATCCACCTTTAACTTGCTGATATCCTGGGCTTCCTCTATAGCAGTTACCTTCATTGCAAATCTTTTAGGCAGGGATCTGAGAATCTTTCTCACCAGTTTTTCTTCAGACATCTTTTCTCCCAATGCTCCTGAGGTGTTGGCAATCTCCAAGATATTCATGTGAAACTCATGAATGGTTTCATCTTCCTTCATCCTTAGGTTCTCAAACTTGGTAGTCAGCATCTGAAGCCTTGACATTTTTACTTTGGATGTGCCCTCATGGGTAGTTTTGAGAGTGTCCCACACTTCCTTGGCCAGTTCACATTGATGTACTAGTCTGAATATGTTTCTATCAATTCCATTGAACAAGGCATTTAAAGCTTTGGAATTACCCAGGGCTAACTCATCTTCTTCTTTGCTCCATTCTTCCTCAGGCTTCAGACTGATTGTCCCATCTTTCTCAGTTATGGTGGGACGGTTCCATCCTTTGTCAGCAGCTCTCCAAGCCTTTTTGTCCAGTGATTTTAAGAAGGCAATCATACGAGGTTTCCAGTAGTCATAATTTGATCCATCCAGAATGGGTGGTCTGTTTCCAAAAACTCCTTCTTTGTCCATAGTGCCAGAAAGTGATATCCCTAGATCTCACCCAGTAATACAGGCAGGGTGCCTGCTCTGATGCCAATTGAAATTCTGGCAGCAGATACTCAATGTCACAGTGAATGTTATGACACCATATCTGACTTTCTATAAGACAATAAATTAAAAAAACAGTAAAGAACACAGTCAATTATTTACCCAGTTCAGTGTGAAACAACACCTACTCTGGGGGCTACCAAGCCAGGGAGGAAATCCACTATAAGAGATATTAATTCAGGAATAAACCAACCAGTTTATCTCCTTCACTTAAGACCTACCCAATGCAACTTCAATCTAAGTTCAACTTAAAACTGAGTTCCTACTCACTCCCCCTCAATCACAGCAGTGATACTTAAACAATTGACTAATGAAATAATGAAGACACTCTTCAGAACATACACTTGATTATGCTTCACAGCTTTTTAATCAAGTAACACAAACACTCGTGCTTCACAGCTTTGAGTGATACATAAACCTAACTTGACTTTGCTTCAAAGCTTTAGTCAAGAGACACAAACACTCTTGCTTCAAAGCTTTGAGTGATACAAAAACCCTTACAATCAAAACCTATTCCAAGTCACTTATCACAAATGATACTTGCTTGGATTACAGCAGTTAAAACTATACAGCTCCTAATTGATCTTCTGTCTAAGAGTTACTTTCCAATCAGCATTCCTGTTGAATATATATGCAGCTGTTTAGGGCTTCCACGAAAAGCTAGGGTTAATTAGGGTTAACCTCAAGACTTGGTCACAAGACTTTATCAACCAGATTAGGGTTGAGCTAGGTTAACCTAAAGTCCACGTGAGATTCTGTTCTGGAAGGAATGAGCCAACTTCCTGAAAAAACTCAGAATTAACAAAACTGCATAACTGTTAGATCAGTACAGGATGTCTTAACATTTGTTATGACATCAGAATTCCTGTTTACTGATTTAAGTAGAAAGAATAAATGTGATCATTGCAAAATGCTCAGATACACACTCATAAACAGCAGCTATTGTATGCCATACTTTTTCTGCATAAAGTACCTAATAATCCAGAATGTTATGACATCAGTCATGACATTCACACACCTGGTTTTACCAAAAATACATGCCAATAACTAAACACTTACAGAAATGGTTATGAACTGTTTGAGGACTTTGGAAGTTTTGAACCTTAATGTTTTTGGAGGTTTGAAAACTAGTTTTGCTAGTTTTGGAGGTTTTCTAAGTTGTTGGTTTGGTTAACTGAGTTACAGGTTTTTGAAACTGTTGAAGGTTTAATGTTGGGATGAATTTGTGGTTTGTTCTGCTTGTTACAGTTTTGTTTTAACTGTTTGGACCTGGATGTTTTTTTAGCAGGCCCTCTGTTATTGAAATTTTTGAGTTTATAAAATGTTCTCCCCTCCCTTTTGCTTGAGCCTTTTCTCTGTTATATCTTGATTGCTTTTTTGACAGCTTGTGGGCAGAATAGCAGAGCTGTACCTTTTGTGCAATTACAACAAATTAGGTGATTTCTTTCCTCTCTCTCCTCTCTCAATGATATAAGCAAAATGCTTTTTTCACCTTTTTCTGAAAAGTTTGCCAAAATCTTAGAAAATGATGAATAGGCTATTGAAACAAGCCCCTTGCTTGTTGGCTTGGTTTACCATACTGCTGTCTAGTTTGTTGCATTGTACTTTGTTTTTGCCTTACTGCTGTCTAGTTACTTGCCATGCTGTTGTCTAGTTTGTTGCATTATACTTTGTTTTTGCCTTGCTGCTGTCTAGTTACTTGCCATGCTGCTGTCTAGTTTGCTGCATTGTACTTTGTTTTGCTTGCTTGTAATACTTGCTTAGACAACTAGCTGCATGTTTGCAAGTTTGGAATATGTTTGGCTGCATTTCTTATTTGGATAGCTTGCCTCTATTTCTCTTGTTTGTGAACCAAGAAGAATAAACTTCTTGTGATTTGCAAATAAGAATGTGATGAAGCCCTCTGATTCCAAGTCACAAACTTTAATGATGAACATTTTTCTTTCTTTTGAAAATTCTTGCTTATGCCTAATTAACTGTACTAATTGTTTTTCTGTCTTTCTTTCATGTGAGCGCAAACTGGATGGTGGCAAAGCAGACGAAGCATTAGATTCTTTGGCAAGCATGGGAGCAATGGAAGCTTAGTCATCCTTAGGCTTAGATTTTTCTTTGTAATTTAGAGAGAAATACTCAAACAATTATATTAGTTTATTTTTCAAATACAATAAGTTGTAAAACTTAAAGCATTTAAATAATAAATTGTATTGTAACAATTTTTTAAATAAAATGGAGAAAGTCTTTATGAGATATTCTGATGTTCAATAAAATCCATTACCGTTAGTAACTTGTAATTCTCTCTTCGCATCTTCACTAATTCTTTAAGATTCCTGATTAAGATAATTGAAACTGTATTCCAATAATTCCAATCAAGATAGCTTAAACTCCAAGTAATCCAATAACTCTGTAATCTTGCAACTGTAATCCAATCAAAATACGTACTGTATATTTCATAAACAAACAAATGTTTATTCCATAAACAAGCGAATGTTTTTAAAAGACGCAAATTATCTAGTTAACCTGGATTAAACAAACACTGCCTTTTCAGTAAATTTGAGAGATCATGAAAACATGTGAAAATCAATTGAATTTCTGAGAACTCAATTTCTTCTGAGAAATACGAGAAAAACCCTAATTCCTGATTTACTGCCATAGGAGAAAATCTATCTGATCGATTCCTGAGCCATTCTCGAATATCTGGAAACCCTAGGGTTGTGCTTTCTATATAAAAATGGGAGGGCAAATTTTGGGGTACAACAATTACCATTTACAAATACGCGCATAAAAAACAGAAAGACAGTTACTAATGGCTTTAAGAAACTGGGTAATGTCTAAAGGCCATCCACAAAAGCCCCGCAAATATATTCTCTCATAGAAAATTTCCTCAGCAGGTAGAGAGGCAGGGGCATCCTGCAATAAAAGTCACTGCCATATCCATAACATACAGCCTAATGAGGTCAAGTGTTCTTATATCCCTGGCAGAGCAAAAATTTCCAATTACTGCTCCGAAAAAATTCCCCAGTGAAGTCGCCAAGCTTCTCAGGATTCCCCAGCAGGATTTCACAAAATACCAAACAGTGCACATAGTTTTCCTTCCCCAACAGAGTTTATTTCTCTAACAACGGAAATCTACCTCCCAGCATTTAACTTCAACATATTTGAAGATCTACATTCTTCATCCCCAACAACAATCAGGGATTTATTTTCCCTAATTCCGCAACACTGTAACAGAATAGCTAACACGTTCATACATTGTATTCATACATCATTTCTACAAACATCATAGCATATGCATCACGAATGCATATATCACAATCTCATTTATTTTGAGAGCACCATGTGTTGTACCCCAAAATTTTCCCTCCCATATTTTTCAAGGAATTGCCAAGCCAAGCTGCAAAATTCCCCAAGGGTTGCACAGTCAAGGATCTCCTATACAGTCAAAACTAGGGTTTGTGTTCTGATCAAGAAAATGAAGTTTTCAAAGGTCCAATCAAGTCTCACATGCCTATAAAGATGGTCAAGTATCCTCATATCAAGTTTCAAGGCATTCAGCTCAAAATTGCACAGTCAAAAACCCTAATTGCACTACAGTCAACTGTAGGGGCAAAATGGTCATTTGACAGTCAAAAGTTCAAATTTTTGGTCAACATATCATTTTGAAGCCACAAACATCATTTGATCAATGCTTGATCATGATTCTCAAAATTTGGCTCAGAAATCATCAAGATGCAAAAGTTTCCTTATTTGGACAGCTGAAAAAGTCAACTGAAATTGACCAGGGCATAACTTTCACATGGATTATCAGAAAAATTCCATCCAAAGCTCATTTTGAAGAGAAAGACATTTCCTACAACTCATCTTCATACTTCAAGTCCAAGAAATGCTCGCACAAAAAGTTATCAATTTCAACATTATAGGTCATTTTCAAAAGTCAACAAAAAGGGACTTTAAGTCAAAGGCCATAACTTGAGATTGGTAAATCAAAATGACATGGGACAAAAGAAATTGGTTAGAGGACTCAAAGACCTTTCCAAAATGTCCAAGAACATGAGAAAAGCTTAAAAATTGAGCAAGTTATGCCTTGTGGAAGTTGGGAAATTTTTGGATATTTTGAAAAGTCAACATTGATTCAAATGACCTAAAATTGCTAATGGGCCCATTTGTCTTCCATGATTCATCATTCTAAGCATATGCACGACCACTTGGCCCAAAGGGAAGTATTTTCTCATTTTTTATTTATTTATTTGAATTTTTATTTATATTAATTCAATTAAATCAATTAAATATATGAAAAATGTTTAACTTAACCAAACCAATCTTTTTATACATGTTTTAGGCTCAATATTTCGTGCAAATGCAAATTAGGAAATATTTGGGGTTATTGGATCCTAATTGACACAAGAACACATGGAAAAGATATGAAAAGATCCTTAAGAAAATCAAATTTCCAAAACAATGATTACAAGAGATTTGATTGAGTTTTTGTGACCTAATAGACTCCATACAAATACCTGATCATAAACCTAATCATGCTAGACACGCAGCTGCTCAGAATACACCATTGCAAACTTGAATTTTTCTCTAAAGAACTCAAAACTGAAATCATTGTTTGAGGGCGATTCAAGGCACAAAAACTATTCCAATAGCTTCCTCAAGGATTACTGATCATATTCCAATCAAAAACATCCACTCAAACTCCCAGAATCGCTGTAGACGATTCCACCATTGCCAAATTCTAGGGTTTTCAGAACTGGAAATTGGGCGTTTTCACATAGCGTAAAATTAGAGAACCATAGTGCCATGGTTGTAATCAGCAGACCTGGACGATCCTAAACATGTCCTCGCGCCTAATTTATGAGTAACACAGGCCTAATCGCTATTTTCCCATAGCTGGCCTAAAACAACGCCATAAAAACCGTTGCTTTTGTTTTGTATTACAGGGATGAGGAAGAAGATGGAATCGTGGCATAAGCTGGTTGGTCTGTTTGAAAATTGGCGCGCGGACCCACTAACGTTTTGCTTTTCTTTTATATTATTTATTTGTTACTTATAAATCAAACGCGTAAGTTGGCTCCACTGGCAAGCATGAAGGCTGGTAATGTTAGTGACCTGGGTTCGATCCCAGGTCTTCACTCTTTCCATTTATTTTTCTTCAATTAACAATCACGTGCAGATTCCTTGCTGAGGTACACCATGCGCCACCATAATCAAGACGTCCACGTGTTCCTGGAGATCAGATTAAAGGCAATCCAAGGATGCAAAATTGATGAACACCATAAATCCAGGTCAACGTTGCTACAGGCTAGTGGCAAAGGTCAAACAGATCAATGTCCTGTTGGGCTTGGATTTCTAAAGGATACCTCCATATTGGGGCCTGAACCCCCCCTGGTTTGCAATTTTCTAATTTTTCTTATATTTTATTTTCAATTATTATTTTATTTTCTTTATTATTTTAATTTAATTAATTATTTTTTTACAAAATACAAAAACCTCATAAAAATCAGAAAAGATAAAAAACATAATAAATAATTTTTATTTCTAATATTTTCATAAATGAATGCATGTAAATAAATTTAGTTTAAATTAGGGTTTGCAATATTAATTCTTTTCATAAAAAATCTAAAAAATGTAGAAATAGGTTTAATAATTGTTTTATTCCTTTTAATTTTTCTTTTTTTCACAATAATGTTATTTATTTATTTATTTTCATATTTAAATTTGCATGTAAAAATTAGGTTTAATTTAGGTTAAAAACTTCCATATTTTTCTTAATAACTTAAAAATAATTAGAATTGGGTTTAGCATTTTATTTTAATTTTAATTGATTCCTTTTTTTTTCATTAAATCTTAAAATACACAAAAATACCAACAAAAAAAACAAGTCTTTCTTAATTAATTAAATTCATGTAATTTTAGTTTTTGCAAAAGGGTCCAACGCCCATGTTCTTAATTTTATTTAATTTCGCATATTTATTTTATTTCGCTTAAATAATTATGTACCTCTCCCGAAGCCTTGTAATAACTTCATCGCACTTTTACTTTCTTTATTTTTTCTGTCAAATCGGGTCCGGTTTAATTTTGGCGATGTGGACCCGCGCCATTTGTAATAGCTTTAGATTTACTTTTTCCTCGCAACTTTTAACTGTTAAACAAAGCATGCAAGAATGAATGGCCATAATAAAAACAAGCGTAGAACGCCAATAACATGACAAGATAAATGCAACTGAAAACGACACACGAATCGCACACACCACCCCTAGGGTACGCCTCACTGTTACCTTGCCTCGAAAGGTGATCGTCGAGTAGAGGATGTCTTAGTAAGTCCTCATGATCCGGGAACCTGGCATGAGGGTAGCTTCTAAGGTGTCTTCCCATTGCTCTGGTGATCACCATGTCCCTACAAACTCGAATTGACCCGAACACCTCCAACGGTGGTGCTACCTACCTCTCAATGGTGGGATGGCATTACTTTAAAGGACGTTTACACAGACGAATTCCTTAGGGTAGGTAGGTTCTCATAGATACTTGCTCTCTTCAAAAACAAACAAAAACCTTTTCACACCGACACTTTTCAAAAGCTTTCAAAGCAATTTTTCAAACACTCTGACACAAGAGTCGAACTGGAATTTTCAAAGAAACTTTTTAAAAACTCACATTGAAAAGCAAACAAACCATTTTTGAAAACACAATGAGCAAGTATCTAAGAGCCCATGGATAACCATGGATAGAAAGGGTGCTAACACCTTCCCTTTCTATAACCTACCTCCCGAACCGAGAGCAATCTCTATAAGGAATTTTTCTGTGCTTTTGTCCTTTCCATTTGGAGAAAATAAAAGACGGTGGCGACTCTTGCTTCCGCGACATTTCGCGAACCAGCGTTAAACAGTCAGTTCCAGATCCACCGATCACAGAACTGGCGACTCTGCTGGGGATAAAACTATAAAGTGAGGTGTACCTTAGGGCTAGTCCATAACTGTGTTTTCACTTGTATTGATCTGCTTGCTTTACTATTGTGGGTTGCATCGGAGATATATAGATCCTAACCCGGATCTGGGGATACCCTGTTTAGGTAGCATAAGCTGTGAGGGACCTGTCCGGCGTAGACCGACACGGGTGAAACAGTGGCTACGTTGGTGTGGCACCTTGGTCTGTACCGATATCCCTTGTGTCGTAACGAGGAGAATATGGGTCTTCTAAGGAGTCATTAAGCACCAACAACCTTAGAACCTTAATTGACACAACTTGGCCTTTAGAATTGTAGCAGTATGCTACGCCCATTGAGGCTAAACTCTCGTGATGGTTCTGGCTGCAAGAAAAGATTGCGATGCTGGAGTTATGACCGATTGAGGGTAGTCAATGATATTGGGATCCTCTAAGAACCCGGTTACTTTTGATTAGGACAGGTATGAACCAACAAACTGAAAGAGGGTAGTACCTAGACCTCATGCTGGCCTAAACTTTAGGGGCTTGCCTTGTGTGACTTGTGTGCCTTACCATGTTTGCCTTTGTATCTATATGTGGTATGCTTTATCATAACATCATAGCATCATGAGCATTGCATGCATCCTGCATAAGGACTGACCATTTCAAAGAGGGTTTCATCTTTGCTCTGTTTTGTAGGACATCATGATGCCTGTGCGAAGGAATACTATCCGGTTCAACTTTGTTCGTTCACCTGAGTTGCTTGATGAGTTGGTTAGCAGAATTCCAAATACCACTTCCTTCATTCAGAGGCATGGTTCTCTCCTCAGTTTAGTTACGGCAAAGCGGGATCAACAGTTGATGAGTGTTCTGACCCAGTTCTATGACCCTCTGTACCAGTGATTCACCTTTCAAGACTTCCAGCTGGTCCCTACCCTGGAAGAGTTCTCTGATTTTCTTGGTATCCCCATCTTGGATCAGACTCCCTTTACTGGTTGGGAAAAGACCCTCAAGCTTGAGGATGTTGCTGCAGCTCTTCCTTTGACCCATCAAGAGGTAACAGACAACTGGGTAACTAGAAGCGGAGTTAAGGGTTTCTTGGCCAAGTTTCTGATTGGTAAAGCTAACGGTTTCTGGAATGACCTGGACTTTAGGGCATATGAAGATATCTTGGCTCTCCTAATCTATGGGTTAGTCCTGTTTCCTAATCCTGACAACTTCATCAATGTCACTGCCATAAGGATCTTTATGTCTCAGAATCCTGTGCCCACTCTCTTGGGTGACATCTTGCAACAACTTCATGCCCGTACTACCCGAAGACGAGGAACCCTATGGTGTTGTATCCCTTTGTTGGTGAGGTGGTTTATTTCGCACCTCCCTAAGTTCGTACTGAAGAACCAAGAAGGAAGAGGTTGGGCTCGTAGGTTAATGTCTCTCACCGACAAAGACATCATTTGGACTTGCAGAGGTTTGGATGAGATAGCTATTATTGATCGATACGGGGAGTATCCTAATGTTCCTCTGATTGGTACTCAAGGAGGGATCTCTTACAATCCATGTCTAGCACTCCGTCAGTTTGGAAGAGCAAGAAGAGCAGGCCCCCATGAGATGTTGGTGCCTCACATCAGTTTCGAGTTTCAGGTGGATAGTGACGAGCTGCGTCATAGATTCATCAAGTCTTGGGACAAAGTTCATAAAGCTGACCCACAAGAGTTAGGGCCAAAGACTTCTCTACCTATGGAAGCCTACTACAAATGGGTTCGCATCCGTGCTCAGAAGTTAGGTATGCCGTATGAAGCTGTCAGACCCGTCATTCTAGAGTGTCCTGATAAAGATGGTGTTCCTCCAACTGTCCTTCCTCCTCAGATACCTACTGATTATGAGGTATTGAAGAGATCTTGGTCGCAACTGCGAGAAGAGCGGGATTCTTACCAGGAAAAATTCAACGAGCAGGAATCAAAGATCCAGAAGTTGACAAAACAGTTGGAGAACGAGAGAGCTCTGAATGCCTACATCCGTACTGAGAAGAGGAGACCATGGGATCAATAGGGAGTCCCAGATGTGCTTTTACAGTTTTATTTCCTTTCCAGTATTTTCTTTCATGTAACGCCTAAGGGCAACTTGTTGAATAATTTCAGTTGCAAAGTTGAATCTAATGAAGTGTGCTCTTTTTTTGTTTACAAAGTTGATTCCCGATTGTCTTTGAAAACATAAATCATACGCATTTCATACATCATGTGCATAGCAGGTTTTTCCTCTTTTCAGGTTGCTTACAGTTCTTCGCTGTTTATTTCAGCATCATGAATACCGACTCTACATCAACTGAAACATCAATCAAGGCTCTTCAAGCGCAGAATGCGCAGTTTCAGGAATTAATCAAGGGTCTGGCTCAAGGCCAAGAAGAACTGAAGGCTATGCTCCTGAAGAAGGAGAAGAAGAAGAAGAGAAGAACGGTTCTGTTCAACTCGGGTCGAAGGTTTAACAATACTCTGCAACAGGAAGAGGCTGGTTCTTCTGTTGACAAGAATTCTCCTCAGGCAGAAGCAAGGGTTCCTAGTCCGGTAGTCTCCGACAACGAGACTGATTTTGATGAAGAGCAGTACCCTCCTGCAGACGACAGATACAAACAACTGGAGGACAGATTGAAGGCTATGGAGGTTCAACAGGTACCGGGGCTGGATTTCGGAGATCTGGGTTTGTCAACTGGTGTGATTATCCCTCACAAGTTCAAAGCACCCTCCTTCTCTAAGTATGACGGGGCGTCTTGTCCCAAGCTGCATTTAAGGTCCTATGTTCGGAAAATGCAACTGTACTCTGCGGATAAGAATTTATGGATCCACTTCTTCCAGGAGAGTCTTTCAGGGACTCATCTCGAATGGTTCTATCAGCTGGATGGGACCAAGGTTCGTAACTGGGAGGAGTTGGCTACTGCTTTCTATAAGCAGTATCAATATAATGCCGACCTTGCCCCTACACGTACCCAACTCCAGAGTATGTCGCTAGGTGCAAGCGAAGGTTTTAAGGAGTACGCTCAGAAGTGGAGAGACCTGGCTGGCAGGGTGCAGCCACCATTGACTGATCGGGAGTTGGTAGACATGTTCTTGGGGACCCTATCTGGGCCATTTTTCAACCATCTCATTGGGAATTCTTCTGCTGGGTTCACTGATTTGATCTTGACTGGAGAGAGGATTGAAGCTGGGTTAAAGTCTGGAAAAATCCCGAAGGGTGCATCATCCAGTTCTGAAAAGAAACCATTCAAGAAGGAGTCTAGTGCTGTATATAGTTCCAGGAAATCAGAGAGACATGAGCACCGCCAATCTGTCAGTGCGGTAATGATTGCTAAGCCTGCTGCCGCTCCCCGGCCAAACAATCCTCAGAAGGTTGAAAGACCCCGGAGAGAATTCACCTGCTTAAGCATGACTTTGTCGCAAATCCTGCCACAGTTGCTCTCAACCAATTTAGTGACTGTCAGGGAGGCGCCAAAGTTCCCAAATATTGCATCCCCCAAGTACAACCCGAATGCTCGTTGTGCCTACCATTCAGATAGCCCGGGGCACTCTACTGATGACTGTTGGGCGTTAAAAAATAAGGTGCAAGACCTTATCGACGCAAAGGAGATACAGTTCGAAACGCCTGCAAAGCCGAATGTAGTTACTGCCCCTATGCCTCAACATGGGGTAAATGCTGTTGATGAAGACGTTTATGCTGTTTCTATGGATGATCTAGCCACTCCTCTAAAGATTGTCAAGAAGAACCTGCTGCTGGCCGGTTTATTTCCGGGTTGCAGTGAGGGTTGCCTGTTCTGTGCTGTGTCTCCATCTGGTTGTCCCTTGCTAAAATTAGGCATCCAAAGCCTAATGGATAGCAAGGAGATTCTGTTTAAGAGGTCTGCTGTTCAGTTGGTTCCGATGGAAGAAGTTTCTGTGGTGACTATTTTCAATAATCCGATCCCGGCTCTCCCGAAGAAGCCCGTCCAAATCATGACCGTTGCGCCTGTTATTATCACTGTTCCAGGGCCCTTGCCCTATGTATCTGACAAAGTTGTCCCCTGGCATTATGGGGCAGATGTATATGTAAACGGGATTAAACAAGAGCTCAACGCTGCCGCCAGCATTTGTGACATTACTGGCCCAGCCAAGGTTACCCGCAGTGGCAGGCTCTTCTCGCCTGACATTGCACCGCCTGCTGCCCGAAGACCACTTCTCATGACCCCTGCAAGTGTACCTGTTCCTGCTGCTGATCCAGTTGTTTCTCCTGCTGCCGAGTCATCCAATGCTCGGGGAAAAGGAGTTGAAGTTGAGCCTGCTCAGATGGAGGCACCTGCACCGATAACTGCTGAGGCCTCCCAACAAGAGATGGAGGAGATTCTAAAAATTATAAAGAAGAGCGATTTTAATGTTGTGGAACAGCTGGGGAACACGCCCTCCAAGATCTCCATGCTCTCTTTATTGTTGTGCTCCGAGGCCCATGCTAAGGCCCTCATCTCATTCCTCAAGACGGCCCATGTGCCACATGAAACCTCTGCAGTCCAGTTCACTGATTGCGTAGCAAATTTGACGGCAGACAATGGCTTGGGTTTCTCAGATGCTGACTTGACCGCAAAGGGAAGAGACCATAATGATGCTCTGCATGTCTCTATTGAATGCAGGGGCACTACCTTGGCACATGTGTTGGTGGATACTGGGTCATCTTTGAATGTGTTACCCAAGAAGGCTTTGGACCGTCTAGATTGTGAAGGACTGGAATTAAAACCCAGCAATATCATCGTCAGGGCCTTTGATGGTTCAAAGAGGATGGTTCATGGAGAGGTTGACATTCCGATTCGGGTGGGCTCTCAGGTGTTCGACTCCACTTTTTATGTGATGGATATCCGTCCATCTTACTCTTGTCTATTGGGTCGACCTTGGATACATAAGGCTGGGGCAGTGACCTCTACCTTGCATCAGAAGCTGAAGTACCCCGTCAGAGGGAAGATCGTCACTGTGCAGGGAGAGGAGGAGTATATGGTGAGCCACCTGAACTCCTTCAGATACATTGAGATGGATGGGGAGTTTATTGAAACCCCCTTTCAGCATTTCGAGGAGGTGCTTCCAATTACAGCAGCGTCAGAAACAGCAGAAGAAACTGGTCCTTTGAAGATGGCCTCTCTAAAGGATGCCCGGGCTGTGGTTCAGAAGAGTGAAAATGCCAACTGGGGCAGACTTCCAGACTTTACTCAGAAGACTGATAAATTTGGGCTGGGTTTTACCACAGAAGGTCAGAAAGCTATGAGGAAAGCGAAGATCGGAAGACCTCCTGTATTCATTACAAGTTCAGGAGTGAATGCGGTTGGGGAAGACAACGAAGTGGATGAAGCGGAATTTAATAGCTGGATCTATCCAACGGCTGAAGGCGGATTGAACAACTGGATTGCTAAAGACCATACCCCTGTTACCTTTGTGACGCAGTAATAAATTTCTTTGTTTCGTTATTTTGTAATAAACAATGATAAACTCTATGGCCCGGTGTCTTACCCGAGGCACCGTGGTTCTATTTGTGAGGGCATACAAACTGCCATTTCATATATCATGAATGAAAATCTTGGACGTATTTTTCGCATTGCAAATATTGTGCTCCTTTTCTGTCTTTCTTTTCCTTTACATAATTTTCAAAACAGCTGTATTTACACACACACTCACCCATACAGGTTTCAATCCACTCTGGATCTCACTGATAACAACTCTGCTACTGCCAATTATGACTTCGAAAATCCGATCAACTTAGCCGAAGACGAAGGTGAAGATGATTGCGAAGTGCCTGGCGAGCTTGCAAGACTGTTGCTTCAGGAAGAGAGGACAATTCAACCCCATGAAGAGCCAGTGGAAACAATAAACTTGGGTACTGAGGCAGACAGGAAAGAGGTAAAGATTGGTGCCAACCTAGAGCTCAGCGTGAAGCAACGGTTAACCAAGATGTTACATGATTATATGGAGATCTTTGCCTGGTCCTACGAAGACATGCCCGGGTTGGATACCGATATTGTGGTCCATCACTTGCCAACTAAGGAAGACTGCCCTCCAGTTAAGCAAAAGGTCCGTCGGATGCGTCCAGAGATGTCCGAGAAGATTAAGGCCGAGGTTATGAAACAGTTTGATGCTGGGTTCCTGGCAGTGACTTCTTACCCTCAGTGGGTTGCTAACGTGGTGCCGGTACCTAAGAAGGACGGTAAGGTCAGAATGTGTGTCGACTACAGGGATCTGAACAGGGCCAGCCCCAAGGATGACTTCCCCTTACCTCACATTGATGTCCTTGTTGATAATACAGCTCAGCACAAGGTGTTCTCTTTCATGGATGGTTTCTCGGGTTACAATCAGATCAAGATGGCACCTGAAGACATGGAAAAGACTACATTTGTTACTCAGTGGGGCACCTTCTGTTACAAGGTCATGCCGTTCGGGTTGAAGAACGCTGGGGCAACCTACCAACGTGCCATGGTTGCTTTATTTCATGACATGATCCATCACGAGATAGAAGTGTATGTGGACGACATGATCGCTAGGTCCCAGACTGAGGAAGAGCATCTAGATCATCTGCAGAAGTTGTTTGACCGGTTGAAACTGTACAAGCTGAGACTGAACCCGAACAAGTGCACCTTCGGGGTAAGATCTGGGAAGTTGCTAGGCTTCGTGGTCAGTGATAAGGGAATTCAAGTGGACCCTGCCAAGGTCAAAGCTATTCAAGAGATGCCAATTCCTAAGACAGAAAAGGAGGTCAGAGGCTTTTTAGGACGCCTGAATTACATTGCTCGCTTCATCTCACATCTAACTGCTACTTGTGAGCCAATCTTCAAGCTGCTGAAGAAAGATCAGGTAGTACGTTGGAACGATGAATGTCAGGCTGCTTTTAACAGAATCAAAGAGTATCTCCAAGAACCACCTATCCTTATGCCACCGGTTGAAGGGAGACCTCTGATCCTATATCTGACAGTGCTTGACAACTCAATGGGGTGTGTGCTGGGGCAGCATGACGAGTCTGGCCGAAAAGAGCATGCCATTTATTACCTTAGCAAAAAGTTTACCGACTGTGAGACCCGATACTCACTGCTTGAGAAAACTTGCTGCGCTTTGGTATGGGCTGCTCGCCGGCTGAGACAGTATATGCTGACTCACACTACCTTGTTGATCTCAAAAATGGATCCTATAAAATACATATTCGAAAAGCCCGCCCTGTCTGGGAGAATTGCAAGATGGCAAATGATCTTGACAGAATATGACATTCAGTACACAACCCAGAAAGCCATCAAGGGAAGTGTATTGGCAGACCACCTGGCACATCAAGCTGTAGATGACTATCAATCTATGAACTTCGAGTTTCCGGATGAAAGCATTATGATAGTGACTGATTGTGAAGTACCTGGACCGGATGAAGGACCTGAACCAGGATCCCGATGGTCTATGCACTTTGACGGAGCCTCCAATGCTTTGGGAAACGGTATCGGCGCCATCATCATATCTCCCCAAGGTACTCATACTCCACTCACTGCCCGGCTGTGTTTCAACTGTACCAACAACATGGCGGAGTATGAGGCGTGCATCATGGGTCTTCAAGCTGCGATCGACCTAAGGATCAAATTTCTAAGTGTCTTCGGAGATTCCGCTCTTGTGATCAATCAGATCAAAGGAGAGTGGGATACGAAACATCCAAACTTGATTCCTTACAGAGAATGTGTGTTGACCCTGATCCCCCACTTCACAGAGATAACCTTTGAGCACTTTCCAAGAGAAGAGAATCAGTTAGCGGACGCGTTAGCTACAATGTCTTCAATGTTCAAGGTCAAATGGGATAATGAGGCTCCCCGGATCATCATCTGGAAACTGGACGAACCGGCATACTGTTGTGATCTCGAGACTGAATTGGTGACCGAGAAGCCTTGGTATCACGAAGTGAAGAGATATCTGGAAGCTCAGGAATACCCTGAAGGTGCCTCTATCAATGATAAGAAATTCCTGAGAAGGTTCGCAGCCAAGTTCTTCCTTAGCAACGGCATCTTGTACAAACGAAACCATGATTCAACCTTACTGCGTTGTGTGGATAAGACTGAAGCGGAAAGAATCATGGAAGAGCTACATGAAGGGACCTTTGGTACGCATTCCAGTGGGCACACTATGGCTAAGAAAATCCTACGGGCAGGATATTACTGGTCTACAATGGAAGCTGACTGTTACCAACACTCCATGACATGCCACAAGTGCCAGATCTATGCAGATAAGGTGCATGTTCCTCCGGTTCCCCTGAATGTTCTGACTGCGCCTTGGCCGTTTGCAATGTGGGGCATAGACATGATCGGCGAGATTAAACCTACGGCATCCAATGGACATCGCTTCATCCTAGTGGCGATTGATTACTTTACGAAGTGGGTTGAGGCAGCATTCTATGCTACGGTAACCAAGACTGTTGTGGCACGATTCATTCGGCACAACCTGATCTGTCGGTACGGCGTCCCTGAGCGGATTATTACAGACAACGGTACCAATCTGAATAACAAGATGATCGCTGAGCTCTGCGAACAGTTCAAGATACAACACCACAATTCTTCTCCTTACAGACCGAAGATGAATGGGGCTGTAGAAGCAGCAAATAAGAACATCAAGAAGATCATGCAGAAAATGACAGTGACTTATAAATATTGGCACGAGATGTTACCGTTCGCTCTACATGGGTACCGTACCTCAGCTAGGACGTCAACCGGGGCAACTCCTTTCTCTCTGGTTTATGGCATGGAAGCAGTCTTGCCGGTCGAAGTGCAAATACCCTCTCTCCGGATAATGAAGGATGCAAATCTGAACGAAGATGATTGGATCCAGACACGACTTGATCAGCTAAACCTCATCGATGAAAAGAGACTTGCTGCTATCTGTCATGGTCAGACGTATCAGAAACGGATGATCAGGGCATTTAACAAAAAGGTCAGACCACAGGAATATCAAGTTGGGGATCTGGTAATCAAGAGAATCATCCTTCCTCGGAGTGATCCAAGGGGCAAATGGACCCCTACGTACGAAGGGCCATTTATGGTTAAGCATGTGTTCTCAGGAGGAGCCATGATATTGACCAACATGGATGGTGACGACCTTCCTCACCCCGCCAATGCAGACATAGTAAAAAAATACTACGCATAAAAAAGACCCGCTAGGCTGACATGCCTAGGCAAAAATTAGGGCTTCCCGTCGAACCAAAAGGGTTCGGGCAAAATGAAGGGATGAAAATGAAAAAATATGTACACCCGACAAGTCGAAAACCTGAAAAGGCGGCTTGGGCAAAAATGGGTATCCCGGTGGACTGAAAACCCGAAAGGGCAGTCCAGGCAAAAATTAGGGATAAAAGCGTAATACTATGTCTCATTGATCACTTTGCATCCAGAATCCGGTATCTACATCAAGTTCAGACGGCATCAATCAGTTAGCTTCACCTTCAACCAAGGTCATCAAGTGATGAGACGCTCGGAGTTATAAAGGCAATAGCAGAGTTGAAACCCAGTGGGATCATTCATTTCACACAGCTGTTTTATTTTCTTTTGTACAAAATTTGTATAAACTCTCTTGTTCGGCGATGTTCCTCTTACTAGGACGTCAGCCTCTTGTACACAAAACGCCTATTCACAGGCCACTCAAAAATCAATACAAATATATTTTCAGTTAAACGTGCCAAGTGTTTTTCTTTTCTGTTTTGTTTTGCGAAGAACGTCCAAGGTTCAATTTGTGATATATGCATTGACAATAATTTGCTAACTCATAAATATTTGCATACGAAACAAAGGATTAATTACAGGTGACACTAGAAACAGGGGCAATTAAAGAGTTGTCTGAGCGATCCAATTGTTCTATCCTCCAAGGTACCGAGGTAGGTTCAGCTAAAGAATATGACCAGTACATATTAATTCCCCAGAGAGTGATTCAGCAAAACAGTGCACTCTTCTCCAAAGCAGAGTTATCAAATCTCAAGGAAATTGAGCATCATCCCATAGATCTCAATACTTCCCCCAGCAGCAATACATATATTCTTAAACAAGCATCCTCGGCAGTCTTGGTCTAAAGATTGTTCCCCGGCGGTATATCAACATTCAAAGGGATCCCTTTCCCCAGCATATCAAAACTCCCCAGAAGAGTCCAATCCAGTTTCCCCAGGAAGTTTGGAATTCATATCCCCAAGCCATAAGCTTATCCCTAGTAAATTCTGGAAGCTTATCCCCTCGCAGAGCACGAACGCATCGTCCGGCTTGATTTAAAGAGTTATTTCCTCAACAGGATATAACTGGGTTATCCTCAGCCAAAAGCCACGGAAAGAGCGTCCTCGACGAAATTCTCTTACCCCCAGCGAAGTCTATCAATACTTCCGACACAGCAAAGATATCCTCAGCAAGTTATTATCCACAACTCAGCAGGCATCCCTCTCCCCACAGAGTATTGCTTCCCAGCATGATCGTTAGAGTATCTTTTCTCCCCGCAGAATCCTCCATTTGCCAAGTTTATTCCGCAACGGAGTCATCTTCTCCTACCGGTATTCTTGCAGTTATCATCCCCAGTGGAAGCGAAAATCTATTCTTCAACATCAGCCCAGGATATGACTTCCCGGCACCCGTCAAGGATTTACTTTCCTAGACAAAAACATACATAAAACATCACATATATCATTATAACATGCATAGACACATCATATCATACAAGTCTCATTTATATTGAGAACATCATTGCTTGATCCATATCATACATTGCATATGACTGACCTGTACCTTTCAGGAAAGATGCAGCTAAATTCTCAATCATATTCCAAGACCTAGCCTGGTTCAGTTAAATCGACCCTAAGATTTTCCTGATGCTTATCCAGTCAAAGGCCTTCTCTGGTTCAGCCAGATCGACCCTAAGATCTCCCTGATGCCTATCCAGTTGAAGATATTTCAAGACCTTGTCCGGTTCAGTTAAATCGACCCTAAGATTTTCCTGATGCTTATCCAGTCAAAGGCCTTCTCTGGTTCAGTCAGATCGACCCTAAGATCTCCCTGATGCCTATCCAGTTGAAGATATTTCAAGACCTAGACCGGATCAGTTAAATCGACCCTAAGATTTTCCTGATGCTTATCCAGTCAAAGGCCTTCTCTGGTTCAGTCAGATCAACCCTAAGATCTCCAGTTGAAGATATTTCAAGACCTAGACCGGATCAGTTAAATCGACCCTAAGATTTTCCTGATGCTTATCCAGTCAAAGGCCTTCTCTGGTTCAGTCAGATCGACCCTAAGATCTCCCTGATGCCTATCCAGTTGAAGATATTTCAAGACCTTGTCCGGTTCAGTTAAATCGACCCTAAGATTTTCCTGATGCTTATCCAGTCAAAGGCCTTCTCTGGTTCAGTCAGATCGACCCTAAGATCTCCCTGATGCTTATCCAGTTGAAGATATTTCAAGACCTTGTCCGGTTCAGTTAAATCGACCCTAAGATTTTCCTGATGCTTATCCAGTCAAAGGCCTTCTCTGGTTCAGTCAGATCGACCCTAAGATCTCCCTGATGCTTATCCAGCTGAAGATATTCCAAGACCTTGCCCGGTTCAGTTAAATCGACCCTAAGATTTTCCTGATTCTTATCCAGTCAAAGGCCTCCTCTGGTTCAGTCAGATCGACCCTAAGATCTCCCTGATTCTTATCCCAGTAGAAGACACCCAAGATTTTTCTCAACGAGCGTTGTTGAAGTTAAAGTCACCCAAGATTTTTCTCAGCAAGCGTTGTTGAAGTTAAAGTCGCCCAAGGTTCTCTTACCGTTCATACTAAGATGGTAACCATCCCTGGTTCATTCATTGCCGTTTGAAGCTCCACACTCAGCTCCTGTAACCAGTCAGGACACATCTATACCAAGCATCTAAAATCAACTCCTGCAACGTGTCAGGTACTCATTTTTTCTTTCTTTTGCAGGTATGCAGGTTCTCGCTAAGGAATCTCTTACGCGATCGACATCCAAATGGCATCTATAAGCCCATCATCCTATTCATCCATCTCTAAATGGCATCTATAAGCCCATTCCCCCCATCACACTGCTAACATGTGAGCGCAAATTTCTGGGCACTCTAGTGTTCAATCATCTTCTACCCTCGGATTACGAAAGGCACGTCAGCCAATCTGCATCCTCAGGTCTAAGAAGATTGAACAGGGGCAACTGTTGTACCCCAAAATTTGCCCTCCCATATTTTTCAAGGAATTGCCAAGCCAAGCTGCAAAATTCCCCAAGGGTTGCACAGTCAAGGATCTCCTATACAGTCAAAACTAGGGTTTGTGTTCTGATCAAGAAAATGAAGTTTTCAAAGGTCCAATCAAGTCTCACATGCCTATAAAGATGGTCAAGTATCCTCATATCAAGTTTCAAGGCATTCAGCTCAAAATTGCACAGTCAAAAACCCTAATTGCACTACAGTCAACTGTAGGGGCAAAATGGTCATTTGACAGTCAAAAGTTCAAATTTTTGGTCAACATATCATTTTGAAGCCACAAACATCATTTGATCAATGCTTGATCATGATTCTCAAAATTTGGCTCAGAAATCATCAAGATGCAAAAGTTTCCTTATTTGGACAGCTGAAAAAGTCAACTGAAATTGACCAGGGCATAACTTTCACATGGATTATCAGAAAAATTCCATCCAAAGCTCATTTTGAAGAGAAAGACATTTCCTACAACTCATCTTCATACTTCAAGTCCAAGAAATGCTCTCACAAAAAGTTATCAATTTCAACATTATAGGTCATTTTCAAAAGTCAACAAAAAGGGACTTTAAGTCAAAGGCCATAACTTGAGATTGGTAAATCACAATGACATGGGACCAAAGACATTGGTTAGAGGACTCAAAGACCTTTCCAAAATGTCCAAGAACATGAGAAAAGCTTAAAAATTGAGCAAGTTATGCCTTATGGACGTTGGCAAATTTTTGGATATTTTGAAAAGTCAACATTGATTCAAATGACCTAAAATTGCTAATGGGCCCATTTTTCTTCCATGATTCATCATTCTAAGCATATGCACGACCACTTGGCCCAAAGGGAAGTATTTTCTCATTTTTTATTTATTTATTTGAATTTTTATTTATATTAATTCAATTAAATCAATTAAATATATGAAAAATGTTTAACTTAACCAAACCAATCTTTTTATACATGTTTTAGGCTCAATATTTCGTGCAAATGCAAATTAGGAAATATTTGGGGTGATTGGATCCTAATTGACACAAGAACACATGGAAAAGATATGAAAAGATCCTTAAGAAAATCAAATTTCCAAAACAATGATTACAAGAGATTTGATTGAGTTTTTGTGACCTAATAGACTCCATACAAATACCTGATCATAAACCTAATCATGCTAGACACGCAGCTGCTCAGAATACACCATTGCAAACTTGAATTTTTCTCTAAAGAACTCAAAACTGAAATCATTGTTTGAGGGCGATTCAAGGCACAAAAACTATTCCAATAGCTTCCTCAAGGATTACTGATCACATTCCAATCAAAAACATCCACTCAAACTCCCAGAATCGCTGTAGACGATTCCACCATTGCCAAATTCTAGGGTTTTCAGAACTGGAAATTGGGCGTTTTCACATAGCGTAAAATTAGAGAACCATAGTGCCATGGTTGTAATCAGCAGACCTGGACGATCCTAAACATGTCCTCGCGCCTAATTTATGAGTAACACAGGCCTAATCGCTATTTTCCCATAGCTGGCCTAAAACAACGCCATAAAAACCGTTGCTTTTGTTTTGTATTACAGGGATGAGGAAGAAGATGGAATCGTGGCATAAGCTGGTTGGTCTGTTTGAAAATTGGCGCGCGGACCCACTAACGTTTTGCTTTTCTTTTATATTATTTATTTGTTACTTATAAATCAAACGCGTAAGTTGGCTCCACTGGCAAGCATGAAGGCTGGTAATGTTAGTGACCTGGGTTCGATCCCAGGTCTTCACTCTTTCCATTTATTTTTCTTCAATTAACAATCACGTGCAGATTCCTTGCTGAGGTACACCATGCGCCACCATAATCAAGACGTCCACGTGTTCCTGGAGATCAGATTAAAGGCAATCCAAGGATGCAAAATTGATGAACACCATAAATCCAGGTCAACGTTGCTACAGGCTAGTGGCAAAGGTCAAACAGATCAATGTCCTGTTGGGCTTGGATTTCTAAAGGATACCTCCATATTGGGGCCTAAACCCCCCCTGGTTTGCAATTTTCTAATTTTTCTTATATTTTATTTTCAATTATTATTTTATTTTCTTTATTATTTTAATTTAATTAATTATTTTTTTACAAAATACAAAAACCTCATAAAAATCAGAAAAGATAAAAAACATAATAAATAATTTTTATTTCTAATATTTTCATAAATGAATGCATGTAAATAAATTTAGTTTAAATTAGGGTTTGCAATATTAATTCTTTTCATAAAAAATCTAAAAAATGTAGAAATAGGTTTAATAATTGTTTTATTCCTTTTAATTTTTCTTTTTTTCACAATAATGTTATTTATTTATTTATTTTCATATTTAAATTTGCATGTAAAAATTAGGTTTAATTTAGGTTAAAAACTTCCATATTTTTCTTAATAACTTAAAAATAATTAGAATTGGGTTTAGCATTTTATTTTAATTTTAATTGATTCCTTTTTTTTCATTAAATCTTAAAATACACAAAAATACCAACAAAAAAAAACAAGTCTTTCTTAATTAATTAAATTCATGTAATTTTAGTTTTTGCAAAAGGGTCCAACGCCCATGTTCTTAATTTTATTTAATTTCGCATATTTATTTTATTTCGCTTAAATAATTATGTACCTCTCCCGAAGCCTTGTAATAACTTCATCGCACTTTTACTTTCTTTATTTTTTCTGTCAAATCGGGTCCGGTTTAATTTTGGCGATGTGGACCCGCGCCATTTGTAATAGCTTTAGATTTACTTTTTCCTCGCAACTTTTAACTGTTAAACAAAGCATGCAAGAATGGATGGCCATAATAAAAACAAGCGTAGAACGCCAATAACATGACAAGATAAATGCAACTGAAAACGACACACGAATCGCACACACCACCCCTAGGGTACGCCTCACTGTTGCCTTGCCTCGAAAGGTGATCGTCGAGTAGAGGATGTCTTAGTAAGTCCTCATGATCCGGGAACCTGGCATGAGGGTAGCTTCTAAGGTGTCTTCCCATTGCTCTGGTGATCACCATGTCCCTACAAACTCGAATTGACCCGAACACCTCCAACGGTGGTGCTACCTACCTCTCAATGGTGGGATGGCATTACTTTAAAGGACGTTTACACAGACGAATTCCTTAGGGTAGGTAGGTTCTCGTAGATACTTGCTCTCTTCAAAAACAAACAAAAACCTTTTCACACCGACACTTTTCAAAAGCTTTCAAAGCAATTTTTCAAACACTCTGACACAAGAGTCGAACTGGAATTTTCAAAGAAACTTTTTAAAAACCCACATTGAAAAGCAAACAAACCATTTTTGAAAACACAATGAGCAAGTATCTAAGAGCCCATGGATAACCATGGATAGAAAGTGTGCTAACACCTTCCCTTTCTATAACCTACCTCCCGAACCGAGAGCAATCTCTATAAGGAATTTTTCTGTGCTTTTGTCCTTTCCATTTGGAGAAAATAAAAGACGGTGGCGACTCTTGCTTCCGCGACATTTCGCGAACCAGCGTTAAACAGTCAGTTCCAGATCCACCGATCACACCATGCAATTCATACATCATGTCATCGCATGAAACTGGTTTTACCTTTGTAGGTTTAAATTAGTAGACAGACAAACACTATCAACTTATACAGCAGGTCAAAGCTTAATGCCCGAAGCCAGACGGGGAAACTATCTACACGACCAAGTGCTATGAACTCCCGAAGCAAGACTGGTTTACCAACAAATACAGAAGGCCACAGTTCAATACCCGATACCAAACAGGGAAACTATTTATATGACCAACAATTTCAAGTTCCGGATTAATACTTGAAATAAGACAGGACAACTATCCGTGGACGACCGATTATAGATTAATACATGTAACAAGCCATGAAAACTATCTACATGAGAAGATTGAAGATTAATACCTGTAACAAGACGGGAAAACTATCTTTCTTTCTCTTAGGTCAGAGATTAATACCTGAAACCAGACAAGACAACTATCTCAACGACCAACGAAAACAAGTTCCAGATTAATACCTGTAACAAGCAAGGCAAAATATCCGTGGACGACTAGTTGTATATTAATACCTGTAACCAGACAGGAAAACTATATACATGAGAAGATTGAAGATTAATACCCAAAACCAGACGGGAAAACTATCTTTCTTTCTAAGGTCAGATATTAATACCTGAAACCAGCCAGGACAACTATCTCAATGACCGACAAAGATAAGTTCCAGATTAATACCTGTAACAAGCCAGGGAAACTATTTATGGATGATCGATTGTAGATTAATACATGTAATGAGCCAGGAAAACTATCTACATGAGTAGATTGAATATTAATACCCGAAACAAGACGGGAAAACTATCTTTCTTTCTAAGGTCAGAGATTAATACCTGAAACCAGCGAGGACAACTATCTCAATGACCAACAAAAGCAAGTTCCGGATTAATACCTGAAACAAGACAAGACAACTATCGGTGAAAAACTGATTGTAGATTAATACTTAAAACTAGACAGGAAAACTATCTACATGACCAGGTGAAGCAATCTTACACAGGTTTCTTCTCATGATCTTCAGATGCAGTCTAACACGGACTCATCCTGAAGCAATCTTACACGAATTTATTCTCATGATTTCCGGATGCAGTCTAACACAGACTCATCCTGAAGCATCCCCACACATGATCCTTCTTCTATATCTCAGAATGAAGTCTAACACAAACTCATCCTGAAGCAGCCCTACACAGGCTCCTTGTAATACATTTCCAGACAACAGTTAATTTCATCCTCCCCAGCAAGTTACTGTGAAGCCTGGAGTTCAACCAGAAAACAACAAACTTTTCCAGAGATAATTCCTCAGTAGAGCCTTGGACAACTGAAGTTCCTAGACTATATTCCCCATAGAGTTTTCCTCAAGCAGGAGAACAACAAAAATCAACCTTCCCTAGTGGACTCCCCCTCAGACAGCAGGAACATGAATTCCCCATAAAGAGACCTCTTATGAAGTCACCATCTACTTTAGATGGCATCTTTAAGCCCATCTCCGACAACTTTCAGTCATCTTCTCCAAATGGCATCTTTAAGCCCATTCCCACACAGTCAATCATCAAATCATGCGAGTGCAAATTTCTGGGCACTCTAGTGTTCAATCATCTTCCACCTTCATATCACGAAAGGCAAACAAGCCAATCTAAATCTTCTGGATTAAGAAGATTGAACAGGGGCAACTGTTGTACCCCAAAATTTTCCCTCTCATGTTTTCCAAGATCTTCCCCTTGCATGGTGGTTACAAACACTTGCTTAAGGAAAATAAAACTTTTGGAGATAATCAAGTGTCTTTCGATTGGAATCTGAATAGGGTATTTTGATTGGCATCTGAGCAAGCTTTGATTAGGCACTGAACTTCCTTCGATGCAAGCCTGATTCACAAGCTTCGGTTGGGTGTTGGGCCTCCTTCAATCAAGTTCAGATCACAAGGCTTCGACTGCGCATTGGCTGCTTCAGGCTTTCCTTCGATTCACAAGGAAAGAACTTCCTACATGCCTGCTTTGATTCACAAATTAGTAGTCCCCTGCAGACAAGTTTCGATTGAACCTCTAAAATCCTTAGATCAAGCTTTGGGTCCACAAGTATCATTCCAGCAGTGCCTTCTATGTGCTTGCCTTCAACGTATAAGGCACAAAGGCCTCTTCATGCTTGACTTGGATTCACAAGGCAAATGACTTCTCCAGACTTGCCTTCAAATCACTAGACAAAGGACTTCCTACATGCCTTCGATTCACAAGGCAAGGTCTTCTTCCATGTTTGCTTCGACCCACAAGGAAATGACTTCCTATGTGCGTGCCTTCAGTGCACAAGGCAAAAGGCTTCTTTCAACTTGCCTTGGATGCACAAGGCAAAGGCTCCCTCTTCAACTTGCCTTCAGTGCACAAGGAAAAGGCTCCCTCTTCAATTTGTCTTCGATTCACAAGGCCAATACCCTTTCAACTGGCCTTTGATTCACAAAGCAATGGCCTAGCATCCACAAGGCATTGGCTTCCTTTGTGCTAGTTTCGACTGGGCAATGTGTCCCTTCGAAACTTCTTGCATCGACTCTATCTCTGAACCCTTCAGCACATGATTTCCACATTATGAGCACACATTGGTGGCCCATTCGAAGAATGCATAAGGCTAACATGTGGGCTATTCGAAAGACACATGAAAGGGTCATTCGAAGGATATACATGTGGTCCATTTGAAGGAGACACATAATTATTGAAAATAAGTTTGTCTTATGATGAGTCTTGGTCCAAGTTTCTTGCTGGCCCAAAATCCAACATGTTACCAAGCCCAAGCCTCCTACACAATTGCATTCGAAGGAGGTAACAAGAGAAGTTTCGACTGACCAGAAAGGAGTTTTCGTTTGGGCTAGTTGAAGAGTTTCAGATCAAGCTACCAAAACAAATAGGGGCTCAATCTAAGAAGCCCCAATGATGAGGATTGGAGTCATTCGAAGGAGGAAACTCTGGGCCAATCGAAGAGCAAGGATTAAGAGTATTTGAAGGAGTCAAACGTGTCCAGGGTCACCCCAAAGCTCAAAGGGATAGGAAATCATCAAAAAAGGCAATCCCTTAATGTGTCTGATTTTTCCTTCAAAGCTTAGTTAATGGTTGTCCCTTGCCATTTCTATGCCATGACCCTCCCTTCATTTCCTATAAATACACAACACTCCTACAAGCCAAGGGTACTACATACATACGCACAAGGACGGACTACATGCACACGCTGCCTCATAAGCCACACCAAAGTTATCAAAAATCTCATAAGTGATCCAAATCGAATCAACCTTCAAAAATCGCTCCACTCACTCCCTGAAGTTTGCAGGAGGCGTTCCCAAGCACTAGGCAGGTCCATCATACACTGGAGCATCACTCATATAATTTGTCTATTAGTAAGTTGCTTTCAATCTCAAACTAGCTAAGTATGCAATTTTGAAATTCATGTTAATCATACATTCATGTTATTGCCAATGTTTTTTATTGCTTTCATGCGTTACATGCAAGATTGGTGAGATAGTGCCATTGCTTTGGCATGATCTATATTTTCTTTTGAATCTCAGGATTCATGACGTTGCAAGATGAAGTGGCTTTTGATTCAGACCCAGGGGATTCGAATTAGGATGATACAACCATAGGCTGTCGAATCCAAGACTAGATTCGATCTAAATATGTATTTTTGTTTTGTTTCTCTAATAGTTTTTTTTTTTTGCAGATTGAAGGAATATATCATGCGCCTTCGACCAGCTTCCTCATGGGATCGAAAGGCAGCTCTAGGCTCCTTTTCGATCCATGCCTGCATGCTACAATTTTCATAGTCTCCTGCACCATCCTGCTCTTTTGAATTATTTTTTTTGCGTTATTTCCTTTTATTTAGTTTTATTTACTCAGCAAAATATTTATAAAAAAAATCACAAAAATCAGGTCTAGTCTTTTATAATTAAAATTAATTCTATTAACTAATTAATCAATTATTGTAACCTTTTCTTTAATTTAAAATCAATAGACCTAGGATTTAATAAAATTTTATTTCATAATCAAAATAAAACACAAAAAAGATTTCCTTTTACCTTAGGATTTTTAGGCGTATTTTTAATTCGCGCGCTTATTTGAAATTTCACATTTTTTATTATTAATGTACATGCTCATGGGTTGTAATAGAATAACTAGGACATTTACTGGTTTTATCTCCCCATTTTGGACTTGTAATAATCCCCTCGCCGAAGCTTTGTAATAGTGGAGGATTTATATTCCCGCATTTTATTTTCTGTATAATATTAACTGTTAGATGTATGGTAATAGGATTGTATGGCAAGAATAAAATAAAACTCTTGCAAACTTAACACAAAAGAGAAAAATAACTGACTACAACACACTTGCACCTATACACCTCTAGGATACTCCCACTTTGGTTGCCTTCGGAAAATAAAACAGTCATGTCCCTCAAAAGTAGGTACACTTTAGCAAAGACCCTCGAATCAAAAGATCATAGTCCCTCGATGACCCTTCGGTGTTGCCTTTCGGTAAATGATCTAGTCCCTCAAACAAAATTGCTAAAGTGTCTCTATATGTTGCCTTTATGACTGTACGATGACCCACGAATGTCCCTCATTCATCCAAACGAATATAGCTACCTACTCACTAATAGTAGGATAGCCTTGTCTAAAGGAAAGGAGGAAAAGAATGACCCTTTCGAGTAAAGTAGATAGTTGTTAGATTCTTGCTCAAATAAAATTTTTACACCTATACAAAAAAAAATTTAAAAAAAATTTTCAAACGCTTTATCAACACTCTTGAAGACTGACATAAGAGTTATCATAAAGAAAATCACCGTACTAAGGATTTTCAAAACACACAAAGCACAAGGTATTTTTTAAAATGAGCTAAGCATCTAAGAGCCCGTAGAAAACTACGGATGAAAAGGGTGCTAACACCTTCCCTTTCCATAATCTACCCCCCTTACTCAGAAATAATCTCGAAAGGTCTTTTTCTTTTCTTTTCACCCTTTCCTTTGTTGGATAAAAGAAAATCCGATGTCGACTCTTTCTTACCACAACATTTGCAAACACAAACGCAAAACCAATATAACAATCAGTTCTCCCACTGTATCACAACTGCGTATCAGTATTGAGTTCAATTTGTGGTTCAATTAGACAAGACTTGAATTGGGGTTTTTGTTTAGGAATTGTCACAATAAAAATTAAAAATAAGCAGAATGTAATTTATAGCTTTTCGCAAGTACGGGCAACATGCTAGGGTGTGATGTGTAATATGCCTCGTAACAACCTTGAATCCTGATTTCTTCAACAAGTTCATTAAACCAATTACCAACCCTTTAGATTATTTCCCCTAAGTCCTTAATGAGAAAATCGTTAACCATCCATTGTAAATCCTAAGCCCTTAGAGATATTTGGTGGAGTCAAGCCTTTATTTTATCAAGGGTTAAATCTGGTAACTATAGGATATTCCTAGTCTTAGGTGATAACTATTGTAGCCTAATCGTACAAAAACTTAACAACCGCGGTCCAACTGGTTGTTAACCGTAGATCAATCCTAATTGGTCCTATCAGGAAAGTATAAAAACATCGCACGATTAAATCGAATATTAAAAACTATGGAATTGATAAAATCATAATTTCGAATTCATTACTGATTCAAATCAAGAACACCCCCATAGTATTGGGGGATTTAGCTACTCATATTGTTCAAAATAATTTCAATGATATAAAGATTAAACATTACAGATAAATTATAAACTTTGATCTTCAATCGTTGCGGCTCATGAAAAATCTTCGTCCTCCAAGAATCTCATACGTTTCTCTCTTCAATCCTCAATTCATCGTGTGGAAAAAGTCCTCATTTTCATCGTGGAAAATTGGCTAAATAATAAACAATATATTTTTCTCGGTCCTAAATGCCCAAAACGGCCTCTTGGTGCCAAATAGTGAAAAATCATAAAAACACTCAAAATCAGTGTCAATTGCCAACACGGCCTATGTCAGGTGACACGGTCGCCCGTGTTGGCTTTCAGATAAATTATTTTCTAACTTTTGGTTCAGTCACCCTGACACGGGCCGTGTCGGTGACACTGGCACCCGCGTCCGCCCCTTGATTTTTCTCTTTGGCAATAGCGCTCATCCTGACACGGCCCGTGTCAGGTGACACGGGTGGCCGTGTCAGACACCCTGTATCTTGGTTTTTGAGACTTCCTCCGAGACTCCGAATTTTCCCTTTTCATACTGATTTTCCTGGTTTTATTTCTCTGAGCCTGGAAACAAAAAAATACACAACCAACGCATAAAACATAGAAGAATGAAATAAAACACTTGACAAAATAAAGAAACTATAACTAAAATCAGCTGCAAATAAAGGTGGAAAAACCACTGATCAAACTTTAATCCCATAATCCATGAAATGTTCATCCGAAACTCATGAACTTTATCTAGAAATTCATCTGTTCCTAAGAATATTCAGGCGTTCGATCTAAAAACCTAAGAAAAATCACATTTAAAGGAGAAATTGCTTACTTGGAGAAGATGAACGGTGAAGATGCATATGGCGGCGATGGAGAAGTAGAGCGACTTGCGAACGGAGGAGAAATAAGAGGAGAGATAACTTGAAAATGTCAAGTGAATCTCGTGACTCCCCTTTTTATAGCTAGTCCCCACCATACGGGGTAGCGTGTGAAGGACCATCATTACTTAGACTCTTAGACTGCCCTAGGAAATGATGGCATTCCAAATAGCTGCCACGTTGGACATGCGAAATGACATGCCGGTGACAAGAGTTTCACGCGCGAGTCAACACATTTACAATGTTTCATCCCCGTTGTCGAACACGCGCTCGACATTACCATGGTGCCTTGCTTACGGGCACATCGAGGACACGAGCACGAGGAAACTCCTCGTCTCCCTGCAAATGCAGACCCCAAAAGCACTGCATTAAGGAGAGCAGGAGACGAGCCGACCAAGGAAATTCTCCCAGAACAAATCGACCACGCCACGTGCAATCTCGGAGTTCTCCTCGATCTAAATCATGGATTCATCCCCGACGGGAGTTGACAGTTTCCACGCTTGGGCAACGTTTTCCTGATATTTGAACTGATCTTAAGTCATCGCCCTTTCTCCCAAGGGAAATAAATTGATAGGGCTCATGTTCTGGACTGAGTTGACATCTTCCCCACTGTTGGGGAGACCCAATCCAGCTCTTCTATAAAGGCCCAAAAGCGTGTAGCCCAAACCAATAACTGTTGGGCACTTCCCCACGTGTCCCCTAAGGGAACGTGACTTGCAAGTGTCCATAACCGCCATTAACTTGCCCTCCGAGAATAACGGGTCCAACTTCTGTATTTTCTCAGGAAAGTTGACTAGGGAGGAGGCCACTTGCTGGACTCTATACACACGTAACCCTGACAGTCTTCATTATTGGGCCTTATCGTGACCCAATATTGAAGACCTTGGTCCAACGTTGGAGGCTATAAATACTCTCTCACATTATAGGGTCAAGTAATCTTTCATTCACTCTTACTATAGTACTTGCGCTCTTATTGCTCTCGTTCTTACTTTGGCATCAAAATATCTTGCAGCTACACCCCCTCCACTTCACTCAACAACTTTCGTTTAACTTAAGCTCATGGGTCAATGACGATTCCTTCTGATCAGGTACGATCACATACCAAATAGTTAAGAGAATTTTTTATATGCCAATGTTAAATGGAAAAAACACACACTTCCTTATTTTTAAACTCCATTCCCATCTCTAACTACTCACCATTTAGGTTTGGTGTGTAGTTTCCAAAAACATTGACAGGTTCAACAACTTCCAACCATATATTTTACATATGAATCAATGGATTTGATAGACTAATCGGCTGGGGGTTTTGAGTATGGGTCGGCACACAAATGAATTCATCATTGTTACCAAATACATCCTCATGTCTAACTACATCATCTTCACCCTCTTCACTTACTTCCTCATTTGGAATGAAAGATTCATTATATTGTATTGGTCCTTCATCACTATGTTGACTCATTTCATACATGTGTGACTGCGACAACTGAGTCAAATATACTTGTTGCGACGATTGTACCTCATCCTGAAAACTAACATGTAACTCAATCGTGTTCAGGTGAATAAATGTCTTGTGACACTGAAATACTATTTGAATTTATTTTCGTGTTCAATCTTTGTCATTAGTTAAGAGATATTACTATCGTCTCCATAATTAATAGGTGTCGATAAATAATTTCATTAACACAACATTGCAATTTTATTCTATCCGATTTTTTAAATGATACAAATCAGATTTGCAATGAATATTAAATAACTTGTTTCTGTATTGTGAAATGAAAATTCAACATTAATATCAGTGAAAATTGACCCATTTTTAGTGAATGGTAGTAACTATATTTCTGTCAGCCATTGGAAAAATTGTAGTAGATGAAAACTTATGAGTTTATGAGATGAAAGAAACGCGCTGTGGAACACAAGGAAACATTGAAGAATACATAAGTTTTGCTTTGAGTTCAAATCATTTATTTTTCGGTAAGTCACAAACACAAAGCAACAAAAAGTTTAGGGTCCATTCACATTCTCAACTTGTTCCTATTCCATAAATTCTACTGTATTTGGAACGAGCCAAATTTTCCCATGTTGCAAAATTAGGTTGCCAAATTTTTGTTGGCTACCTTTGATAAGAGATTTTGATAACTCAAACAAATATAGTTAGAATTTGATTCGTTTGGCTACATTGTATAGGAATATGTGCAATGCAGATGTAATTGGAGTAGAGAGCATGGGAGGATGCATACTATTGCTTAGTGTTTGAGCATATACACGTATATCATTGATTTTCTCTGTTAGTAGTATCGTGCCAACACATTCTTATGCTTTGAGGTAATTTTAAATTTTAAATTGCAGTATATTACATGCATATTGAACTATATCAAAAATTAATAAATTTCTTTTTTTATATATGCAAGATGGTGCCACATGGAAGGGAAAATGTATTTTTTTCAACTTAACTTTTCTCTACGTTTTTTAAATTAGGTATTTATACACTAAAAGTATTATATTTCATGTATCAGTTTATATGGAGGCCATACATTCAATTCAAACAATGTGATTATGATGATAACTTGATTTGGAACGTGACAACATATGTTTCTATATTGTTGAAATGCATCAGACTGATATGGTCAAACTCCAATTTAACTTCGTACAACAAATTCTTGTTTCGCCAAGATGTTTTAAAGAACACTACGAGATGACCATGACAAGTTATGGAATCAAAATTTTATCGATTTGAACAAGGAAGAGCAAAAAGAGTGGAACAAAAGACGACACTTGATCTTGACAGACAACTTGTTAGATGGTGAGCAAAATCCAAACCTAGAATATATGACTTGGTTTAACTCAATTCCATTTACCTATGTTGATATCACATAATTTATAAGTGATCCTTGTCAATGTGGCTCCTCTTCAACATAAAAATATGTCCCGCCCATGCATCAAGAAATTTCCCAAGTCTACCATCACAATTTCCATCCCAAACTTCTTCTACAAGCAGTCCATATCCAAACACATACCTCAAACCGACCCAATCACGACAATCTTATGGCCACCTAATTCCACATATGTCAACACACACAAATATTCCACAAACATACCACCACACCCAAGAAATGCAACAAGAAACTAAAATTCTGATATTCAGATCACATATATCCTAAGAGATGTCGAGACACCGATCTCTGAACAACACACAATGAATAATATGAAACAATAGTGCAGAAAGTAAATAACACGCAGAATTGCTAACCCAGTTTGGTGTACAACAATACCTACTCTGGGGGCAACCAAACCAGGGACGAAGTCAACTAGATATTATAAATTTGTAGACCCACAACAAACTTTCACATAGTTTACAATCTACTCGCTTAATCACTATCCGTGTTTAACTTCTACCTAAGACTCACCTAGGTATGAGACCCTTCTCAAATCTCTTCTAGTCACAAAACAGTGACAAGAGCACAATTCAAAAAAATAACTTAGAAGACACACAATCATTCGATTCTTAAAAGTTTATGAATGATTGACAAAAGTTACAACTCAATAGAGACAGTCCTACTCTTCTATCAATGAGATATTAGAGAGGCTCACAATAAACAAAACAATCCTAATACATTCACTAAAAACTCAGTATTCAATCAACCCACATGAACCCTTAAAATCAAGTTTTGCAACGCTACACAATGCACAATATCTTCCACACATGTATTAGAGTTGAAGCCTTGTTGTTATAACCTTGAAAGGACTGGACATGGGCTTCAAAACACAGCTAATATGTTGCAGAAAATCAGTAGTAATTTTTTCATGATAATAAAGCTTCACATGACTTGTTTCCTAAAATGTCTCAATATTTAATGAAACAAATTAATCTTCTAACTGCATAAGCAATATCTGATTCTCCAGTCTTAGGCGCCACCTAGGATTACTTAATATTCCTAGACTATTCAGTAATTTAAAATAACTTAATCCAAACTGTAACAGATTAGATGTCCTATACTTCTGGTTAGGACATCGCATTCGACATGTTGAAACATCAAGTTGAATCATCTTATTCAACACATTTCTACTAAGTTAGTTTAACCAAAATTAATGCCAATTACAGAAACAGAGAAATAATAATCTCCCCCTTTGAATTTTTTTTGCTAAAACAACTAAATACCCCTTGCACATAACACATCACAAACACAAGTTTGAGAATAACTCAAACACATAAATATTATAGCTACAACATCAGAACTTTATAAGCTACTCACACAACATAGATTCAACTTCTCACCATGTCAAGACATCATGTCTGACATCTCTTCACAAAATCCTAAATAATTCCATTTCAGCACAACAAACCTAGGATGCACGAAGAAAGTCCTGAAGTCATTTGGTGTACATGAGGAAGAAGATAGCTGACGCTCACCCTTAATCCATAACGCTTTACTTGAAACGAAGGGATAACACTTCATCTCAGGTGGCATAAGAGAACCCTTAAGAACCAACTAAACATCCACCTGAACTATCCAGATGATGACTCTAGGGTGCAATCTACAACTCCGAGTAACTCAAACACAAGTCACAGTTGTGTTCATAACTCAGATCACAAGACACAAAATAAAATAAAACATAACTCAGAATCGAACATCCTATTCGACATCTTAATAAGTGACCTGTAAGAACCGACTCCAAACTTAAAAGAAGAACAGAACCAAAACCAGAATAAACCAGACCTTTCTCCCCCTTTTTAGCCAAAAATTGACAAAGATGACCACCACAAAACCATACTCAAATGATACTCACTCAAACCCGAACAAAATCCATACGAGCTATGTTAGAAGACAACCTAACCCACGATGAAAGAAGGAAACACCTGATCTCTTTAAATACCCGAGTTGATACTTAGGAATTAACGACCCTCGACTGTAACAATAGTCTTGGTCAAGGAGAACAGTATTTGAGAAAGATAATTACACCAACCATTGAGTGTACAACGTCCAAGTCAGTTTTGAATGCCTTTATTTACTCTGGACTAGTTCTCCTAAAACTGATAGTCCCAATAAGTGCACATGAATAGTAAAAAACACGTATCACACTTCCTCCTGACTTATACTTGATTACACTGTCCAACTTGTTAATCTCAGAAGAAACAATGTCCTGACATCCAGTCAAACATTGTCTACTTTTCCAAAGCAAACTTCTTCAGCCAACAGAAAGGATGTTTCACAAAGTTGTCCATAATCCACTAAAGACGCACATGTTATGAAGCATAATCATAATGCCTTCCACTGGACTCTAAGCATAGTCCTTTAAGATAAAAAAAAGAAACATACTAAGACATAATGTGAGACATTTTTTATTCACCAACCAAGCCATCTATTGAGTCTTACTTCGTATAGGAAGATGAATTCAACCAATCAACATCACATGACGAGAGCCATTAATCTCATGTCAAGGATAAGTAGTGCTCCTTCCAAAGTTAAACCCTCTAATTCAGACAAAATCACATGGAAGATTGCATACTCTTATAGTAGAGGACAATAACTTCACACTCTTGGTTCACTACACCTTGTTCTGCCACATTTCATGATGAATCACCTATACTAGATGCCTTCTTCACAAAAATGATCAACCATTCTCCCTCATTTTAGACAATTATTTCTCCCCTTAAGAAATCCCAAGACACAAGATAATCCAAAACAACTACCCGATATGAACTTTCCAATTTCACACATCAGGAACGATGTCATAGCATGTTGTGGGACATCATGCATATACACATGTTACCATAAGCGGTAGCAGCAGAAGCATATTATAGCCTTGGGAACCAGACAACCTTGATCATATTCAGGTGGTCTTCCACCTCTTTCCCCTATCAAATAACCTCATGCAATCCTTGAATTTTTCACAAGTTTCAGAAGTGTTACTTCTGATCTTTCTTGTCATCGCCTCAGACAAAGTCTTCTTCAAGTCAACTCTCTACAGAGATCCTTTGTTCCACCCTTTGACAGTTGTAACCACAATAACACAGAGGGAAGATATATACAATATTGCATTCCCCCTTATCAATAATTTCTATATGTAATACAGTGAGATAACTGACTTGGGTGTTTTGTGTTTTATCGCAATTGTTGTGGATAGCAAGAGTCACCACCGACTTTTCTTTTATCCAATAAAGGAAAGGGTGAAAAGAACAGGAAAGACCTTTTGAGAATTTTCTTGAGTTCGGGGGTAGGTTATGAAAAGGGGAGATATTAGCATCCTTTTCATCCATAGTTATCTACGGGCTCTTAGTTGGTAGCTCACTTTGAAACGCTTTTGTAAAAATGTGTTTGTATGGTTTTGAAAGTATTTTTGAAAAGTGCCTTCGTTTAGGAGAACTTTGTAATGATTCTCATCTCTATAAGAATGTATACAAAGTAGGATAGCTTAGAAATTTGTCGTAAGGGACTAAGATCGTTTATCGAAGGCAACATCAAAGGGTCATCAAGGGACTACGATATTTTAATCGAGGGTCTTTGCTAAAACATCCCACATTCGAGGGACATGACTGTTTTTTTCTAAGGCAACAAGTGTGGGTTAACCCTAGAGGTGAAAGTGTGAGAAGTGTATTATTTTTATGTAATTTGTCTTGAATTAGGGTTATCTATTTGTTTGATTTTAAGTCTTTCCATACAAACCCTAATTACTAGCAATAATACTGAAAGCGATAAATGACGGAAATTTAAAGTTCTATGCTATTGCACCATTTTAGGGGATGGGGGATACAAATTACAAATGAGGATAAAAGAAATTAAAATCTAATTACTATTACAATCATATTGAATAATACAGAATAAAATGTACAAGAATATAAAAATGATATAAAAGAAAAGAAAATTGTTTTTTTGGTTTTTGATGGAAAAAGTCTTAACCTAACTAGTTAAACTAAATTAAATGGAGAGAAGTTAATTAATTAATATCCTAAATTCTAAGTTGATTTAAAAGGAGCCAATTAAAATAAAACCTAAGTCTAAATCTATTTTAATTAATTTAAGAAAAGAAAAATGTTTTTGTTTTAGGGTTTTATGTTTGAAAGAAATTAAAGTAAAATAGAAATAAAATAATAACTTTGGTTTAAGTATTTAATAAAATATTTTTTTGTATTTTTAAATTGGAAAAGATAAAAATAAAAAATATTAAAAGGAAATAAAGAAAATAAAAATAAAAATTGAAATTGAAACTCAGGGGGGTTAAAAAGAAATATGGAAGGTTAGAAAGTAAAAGGATTAGGCCCAAAGTTTTTGTACAAGTCAGAAAATAAAACAAAAAAAAGAGAAATGGGTTGTGCGTTATGAGTGGGAGAGGGGGTGAGAAGAAATAAAATGGCAAGGCCCAGTGCTAGAAGGCCCAATGCGCGTTACCAAACAAAAAATAGAAACATGGAAAATGTTTGAAAAACAAAAGGTCTCGCTGGGGCTCGAACCCAGGACCTTATGGAGGTATGTGTTACGTGCGCGCTTCTTGCCACTGAGGTGGCTGTTTCATCCGATATAGAAAAATGTTACAATAAACTTAAGTTAAACTAAGTTCATGTTATCAACTTTATCTTCTTCCTCGTGTCAGCCAGAACTTCTGTAACTTATTCATCTCTCATCCATTCTCAAAAGTATCAACATCAAACTTGTTAGAAATTTCATCACGATTCCAAATATGTAACTAACTTAAGAAATGGATCAAACATGAGCATGAATTTTAAATGGTACCAAATCTAATCTAATTTTTTTAGAAAGTTCAAGCTTAAAATTCACACTACGCAGGAAATATTAATGAAAACTAAGGGAATGGCTGGCTTCAGGGCTATGATGTCTACATTTTTTATTCACAAAGGAACCATTAATGATGCTTGTATGAAGAGTTCAAAGTCAAGAAAACTTACCTTGAAACTGAAATTTATGTTTTGATTTAGAGCACCTTTCAAGGTGTTGTGATGATCTGGTTAGCTTTAGTGAACCTCCAGGAAGCTAATTCAATGATTAGTTTGGATTGAGGATGATTGAATCGTTTTGGAGAATTCAATGTGCAAAACCATATTTTTGGTTATATAGGATGGTGATGGAGGGGTTACAGTTCTAAAACAGGGACAAGGATGAACTATATTTGATGTATGGAAACTTTGAAAATGATTTTGAGGGAAAATGCACGATGGAAATGGAAGATACAAGTTCAAGGTCAGAACCTGCACAAAAATGGAGTTTGTGTGCAATTTCTGGCAAAAGGAAGTTTGGGAGAGCTTCATGGGTAATTCCTTTGTGTCCTAGGTTCCATAATAGTGCCTCAATTTATAGGAGAAGGTTTGGAGACTTGAGCTAGCCAGAATCACAAGATCACATGTTTTGGTTTCTTGACTTATTTTTGAAGAAAGCTTGACAAGCATTGTTCCAAGGCATGGTACTAGGATATCTAGAGTGGTTACAAGCTTTAAACTTGTTTATCATACTTTGTATATTGAGTGTGTGCTGAACAAACAAGTTAGAAGCTCAAGACAAGTTGACTTTGTGATTAAAGCAACTTTTCAAGAATATCAATGGTGCCTTTCTTCCCAAAATGGCAATGTAGCTTGGACAATGACTTAATTGCTTGGGAAATAGCTCAATATATTGTGTAAACATTAAATTAAGGAGTGAATCACAAGTTAGAAGCCTGAAAAGTGAGATTATGCAGCATAGGTTTGAGATTTGGTTGAATGTTCATCATCAAAATGACCTAAAAAATCAAGAATGAAACCTCAACTTCTTCTCTTCGATTCTCTTTGCTCAAGCATGATCTCTTCAATTTCTTGGACATTTTAGAAAGCTTGAAAAATTTTCTACAAACTTTATTTTTACCATTTTGACAAAATTATCTTGGAGCTTGGTGAAAATTGGCCAAGAAGTTAGGTCAAAAATCTACCTAAACTAGGTGAAAATTTCTCTAAGTGTTAAAGATAAAGTACATGACTTCATGGGCTTATAACTCAAAATCTAAGCATTTTTTGGATATGAGCCATCTGTTACAAATTCGTAGATATCATCAAGATATACAACTTTCATGTTGAAATTTTCTTTTGAATCATCTAGCATCTTGGTGAAAAATTGGTATGAAGTAATGAATTATCATGTACAAAAACACTTAGAAAAAATTAAGTCTTGAAAAGTTTGACTTTTTAAATTGAATTTTGACCTTCTTGATTTATTGATGATAAAGCTTCATATTTTGAATGTCTTGATGAATTATGATCTTTGAAACTCAAAATTTGACTAAAAAGTCAAAGTTTGACTTTTGGTGTATCAATTGACTTTTCATCTGCTGACCAAAAATCCAACTATTAATCCATTGCTTTTGAAAGATGATTTGAGCCATGAGATTATGTCAACATGTTGTATTTGAATCTTTGAGATTGTGCTTCAAGCCATTGGATCATGTATTAGGTCAAAAAGTCAATGGTCAGTCAATTACAGTCAAAACCCTAATTTTGACCATTTTGCCCTTTTGGTAAATTGAGTGCTTTTCTTGAGGAATTGTGATCAATACTTGATCAAATTATGAATATGCCCTTAAAACATTGATTTTGGCCAAAAATCATGAAGTTTGACTGTATGTTGACCACAGTTGACTTTTTACCCAATACAACTGATTTTCAGTTATCTGGTCAAGTGACTGAGCAAATATGTGATTCAAGAGTTGAAACTTGACATGAGTATTCTTGGAGTTCTATAATAATCCATTAAAGTCACTTGAGGCATTAGAAATACAGTTGTCCTTGTGAAAATCAAAACCCTAATTTGAGGCATAAGTGTTTAGGAGGTGGTTTGACCTGGTCAACACTTGTGCAAACTTGAGCCATTGGAGATCTTGTGAGAAAGGTCTTGAGAAAAGAGAGGGAAAATTTTGGGGTATAACAGCTGCCCCTGTTCAATCTTCTTAAACCCGAAGAGTTAGATTGGCGGGTCTGCCATTTGTGACTTGATGGTGGAAGATGATTGAACACTAGAGTGCCCAGAAATTTGCGCTCGTTTATGCACGAAGTAGTACTGTTGGTCGATGATCGGGAATGGGCTTAAAGATGCCATTTGGAGATATAATAAAGAGTTGTCGGAAATGTGATTATAGATGCCATCCATAGTAACTATTGGTAGAGATGGGGATAAGTATCAGAATAAATCTTCGGTAGATTTATACTGAAACAGTAGATGTCCTTCGCCTGTTTTTAAATGGAAAAAATAAATCTAAACTAGAAGAGGTATTTCGCTCGCTTGTCTTTAACTGGAAGAAATAAATCTAACCAGAAGATGTCTTTTGTTCGCTTGTCTTTAACTGGAAGAAATAAATCTAACCAGAAGAGGTATTTCGTTCGCCTGTCTTTAACTGGAAGAAAGTAAATCTAACCAGAAGAGGTCTTTTGTTTGTTAACCTGTCTTTAACTGGAAGAAAGTAAATCTAACCAGAAGATGTCTTTTGTTTGCCTGTCTTTAACTAGAAGAAATAAATCTAACCAGAAGAGGTCTTTCGTTCACCTATCTTTAACTGAAAGAAATAAATCTAACTAGAAGAGGTCTTTCGCTCGCTTGTCTTTAACTGGAAGAAATAAATCTAAACAAAAGAGGTCTCTTTTTTGCATGTCTTTAACTAGAAGAAGTAAATCTAACTAGAAGAGGTCTTTTGAAGAAACATGTTCTTTGTTTATGGGATTCATCTGTCGACTGATCTCTCTTGAAAAGGTAAAGAATTAGTTATATGCAATGTCATGATGCATGCACCGCGTAATGATGTTCTAAAAAATAAATGAGATTGTGCTATATGCGTTTTGTATGTATATGTCATGATGTATGAATATGTAATGTTATGAAATGTATCTTCGTCCGGGAAAATAAATTTATGACTAATGTTGGGGAGTTTTTAGGAATCTAAATCTCGGACTGCTGCATGAGATGAAGAGTATGTGTATCTTCACCCTTGTTTAGAGTGCTTCAACTAGGAAATCATGTTTGTTGTTTTGAGGAAAATCTATAGGGAATGTTGATTTCTGCTTGGGTAGTAGAATTCGGGAACCTTAGTTAACCATTACCCTACTGGGAAATTTGATTCTTATATACCCTGATTGGGGATACAAGAGATGGTTAAACTTCCGACTTGTCTGGGGAAAGTAAAGTTAACTGGTATATGGTCGGGTTCCAGGATTTGCAATAACTTTCTAGAGATAGCACCCACTCTACCGGGGAGAGGACTTTTTTCCGTTGATTTGTAGTAGTATGATGAATGAACTCAAGATGGGGAGATTGAAATCCATTGGGAAAATAAACCCTGTTGAGGAAGGTATTCTGAAGACCTTACTTGGGAAATGAATTCATCTGGGGAAGAACTTTTGCAAGGTTTCTTTCTCAGCTTTAGAAGACCAAACTCGGGTGGGGAAGAGAATTTACTGGAGATATATTGATTGGAACTCTGGATGGAGAATGCATGAATTCACTTTGCAGGGATAATCTCATTGAATTAAATATGTGGGGATACCCCAAATCCTTGAGTAAATGCTTATTATTGTTCTTGCGCATACATTTATTAACAGTTAACCATGTTCATATGCATATGTTCATTCAATTTTAGTCATTGGACGTTTTTTCACTCAAAACAAAAAAACAGTTTTCACTTCAAAGTATACTTGTATTGATAATCTGCCTATAAACAGGCGTTTTTGTATAGGGGGGTAGAGATCCTAGTAAGAGAAATTCGTCGAAAAATGAAAAGAATACAAAGTGAAAACAAAAATTGTATAGCCATGTAGAAGTGATCTTATTGGTTTCCAACTCCTCTATTACCCCTATGTCTTCGAACATCATCCTTTTCCGTGGAAAGAAGTTGATTGAATTGATCTTGTACCATTTAAACTTTCGACCTTGGTAATAAAGCTGGTTGTAGTGATCCAACGGGACATAGTCATATGCTTTAATCCTTAACTTTTGCCTCGACCTCCCTTTCAAGTTTTTAGTCCACGAGGATTCCCATTTTTTCCCAAGGTACCCTTTCAGGTTTTCGATTTACCGGGTATATAATCTTTTTTATATATCCCTAATTTTTTCCCGAACCCTTTTGGTTTTCTGGGATGCCCTTATTTTTTCCTAGGTATGTCAACCTAGCGGGTCATTCTTTATGCATAGTATTTTTTGACTATGTTTGTATTCACAGGATGCGGGAAATCTTCGTCGTCCATAATGGTTAGCATCATAGCACCACCAGAGAATAATTTCTTGACAATAAATGACCCTTCGTAAGTGGGAGTCCATTTTCCCCTGGGACCGCCTTGTGGTAAAATGATGCGTTTTATTACAAAGTCGCCAGCCTGGTATACTCGAGGTTTGATCTTTTTGTTGAATGCCTTGATTATACTCTTTTGATACATTTGACCATGACAAACAGCAACCAGTCTCTTTTTATCAATCAAGTTCAACTGATCCAACCTAGTCTGAATCCATTCGTCTTCGCCTAAATCTGCTTCTTTCATAATCCTCAGAGAAGGAATCTCAACTTCAACAGGAAGGACAACTTCCATGCCATAGAATAAAGAGAAAAGGGTTACCCCATTTGATGTTCGAGCCGAAGTACGGTAGCTGTGAAGAGAAAATGGTAGTATCTCATGCCATTCATTATAGGTCACCACCATCTTTTGCATAATCTTATTTATGTTTTTGTTGGCGGCTTCCACTATGCCATTCATCTTAGGTTTGTATGGAGAAGAATTGTGGTGTTTGATTTTGAACTACGTGTAGAGTTTAGTAATCATGGCATTGTTGAGGTTGGTTCCATTGTCAGTGATTATCCTTTCAAGGATGTCGTACCGACATATGAGGTATGCTTGATAACATTCTTAGTGACTGAGGAAAATGAAGCAGCTTCGACCCATTTCGTGAAGTAATCAATGGCGACGAGGATGAAACGATGTCCATTAGAGGCAGTGGGTTTGATATCTCCAATCATGTCAATGCCCCACATTGCAAATGGCCATTGAGAAGTCATGACATTCAAGGGTATTGGAGGCACATGAACCTTGTCGGCATAGATCTGACACTTATGGAAAGTCCTCGAGTGGTCGTGACAATTATTTTCCATAGTCGTCCAATAGTAACCAGCCCCCAGAATCTTCTTGGCCATAGTGTGTCCACTAGAGTGAGTTCTGAAGATGGCCTCATGCATATCCTCCATGATCTTTTTTGCTTCTTTCTTGTCCATACAACGGAGCAGAGTAGAATCATGGTTGTGCTTGTACAGGATCCCATTGCTCAGGAAGAATTTAGCTGAGAACCTTCACAGGAATTTCTTGTCGTTGATGGAAGCTACTTCAGGATACTCTTGTACTTCAAGATACCTCCTTACTTCATGATACCGAGGCTTCTCTTCATCAGTGTTGATCTCATAACAGTGTGCGGGTTCATCAAATATTTAAATAGTAATTATGGGAGCCTCGTTGTCCCAATTGACTTTGAACATGGACGACATTGTTGCTAAGGCATCTGCCAACTGATTTTCTTCCCTTGGGAAGTGTTCAAAGTTGACCTCCTTAATGCATGGGACCAAGGTTAACACAAGCTCTTTGTAGGGGATCAAATTAGGATGTTTGGTGTCCCATTCTCCTTTGACTTGACTTATTACTAGGGATGAATCTCTGTATACACTTAAGGACTTGATTCTTAAGTCAATTACAGCCTTTAGACCCAAGATGCATGCGTCATACTCAGACATGTTATTTGTACAATCAAATCAAAGCTTGGCAGTGAAAGGCGTATGAAAACCTTTGGGGGAAATGATCACAACACCAATTATGTTACCCAATGCATTTGAAGCTCCATCAAAAACCATAGTCTATCAGGATCCTTGCTCAGGTCCTTCATACGGTCCATGCTTTTCACAGTCGGTTATCAGCATGATATTCTCGTCCGAGAATTCAAATTTCATGGATTGGTAATCATAAATAACTTGATTGGCCAAATGATCCGCCATCACACTTCCCTTGATTTATTTTTTTGTAGTGTAATGGATATCATATTTAGTCAAGATAATTTTCCATCTAGCTTCTCAAAGATATACTTGATGGGATCCATCTTAGAAATCAATAAGGTAGTATGAGTCAACATATACTGTTTTAACCAGCGAACAACCCATGCCAAAGCACATCAAGTTTTCTCGAGCAGTGAATACCTGGTTTCACAGTCAATGAACTTTTTGCTAAAGTAGTATATTGCATGCCCTTTTCGGCCAAACTCGTCATGTTAACCCAACACACACACCCATTGAATTCTCTAATACAATCAAGTACATAATAAAAGGTCTTCCTTCAACTGGAGGCATCGGGATTGGAGGTTCTTGTAAGTATTCTTTGATCTTGTCAAAAGCTGCTTGGCAGTCGTCATTCCATCTGACTACTTGATCTTTCTTCAACAGTTTGAAGATTTTCTCATAGGTAGCAGTTAAGTGAGATATGAATCGAGCAATGTAGTTGAGTCGACCTAAGAAACCCCTGACCTCCTTCTCGATACAGGGATCTGGAATTTCTTGTATGGCTTTAACTTTCACGGGATCGACTTTAATACCTTTTCCACTGACGACAAACCCTAGGAGTTTTCCAGATCTTACCCCAAAGGTGCACTTGTTGGGATTCAACCTTAGCTTGTGTAAATGATCAAGGTGTTATTCCTTGGTATGTAACCTTGCAATCATATCATCCACGTAGAATTTTATCTCATGATGGATCATGTCATGAAATAGAGCTACCATAGCTCATTGATAGGTTGCCCATGCATTCTTCAAACCGAAAGGTATGAACTTGTAACAAAAGGTGCCCCACTGTGAGACAAAAATGGTCTTCTCCATGTCTTCGGGAGCCATTTTGATCTGATTGTAACCGGAGAAACCATCCATTAAGGAGAACACTTTATGCTGAGCAGTATTGTCGACCAAGACGTCAATATGTGGTAGCGGGAAATTATCTTTGGGGCTTGCCCTATTCAAATCCCTATAGTCCATACACATACAGACTTTTCCATCTTTCTTAGGCACCGGGACCACATTTGCAACCCACTGTAGATATGACGTTACTACTAGAAAACCTACATTGAATTGCTTCATTACCTCAGCTTTTATTTTCTCAGACATATCTGGCCGCATGCGACAAACTTTTTGCTTCACTGGAGGACAACCTTCCTTCATTGGTAGACGGTGAACTACGATATTAGTATCAAGTCCTGGAATATCTTCTTATGACCAAGAGAACACTTCAGCATAATCGTGTAACATCTGGACCAATCTTCTCTTGACACCGTCTTCCAAGTTGGCACCAATCTTGGCTTCCCTCTTGTCTTCCTCAGTACTTAGGTTGATCACTTCAACTGGTTCTTCGTGCGGTTGAATGGCCTTTTCCTCTTGTATCAGAAGTCTGGCGAGTTCCCCAAGTATTTCACAATCTTCCTCTCCTTCGTCTTCGGCTTGATAGATTGGATTTTCGAAGTCATGGATGGCAATAGTAGAGTCGTTGTCAATGAGATCTGGAGTGGATGTGGATCTACAAATGTGTGTATGTGTGCATGTAAAGTCACATGTCTATTTTTACAAATGTAATAAAGTAAAGAAAGACAATGGGCACAAAATTTGAATGCAAAATAGTCTAATGTTTTTCATTAAAATGAGCATATGGCATATGAAAATGACAAACCCTTAACAAATGAACCACTGTGCCCCGGGAAAGGCACATGGCTTAAAGTCATTGTTTTAATGGAAATTACAGACAAAGTTCTCAAAGTAATAAAAACAGTAAATGGCAATTACTCCTGGTTGAAGGAGATTGGGATAAAGGCCTTGGTCTTCCAGTTGTTGAGCCCTCCGTCAACAGTCAGGTAGATCCAATCATCAAAGTCACAATCATTATCAGAGTCTTCAAGGGAATTAATCTCATGGTTACTAATGCGGAGAGGTGGTCCCTATGCGAGCACGTCGAACCTCCTTTTGAGCTTTGGAAGTGAAGCCCAACCCAAATTTGTCTGACTTGAAAGGGAAATCAAGAATTTGTCCCCAAATGGTGCAACCTCCTTCTTCAATAACAGCACATGCATCTTTGAGAGAAGCCATCCTTGGTGTTTCTTTAGCAGCTTTGGGAGTGTCAAGAGTGGCCTTGGCAACACCAACCATGGGAGAGACCACTTCAAAGGCTTGACAATGAGTTTCAATGAACTCGCCATCCATTTCAACATATTTGAATGAATTTAGATGACTAATCATAAACTCTTCTTCACCACAGATGGTAACAATTTTCCCCTTGACCGAATATTTCAACTTTTGATGTAGTATGGAAGTCACCGCATTTGCCCCATGAATCCATGGGCGTCCAAGCAGGCATGAATAAGCAGGATGGATATCCATCACATAGAATGTTGAGTTGACGACTTGAGACCCAACTTTGATAAGGAAATCAACTTCCCCATGAACCATCTTCTTTGATCCATCAAAAGCTCTCACCACGATGTCACTAGGCTTTAGCACCAAACCTTTGCAATCCAAACTACCTAGAGCTCCTTTTGGTAAGACATTGAGAGAAGATCCAGTATCTACTAATACATGTGCCAGGGTAGTGCATTGCATTCTATTGAGATGTAGAGAGCTTTGTTGTGATTCTTCCCCATCGGGATCAAATCTACATCAGAGAACCCTAAACCGTTATCGGCAGTCAAGCTAGCTACACAATTTTCAAATTTTTCGGTCGTAGTTTCTTGAGGAACGTGTGCATTTTTCAAGAATTTTATCAATGCTTAAGCATGCGCATCGGAGCATAGCAACAAAGATAGTATAGAAATATTTGAGGGTGTTTGCCCCAACTGTTCCACTATCTTGTAATCATTTTTATTGATAATTATCAAAATCTCCTCCATCTCTTGGGTAGATGGTTCCTCAGTGATAGTATCTTTTGCGGGGTCCTCTGTCAAGGCAGGCTCAATCATCTTTTCCTTTCCCCTAGTATCAGTACTAGGTTTGTTAACAGTAATACGAATGGGTGTAGTTGTCGTTGTCGGAGGTGAAATCTTTGGAGAGAAGATCCACCCCGTCCTAGTAACTTTACTTGATCTAGCACTGTTTGTAATGTCAGCAGTTTCATCTTCATCAATCCAGGAATCTTGTTTGATACCATGGTAATATATTTCTGCCCCATAATTCCAGAGCAGAGCCTTATCAGAAGAATAGGGGACTGGCCCCGGTGTGGTGATTATTATTGGAGCTATTCTTGGTTCAACATGAATCCTAATAGGACCTTTGGACGTGATACTAATGGGTTTGCTTGAGATAGTAATGATGGATACGTCTTTAACTTATTGAGATACAACTTTGGTCAAACTTTTCACAGATGGAGTTCTTTCAAATAGAATCTCATGGCTATCCATCGGGTGTTGGACACCTTTCTTCAACCATTCACAACCATTAATTTTCACAACACAACGACAATAATCTTTAAGGCAGCCAAAGAATACCCCAGCTTTCAGAAAATTCTCTTTAACAATCTTCAAAGGAGTGGTCAAATCTTTGACGAAGGAAACAAAAGAGGAGTCTTCAATAGAATTGACACCCTTACCATGATTTGGCATAGGTGCGGTGATCACATTGGGATTTGGCGGAAGGTCGAATTCAATTGTATTGTTATCAATAAGGTCTTGGATTTTGCATTCCATCCCCAACAATGATCAGTGTCATGTCCGGGACTATTGGAGTGGTAAGCACATTTGGCATTCGGGTTATATTTTGGTGATGAAACATTAGGATTTGAAGGGGGATCTCTCAATGTTACCAAATTAGCTTTCAATAGGTGTTGCAGAGCTTGGGATAGTGACATGTTGATTCTGGTAAATTGTCTTCTCGGGATGTCAGGTCTTTGTTGATTAGCTTGTTATTGTGGTCTTTGAGTAGAAGTTGGATTGGATATTAGAACTGCATTTACTGACTGACGGTGGTCCTTCCTAGAATGGCTTCTTGACCTATACACAACATTAGTCTCTTTTTTACCAATAAATGGCTTTTTTCACAGCATTTGAGATGGAGGCCATGGGTATCTTCCCGCTTTTAATCCCACTTTCAACCCTCTCACCAATCAAGATCAATTCAGTGAATCCAAATGATAAACTTCCAATCTGTAAGTTGAAAAATGGTCCATTCAATGTTCCCATAAACATGTCTACCAACTCTCTATCAGTTAAAGGTGGTTGCACCCCGCCAGCCAGGTCTCTCCATTTTTGAGCGTATTCTTTGAAGCCCTCGTTGGAGCCCATGGTCATTCCTTGTAATTGCACCCTAGTCGGCACAAGATCAGCGTAATATTGATATTGGCGGTAAAAGGCAGTAGCCAAATCCTTCCAAGTATGGATGTTAGTCCCTTCTAATTGGTAAAACCACTCCAACTGCGTCCCAGCTAGACTTTCTTGAAAATGTGCACCCACAGTTTCTTATCAGTGATATGCGACTGAATTTTGCGGACGTAAGATCTTAGGTGAAGCTTTGGACATGAGACACCATCGTACTCGGCAAAAACGGGGAACTTGAATTTGTGGGGAATGACTACCCTAGGAACCAAACCCAAGTCACCAAAGTCCAAGCCAGGCACATCTTGGATTTCCATAGATTTCAATCTGTCTTTTAGTTGCTTATATTTGTTGTCGGCCGGTGGATATTGCTCATCAAAATAATCTTCGTCTTTAGAGATTTGATTGTTTCCACCCCCAGCACAAGTTCTCCTAGCATCTTCATCTTGATACTCATCCTCTTCGGAGGAGTCTTCTTCAAATTGAACTTGTCGGACGGGGCCTTTGAATCTTTTCCCCATGTTGATTACAACTTTCTTCTTGGTCTTCTTCTCCGTGACAAGAAGTGTCATCATTTCTTGCTGCCCCTTTGCTAAGTTAAGCAGAGTTTCTTGGAATTTAGAGTGTTGAGTCTGCAAGTCCTTGACAGTTTTCTCGAGATCCATCTTATACTGAAATAAACAGTAAAAAGATGAGGAAACATGTGTCGGAAGACTTTCTTATGATATGATGCATGTTATGCAAATGCAATGTTTTCAAGGATTTTATGGAATTTAAATTTGCTAGACAAAGATAAGACAACAAGCATTAATTGCATTAAAAAGTTCATGAATTACAAATGCCTCTTGGGCTTACAAAAGTTACAAAATAAACTCCTAAAACAAAAAATAAAGGCTCAAGTTTCCCATGGGTGCATCCTCTTTGGTGCAATGTAAGCATTCAGGCTTTGCTCTTCATGAAGTTGCCTCGTGAGCTCCAAAGCCTTCTTCTCGCTTGCATAGAACTGTGCTTCAAAGGTGTCCCGTTCTCCTTTGAGTTGAATCCATGATCTTTATAATTCCTCAAATTCGGTAGGCATGTTAGGATGAAGAAGAATGTAAGGGGTGTCTCCCTTAGCAATGGGATCCACAAACACAGGTAGGATGGCTAAGTAAGGCATCATGAGGCTTTGAGCATGAGTTCGTACCCACTTGAGGTAAGGCTCAAGAAGGATGGATTTTTTATGCCCCAGATTCTTGCTATCAACCTTACTTACCATACCCCAAGCTTGCAAAAACCTTTGATGATAACCTTGGTGATCGTTCTCATAGTCGAAAATAATACCTTGAATGAGTGCATCGTAGGGACCATCTCTTCGAGCATAGCCAAACTGTCATAGGGCTAATGAAGAATTATAAGTGATACCCCCCCTAATGCCCAAGAGTTGAACATTAGGGAACTCCCCACAACAGTAAATAATAATATTGTCTTCTTGAGATCGAGAGCACCAATGGATATTGGAATGGGTGAGTGACATCAACCTTTGAGACCACCGTAAGCCTTGCTCATTCTTCAAAACTGATCGAGGAAGGTCGAAATAAACCACCTAGACAGCAAATTAAAGAAGCACATAAGAGTTCCTCGTTTCTTTATAGTGCGGGTATGAAGAGAGTGCAAAATGTCTCGAAGCAATGTAGGCACAGGATTGGGGTAAGGAAAATTTTGACGGAATTCACATCTATGAGTTGGTCCAGGTTAGGTAATAATACCAAACCATAGATTAGAAGATCCAAAACTTCTTCAAAAGCTTGCAAATCCATTGCTTCCCAAAATAACATAGCCTTCTCCATCAAGAACTTAGCCAAAAAAGCCTTTGACCCCACTTCTCGTCTCCCAATTGGCTACAATATTTGAACTCTTCAAATGCAAAGCCTTGGCAATAACTTCAGGCTTTGGAGTTTCCTCTAAACCGGTGAATGGTATTTGATCAAGCACATGCACTCCTAGAAGTTGAGAGAATTCTTCCATTATGAACACTAGTTGATAGTCGGGAAATATGAAGCAATGATGCATAGGATCAAAGAACTGAAAAAGCACCTCCAACATGTCTTTATCAAATCTTGAGGTAGCCAGGTTGAGACGTCGACCATATATTTTGGTGAATATATAATTTTCAGGAACTCTTGACGCTAACTCCTTGAGTTAAGGAGGTACCCTTACGAAGTTGGCTCGGATGGTATTTCTACGAGTGAAAGTCATGTCCTATAAAACAGAACAAAGATAAATTCCTAAATCCTTGAAATCGTTAGTGAGAATGCTTCTGATGTTATGATGTTTATGATGTCATGAATAATTAATCACAAACAAAGCACACAATTAACTTAGGTGTAGGCTTGCATGGGTTTCATAGGTAAGTACCCTCTTGAAGTTTAGTTGGTTCAACTAGTCCTAGAAAGTAATCGGGTTCTAGGGAATCTCAATATCATCGATATTTCTTCATCGGGCATTATTTCAACGCAAGCCTCTTTATTGGCGACCGAAATATCCCGAAAGTCTGATCTCAATGAACGTAGCATCGAGTATCAACCAACTTTGGATTGCACCAAAATTGGCTACCTCGCTACTTCCTAATGGCCAAGTTGTTCAATTAAAGGTTCTACGGTCAGTTAGTGCTTCATGACACCACACAACGGCCCCGTATTCTCCTTGACTGGACTCAAGGGACACCGGTACCAACAAAGGTGTCACATTAACGTAGCCATCGCTTCAACCATGTCGGTATTATGCTCAGTCCCCATGATCTATTGCTACTTACCAAAAAATTCCCCTAGATCTGGGTAGAGGATCTATACAGAATCCAAGCATAACCCATAATGTAAAGCAAGCAAGTCAAACAATTAAAGCATTTAAAGGTGATCTAATTTCTAAAGTAACCCCACTTTAAAAAAAATCCTCAGCAGAGTCTCCAGTTCTGTAATACGGTGGGAAAACTGACTTGGGTGTTTTGCATTTTATCGCAATTGTTGTGAATAGAAAGAGTCGCCACCAACTTTTCTTTTATCCAATAAAGGAAAGGGTGAAAAGAACAGGAAAGACCTTTTGAGAATTTTCTTGAATTCGGGGGGTAGGTTATGAAAAGGGAAGGTGTTAGCACTCTTTTCATCCATAGTTATCTACGGGCTCTTAGTTTCTAGCTCACTTTGAAATGCTTTTATAAAAATGTGTTTGTGTGGTTTTGAAATTATTTTTGAAAATTGCCTTCATTTAAGCGAACTTTGTAATGATTCTCGTCTCTATAAGAATGTATACAAAGTGTGGACACTTGAAAATAATTCATGGAAAGTGTTGGTGTGTTTGAAAGATGTTTTGTTTTGAAATGTTTGTGAGCAAGCAACTACGAGCATTCTACCTACTCAAAAGAAAGTCTTTGTTCTTTTCCTCCTCCTTTAGTTAGTGCTTGTCTACTAATGTTTGTTAGAGAATCCTTATCATTGGATGTGAAGGGACATACGTGAGTTATCGTACAGTCATAGAAGGCAACATTGTAGGATACCTTAGCAATTTGTCATAAGGGACTAAGATCGTTTACCGAAGGCAACATCGAAGGGTCATCGAAGGACTGCGATCTTTTAATCGAGAGTCTTTGCTAAAACATCCCACATTCAAGGGACATTGTTGTTTTATTCTAAGGCAACAAGTGTAGGTTAACCCTCGGGGTGAAAGTGTACGAAGTGTATTGTTTTCATGTAATTTATCTTGAATTAGGGTTATCTATTTTTTTGGTTTTAAGTCTTTCCCTACAAACCCTAATTACTAGAAATAATATTGAAAGTGATAAATGACAGAAATTTAAAGTTCTACGCTATTACATCATTTTAGGGGATGAGGGATACAAATTACGAATGAGGATGAAAGCAATTAAAACCTAATTACTATTACAACCATATTGAATAATACAAAATAAAATGTACAAGAATATAAAGATGATATAAAAGAAAAGAAAAAAAATGTGGTTTTTTATGGGAAAAGTCTTACCTAACTAGTTAAACTAAATTAAATGGAGAGAAGTTAATTAATTAAATTCCTAAAAATTCTAAGTTGATTTAAAAGGAGCCAATTAAAATAAAACCTAAGTCTAAATCTATTTTAATTAATTTAAGAAAAGAAAAATATTTTTGTTTTAGGGTTTTATGTTTGAAAGAAATTAAAGTAAAATAGAAATAAAATAATAACTTTGGTTTAAGTATTTAATAAAATTTTTTTTGTATTTTTATATTGGAAATGATTAAAAAAAATATTAAAAGGAAATAAAGAAAATAAAAATAAAAATTGAAATTGAAAGTCAGTGGGGGTTAAAAAGAAATATGGAAGGTTAGAAAGTAAAAGGATTAGGCCCAAAGTTTTTGTACAAGTCAGAAAATAAAACCAAAAAAAAGAGAAATGGGTTGTGTGGTATGAGTGGGAGAGGGGGTGAGAAGAAATAAAATGGAAAGGCCCAATGCTGGAAGGCCCAATGCGCGTTACCAAACAAAAAATAGAAACATGGAAAATGTTTGAAAAACAAAAGGTATCGTTGGGGCTCGAACCCAAGACCTTATAGAGGTATGCCTTACGCGCGTGTTTCCTGCCACTGAGGTGGTTGTTTCATCTGGTATAGGAACATGTTGCAATAAACTTAAAATAAACTAAGTTCATGTTATCAACTTCATCTTCTTCCTCGCGTCAGCTAGAACTTCTGCAACTTATTCATCTCATCCATTCTCAAAAGTATCAACATCAAACTTCTTAGAAATTTTACCACGATTCAAATATGTAACTAACTTAAGCAATGTATCAAAGATGAACACGGATTTTAAATGGTATCAAATCTGACCTAATTTTTTCAGAAATTTCAAGCTTAAAATTCACACTACTCAGTCAATATAAATGAAAACTAAGGGCATGGTTGGCTTCAGAGCTATGATGTCTACATTTTTTATTCACAAAGTAACCATTAATGATGCTTGTATGAAGAGTTCAAAGACAAGAAAACTTACCTTTAAACTGAAATTCATGTTTTGATTTAGAGCACCTTTCAAGGTGTTGTGATGATTTTGTTTGCTTCAGTGAACCTCCAGGAAGCTAATGTAATGATTAGTTTGGATTAAGGATGGCTGAATCGTGTTGGAGAAGTCAATGTGAAGCACCCTATTTTTGGTTATGGAAGATGGTGATAGAGGTGTTACAGTTCCGAAACAGGGACAGGGATGAACTATATTTGATGTATGGAAACTTTGAAAATGATTTTGAAGGAAAACACACGATGCAAATGGAAGATACAAGTTCAAGGTCAGAACCTGCACACAAATGGAGTTTGTGCAATTTCTGGCTAGAGGGAGCTTGGGAGAGTTTTAGGGGTCGTTGCTTTGTGTCCTAGGTTGCATAATAGTGCCTCAATTTATAGGAGAAGGTTTGGAGACTTGAGCTGGCCAGAATCACAAGATCACATGTTTTGGTTTCTTGACTTGTTTTTGAAGAAAGCTTGACAACATTGTTCCAAGGCATGGTACAAGGCTATCTAGAGTGGTTACAATCTTTAAACATGTTTGAGATTTGGTTGAATGTTCATCATCAAAATGACCTAAAAAATCAAGAATGAAACTTCAACTTCTTCTCTTCGATTCTCTTTGCTCAAGCATGATCTCTTCAAGTTCTTGGACATTTTAGAAAGCTTGAAACATTGTGAAAAACCTTCATGTTAACCATTTTGATAAAATCATCTTGGATCTTGGTGAAAATTTTCCAAGAAGTTAGGTAAAAAATCTGCCTAAACTAGGTGAAAATTTCTCTAAGTGTTTAAGACAAAGTGCATGACTTCATGGGCTTATAACTCAAAATCTAAGGATTTTTTGGATATGATCCCTCTAATACAAAGTTGCATATATCATCAAGATCTACAACTTTCCTGTTGAAATTTTATTTTGAATCATCTAGCATCTTGGTGAAAAATTGGTACGAAGTAGTGAAATTATCATGTACAAAAACACTTAGAAAAATTTATAAGTCTTGAAAAGTTTGACTTTTCAAATTGACTTTTGATGTGTCTGCGATCGACTTAATGTCTGACGGTATCTTAACTGCAAGCGCACAGCCTATCGCGGTAGTAATAAAAGATTGTCGAATCCACATGGACTTTGTAATCACGCTAGTGTTGTAAAACAGGTTGGTTTAGCTAAGGCGGAAATTGTCACGTTGGTTTTTGGAAGATTAAGGAAGGTAAATTAATTGATTTTAAAGTAATTATAAAATGAAATGGTCGGTATGCAATAGAGTCGACCTAAAGGATCTAATCGGACCTAGGCATATAAGGATGGTCAACTTGGTTTATCTGTAGAATTAATCAGTTTAAAAACCCTCAACTCACACTTTCATGGTCTTATCTCGGATTATACGTCTAAAGCCCTATACCTGCTTTCGCTAGCCTATAAGTGTTTAGAAGTATCTTTTGGAAACTTAATTAATTCTAATTTGGTTTAAAGCGCTTTCACTGTATTTAAATCAAATGCCTAACTTTAGCTATCTGGTTAAAAACCTCACACTTTCGTGGTCTCGATCTAACCTATTTACTCTTCTTACTTTCGTAACAAAGATTTTATTATTAAGCATAAAAAGTTATAACCAGAGTTAAGTTGATTAAAGTTTTATCCTAAGTTTGATAGATGCCTAATGTCTCTTACTATCCCATACCGACACTAAAGGTTTAGCTAGCCATAGAAATTATAATGAACATACTGTAAATAAAAACAAACAAATATAAATTGGACATTATAAATAATAAATTAAACATGCATTAATTAATTAATAAAAAGGAATGTAATACAATTTGCAAAATAGAAACCTGACAGTAAAGCCAATACTTCAATCCTTCTTCCACAAATCGGAAACTCGGACTTGGTATCGGGAATATGGAAAATTCTGAAGCTTGAATGATAAATCCTAAACTATAATAATAATTCCCTAATGTTGGAAATTATTATTTGGACAGTGGAATTAAAAGAATGGAAATAAACAAATGCTGAAAAATAACAACGGAAGTAATACTGGTTTTGATTTTGGCAGAGCTTCGGCACAAGTAAGTTGTAATAAACTCTGTACTTCTAACGTTGAATGTTGAGGTATTTATAGAAGAATAAAATCTGGCAGTTGGTTTGAAAACTTGTAACTAAGCTTTCCTTGAAAATCTCCAAAAATGTAGGAACGTGAGTAGTTGAGGAAGAAGTGGTGAACGTGGAGTTTGACTGGAGAGAAATAAGGAGTTTGGAAACTCCTTCTGTTATGCTTTGCCATGTTCTGCACTCTTCAATTTACTGATATATGTGTTACGTTCGTTACATGAGCGTTACGAGCAGCTTTGGTCTCTCCCCGTGTTACGGTCGTGGCCACTGTGTTACGGTCGTAACACTCTTCAAGATGGCTTACGGTCGTGGCAGCTGCATTACGACCGTCACAGCTACAAAAATGCAGTTCTTTGACAGATTTATCTTTTTCTTCTGTTCTTTCGATGCTTTCTTGCATTGTTTCATGTTTTCTTCTATTTTGAGCTGAGTTATGAATACCTGCAAAAAGTAATGACAAACTCTAAATATTCGGGAATTAATCGGGTCAAAATAATACAGAACGTGCGAATTTCATAGAAAATAAACGATACGATTTCGTGTTATCAACTTTTGACCTTCTTGATTTCTTGATGATCAAGCTTCATATTTTGAATGTCTTGATGAATTGTGATTTTGAAATTCAAATTTTGACTAAAAAGTCAAAGTTTGACTTTTGGTGTATCAATTTACTTTTCATCAACTGACCAAAAATCCAACTATTAATCCATTACTTTTGAAAGATGATTTGAGCCATGAGATTAGGTCAACATGTTGTATTTGAATCTTTGAGATTGTGATTCGAGCCATTGGATCATGTATTAGGTAAAAAAGTCAATGGTTAGTCAATTACAGTCAAAACCCTAATTTTGACCATTTTGCCCTTTTGGTAAATTGAGTGCTTTTCTTGAGGAATTATGATCAATACTTGATCAAATGATGAATAGGCCCTTAAAATGTTGATGTTGGCCAAAAATAATGAAGTTTGACTGTAGGTTGACCATAATTTACTTTTTACCCAATACAACTGATTTTCAGTCATCTGGTCAATTGACTGGGCGAAATTGTGATTCAAGACTTGAAACTTGACATGAGTACTCTTGGAGGTTGTGATATGGTGGCAGAACCGGACTGTTAATACTGATTTGCATTTTGCATTTTTTTGTTCTCAAAATGTCGCGGTAAGAAAGAGTCACCACCGAATTTTATTTTATCCAATCGGAAAGGAAAAAAGCACAGAAAAATTCCTTTTTCGAGATTTTGAGTACGTCGGGTAGATTATAGAAAGGGAAGGTATTAGCACCCTTTCTATCCGTGGTTTTCCACGGGCTCTTAGGTACTTGCTCACCATTTTAAAAATTTCTTCCGTGTTTGTGTGTTTTAAAAAGTTTTTGTTTTACTTCGTTTTAACCCTTGTATTAGTCCTCAAGAGTGTTACGAAGTGTTTTTGAAAACTTTGTTTGGAAAAGTGTAAGTGTAAAAAAGTTTGTTTTTGGGCAAGTACCTACTAGCATCTACCTACTCGAAAATGGATGATTTATGTTCTTGTTTCCTTTAGACAACGATATCCTACTATTAAAGAGTAGGTAGCACCATCGTTGGAGTTATAAGGGTTAATTCGAAAGGGACGTACGATCACTAAAGCAATGTTAGGACGTCTTAGTAATAACCCTAGTGTCTTAAGATCATATTCGAGGCAACATTTCTGAGGTAACCTTTCTGAGGCAACATTTCCGAGGCAACATTTCTGAACGGGACATTTGATCTTTGTTTAGACAAGAGGGCAACCACTAAAACACCCTATACTTAATGATCGTTTACCGAAGGCAATCGAAGTGAGAGTATACCCCAGGAGTGCGCATGTGCGAGTGACTTGATTTCAGTTCTTATCTTTGCACATTAGGGTTTGCTAGCCATTTTAAATTGTCATGCAATCTTGTCATACAATCCTATTAACATACATCTAACAGTTAATATTTGGCAAGAAATAAAATGAGGAAAAGTAAAATTACGCTATTACAAGGCTTCGGGGTAGGGGATTAATTACATAGCCAAAAACCCGTAAAACAATAAAATCCTAATTAAACTATTACATACCATGAGCAGTTACATTAATATCGCAAAAAATAGTAAACGCGCGCGATGAATGAAGAACGAGAAAAAATTAGGGTTTTGACCCCGTCTAAACCTAATTGAAAGAAAAATCTTTTTTTTTTGTTTTTGATTATTTTGAGAAAATAAGGTTTTAATTGGATAAGTACGAACCTAATTACTAATTAATTTAAATTAAGAAAAAAATAATTAATTTAACTATTTTTGTATTTTTGTTATTTTATGGAAGGAAATAAAAATTAAATCAAGAACAACCTAATTTTATAATTTAATTTTAATTATTTGCAAAAAAAAAGTTAGAATTAAACCTAAATTAAAAACTAATATGAAATTGATTTTGATAAAATAAAATAAAACCTAAATTTTAAATTGGTGAAATTGATTTTATGATTTTTATAAAAAAAAGAATTTAATTTTGTGTTAGAAAATAATCAAATAACGAAATTAAATAAAAGAAAGAAATAGAAAGGAAATTAGAATGGGCCTGGTGCTTGAGCAAAAGGGGGTTTTGAATTGCAATTTCTGAGCCCAATAGCGCCTAGCCCATGTTGACTTTCCAAATCATGTGTTGCAAGCTTGACTAGGCCTATGATGGACCTCCAAAGGATGGCCCTTGGACCTAGCTTATTGATGACCTGGATGATGAGATATTGGTGATGCACGGTGGATGCCTTGGATGCTTGTACACCTGATCATGTAAAAGAAAATAATATTGAACAAATATGGGGACCTGGGGATCAAACCCAAGCCCTTTGGCTTTTCCCAACGCACGCTGACCATCTGAGCTGGCTTGTTTTCTTGTATGAATAATAATAAACAAGCAATATATGGAAAAACAACATAACATAATACAAAACGCATGAATTTTGGATTATCCAGTCAGGGAAGGCCACGTTATCATCTTCTTCCCCCCTCTGTTGCTAAAAGTTCTGCAACTTTTACCTACGATCAAAGGGTGTAGGTATAACTCTGGGCTTCTACAAAATCCTGTACAAGCATGATAATACACAACAATGGTACCAATCAACTCGTGGCAACCTCACGAGCATCATGGTACCCTTGTCCATGGCCAATTGTACTTGTAAAGAAAAACCCCAAAAATGAGCCAAGAACCCTAACTATGGCATCTTGCTCTACAGTTAATGAAAATGCAATTAAGTATTACCATTAGCTTGCAAATGATTCAAGGATTCAGAATATGAAAATAAATCATGCTAAAAGTGACAGAATTGTGATATTCGATTTCAAGAAAGCATGGATGTCGTGAGATGCTTACAGTGCAATTCTGGGCATTAGGAGGCTTGTTAATGATTGTAAAAGGATCCTAGAATGTCCAGGAAGTGATTTGTGTGACTGGAATGGCTTGAGGAAGCCTGGAACTGAGAAAACAGTTTGCAACTTTTCTTGAGTTTTTGCAATTCTGATTTCTGTTTTACACGCCTCCAATCCCCTTGCTTTTGATCTGCACTTGTTCTATATGTACCCTATAATGAATTAGGTTACAAATTTGCTTCAAATCTTTTTCAATTAAGATGATTGAATCATGATTTGATTCTTATGCAAATCTTTCCAAATCAAGCCAAATCCAATCTTTTTGTATCCAAATGAAGCTTGCATGATTTGATTCTCTTTCCAGCTGTATAACAGGCCTAAACATGCATAAAATCTCAAGCTTGGATTAGTTTTGATATTTTTCATGATTTTATTTTGATTTTATTTGATTTAATTGAAATAAAATTCAAATAAATGGAAAAAAATAAAATAATGATAAATGGGAAGGATCATGGGTCGTGGGTCATGTCACAAACTCAATGAAAACATAAAAATTTGGGCCCATTTGACAAAAATTGCAATTTAAGACACATTTGACTTTTGGCAATTTTGCAAAAAAGGTCAACTTTGTCAATGCATAACTTCTTCAATTTTGACCTTAGAGATGTGTTCTTGGACTTTTTAGAAAGCTTAGGATCTCCTATAAGCAACCCTTTTGGTATCATCTCAATTGAGTCTTCCATGTTCATGTATGAAGCTTTGACAAAAAAAGTGTTTTTGTTGACTTTTCAAAATGACCTATAATGTCCAAATTCATATCTTCTTGTGAGTGCATATTTTGAACTTGGGAGCTGATGATGAATTGTAGGTAATTACATCCTCTTCAAAATGAGCTTTAGATGGGTCATTTTTTATAAAGTATGCGAAAGTTATGCTTGGTCAAAGTTGAGTTGACTTTTCCTACAAAACCCTGATTTAGCAACTTTTGGGTTTTGATGAATTGTGAGCAATCCTTGAGGAATCATGATCAACCCTTGATCAAATGATGAATAAAACTTCAAAATGAGGATGTTGACCAAAAATCTTGAAGTTTGACTGCATGTGGGCCACAGTTGACTTTTGCCCTAGCATAGTCGATTTTCAGACCTTTGAGCAATTGACTGAGCAAACTTCCTCTGCAAGGCTTGAAACTTGACATGGATGATCTTGAGAACATATTAGGAAAATGGTGAGAATTTGGGATCCTTTGGACTCAAGTACCTTGATGCAAACTGAAACCCTAATTTGAGGTAGACTGCTTTAGGAGAGGGTTTGTCTGGTCAACCCTTGGACTTCCTTGAGCAATTTGAGGACCTCACTTGAAATGTATTGAAAAATATGGGAGGGAAAATTTTGGGGTACAACAGAGGTCTATAATGATCCATGAAAGTCACTTGAGGCATTAGAAATCCAGTTTTCCTTGTGAAAATCAAAACCCTAATTTGAGGCATCAGTGTTTAGGAGGTGGTTTGACCTGGTCAACACTTGTGCAAACTTGAGCCATTGGAGATCTTGTGAGAAAGGTCTTGAGAAAAGAGAGGGAAAATTTTGGGGTAAAATACTATAAATCCTCAAAAACTTCAATTCCATTTGACTTTTCTTTGATAGAGTTCATCAAGGTAGATTTTGAAAAATCATAAGCAACTATACCACCATATCTCTTTCTACCAAAATTGTCAACCTGCTTAGGTTCCACTAGTGCCGTATGAAAGGTTTATAACCTCTTATAAGGAATTTGATGATGCACATTTGGAAGTGACATCATGGTTTTATTCCTTATTTCATATTAACCACATATTTTGTCTTCCTTCATTTTTAGCTTTGGAATACCTAGGGTTGATTCCTTTGATTGGACTTTATTCATACCTTTCCGGAGTAACTGGTCAAGTTTTTTATGAAGTAACTCCATCTTAACTTCTTTTGGAATAAAGCATGTGGATAAGCAATTTGTTTCTTGAGTAATCCACAAGTAACAATTATCTTTTGATCAGACTCCCTTCATGATAACTTCATCCTTCTCATTAGTTACCAGACATTCAGAGCTGTAGCGGCAAAAATGTTAACACTAAGCCGTTGGATTGACTTAACTCACAAAATATCAATGAAGTCGCCACCACACTTTATTTTATCCAAAGGACTAAGAAAAGAGTGAATAAAACCTAAAGTAAATAATATATCAAGGTACGGGGGTTGGTTATGCAAAGGGAAGGTATTAGCACCCTAAACATCTATGATACTCCGTAGAAACCTCTTTGAAAATATGTGTATTTTGGATATAAAGAGTGTATACAAAAATAGATGATGGAGATGAGAAAAGAAATATTTTTACAAATTTTTCCTCCACCTCCGTTGCAAACCTTTTGTGCCTACACACCCCCTTCGTGCAATATAGGATCAGGGTACTTGTAGTTCACCTCAATAATTTTAAAACACATATATGTTGGTTAATTTAAAGAGAATAGACATCTCGTCATATCCGAGTGAAAAACATGCGTACTACCTACAATTATGAGAAATGGGCATTTGCATTATATCAATGGAGGATATAACTTGGATTTTAAATCCATCACTCAACATCCAAGTGGAAAATGGCTCGTTTCACTATATATTGTAGAAGTATAAAAGCTTGCATCACTACAAGAGTCAAATCTTTCAGAAAAGTTTTAAAGTAAAAAAGCCAAAGTGGAAAAATGGTTTTGGATGAGGATAATGACTTTTAATCTTGTAAAAAGATGTCAAAGTATGATTAAATTGGTTAAGGGTTTGATTAAGAAAAAGAGTTTTGAAAATGCATGGACCTAAGTCCAAGTTTATTATGAAAGCGGTCCATGTTTGGAAAACAAGAAGAGTTTAAAAAGGAGGGAGAAGATTTTTGAATTAAAGAAGATAAGAGGAGATGAAGGGACTATCCTATGTACACAAAGTAAAATCTAAGGAAAAGAATGGTCTAACCAACAAGAAGTCAACACTTGACATAAGAAGTCAATGTAAAATTCTCATCCTTTGGATTGAAACCATGCAAGCATAATACTAAACCTCAAATGAATACCAAGCTTCAAATGAATTAGCTTCAGATGAATTAAGAACCAAGCAAAGTCTTCAGAAGAATTGAGCAGAGTAATAATTGTATACAAAAGAATTCTCAATCATAGACAAAGCATGAAAATCAGAATAACCTGCACACACAAAAAATTCAAACCAATTCCTTGGAGTAAACCCCAAGGACTTCAGAATAACTTCACAAAATTATCATCTCAAGATCATAAAGTTTCAAGGTCTCGAGAGTTTCTAATCTTAAGTCTCAGGAATCCACAACTCCACTGTGCTAGGGATAGTAACTAGATAGTCCAAATAACCTTAAAGCTTTTAATGTTCAAGGTTATTATTAAGTGTATTAAAAAGGGAAAACAAAGCTCAAGTGAGCAAAGGTAAAATAACAGAAAGTAAATGCTCAAGTGAGCAAAGATAAAATAACCAAAAGTAAATGCTCAAGTGAGCAAAAGAAAAATAGCATGAAAATAAAACCAAAAAATGTGGACCATCTGATCATTGTCAAAACGCATTAGTAATCAGATCCAAGGGACCTGGCACGTTGTGCATGTTATGGTCATTAGTGAATAAAGGATTATATCTTAATAAAAATCAGAAAATATAAAATAAAACCAAAAAAATGTGGACCTTTTGATCAATGTCAAAACGTGTTAGTAATCAGATCCAAGGGACCTGGCGCATTGTGCGTGTTATGGTCATTAGTGAGAAACACACATGATTCAATTTAAATCGAGTCAATCAAAATAAAACAATTCTCACGCTATCATTGGTTGAAGAACGAAACGTAGGTCGTCTTCAACCTTCTGACGCCTATAAATTGGGATTACATGAGATTTTTCAAACGGAAATTTTTGAAGCTCATAGTGGTATCTTTGATTCGTCTCTTCCAGACGATCCTAACCATATCCTTGCAAAAAAATTCTTTAAATTACAGCTTAGTTGATTTGGCAAAAACCAGAGAAAAATTGGAAAATGAAACTTAAAAATAAATTATCAGTTCTCAATGAAAACAAAAACCAAAAGAAGTATAAGACTCAAAGGAAGAAGGACTACAACTTGGTAACTTGTTTGGATCTATTTGGTTGAGAAAACAACCTAAACGAAGTTCAAAATATGAGCTTTGAAACTGAACTTCTGTAGTTTGATTTATGGCCCGAATTTCTTGGTTTAGGTGATGAAGAGTTTGCATAATAATTGAGATAAAAGAATCAAAAGATAATTTGAAGAGAGAAGGTTGAAATTGTGAAATGGATTTTTCAAATTTCAAGCTTCGAGTGAGACTTTGGCTGGGTGATTATGGTTGTCTAAAGCTTGGGCAATGGATGGAGAATGATCCTTTATTTATAAGACAATGAATGATCCTTTACAATGTGCCAAGAAAGACTTCGTTTGGATAATTGAGCACAAAGTTATGTTCATTTGAAATCGTGAAAAACAAACTGATCTTGGTACTTAGAAAAAATTCTAAGTGTTGAGCTTCAAAATTACCTATAATTTTCTTCAAAGTTACAAGCCCTTCTACACAAAATTAGCTCTTGATTCTTGAAAATGAAATGGAATGGCCCCTTCAAATTGAATTATGGAATTGAGATCACTCAAAAATCATAAAAATTGAGAGAGTTATGGCCTTTGGAAGATGATGAAATTTTCTTTTGAAATCCATGGATGACCTATAATCTTCTCAATTCTTTAAGGACTTTCCAAGAATTTTCAAGCCTTGCACCTTGAAACAAATTCGTAGTAGACATCCTCAAGTTTATTGTGGGAAAATAGTAAGCTCAAGGAGATATAAAATGATCAAGTTAAGGTCCTTTGAAGTCACTTTAGAGAATTTAAGAGCTTTTTCAAAGGACTTGTAATCTTCTTCCAACTTTAATGATCTTCCACCCAAAATTGACCTTAGATCCTTGAAGAGAAGTTGTTAAGGACACTTTAAAGAGAATCATGACTTTGGAATCAACTCAAAATCTCAAAAATTAAGCAAGATATGGTCTTTGGAAGTCAACTCACCCTTGCTCAGAGAGTACAAAAGTGACTTATAACCCCTTTCAACTTTTGATGATTTTCCTTGCACAATTGGATCTTGTCTTATGAAGAGAAGTTATTGTAGATGATGATAAGAATCCATATAAAATATAACCACTTCAAAATATTGGAAATTGAGATATTTATGCACTTGTGATCAAAGAATCAAGGAATTGTCCAATTAGTTCAAACTACTTGAATTAGCTTTGCATTCTTTTAACTTTCCTTGCAAACTAAAGCATGATGAATCCCATTGTACCTTGCAATGATGTTATTTTGAAGCACACTTAATGATGGAGCTTATATTCCAATGAAACTTGTTGAAATAAGGCATGGAAATAAAAACATGAATCTTCTTGATGGATCCAACCATTCTCTTTGAGATAAGTTTGGTCTAAATGAAATTGAGAGTACTCTTTAGACCAAATAATTTTAATGCCATGCCCATAGCCTTGAACTTTAAGCTTTTGAAATCCATTGAATAACCAATTGGATGATGACCATACTTCAAAACCCTATGTTAGATGGTGAGATGGATGTAATTGTGTCAACACCTATAATATAAACATCTAAGGAAACATATATACACACTTTGAGGTTAGATAAGAATAAGATACACATATACAAGATACACAATTTAAGGTGCTTGGTGATCCCTCAAGAGCAAACTTAAAGATAGGAGAGAGTAGAAGAGATAACCAATCCATATGTGTGATCTTGATGCATTTTGATGATATGAGATGATGAGGGATCTTAGGGGGGAAATTGGGGTATAACAGCTGCCCTTATTTAAGTGTCTTCGATCCGGAGACACGAAGTTAAAAGCATCGTCTCGACGCGATTGAAGATACTTAAATATAACACAAACCATATTTTTATCCCTAAGATGCCATTCAATGCCTATGTTTATGAATGTAAAATAAGAATTCCACATGGGAAACAAAACACCACTGGGAAAGTGAAAATGATACGGATAGACTAAAAATGGGAGTTCAAACAGGAAAATAAATCACTGGAGAAAAACACGACTCTGGGGGTAACTATGAATAGGCAAAGCCAACATCACAATTAAGGAAACGAGATGCAAAGTAATAATTTTAATGGGGAAATGCTTATTAATTTGGGAAACAAGCTAAAAAGGAGGTAATGTTTTTAAGAAAGGATTACCAACTCGATTGGGGAAATAAATTTAACTCCGTTGAAGAAAAATCAACTCCGTTGGGGAAAAGAGGACTCAGCTCTACTGGGGTAAAGCCAAAAGAGGAGACAAAGTAACATCAACTTAATAAATGAGGAAAAAGCAATGGATAACAATGACTAACATATAACGGTAAACTACCCACTCATAGAGGAGGTAGAAAAAAGAGAGCAATATCGACTTATAGGGAATAGTAAACTATCAACACGAAGTATGAGGGTAGAAAACAATAGAATAATACTAGCTTACAGGAAGAAATAAACTTCTTCTTTAACCAAGGCATTCTACCTGGAAAGGGTAATAAACTGTTGTAAGAATCTTCCAACAAACTATCTTTTTCATATTGAAAAGACGGCCAATCCTCCACAACAAACTATCTCCCATAACAAAGAGACCACCATCCATCGGAGTACATTAAATCTCGACAACGAACTATCTCCCATAATAAAGAGATCACCATCCATCATAGTAAATCACATCTCAACAACGAACTATCTCCCATAACAAATAGGCCACCATCCATTGGAGTACATCAAATCTCAACAAAGAACTATCCCTCATGACGAAGAGACCATCATCCGTTGGAGTTCATCAAATCTCAAAAAAAAACTATCTCCCATAATAAAGAGACCACCATCCATTGGAGTACATCAAATCTCAACAATGAACTATCCCCCATAACAAAGAGACCACCATCCATTGGAGTACATTAAATCTCAACAATGAACTATCTCCCATAACAAAGAGACCACCATCCATTGGAGTACATCAAATCTTAAAAACAGACTATCCTCTATAACGAGGAGACCACCATCCATTGGAGTAGTTCAAATCTCATCAACGAACTATCTCCCATAATAAAGAGACCACCATCCATTGGAGTAAATCAAATCTCAACAATGAACTATCCCCATAACAAAGAGACCACCATCCATTGCAGTAAATTAAAATAACCTTCTCTAGGAACTAACAGACTTACTTGGGAAGTACATGTTGCTTAAATAAAGAGACCACCACTGGCTGTTATGAGAAGGAGCTGCAATAACGCTGCTGGGAAATAAGTTTTGACTTCCTGGGGAAATACAAACATATTCCTATTGAGGAGATAAAGTTCTCACATGAAAAATAAATGCACATTCTCAATCTAAGCTCCACAGCCTAGAGAGATCAGTAACATTGTTGTCGGGGACCACAAATTCCAACCAAAGGTAAACCGGCATGAAATAGTCAACCAAGACACCTCCCAATAAGGAATAAAATCAATTGGGGATTAATTCCATCCATATGATGAGCTGGGGAGGAAGACTGAAGCAAAATTCTTCCACGAGAAACAAGCTCAGTGGGGAAATAGAAAGGATATACACTTTCTGCTTAAGGTTGACATTCTATTGGAGAGAGATAATACGCTCTGTAAAGAGGATAAAATATCAACTGAAACATCAATGAATACAAATAAGCAATTGAAATTCTGGTACATCAGACTCAGATGTCCTACAAGGATGTCGAGACATCTGATCTGACATAAACACACAGGAAAGATAAAACATTACTGAAAAGATAAAGAACACGCCAGAATTGTTTACCCAGTTCAGTGTACAACAACACCTACTCTGAGGGCTACCAAGCCAGGAATGAAGTCCACTATCAGTAGTATCAATTTGCAGACCCTTCAACCAACTCACCCATTGACGATCTACGCACTTAATCACTACCCAATGACCCTTCTACCTAGGTCCTCCCTAGATATGGAATATCCCCATCCCACTTCCAATCATCGCAATGATGTCTAGCAGTCAACACCTCAGTCACTGCATTGATAGCCCTTCACCAAAATTCTGATCACACAAATAGACAGTTTGAAAGACACACTTCCATGACAACCTAGATAAGTATCCAAGCCAAACTCCATTGTTTTTATCTCCGCTCCTAACTAAGAACACATCCTGGAGTTGCTTCATAGCTTCCTCCAAGTATAATACACCTCTCACCTATAGGATTTGAGGTGAACTTGGTAACCTTCCCATAACCCGAGAGGTTTACCTTGACAAACCCTAGAATTATACATCTTGAGCCGTATCTTATCTGGGTTACAAACCCTTCTATTTATAACCTGTTACCCAACTGGTTTTGGGCCTTCAATCACAGCAAATCAGTTGTAACAAACTGCAGAAACTTCTGCCCCAAGAAAGGTCTTCAATCTTTACTTTCCTAAATAATATCCTTATTTAGAAAGTCTTCATTCTCCTTGATTTCTGATTGAATTTTCTGGACCTTTAAATATGCGCCACATAGGATGCATAATATTCTCCTGAATATTATGCTTATGTTAAGAACAAACTGAATCTCATTAATCCAGCTCAGCAGGTGTGATGTCAAGACATCTTCTTTGACATGTTGTTCTAGTTGTTGAAAAAGTTTAACACAACATGTTCTGACATTGTAATAGGACTTCTTGTCGTACCTGTTCTTATATATCATATTCAACACTACAGTATTGCTGCTATTATTTGTTTTACAAAAGTTAAGCCAATCCTAAAACAAGAGAACTAACAATCTCCCCTTTTGGCAAATTTTGGCTAAAACAAATAATCTAAAAACAATTGCAATCTAGGAGATTACAATAATTCAGAAGCTATTGCGCACAATAATAGATCTTCAGTTGAAAATGATGTCTCAACATCTTGTTAGACATCTTCTTTGCAGCACTTTGAAGAACTCAATTGCATCAGCACCAACGAACATCAGTTTCAGGATAAAAGGAAGGAAGGTCCTGAAGTTTGGTTGATACACACGATGAAGAAGATAACAGAAGAAAACTTGTACTCCCCCTCAATTCAGGAACATCTTCTAAACATAGAAGACCAATGGTGGAATAAGAGAACTCTCAATAACTCCTTAAGACCAAATCAACCACCGCCCCTGATAACTCAGAACACATGTCACAATTGTGTTTATAACTCAGATCACAGGTCACAAACATATGTCACTGAAATATGATCGAACATATTATTTTGACCTATGTGAACATTAATAATAACCACCACTTATGGAATCAGCGGCATCTGAGCTAAACCCGTCTCCCCCTTTTTAGCCAAAACTCGACAAATGAGACCTTCACAATACCAGAACCAAGCACAACTTACCTAAACCCAAATAAAAGCCATAATAATTATGGACCCAAGGAGCTCACGGGGTTACAGAGATACGAAGAACTCTCTATAAATAACTGGGATTTTCACTTGGAAAGTAACAATACTAGATTGTAGCATCAATCTTGGTCAAAAGAAATGATATTTGAGGAGGAAACTTCAAATATCAATGTGCACCGTCCATATTGGATTTGAATGCTATAGCTACTTCACATGCATAGTCAGAAAAAAATTTCTCCTCCTGTTTACAGCCACATGTTTGAACACATATGCCACTCCACCCTATGTTAACCATGCAGGAACATGTTCTGTATAATGTCCTGACACTTAGTCAGACATTGTCTTCTTATTTTAGTGATCAACGCATCTTCTCCCACCAATCAGGGATGCTTCACCAGATTACCCACTTGTTCATACTGGATTCTAAGTGTTCTTATTTCACTTAGACTTAGTGACACATACTAAGATATCAAAATATCACATTTGTGACACCTCTTCATAATATAGACCCTTAAGGAGTCTTTTTGAAATCTATAGAGAAAAATAAATTCTCCCAGACTTCCCATTAAACTTCTAAGAGATATGTGAACTTCTGATCTTCACCAAGCTTCTCATAGAAACAACCATGTCTTGTTAAGTTTATCCATGACTTCATAGTGTCACAACATATTGTTTCGACATCATTTCCTCATAGAACCTGAATAGTATTCTGGCTTGATAATACATGTGTCATTGCAACAATAATTTACAGATATCAACATGACTCCCTTTGTCATTAGTAACTAATGCTCCAACTGAAGGTGAAGACTATATGAGAAACTTCAGCACTTCATGCATATTCTAAACCTTGACTCCCTCAGTAGAGTCATAACAGAGTCATATATTCTCACTCCTTGAGAATACTTCAAAGAACCCTGACTTCTTCACAACACAAGGATACATTTTATCATTGTCTTATCATAACCACACTCTGTATCATGACCTTTTGAATAGGTAAGATTTCATGCATACTAGGTGTGAAGTCACTCACAAACTCTAAAAACTCTTAGTTTCTCCACATCACCAACCTTTTTCTGGAATGATTTTCAGCAAAAATACCCATTAAGTATTTGTTAGTAGCCTTCTTCCTTTATATCCACTAGTAGTTGCTGATACTAGTGGAGTCTTCAACGAAATAGTCATGCATTCATCAAGCAAGCTACTGTAGACAGGATTAGACTCTCCATAGTCAGAAATGCCACTTATCACAATAATGCTTAAGTACCCAACTTCACATGAACAATCCCAAGAATTAAACAAAATAGCCATCAATAATCATGATGTTAAGACATCATGTGGTACATCAAGTTCATAATACAGAACATGATCAAACTAGTTCTCAATCATCTAAAGAAATCATTGTGCATAGAAATCCTTTAAGAAGCTCCCATTAGAACATACAGTCGGTGCACAGGTTCCTGTATGTTTTAATTTTGGTTTGCAGTAATGGATTTGCACACCTAATTATCAGTCACATCTAACTCACAATAATTATCTTCAGACCTGCCCAGATAACAATTGATAACAGCAAGGGAAAATTCAACACAAACACTTTCCTATATTCCTTACTTCTGTGATTAGCACAATCCAGCAAAAGAAATCATCTCCATAATCTCTTTGCACTCTAGTGCACCTGCTCCCAATTCTCTTTCAAGGGAAATTGTTCTTTGAAACATATATTTCCACTTTTCAGCATTCCCAATAGAATGGAAGGAAATGTTGTCAAGAGGAGCATCAGGCACCCTGATAGAAGGTTTCTTGCTTGTAGACTTCTTCAAAGAAGAGATGTCCTGAACATCATCCTTATCATCATCTGAGGAGCTATCAGGTCTAAATTTTCTTTTGTTGAAGGGAGGAATTTCTTTACTCCAGGGCTTTGGGGGACTATACATAGTCTTCTTCTTGATACTCTTGGCAGAGGATGTGACATCTCCTAACAATCAGCAGGATAGTCTTATTTATCCCTTTCACTGCTGCAGAGAAAGATAAATTCTCGTAGAACTAACACATCCTCTTGGAGAAGGATGGTATACTCTAGCAACATTTGGCTAGAGTCTTCAGAGACTCATAAGGACATAAACAGCTACATCTTGTAGAAACATGTCTCGGTATGTTATCCAACATCATCCTCATAGGAGGGCAATAACTTTAAACGCTTGAACATTACAAGCTCCAAACAAAACTAATTAGTCCACTGACTCCTTCTGTCATGGACAATCCAAAATTTCATTATGGAGAAAACACAACACTAAGCACCCACTAGTTCATTGGGAATAGCTCCAAGGACACCTGATTCATGCCCTTGCACCTCCACACATATTATCATGACTATTTGGAAGGCTAAGATGTCATGTAACCATAGTATAAAAGCAACTTCCAACCATTTCTTAGTGTGCTTAAAATCTTTACTAAGATTCAGACTCTCCAACAGAAGGAGTACCCCTTAACCAATGTGCTGATTAAATCCTCCTTCTGCAAATTACTAGTATTTGCTTACACTAGTAAGGTCTTCAAACCAAGACAATAGTTATACATTAATTGAGTATACTTCTTGTTGTACCCCAAAATTTTCCCTCCCATATTCCTCAAGACATGTCAAGAATAATCTTCAAGTTGCTCAAGTTGGCTCAAGGGTTGGACAGTCAAATCAACTCCTAAGGCAGTCAATTCAAAATTAGGGTTTTGTGTTGCATCAAGGTCCTCAAATCCAAATGACCTCAAGTGCACCCCAATTTCTTAACATGTTCTTAAGTTCATCCATGCCAAATTTCAAGCCTTGCAGAGGAAGTTTGGCCAGTCAATTGCTCAAGAGGTCCAAAAATCGACTGTGCTAGGGCAAAAGTCAACTGTGGCCTACAAATAGTTAAACCTCAAGATTTTTTGTCAACATTCTCATTTTAAAGTATAATTCATCATTTTATCAAGGGTTGATCATGATTCATCAAGGATTGCTCAAAATTCATCAAGATTCAAAAGTTACTAAATTAGGGTTTTGCAAGAAAAGTCAACTCAACTTTGACCAAGCATAACTTTATCATACTTTATGATAAATGACCCATCCAAATCTCATTTTGAAGAATATGAAATTTCCTACAATCCATCTTCACACCCCAAGATCAAGAAATGCTCTCACAAAAAGTTATAAATTTGGACATTATAGGTCATTTTTGAAAGTCAACGAAAAACACCTTTTTTGCCAAAGCTTATAACTTGAGCATGGAACATCAAAATGAGATGAGACCAAAAGGGTTGGTTAGAGGACATCTCAAGGTTTCTAAAAAAGTCCAAGAACACCTCCAAAAGTTCAAAATTGAAGAAGTTATGCATTGTTGAAGTTGGGCATTTTTTCCAAAATTGCCAAAAGTCAACTAACCTCAAAACTCCAATTTTTGACAAAAGGGCCCACCTTTTTCCACTTGATTTGGTCTTTTCATGTCACACACGTGTACCATCTTTAATTTCATGACCAAACATTTATTTTTCAATTTTATTTAATTTTTATTGATTTAATTCATTTTAAATTTATATTAATTCAAATAAAATCCAAAAATTAATGAAATGGTATCTTTGTGATTTGTACAGCTTGCATATATCATATAACACCTAATCAAATTCGTATCTTGGCTTTTTGTGCACAAAAAATCAGATCTTGCCTATATTTGGAAACATGGTTATGGTGATCAAAATTAAATCCTAACTCTTCAATACACCAAGATATTGGCCCATGTTTTGACCTAGAATCATTCCATTATATGCAAGCAAGCCTCACAAACCTAAGATACGCACAAAACTCTATGGAAACGGCCAGAACAATTTTGCAAAAAAGCTTGAAAAGTGTGAAATCTAAAACCACATTGGAGGCAAATTCAGACCAAAAGCAAAACGTAGCGCCCTTGTCTGATATCCTGTGAAGCTGTAGGGATCAAAACCAAGCATTTTCATCGTCTATAACGCGCTGTAAGTCATCCTGAACATAGCCCTGTACACGAGTTTGTAACCTTGAATTCTTGCGTTTTCTTGCCAAAATATTGATATATTTGTGATCCTTGCATAATTTCCAAGCATTCTGCATTATTTGATTTTATTTTCGTGACCTCTAATCCCATATCCAGAACCTAGGGTTCTTGTGTTTGTTTTTGGGCTTTTTGTATACAGGAAAAATCAAGGTGAATAATGGCCATGGATGAGTTCAGGGGAGGGAGACGAATCTAATGATGATCGTAACTTGTATTGTTGTGACCTAGGATGGATTTTGGAGACGTCCCACGAAACTTCCTGCGGATGGAAATCCGCAGGTAAATAACCAGGCCTTTGTGAAGAAGACGATGGCGTGTCCTAGTGCCATTGGTCTATTCAAAACATTAGCGCGTTTTTTTATTATTTCTAGGCTTGACATTTTGTTTTTCATATAATATTTGTTGTCTATCCCAATAACAAGAAACATCAATAGCTCAGCTGGCAAGGCGTTAGTAGGTGGCACCATTGGGACCTGGGTTCGAATCCCAGGTCCCCCAAGACTTTGTTATATTTTTCCTTCAGGTATTCAGGCGCAGCATCCCAAGCGTGGACTACCATAGGTCCTCAGATCCCAGTGTGCCAAGTGTCTTCAAGCTAGACCCAAAGGCCAGAATCATTGATCCATCATGGATTCAAGTCAATGCACGCATAGGCAATCTGAAAGGTCAACAAGGGCCAGCGTTCTGGGCTTGGCATTATGCTGATCATACTCCCAATTCAAGCCCAACACCCCCCAAAGTTTGCTTATATTTTTATTTCTTTTCATTATTTTTTTATTGCTTTTTATTATTATTATTAAAAACTAATTAATTAACAAACTAACCCTTTTTCATAAAAAAATCAGAAATCATAAAAAATATTATTTTCATCACTAATTTTATTATTTATTTTTTGTAAATAAACCAATAATTAATTTATTTAGTTTTAATTAGGTTCAATTTTAATATATTTTGCATTAAACTAAAATCAACATAGAATTAGGGTTTTTAATATTTGTTAACCATTTTTTATTTCCTTAATTAAAATAAAACTCAAAAATATTTTCTTTTTAATTAATTAATTCAAATTATTAATCTAGACTTAATTTTTAATTCAAAAAAATAACAAAAAAATATGTTTTATTTGATAAAAAGCATCAAAACCCCAGGACGCTCCGATTCAATTTTCCTCGCACGTATTATCTTTGATCTATATTTGTGTATTTGCTCTGAGGATGTAATAGTTTTAACTTAGGATTTTATTTACCGCTTTTATTTACTTTTCGCAATTTAATTTTCAAGGGTTTGTTTTTGGCGATGTAAATACCCGATGCCTTGTAATAGCTTAGATTTATTTTCCGCAATTTATATTCTGCAACTATTAAATGTTAGATGTTTGAATAATAGGTTATGCATGACAAGATAAATATTTAACTTAAAATCAACAAGTAGCTCACCATTGACATGTTGAAAGATAACATAACTGAAAAACAATACACTCGCACATGCCACTCTTAGGGTACGCCTCACTTGGTTGCCTCGAACGTGGTCATTGAGTATAGGAAGTTTTAGAGGTCGCCCTCTTGTCCAAAGATCATAGTTGCCTCGAAACGGTTGCCTCGGATAAAATGATCTAAGACATTAGGGTTACCTCTAAGGCGTCCTAACATTGCTTTAGTGACCACACGTCCCTTAATCGAATTGACCCGAAAACTCCAACGACGATGCTTCCTACTCCTCAATAGTGGGATAGCATTGTCTAAAGGACACTTGTACAGATTAATTCCTTTTTGAGTAGGTAGATGTTCTTAAGTACTTGCTCCTTTTAAAACTAAAACAAAACTTTTCGCACTTACACAACTTTCAAGCAAAAACTTCTTTCAAATCCACAAACACAAAGAAAAGCAAACTTTTGAAAACACAACGAGCAAGTACCTAAGAGCCCGTGGATAACCACGGATAGAAAGGGTGCTAACACCTTCCCTTTCTATAATCTACCTCCCAAACCCGAGAAATATCTCAAAAAGGAATTTTTCTGTGCTTTTGTCCTTTCCTTGTTGGATAAAATAAAAGACGGTGGCGAATCTTGCTTACCGCGAAATTTTATGAAAACAAACACAAACGTGAACCAGCATTCCAAAACAGTCAGTTCTCATTCCCACCGATCACACTTCTCCTTCAATCAGAATCTCTTTATTCAACACCATAGACAGAACTACCACTAATGAGTGTGGAGTTTGAATATTGAGATTCATAGTTCCAATTATCTTTAATGGACTATCATCAAAAATGATGTTCTAATATCATTTGAGACATCAGCAACATTACCAGAGAGCTTATCTGCTTTGGTTCTAGAAACATCATCCAAGGGACTTATTTCCATCCATGCCCTCTAACAAACTCCACATTCTTACAAGAGGATCTCACATGGACTCATCTTCAGATTAACCACACAACAAAAATATTCTCTCACTATATTTTGTAGTAAGTTTCTCACACTAGGTAAAACTGACAGCTTTCTTCTTCACACCTGTGATACTTGTTGAATCTTCGACAAGACATCCAATTGTGGCAGCCAAAACATTCCAAGTTAGGTTAGTGACATGACCTTAAGCTTAACCCTTGGAGAAAACAAAATATACTAGCTTCTCCTGACTAGAACCACATAGACCTAACAAGGGCATAGACAGCTACACCTAGTAGCCACAGGTCACAACATGTTACCTGTAATTTTCACAAGCTTGAATTACATGCAAGATTCATAACTACTACAATAATAACCATAGATAGGTTCTAAGCTCCCCCTATCATGGACAAACAAGGATTCTGCTGAGGATGAACACTTGGACACCAGAGGATAAACAAGATACTTCACGCACTCACTAAAACATATTAACACTCTTGTGAAAATAACTCATCCTGAATCTGATATACCAACTCCAAGTCTTCGGACTTTTACAAGGTTATGTCTGATACATGTCCCTACATAACCATACAAATATCCATATCTCATTGGATAGCCAACATATCGTGAACATATACTTGGACATCATACAAACACAATCCCTCAAATAGTTTATTTTAAGCATACTTGCAATAGAGGAAAACCACCTTCTTCATATTCCTTTGTTCTAACAATCACTATCAATTGCTGGTACTAGTAAAGTATTCAACATAGTAGTTATGTAGTCACTAAGCATACTACTAAGGAAAAGATTAGGATCTGTATCTTCTAGTCCACAAAGTTGGAACTCCTTCTTTTGACAACCATGTTGATCATCAATCTTCCATAATCATAATCTCAAACCTTCCTTTACAAAATGATGTTACAACATTATTTAGGACATCAACATTTCTTCACAGATCCCAATAATTCAGTTCTTGATTTAACAACCAAAGAGATTATTAATCTTGTAGGTATTTTTAAGAAAAGATCACAAAAGATTACATCTTCTACAACTCATTTAGGTTGATACAGCCACCTGAACACTATAGACAGAAATAAAATCTCAATAATATCTTAATCATCAGTTCAGATAGTAGATTTGCATCCATACCTCATATAAGTACTTAGCTCCCGACAAGGTCTTTATCATCAGTAACATGCACATCTTCACAAGATCAGACTTATACTTATCTCCCGACAAGATACTTGTCACCAGAGAAAAAACTTCCCCACACACACAACTGCAGATGATACTCCTTTTCAAAAAATGTTAGAGCCCTTGAGCTGACATCCTTCTTCTTCATCGTTTAACACAAGAGGATCCTTTCAACATTCTAGACTTGGTCAAAGACTGGTATTCAGCTCCATCATGATCAAGCATTCCAACTATGAACTTCACAGGTGAATAACAATACTCACCTCAAGATCTACACAACAACTTCCTTTTTAGAGGAAGCACTCACCTAGAGATGATGTCCCGACATCAGATATGACATCATCTATTCTAACTATGGTTCTAGGGGTAACTTCCATAGTAACTTATAATCAACTCTAGTGGGGATTAACACAAGGAAACAAACCAACAACAACTGATCAATCTTCAGGATCAGACTATCAGCATATTCAGGGGATTCCACAAGCCACGTCTCAATAAGCTATTCTTTAGACCTCATGTCTGAATTTGAGATGGTGGATGCCATTGTCTATACCTATAGAAGAAATTCCCTCTATTAGGTCTTTGGAACGGACTCCGCTAGGCATGACAAAAAAAACGCTTTTCAAAGCATATGTTTCCCTTGATTCTTCAAAAGAAATGCCCTTCAAATTTTAACATTTTCAAAGATATCACGACATTATGTCTGACATCATATCAACCCTTGACAAGGGGATCTTTTTCAACAACTTCTGAGGGTACACAAAGAGAATTATAAATTCTCTTACTCAAGGGCAATCAAAACAATAGTCAGGAGCATCAAACATTGTGGTTGGATCATAATACTCCTCTTCAAACATAATTTGGTCTATGGTCACTGTGATACGGTGGCAGAACCGACTGTTATACTGGTTTGCATTTTGTATTCGCAAATGTCGCGGTAAGCAAGAGTCGCCACCAACTTTTATTTCATCCAACAAAGGAAAAGGGAAAAGAACAAAAAAACCTTTTTCGAGATGTTTCTGAGTACGGGGGGTAGATTATGGAAATGGAAGGTGTTAGCACCCTTTCCATCCATGGTTTTCCATGGGCTCTTAGGTACTTGCTCATTTTGAAATTGCTAGTGTGTGTTTTGAAAAGTCTTTGTTTAACTTCGTGGTAACCCTTGTATCTATCCTCAAGAGTGTGACGAAGTTGTTTTTGAAAACTTTTTGAAAGTGTTTATGTGAAAGAGTTTTTTATTGTTTTGAGCAAGTACCTAGGAGTTTCTACCTACTCGAAAAAGTATGTTCCTTTTCTTATTCCTTTAGACAGCGCTATCCTACTATTAAGGAGTAGGTAGCCCCATCGTTAGAGTTTAAGGGACATTCGAAGGGACAATTACGGTCACAAAAGCAATGGTTAGGAAACCTTAGTAGTTACCCTAGAGTCTTAAATATCTTTCTGAGGCAACATTCGAATGGGTCATTTTTTATCTTTTGGGACTGGAGGACAACCACTAAAATTCCCTATACTTCATGACCGTTTACCAAAGGCAACCGAAGTGGGATAAACCCTAGGAGTGAACATGTGCATGTGTTTGATTTAAGTTGATTATCTTTGCACAATTAGGGTTTTCTACTGTTTTAATTTCATTTGTCTTTTGCATACAATCATATTAGCAATCATCTAGCAGTTAATAATAGCGGAAAGTAAAGTGCGAGAATAAAAACCTAGCTATTACAAGGATTTTGGGAGGGGGTTACATAGCCAAAATAGGGGGAAAATAATAAGTAAGAACAATAATAAAACCTAATTAAAAAGCTATTACACCCTTGGCAGTTACAATAATTGAAAAAAAAAAAAACGCGCGCGAGGAGCAACACAGAAATTAAATATCCTAATGAATCTAATTAATTAAAGGAGATATTTTTGTTTTTTTTATTGAGAAAAATAGTTGAAATTTGTAAGTTAAACCTAATTTTCTAATTAATTTCATTTAACAAAATAATCAATGTTGAAATCATTAAAATAATTAATTTTCAAAAATTAATTTTAATTATAAAAACCCTAATTCTATTTTTGTGATTTTTGATTTAAAAAAATGATTTTTGTTTTTGTAAAAATAATTAAAACCAAAGAAATTAAAAAAAGGAAATAAATTAGGCCTCATGTTGCTGAGTAATCTAGGGGGTCCAGCGCTTGAAATTTCCAGGCCCATTTTTGTTGGCCCAAGGACTGCGTGTGGATTCAGTGTAGCTGGCCTCTGGGGGTTCACCATAGTTTGCATGTGCTGAGTGTTAGATCTGGTTGGAGATATATCTAATGGATGGATCTGAGGACACATGATGGTCCTTTGAAGGTGAGGCGCATGGGATCCTACAAAGCATGTTAGGAAAATAACAAAATGCCTGGACCTGGGATCGAACCCGGGTCCTTCCTCTTACCAGCATTACCCTTTGCCATTCGTGCTACATTGTTTATTTGTTAATATAATAACATAATGAAATTATAAAAGAAACAAAATGCTATGCCTCAAGAAGCGCGCGCAATTCAAATCCTCCAATGGTTATCAGCCACATCATTGTCTTCTCCCCAAAACTGTTGTCTTTGATACCAGACCTTTACCTACAGACAAAACTGTCACTAAAGGCTATAGTGACAGTTTTTGTCCATAGCTATAACCTTGCAACATTCAAAAACGTAATACAAGCCAAATAAATCCTAACTAAGGGCATAGATCAACTAGAAATTATGCCCTAAGTTCATTGGTACCCTTGATCTGACCTAATTTCGCCTTTATAGAGAATCCCCAATTTGAGACCTTGAAACCCTAACAATGGCATCGTGCCATTCCTGCAGCCATACTCAGATTAAACCATCCAGAAACATTGCAAATGTGATATTAGACATGAATACATGATTAAGATATACTTATGATGGGTAAATCATTGAAATCGAAACTGAGCATTAGAGGCAAACTGTGATGGATGTTGAACGTGATTCTTGATGCTTCAGAGCTTGGCAAGGGATGGAATCTCGTCAATGAATGTCCATGAACGTGATTTGATCCTTGGAATGGCTTGAATCAGCCTATAGAGATAAATTCAAGTCTCATTTAAGGCAGGCTGCACGTCTGTGTCGTTTTGTTAGGGTTCACAATACCTCTGTATATGTATGTGAATCAAATTAGGGTATTGTTTTTGGAAAGAATCAAAGATATGAATGTGCTTTCATTATGCTTAAAATATTTCCAAATGTGAATATTTCCTCCCTTTCCAAGCTTGCACGAATTTTCTTGGTATTGTACAGCATATTTGGATTGTAATTCAATTCAAAATCAAATCAAAACAAATCTTCATTATTTTCATATCATTTACTTGATTTAATTTTATTTTTAAATGATTAAAATCAAAATAAATTAAATAAATAAATCCAATAATGAATGGGAAGGTATTTGGGTCGTGGACCAGGCTAGGAGTGTGTTTTAAGCATAAAAAGTTGGGCCCATTTGAAGAAAAATGCATTTTGGGCATAGTTGACTTTGTGCAAATTTCCAAAAATGGCCAACTTTGACAATGCACATATCTCTCAATTTTGACCCTAAGAGGGTGTTCTTGGACTTTTTATAAATCTTAGGATGTCCTCTAAACAACCCTTTTGGTTTCATCTCCATTGGGTCTTCCATGTTCATATAAGAAGCTTTGACCCAAAAGGTGTTTTTGTTGACTTTTAAAAAGGACCTATAATGTCTGAATTTATATCTTTTCATGAGTGTATTTCTTGAACTTGAGGATGAATATGAGTTGTAGGGAATTTAATCCTCTTCAAAATGAGCCTCGGATGGGAAATTTATGATAAAGTATGAGAAAGTTATGCCTGGTCAAAGTTTGGTTAACTTTTCCTATAGAAACCCTAATTTAGAAACTTTTGAGTTTTGATGAATTAGGAGTATTCCTTGAAGAATCATGATCAACCCTTGATCAAATGATGGATATCACTTCAAAATGTTGATGTTAACCAAAAATCTTGAAGTTTGACTGTATGTGCGTCACAGTTGACTTTTGACCTAGTATAGTTGATTTTCAGGCATTTGAGCAGTTGACTGAGAAAACTTCTTGTGCATGGCATGAAACTTGGTATGGATGATCTTGAGGATATATTAGGGCAATGGAAAGAATTTATTACCCTTTTAACTCAAACATCTTGATGAGGAGTGAAACCCTAGTTTGAGGCTCATTGTCTTAGGATGGGGATTTGTCTGGCCAATCCTTAGTCAACCTGAGCAATTGAGGACCTCTAGGAGTTTATCTGGTATGAAAATGGGAGGGAAAATTTTGAGGTACAACAGCATCCCCTGTTCAATCTTCTTAAACCTGAGGATGTAGATTGGCTGGTCTACCTTTCGTGATCTGAAGGTGAAAGTTGATTGAACACTAGAGTGCCCAGAAATTTGCACTCGCATGAAGTAATATTGATTGGTAATATCAGGAATGGGCTTACAGATGCCATTTGGAAGGCAACAAAGAATTTTTGGAGATGGGTTTAAAGATTCCATCCATAAAAGATATCAGTTGGATAAGAGATTCCTTTGCGAGAATTCTTGTATCTGTCATTGAGGAGAACTTCACCGATGAATGTTGATTTATGTCTTGGGAAATAGAGGCTAGGAGTTTCGGTTGTCCGCTACTCTATTGGGGAATTAACTCTTGATTGAGGAGGTGGAAGTAAACTACTTATCTGGTCATGGTCCAGGCTGCACAACGACTTACTGAGGAAATGTGAAATCGACCGTATCTGGTCGGGTCCAGGTCTTACAGCCTGGTAAACTGTTGTCTGGAGATAAGAGAGAAGGAACCTGGATAGTAGGGTTTCTTCGAAATGAAATCCTGGATAGTAGGGTTATGAGAAGGAACCTGGTTCATAGGGTTACTTCGAGATGAAAGCCTGGATAGTAAGGCTATGAGAAGGAACCTGGGCCGTAGAGTGACCTCGAGATGAATTTGGGTAAAATCGCATCTGAACCGAGAGGGAACCTGGGTAAGGTTACTTCGTGAGGAGTTTGGATAAAACTACGTCTGAACCGAGAGGGAACCTGGGTAAGGTTGCTTCGTGAGGAGTTTGGATAAAACTACATCTGAACTGAGAAGGAACTTGGGTAAGGTTGCTTCGTGATGAGTTTGGGTAAAACTGCATCTGAACCGAGAAGGAACCTAGGTAAGGTTACTTCGTGAGGAGTTTGGGTAAAACTGCATCTGAACCGAGAAGGAACCTGGGTAAGGTTGCTTCGTGATGAGTTTGGGTAAAAGTGGATCTGAATCGAGAAGGAACCTAGGTAAGGTTGCTTTGTGAGGAGTTTGGGTAAAACTGCATCTGAACCGAGAAGGAACCTAGGTAAGGTTGCTTTGTGAGGAGTTTGGGTAAAAATGCATCGAGAAATTGTAAGAAGGAACCTGGGTAAGGTGCTTCAGGATGAGTCCGGGTGAAACTTCAGAAGGAACTTGGGTCAGGTTATTTGGGATAAGCTCGTGTAGAACTTCAGAAGGAAGCTGGGTAAGGTTAGTTCGGGCTAAGTTCGTGTAAAACTATCACAAGGAACCTAGGTAAGGTCACTTTGGGTTAAGTTTGTGTAAAACTATCAGAAGGAACCTGGGTAAGGTCACTTCGGGATAAGTCCGTGTAAAACTTCATTTGGAAATGTATGAGAAGGGACCTGTGTGAGATTTTTTCAAGATAAGCCCATGTGAAGATGCATTTGGTCGCGCAGATAATTACTCTGTTTAGTTTCAGGAGCTAATCTTGGACCTGCTGGAAATTGTTGATGATAACCATCTTTCCTGAAAAAGCTACATGATTAATTATATGTGATGCATGAAATGCATTGTATGATGATGTTCTCAAAATCAATGAGATTATGTTGTATGCAATATGTGTGTGCATGTCATGATGTATGAACATGAAATGCTATTTGTGACATATCTGAGTCTGGGAAAATAAATCCTTGACTGTTACTGGAGAGTACTGGAAACTGAATTCCTGACCATTGTAGAAAAAGTGGTTTTTCTATTCCGCTGGGGATGATGAACGGAGATGACTATGCCGTGGATTTACTCCTGTTTGTGAATATTCTGCCGGGGAGAGACTCTGCTTGAGAATAACTCTATGGGGGAATAACTTTGTTGGAAGGTGAACTTCAGTAGCTGAAGCAATAAGCTCTGTTGGGGTTGAGCTTTCGCATTCAGAGAAATAAACTCTGCTTGGGAGACAAATTTATGAACCGCTTACGACATATAAAATTTGGATGGGGAGTATAAACGTCGGCTCTTTGAAGGAGTTTTGCTGGGGGGAACTAGCTCCTGTTCGGGGAAGCCGATGTCAAAGCTTTAGTTGCCTCTACTCTGTGGGGAGTGTAGATGTCACTGGGATGCATGTTAAGGATACGAAAATGACTTTGCATCAGGACTTTTTCTGCCCTTGTACCTATTGGAGAAAGTACCTGCGAAGGCTTTGTGGATAGCTTGAGTGTTATCCCAACTCTTGGGGTGCTTGGTAACTGCCGATCGGAATGATAAGTCTTCTATTGATAGGCAAGGGACAAGATGACGGGACATATTTGTACACTTTAATCCCTAACTTTTGCCTGGACTACCTTTTCAGATTTTCAGTCCACCGGGATACCCTTTTTTTCTCAAGCCGCCTTTTCAGGTTTTCTACTTGTCGGGTGTACAAATATTTTTTGTTTTTAACCCTAATTTTTGCCTGAACCTTTTTGGTTCGCCGGGATGCCCTTATTTTTGCCTAGGCTAGTCAACCTAGCGGGTCTTTGTTCATGCATCGTATTTTCCGACTATGTCCATGTTCACCGGGTACGGAGAATTATCACTGTCCATAGTGTTGTGTGGTAGTATTATCAAAAATGTTTTCTTGATGGCATATGATACGTTGTTGGAATGCGTGCGTAATTCCCCAAGTGATTCAGATGGAGATCTGGCCCTGGTTATTTGGCACTTTTGGAGAGACTACCCCAGGTGTATTAGACATCATGTCATACCCCTTGCTTGTGGAAGACCTGTTATTGGAAGTGTCTTTCCCGCTGAGGTGATTTTGTCCATTGAGAGGATGTTTGTTCATTAAATATCCATTGTGCGGATTTCTCTGCTGTCAAACAAATAGTCATATGCAAACAATGTCATTTAAAGAATGCAAAACTCATGTACGTCTTTAAAATTTTTTGAAATTGTGTTTTGTGTAGTAAAACAAAATTTACAAGAATGTGATATCAACTCAGGATTCGTAACAAGTCCTACAGGAGTCAGGATACCTTTGTAACAGTATGCTTTCGAACTAACCCATGCTTCAGGTAGGACTTTTAAGGGTTATAACGTGGCCTGGTTCATGGTTTAAGAAACAACGGATAAAGGCTCAAAATTTATTTGTACCCACCCGTTCTTCGTGATGTCCGTCAGTCCTATGCTCAGTTAATTACGCATTTAGAATCCCGATTGAGTCTGGCATCTTGTCCTTGACGTTCCGGTGATGGTTCGGGTACTGACAGTTTATTTTGAATAGGCAGTCTTTTTTTTTGTCGAGGATTTATAGGACCTCTTTCTTTTTTATTTTACCATCCCTATCTTTTGCCCGAACTGTTTCTTTTTGTGATTACAGTCAGCGGGATGCCCCAGTTTTTTCTTAAGTCCCCTTCATAGGTTTTGACTTAACGGGATTTTATTTCAAGAGATAGTGACTGCCTGTCTTGACGATTATGTGGAACCATCATCGTCTTTTGATTCATAAGGACGTCTTCGAGGCCATTCATCGTGTGCGAAGTGGTAGATTGCAACTGAGTGCACCTCTGAATCAACTGAGAAAACTACCCGGCCCCAGGTTATGATTAAGGGTTTTAATTTGTGTCAAAAAAAAACACCTACTTCTTTGGCTCGAAGGGGTTGACTAGGGATTATCTTCCTTATAACTCCATTGTTTAGGATTTGAAACAACGCATGTACATCGTCAGCAAGGGTCTGTTCAAAAGCACACTGTAGAGATTGTGGTATCATTTTCGTCATCCTCCCTCTAAGGCTTAGAGCTTTTAATCGAGAGTTGAATATCATGAAAAGGGAGTATAAAGCAGTTTAAGCATAATGAAAACAAATTAATTCAAGACAAACATGTGTAATGCATTAATGAAATAACAAAGTTTTGACATGACAATAATTGTTCGAATAAGCAAAGAAAATACAAATTGATAATTCAAATGAACAAAAATGCTTTCCATCCTAGCCATGTTTTAGAAAGGGAGCAGTGATCACGTTGGGAGTCTCCGGAGGGTCGAATTCAATCTCCTTGGTGTCGATCATATTATGAATCTTGTATTTCAGCGCCCAACAATCGTTATGTTAGAACAAATTTTGGTTCTAATAACATCTTAGAGTTTTGATGATAACAATGAAATAAATTTTGTGAAATATATTTTATACTCTTACTTGTGTGTTCTCTCAGTTCATATGATGTTCTGACTCACGCATCTTAGAAAGAAACATCATTATATGCAAGTCTGAAGCAAACTCAGAAGGAAACACTCCAAAGCAAACTTTGATGAAGAACAATCCTAAGCAACCTCTGATAAATCTAGTTGAATCAAAGATCTGAAATAGAAGCACGCTTAAAGCAACATCTGATAATGCAAGATTAAAGCAAACTCTGATGAACACATAAATTGAAGAATACTCTAATAGAAGGAAAGATAAAGTATACTCTGAAATGGAAATGTTGCAAGAAAACACTTAAACTTCCAGAGACAAACTCTGACAGTACCGTTGGTTATTAAATGCTAAGACGGCTAACGCACTCAAGTGTACTACGCACGAGCATTGGAAACATAAAGACCAAGCCTACATATATCATTAAATGCGTGCACTCTCATCAAGGCAGTAACGATCAAGAATTGGAAGCTATATATAGAAGACCTTTTATTTCAAAGAAAGGTTACTGATCCACGAAAAACATACTTACACTAACTGTTTTCATACTTGTAAACTAATACTGTATAGTGGGTAGATCATAAGAATTGGGCAACAATCTTAGTGATAAATCACAGTTTGTGATAAAGCTTATTAGAAGCATTCTATTTCACTACTATTAAGAGATAATTTTGTAAGTGTTCCTTGAGAGACCAGTTAGGTCAGATTTCTCAAGAGGGCTAGGAGTAGTTGATTCTTAGAGGTGTTAGTCACTTGCAGTTAGCTTGTGCATTGTATCGTTAGTCACAACAGTTTGGTTGTGCATTTGTAATCAGTTTGATTATAGTGGATTAAGTCCTCGTTGAGAGAGGCAAAATCACCTTGTCGGGTGGACTAGAGTAGTTTGAGTTTTAAACGAACCAGGATAAAAATACCTGTGTCCTTCAATTAGTATTGCGCGAGAAAAAGGAAAAACTTATTCAACCCCCCTTCTAAGTGTTTTCTCACCCTTCAATTGGTATCAGAACTCTAGTTCTGGGTGCAAACACCTAACAGTATTAGAAAAAGATCCAGAAGAAAAACACTATGGCAACTGAACAAAACAACAACAACTGCACCAAACCTCCTGTGTTTGATGGAGAAGACTTTGAATACTGGAAGGATAGACTAGAAAGTTTCTTTCTAGGTCATGATGTTGATCTATGGGATTTGGTCCTAGATGGGTACACTCATCTAGAAGACAAAGATGGAAACAAGATTGATAGAAAGAACATGGATAAACAACAGAAGTTAGATTTCAAGAATCACCACAGAGCCAGAAACATCTTTCTGAATGCTATCTCTAAAACTGAATATGAGAAAATCACCAACAGGGATACGTCACATGACATGTTTGAGTCTCTCAAAATTACTCATGAAGGAAATGCTCAAGTAAAAGAGACAAAAGCTATGGCTCTCATCCAGAAGTATGAAGCCTTCAAAATGGAAGAAAATGAGTCTATTGAAGCTATGTTCTCGAGATTCCAAACTCTGACTGCTGGCCTGAGAGTTCTGAACAAAGGATACACCAAGGCAAACCATGTTAAGAAAATTATCATAAGTTTACCCAGAAGATGGGCACCTATGGTTACTGCATTCAAAGTGTTAAAGGATTTGAATGATGTATCCCTTGAAGAACTTATAAGTGCTTTAAGAAGTCACGAGATAGAACTTGATGAACATGAGACTCAGAAGAAAGGTAAGTTTGTCAACCTTAAATCTATTAAAAAATGTGAAACTAACGCTTTTCAGGCAGAAGAAGGAAACTCTGAATATTCTGCATCAGAAGAAGATAAGTTATCTCTGCTCTCCAGAAGGATCAACCAGATGTGGAAGCACGGACAAAAGAAGTTCAGAAACTACAAGAGGTCAGAAGATAAACCAGAATCTTCTGGACATAAGAAGTCAAGCAGGAGAGATATAGTCTGCTATGAATGCAAAGAACCAGGACACTACAGAAGTGATTGTCCTAAGCTGCAAAGAGAAAGACCAAAGAAAAAGTTTGGAAGAAAGAAAGGCATGATGGCCACCTGGGATGATTCAGAATCTTCTGAAGTTGAATCTGACTCAGAAGATGAACACGCTAATCTAGCGTTTATGGCTACCACAGCAGATGACGATGACTCGGACTCTGATTCAGAACCAAAAGAGGTATTCTCTGAATTTTCTAGAACTGAAATTGCTGAAAGCTTATCTGAACTTATTGAAAACTACAGTAAACTCAAAATCAAATACAAGAAACTAAAAAAGAATCTTGCATCTGATTTTGAGAAACTTGAAACAGAAAACTCTGAACTCAAAGAAAACATTTTTAAACTCAAAGAGGAAGTTCAAAAATTTGAAAAGAATTCTATTTCAGATTCTGCTTCAAGTTCAAAATATATTATCAAAGAATATGACTCTAGTTTTCAAATGTTTCTTGCTAAAAGCATAAATAGAAGCAGAATGGCTTCAATGATCTATGGTGTGAGTGGAAATGACAGAAGAGGTATTGGATATAAAGCTCCCAGAGGGAAAGAAATATATAAACCTAAGCCTGTTGAGGAAATGGTCATTACATATAAACCACTACACAAACAATTTAGTTTTGGGCACACACATGATATCAAATACACTTCTCACTATGAAAACTCTTATGCAAAATCAAAGTTCAACCAGAACTTTAGAAACTCTAACCAAAAAGGACCCAAAAATAAATGGGTACCTAAGGAGAAAATAATCTATGTTGCAGATGTCCTTAACAGCTCAGTTGAAACACCAGCCATGGTACCTGGACTCTGGATGCTCGCGACATATGACGGGAAGAAAGTCTATGTTCCAAAGTATGGAACTTAAATCTGGAGGAGATGTCAAATTTGGAGGAAATAAAAAAGGAAAGATTATTGGTTCTGGAACCATTGGAAATGGTAACCTTCCTTCTATAACTAATGCTCTATTAGTAGAAGGATTAGCGCATAACTTGTTGTCCATAAGTCAATTAAGTGACAACGGTTATGACATGATCTTTAATCAAAAATCCTGTAGAGTTGTTAGTCAAAAAGATGGAACAATCCTTTTTACTGGCAAGAGAAAGAACAACATCTATAAAATTAATCTTTCTGATCTTAAATCTCAAAATGTAAAATGCCTTATGTCTGTTAGCGATGAGCAATGGGTCTGGCACAGAAGATTTGGACATGTTAGCATGAGAAGAATATCTCAAATTAACAAACTCAATCTGGTCAGGGGACTTCCCAATCTGAAGTTCAACTCAGAAGCTCTGTGCGAAGCATGTCAGAAAGGAAAATTTTCAAAACCTTCTTTTAAATCAAAAAATGTTATTTATTCCTCTAGACCGTTGGAACTTCTTCACATTGATCTGTTTGGACCGGTTAAAACTGCATCCATCAGAGGCAAGAAGTATGGATTGGTCATTGTTGATGACTACAGCAGATGGACATGGGTTAAGTTTTTAAAACACAAGGATGAGTCACATTCTGTGTTCTTCGACTTCTGCATCCAAGTGCAAAATGAAAAAGATTTTAGAATCATAAAAGTTAGAAGTGATCATGGAGGAGAATTTGAAAATCATTATTTTGAAAAAAAATTTTAAGATAATGGAATTTCTCATGATTTCTCTTGTCCTAGAACTCCCCAACAAAATGGAGTTGTAGAACGAAATAATAGAACTTTGCAAGAAATGGCCAGAACCATGATTAATTAAACTAATATGGCTAAACACTTTTGGGCAGAAGCAGTGAACACAATATGTTATATTCAAAATAGAGTCTCTATAAGACCTATTCTTGAAAAGACTCCTTACGAATTATGGAAAAACAGAAAACCCAACATTTCTTATTTCCATCCTTTTGGATGCACTTGCTATATTTTAAATACTAAAGATAATCTGAACAAGTTTGATTCTAAGGCACAAAAGTGTTTTCTGCTTGGATATTCTGAACGCTCAAAAGGCTATAGGGTATACAACACAGAAACTCTGATTGTTGAAGAATCAATCAAAGTTAGATTTGATGATAAGCTTGGCTAGCAAAAGCCAAAGCAAAATGAAAATCCTGCAGGTACAGAAGATCATCTTACAAACTCTGAAGAGTCAAAAGCAAAGGACATCTCAGAAGAACCTCCTATTGAAAACGCTCTGGAAAATCTAAGAATTTTTGAACAACCCTCACCGAATAAAGTCCCCAGAATCACATCAGCACATCCAGAAAATGTGATTATAGGAAAGAAAGAAGATCCCATCAGAATAAGATCCTCCTTCAAAAACAATGAAAAATCACTATTTGGATTGGTCTCTCTGATTGAGCCAACCTCAATAGAGGAAGCTTTGCAAGACAACAATTGGATCCTAGATATGCAAGAAGAACTAAATCAATTTTCAAGAAATGATGTGTGGGATCTAGTTCCAAAGCCCAAAGGATTCAATATCATAGGAACAAAATGGGTATTCATAAATAAGTTGAATGAGCAAGCAGAGGTTATCAGAAACAAGGAACGACTGGTTGCTCAAGGTTATAGTCAACAAGAAGGAATTGATTATCATGAAACCTTTACCCCAGTCTCCAGGTTAGAATCAATTAGATTGTTAATTTATTTTGTTGTTCAACACAACATCTCATTATATCAAATGGGTGTTAAAAGTGCTTTTTTAAATGGTTACATAGAAGAAGAAGTTTATGTCCACCAACCTCTGGGTTTTGATGACTCAAAATTTACAGAACATGTTTTTAAACTGAAAAAGTCTCTGTAGGTCTGAAACAAGCTCCTAGAGCTTGGTATGAACGTCTGAGTAACTTTATTTTAGAAAAGAATTTTACCGGAGGGAAAGTGGACATAACCTTATTCATAAAAACATTTAAAAATGACATTTTAATCTGTCAAATATATGTAGATGATATTATATTTGGAACTTCTAATGTCTCTCTTGGAAGAGAATTTGCTGAGTCTATGCAGGCTGAATTTAAGATGAGCATGATGGGAGAGCTGAAATTCTTCCTGGGAATTCAAATTAATCAAACTCCAGAAGGTACTTACATACATCATACAAAGTATGTTAAAGAAATTCTGAAGAAATTCCAGCTATCAGAAAGTAAAGAAGCAAAGACACCAATGCATCCTACATGCATTCTGGGAAAAGATGAGGTAAGTAAAAAGGTAGATAAAAAACTCTACAGAGGTATGATTGGATCTCTTCTCTATCTGAGTGCATCTAGACCAGATATATTATTCAGTGTATGTTTATGTGCAAGATTCCAATCAGATCCTAGAGAATCTCACTTAACTGTTGTTAAGCGAATTATGAGGTATCTGAAAGGTACTACTAACCTTGGACTGTGTTACAGAAGATCCAAAGACTTTAAACTAGTAGGTTATTGTGATGCTGACTTTGCTGGAGATAGAATAGAACGCAAAAGCACCTCTGGAAGTTGTCAGTTTCTGGGTGATAACGTTATCTCATGGTACAACAAGAATAAAGCCACTATTGCACTATCAACCACTGAAGCTGAATATATATCTGTTGTTGGATGTAGCACTTAGATGATCTGGATGAAGAGCCAGCTGGAAGATTATCATCTATATGAAAGTAAGATTCCTATCTTCTGTGATAATACCTTTGCTATTTGTCTTTCAAAAAATCCCATCTTACATTCTAAGGCAAAACATATAGAAATTAAACATCATTTCATAAGGGACTATATTCAGAAAGGAATTTTAAACTTAAACTTTGTAGACACAGACCATCAATGGGCTAATATTTTTACTAAACCTCTTTCTGAAGACAGATTTAAATTCATTCTAAAAAACATCAGCATGGAATTTTATCCTGAATGAAAATGTGTTTTTCTTCTATATGTGTTTCCAGAATGTTTTGAAATGAATGTTCTAATTAACTACTCTTCAGAAGTTAGAAGATGAGTTACATCAGAAGCCATTCATCATGTTTTGAAATGTGTCTAACGTTTCATTACTAGAATGGTCAGAAGTTTATTACATTAAATCAGCTGTCACACGCTAACCTCGGAAGTTGAACGTGTGTTTCAATTCTGAAAGGTCACGCATGCGTACGCTGCTATTGAGACACCGTTCCTAGGTAACTATTAAGATTTGATAAATTCTCACGCCTCCCCTAAATGTCATATTTCATGAATTGCTAGTAATGATTATTTTTTTAATTTCAATCGTTCAAAATTCATTATAGGTTTTATTACCCAAAACTTTCTCAAGCTATAAATACCTTGTAAAATTCCCCTCTTTTACTTTTTACTCTCTCTCTCTCTATCTCTCTCTCTCTCTCTCTCTCTCTCTCTCTCTCTCTCTCTCTCTCTCTCTCTCTCTCTCTCTCTCTCTAAGTTTCAATCGCCTCTGCGTTTTTGTGCAAACTCTCTCTATTTTTTCAAATCCTAAACCTAAATGCTCCAAATGGCTTCATCTTCATCTCCTTCCGAGAACATTCATGTTTCATCAAGCAACTCTCAACGGGAAGAAAGATATGTCATTCCTGAAAGAACAACGCTCATACCTATTGATAGCTTGGAATTGGTGAGTGAACTTATGGTCGATTTTGATAATCTGAAAGCAAATGGGTTTGACTTGTTTTCGGTGGTGGAATTCCAAGGGTGGCAAAATTTCTTTGATCGTCTTGTTGGACCAGTGTTTCCTCATCTAGTCAAGGAATTCTGGATTCATGCCATTGCTTCTCCAAAGGTCATCCTTTCATTTGTCATGGGCAAAGAGATTTCCATAACTGAAAATCTCATCAGGAAACTTCTTGGCTTTGAAGGAAATGGTGTTACTAGAATCTCTAGTGGACGAATGGATATGTCCAAAGTTTATTCTGAAATCTTTACTACTAGGCAAGCTTCCAACAAAGTCAGAGACTTGAAGAACCAGTATAAAATCTGGGAAAGAATCATTCATGGTTGCATTCATCACAGGAAGGAAACTAGTTCTCCTGACTACATCAATGCTGACCAACAATAACTTTTGTTCTGTCTTGGCACAAATTTGAAGATTGATCTGCCCTATCTTCTGTTCAACCACCTCCGGACGCATGTGAAGGAAACCAGGGAAGCTGAAAGGGTCGAAAACCCTAAGTCAAAAAGAAATTGGATCCCTCTGGGAAGATTAATCTCAGACATTGTGACAGAGAATGGTCTGATAGCTCATTTAGAGGACACCAACTTGCTTGGAAAATTGGAGCCTACTTGTGGAAAAGCTCTGACTGGGAAGAACCTGCTAAAAAGGAAGCTGATTGACAAACTTCTGGTAGAACCTATTCCATACGTGTCAGCAACTGTCACCAGAAGGAGAATTCCCATTGCAGATTTTCCTCTCTTCAACTCTGGTGATCATCCTGAGATCATTCTGCACTTCATTGAAGCTTGCAAGGAAAGTGGAATTCCTATTGACCCCGCATGACTTCAAGGAAGAAATATACCTGCTCCAGATGTTCTTCTCCAGAAGCAGAAGAAAATACAAGCTGGAGAAGGACCCTTTGTTCGTCCTCAGAAGTAGAAGAAGAAATCTTCAGGTACATCCACTGAAACAATTTCTGTTTGTGAATCTGTACATCTATCACCATTTGCTGAACCCAAAACCCTAGAAAATATAGAAGTTGACATAGACCTCATAAAACCCTCTGAACCCCTAGATAACAACCCTGAAATTGATCAAGTATTATCTGACATAGATAATTTTGATGCTGAAGTACCTCCATAAACTCAACCTCAACCTGACATACCTCCTTCTGCTCCCCACCAACAGAATCTAAATATTCTTGCTGAAAACCCTCTTCTAACAACCCCCATCAGACCTTTATCACCAAGATCCTCTGAATGGTATGATGGTTCTTGGAGACTACCTGGAATAAATGTTCCTCTGTCTACTCAACCTCCGTCTTTCATCCTACCCTCTGGAAACATTTTTGCCTTAAATGTATCACCAACACCTTCTCCTCTTTCCTCACCCCAAACCACCACCATCATCTCTCCTGACATCACCCCTCCTACGTCACCAGAAATTCCTACACCTCTCTCACCTGAACCCTCATCACCTCACTCTCTAGAACCAACCTTTAGTCCATCCTCATCAGAATATCCTGAACCCTCTGAACCTTCTAACTTCCTTAGGACTGTAGTTGATCCTGAAGCTCTACGATATCTACAAATTATATCCACCAAAAAGGCCATTCCCAAACCTACCCCAAAACCTTTTCTGTCAGATGTTACTGTATGTTGTCAGAATTTTGTAACAGAAATGCAGACGTGGATAGACCTACTGAAGGCAGACAGTGCCAGCAACCTGGACCCAGCTGCATGTGATTTTCAGTGGGAAGAATTCATAAGAAAACCCATTGATGAAACCTTCAAGTTGCAAGATCTGTTCTATTCTCAGGTTCTTGAGAATTTCACCTAGTATCTGAATGCCTTCAAGACAGAAGTGGCAAATAGCTAGGATAAAAAGTCTCCACTGCAGATTACCGGTGCTCCATTACCACTTGCTGACCACATGGAGATTTCAGAAGACGAATATGAAGATGGATCTGAGTCAGAACCAAATACTTTGGCCATGACTCTGTATCACCAACCTTCTGCTGAAGCTGCCTCTGAGAAAGTGCCAACTCTTCTGATTGATCTTGGCACCCTACTCTCCAATGTTGTAGGCTTTGGCTCTGCTGCTTCTGCTCCAAAGTTTGTATCTTCTTAAGCCGCTTCAACTTCTGCTCTATCTTCACTGCTGCTGGACACTCTGAATGAACTGAAGAAGGACAATAAGGCCATCCATGAATGTTTGGACAAACAAGATGAAACCAGTAAGGAAATCAGGTCTTGGATGATGAAACAAGAGGATTCCTCAAATGAAATCAAGAATCTTCTTCTTTCTCTTGTTTCTCGTCGATCTTAGATTTTATTTCTCTTTTTTTCTTATTGTTTTTTGTTTTGTAACTCTATTTTCTTTTGAATCTTAAATATATGAATTTTTTTTGAATTTTTTTATTACTTTTTGATTATGACAAAAAGGGGGAGAAAATAAGATTTTGATCTGATCCATGAAAACAATTATGGGACTAAGTCTCAAACATTCCTAACGAAATACAAGTTCTTTTCTGTTTAAGAGATACGCAAGAACTCAAGACTTTGAAAGACTAAGCTCTGAACATCATCTGGAAAAGAACTGTAAATGAAACTCTGAAAGAAAAGCGTCTAAAAGCTCTGAAGAACAAATCTCAAGAAGTTTTCGTTATGCTTTTAAACTCTTTGATTATTTTTTTTTAAGAAGAAGAAATATCAATCTCAGGGGGAGATTATCACACTTGCACAAATTTTTTTTTCAAAATCTTAATTGTTATGTCATCATCAAAAAGGGGGAGATTGTTAGAACAAAGTTTGGTTCTAATCATATCTTAGAGTTTTGATGATAACAATGAAATAAATTTTGTGAAATATATTTTATACTCTGACTAGTGTGTTCTCTCAGTTCAGATGATGTTCTGAATCATGCATCTTAGAAAGAAACAGCATTCTATGCAAGTCTGAAGCAAACTCAGAAGAAAGCACTCCAAAGCAAACTCTGATGAAGAGAAATCCTAACCAACCTCTGATAGAGCTAGCTGAAGCAAAGATATGAAATAGAAGCACGCTTAAAGCAACATCTGATAATGCAAGATTAAAGAAAACTCTGATGAACACATAAATTGAAGAATACTCTGATAGAAGAAAAGATAAAGTATACTCTGAAATGGTAACGCTGCAAGAAAACACTTAAACTTCCAGAGACAAGCTCTGACAGTACCGTTGGTTATTAAATTCTGAGACGGCTAATGCACTCAAGTGTACTACGCACGAGCATTGGAAACGTAAAGACCAAGCCTACATGCATCGTTAAATGCATGCACTCTCATCAAGGCAGTAACGATCAAGAATTGGAAGCTATATATAGAAGACCTTTTATTTCAAAGAAAGGTTACTGATCCATGAAAAACATACTTACGCTCACTATTTTCATACTTGTAAACTAATATTGTATAGTGGGTAGATCTTAAGCATTGGGCAACAATCTTAGTGATAAATCACAGTTTGTGATAAAGCTTATTATAAGCTTTCTGTTTCACTACTATTAAGAAATAATTTTGTAAGTGTTCCTTGAGAGACCTATTAGGTCAGATTTCTCAAGAGGGCTAGGACTAGTTGAGTCTTAGAGGTGTTAGTCACTTGCAGTTAGCTTGTGCATTGTATCGTTAGTCACAACAGTTTGGTTGTGCACTTGTAATCAGTTTGATTATAGTGGATTAAGTCCTCGTTGAGAGAGGCGAAATCACCTTGGCGGGTGGACTGGAGTAGTTTGAGTTTCAAACGAACCAGGATAAAAATACTTGTGTCCTTCCATTAGTATTGTGCGAGAAAAAGGAAAAACTTATTCAACCCCCCCTTCTAAGTGTTTTCTGACCCTTCACGTTAGTATCGTGACCCGGGCTTCCAGAATGATAAGCGCACCTTGCATCCGGATTGTAGTTAGGAGAGGAATTCTTAGGGTTTGGACGAGGGTCTATCACCGTAATCAGATTCATCTTTAACATGTGTTGCAATTCTTGTGACAATGGCATGTTGATTTGGGTAAACTGCCTTTGAGGTCTTTCTACCCTAGGTTGATTGTTCCGTTGTTGTGGTCGTTATGCGCGTGCCAAATTAGAGATCAGAACTGCCCCCACAGATTGGTGGTCGTCTACCTTATTACGCCCCTTCTGACCGTGTACAACATTGGCTTCCCTCTTACCACCAAATGTCTTCTTCTCAGCATTAGAAGATGCAGTCATCAGGATCTTCCCGCTCCTGATACCATTTTCGATCCTCTCTCCTGTCAGAACCATCTCTGTGAACCCGGATGCAGAACTCCCAATCAATAAATTGAAGAATGGTCCTGTCAGAGTGCCCATAAACATGTCTACCATTTCGCGATCGGTCAGAGGAGGTTTTACTCTGCCAGCTAGATCCCTCTATTTTTGTGCATATTCCTTGAACCCTTCTTTCGAGCCCATGGAAATATTCTGCAGTTGCACTCGAGTTGGTGCCAAGTCAGTGTTATATTGGTACTGCTTGTAGAAATCAGTAGCCAAGTCTTCCCAAGTATGGGTGTTGGTTCCTTCCAACTGATAGAACCAATCCAGTTGAGTGTCAGCCAAACTTTCTTGAAATAAATAGACCCATAACTTCCGGTCAGCGGTGTGAGGTTGGATCTTCCCCACATAGGAACAGAGATGAAGCTTGGGACAAGACGCTTCATTATAGGTTGCAAATACCGGAGCCTTGAACTTCGGTGGAATAACAACCCCAGATACCAAACCTAGCTCTTCAAAATCTAGCCCTGGTATTCTTTGGATCTCCATTGCACTCAGACGATCCTCTACTTGTTTATATTTATCCTCGGCCAGAGGATATTGTTCATCATTGTAATCAGTGTCATTATTAGAAACCTCTGGGCTAGGGTCATCCTCCCTTGTATCTCCCTCTTGATTCTCCTCTTCTTTGGACGAGGAGGTCAGATCAACCAGTTGCTTCAACGGTCCCTTAAATTTTCTGCCCAGATTCAGGGCACCAGCGGTCTTCTTCTTCTTCTTCTTCTTCTTCTTTTTCAGAATAAGGGCCTTTACATCTTTCCGCCCTTTAGCCAAGGCTACGAACATTTGCTGAAATTGGGAATTTTGTGCATGGAGATCCTTGATGCTTTGCCATAAGACATTATTGCTGAAATAAACAGCGAAGAAGATGAGAAACCTATTATGGTACCTGTTTATGCAATGTCATGGATGATATGTGTATGCAATGATTTCAAGGACTTTGGGAAATTTAAATTTGCAAACCGAAATGAAATAAATATTTTATTAGTAGAATTTAAAATACAACTGTCTTTTAAGCGTTACAATTGAAAATTCTATAAACTAAAAGAAAATCAAATTTCCCATGGATGCTTCCTCTTTGTGCCGAGATAGACATTAAGGATTCTTTCCTCATGAAGCTTCTTTGTGAGCTCTAAGACTTTCTTCTCCTGGACATAGAACTGGTCCCTATAAGTATCCCGCTCCTTCTTCAACTGAACCCAGGACCTCTGTAATTCTTCAAGATCGGTGGGCATATCAAGATGAAGAACTGTGTAGGGAATATCCCCTTCAGTAATGGGATCCACAATCACTGGCAAGACATCTATGTACGGCATCATCAGTTTCTGAGCACGGGCTCGTACCCATTGGAGGTAAGGTTGCATAGGAATGGAATTCTTCGGCCCCAAAGTCTTGGCGTCAGATCTGTTTACCATGCCCCGGGCTCGTATGAACCTCTGGCGATACCCTTCAACATCATCCTCATAGTTAAACATAATACCCTGGATAAGCATCTCATAACGACCATCCTTTCAAGCGTAACCAAACTGTCGCAGAGCCAAACAAGGATTGTAAGTTATTCCTCCCCTAATGCCAAGTAGTGGGACATTAGGGAACTACCCGCAGCGGTCAATAATAGAAATGTCTCTCATAGATCGGGAATACCATAGAATATTCGCGTGAGAAAGTGACATTATCCTTTGCGACCAACCTAAACCCTCTTCATTCTTCAGCACTGACTTAGGGAGGTGAGAAATAAACCACCTCGACAGCAATGGTATGCCGCACATAAGAACCCCTCTTCTCTTCATGGTACAAGTGTGGAGAGCATGCAAGATATCTCCGAGCAAAGTAGGCACAGGGTTACGAGAGAGGAATATCTTGATAGTATTCACGTCCATGAGCAAGTATGGATTTTGGAACAGTACTAACCCATAAATTAGAAGGGCCAAAACCTCCTCAAAAGCCTGAAAGTCCAAATCATTCCAAAACAATTGGGCCTTATTTATTAGGAACTTGGCTAGAAAACCCTTGACTCTGCTTCTTGTTTCCCAATTGGATACTACGTCGGCCTGTTTCAGATGCAAAGATGAGGCAATGATCTCTGGCTTGGGAACTTCTTCTAAACATGTGAAAGGCATCTGGTCAAGAATAGGTAGATCCAATAACTGAGAGAACTCTTCCATAGTAGGCACCAACTGATAGTCTAGAAAGGTGAAGTAGTGGTGCTTGGGATCAAAGAACTGAAAGAGTACCCCCATCATATTTTCATCAAAGCTCGAAGTAAACAGGTTTAGAAGTCAACCATGTTTCTTAGTGAACAAAGAAGTTTTAGGAACCCTCGATACTAGCTCCTTGAGTTGGAGAGGTATTCTCACAAAGTTGATTCAGATAGTGTTTCTATGAGCGGAAGCCATGATCTGCAAAATAGAACAAAGATAAATTCCCTTGGTCCTTGAAATGGTTAGTGTAATGAGAATGAATGCTATGTTATGATGCATGATGTTATATTCAAACGGAGTAAATCACACACAAGCAAAGCACACAATAAACCTTAGGTTCAAAGGCTTGCATGAGGTTAAAAGTAAGTACCCTCTTGAAGTTTAGTTGGTTTCAAACCTGTCTTAGAAAAGTAATCGGGTTCTAAGGATTCTCAATATCACTGATCATCCTTTATAGGGCATTGTTTCAGCTCAGGCAATCTTTTCTTGCGGCCGAAATATCCCAAAAGTCTGATCTCAATGAGTGTAGCATTGACTATCAACCAATCCTTAGCTTTATACCGAGGCAAGCTATCTCACTACTTTCTAATGGATAAGTTTGTTCAACTAAGGTTCTAAAGTTTGTTAGTGCTTTACGACACCACGTGGCGGCCCCATATTCTCCTCGTTTCCACACGAAGAATACCGGTACCAACCAAAGTGTCACACCAACACAGCCATCGCTTAAACCATATTGGTCTACACCGTATAATCTCCACGATCTATTGTTGTTTACCTAAAGAGTGTCCCCATATCCGGGTGTAGGATCTTCAACAATACCCAAGCAAAAGCCCTCAAAGATAAAGCAGGCAAAATAAACAAGAAAGCAATTTAGAAAATAACCTAGATCCTAAGGTATACCCCACTTATTCAATCCCCGGCAGAGTCTCGGGTTCTGTGATACGGTGGCAGAACCGACTGTTATATTGGTTTGCGTTTTATATTCGCAAATGTCGTGGTAAGCAAGAGTCGCCATCGACTTTTATTTCATCCAACAAAGGAAAAGGGAAAAGAACAGAAAAAACCTTTTTCGAGATGTTTTTGAGTACGGGGGGTAGATTATGGAAAAGGAAGGTGTTAGCACCCTTTCCATCCATGGTTTTCATGGGCTCTTAGGTACTTGCTCATTTTGAAATTTCTTGTGTGTGTTTTGAAAATATTTTGCTTAACTTCGTGGTAACCCTTGTATCTCTCCTCAAGAGTGTGACGACATTGTTTTTGAAAACTTTTTGAAAGTGTTTGTGTGAAATAGTTTTTGTTGTTTTGAGCAAGTACCTAGGAGTTTCTACCTACTCAAAAAAGTCGGTTCCTTTTCTTATTCCTTTAGACAGGGCTATCCTACTATTAAGGAGTAGGTAGCCCCATCGTTGGAGTTTAATGGACATTTGAAGGGACAATTACGGTCACAAAAGCAATGGTTAGGAAACCTTAGTAGTTACCCTAGAGTCTTAAAGATCTTTCCGAGTCAACATTCGAATGGGTCTTTTTGATCTTTTGGGACTGGAGGACAACCACTAAAATTCCCTATACTTCATGACCGTTTACCGAAGGCAACCGAAGTGGGATAAACCCTAGGAGTGAACATGTGCATGTGTTTGATTTCAGTTGATTATCTTTGCACAATTAGGGTTTTCTACTGTTTTAATTTCATTTGTCTTTTGCATACAATCCTATTATAAATTATCTAGCAGTTAATAATAGCGGAAAGATAAGTGCAAGAATAAAAACCTAGCTATTACAAGGCTTTGGGGAGGGGTTACATACCCAAAGTAGGGGAAAATAATAAGTAAGAACAATAATAAAACCTAATTAAAAATATATTACACCCTTGGCAGTTGCAATAATTGAAAAAATAAATAAATAAAACGCGCGCGAGGAACACAGGAATTAAATATCCTAATGAATCTAATTAATTAAAGGAGATATTTTTGTATTTTTATTTATTGAGAAAAATATTTGAAATTTGCAAGTTAAACTTAATTTTATAATTAATTTTATTTAACAAAATAATCAATGTTGAAATAATTAAAATAATTAATTTTCAAAAATTAATTTTAATTTTAAAAACCCCAATTCTATGTGATTTTTTGATTTAAAAAAAAATGATTTTTGTTTTTGTAAAAATAATTAAAAATAATTAAAACCAAAGAAATTAAAAAAAGGAAATAAATTGGGCCTGATGTTGCTGAGTAATCTGGGGGGTGGAGCGCTTGAAATTTCCAGGCCCATTTTTGTTGGCCCAAGGAATGTCTGTGGATTCAGTATAACTGGCCTCTGGGGGTTCGCCATGGTCTGCATGTGCTGAGTGTTAGATCTTGCTGGAGATAGATCCAATGGAAGGATCTGAGGATGCATGGTGGTCCTTTAAAGGTGAGGCGCATGGGATCCTGCAAAGCATGTTAGGAAAATAGCAAAATTCCTTCCTCTTACCAGCATTACCCTTTGCCATTCATGCTACATTGATTATTTGTTAATATAACAACATAATGAAATTATAAAAGAAACAAAATGTTATGCCTCAAGAAGCGTGCGCAATTCAAATTCTCCAATGGTTATCAGCCACATCATCGTCTTCTCCCCAGAACAGTTGTCTTTGATACTAGACCTTTACCTACGGAAAAAACTGTCACTAAAGGCTATAGTGATAGTTTTTGTCCATAGCTATAACCCTGCAACATTCAAAAACTTAATACAAGCCAAATAAATCCTAACTAAGGGCATAGATTAACTAGAAATTATGCCCTGGGTTCATTGGTACCCTTGATCTGACCTAATTTGGCCTCTATAGAGAATCCCCAATTTGAGACCTTGAAACCCTAACAATGCCATCGTGCCATTCCTGCAGCCATACTCAGATTAAACCATCCAGAAACATTGCAAATGTGATATTAGACATGAATACATGATTAAAACATACTTATGATAGGTAAATCATTGAAATCGAAACTGAGCATAAGAGGCAAACTGTGAGGGATGTTGAACGTGATTCTTGATGCTTTAGAGCTTGGCAAGGGATGGAATCGCTTCAATGAACGTCCAGGAACGTGATTTGATCCTTGGAATGGCTTGAATCGGCCTGTAGAGATAAATTCAAGTCTCACTTTTCTTTGAAAATTTTGAAATTTGTTTGACTCCTTGAGGCAGGCTGCGCGTCTGTGTCGTTTTGTTAGAGTTCACAATACCTCTGTATATGTATGTGAATCAAATTAGGGTATTGTTTTTGACAAGAATCAAATATATGAATATGCTTTAATTATGCTTCAAATCTTTCCAAATGTGAAGATTTCCTCCCTTTCCAAGCTTGCACAAATTTTCTTGGTATTATACAGCATATTTGGATTGTAATTCAATTCAAAATCAAATCAAAACAAATCTTCATTAATTTTATATCATTTACTTGATTTAATTTGATTTTTAAATGATTAAAATCAAAATAAATTAAATAAATAAAGCCAAAAATGTATGGAAAGGTATTTTGGTCATGGGCCATGCTAGGAGTGTGTTTCAAGCATAAAAAGTTGAGCCCATTTGAAGAAAAAATGCATTTTGGGCATGGTTGACTTTGTGCAAATTTCCAAAAATGGCCAACTTTGACAATTCACATCTCTCTCAATTTTGACCCTAAGAGGGTGTTCATTGACTTTTTATAAATCTTAGGATGTCCTATAAACAACCCTTTTAGTTTCATCTAAATTGGGTCTTCCATGTTCATATAAGAAGCTTTGACCCAAAAGGTGTTTTTGATGACTTTTGAAAAGGACCTATAATGTCTGAATTTATATCATTTCATGAATGCATTTCTTGAACTTGAGGGATGAAGGTGAGTTGTAAGGAATTAAACCCTATTCAAAATGAGCCTTTGATGGGAAATTTCTAATAAAGTATGAGAAAGTTATGCCTGGTCAAAGTTTGGTTGACTTTTCCTATAGAAACCCTAATTTAGCAACTTTTGAGTTTTGATGAATTAGGAGCATGCCTTGAATAATCATGATCTAGCCTTGATCAAATTATGGATGTCACTTAAAAATGTTTATGTTGACCAAAAATCTTGAAGTTTGACTGTATGTGGGTCACAGTTGACTTTTGACCTAGTACGGTTGATTTTCAGGCATTTGAGCAGTTGACTGAGCAAACTTCTTGTGCAAGGCATGAAACTTGGTATGGATGATCTTGAGGACATATTAGGGAAATGGAAATCATTTAGTACCCTTGAAACTCAAACATCTTGATGAGGAGTGAAACCCTAGTTTGAGGCTCATTGTCTTAGGAGGAGGATTTGTCTGGCCAATCCTTAGTCAATTTGAGCAATTGAGGACCTCAAGGAGTTTATCTGGTGTGAAAATGGGAGGGAAAATTTTGGGGTACAAAAGTCACAAACAGGATTCCATGAATCCGGTTCCTTTGATCAGAAGGATCATCCAGATACGAGCTCATCTCATATACATAAAGGGTCTTGTGGAGATTCCTTTATGAGTTCTTCTCAAGAGCATGGAGCTGAACCTCTATACTCCTATAAGCCTGGCACATGGAGTAGATAAATTGTTGATCGTGTCCTAATCAACCTGCATGAACCAGATGCCTCCTCTTCCAGATCGGGAGTGGGTTCCAAACAAAAATTATTCATAATATTTTTGTTCAGCACCCAAAACATATGTTCTTCAACTGGTAGTTGCATATTGTAATACGGTGGCAGAACCAACTGTTAATACTAGTTTTGCATTTGTGTTTGCAAATGTTGCAGTAAGCAAGAGTCGCCATCAAATTTTCTTTTATCGAAATTAAGGAAAGGGTGAAAAGAACAAAAAAGACCTTTTCGAGAATTTTCTGAGTAAGGGGGGTAGATTATGGAAAGGGAAGGTGTTAGCACCCTTTCCATCTGTAGTTATCTACGGGCTCTTAGATTCTATCTCGTGTTTTGAAAATTGCTTGTGTTGTGTGCTTTTGAAAAGTATTTGAAAATTCCTTAGTGCGGTGATTCACTTTGCGTTAACTCTTGTATCAATCCTCAAGAGTGTTGACAAAGCAAATGTTTTTGAAGGTTGTTTTTTGAAATGTGTAAGTGTAAAAATTTTGTTTTATTTTGAGCAAGCATCTAATAGCTATCTACTTGTACTCGAGAAGGTCTTTCTTTTCCTCCTATCCTTTAGACAGTTCTATCCTGCTATTAGTGAGTAGGTAGCCCTAGTCGCTGGATGTATAAGGGACATTCGAAGGGACGTTACGGTCACGAAGGCAACTTGGAGAGGAATTTTAGTAAATGTCCTAAAGTTCTAAGATCACTTTTAATTGAGGCAACATCAAGAGGGTCATCAAGGGACTTGTGATCTTTCAAACTAGAGGACATCCACTAAAACTTCTCACATTTCGAGAATTGTGATCGTTTTCCAAAGGCAACCGAAGTGGGGTACCCTAGAGGTGTGCATATGCAATTGCATTCAATTCAATTATTTATCTTGCGCATTTAGGTTTGCTAACGCTTTTGTTTTCAGTCTTGCCATACAATCCTAGTTACTAGCAGTTAATATTTTGCAGAAATTTAAAGTGCGGGAATTTAAATCCTACGCTATTACAGTGCTTCGGGGAGGGAGTGTTTTACATGTTCAAATGAGGGAAAGAAAAATAAAGAAAAGCAGTAAAGTCCTAGTTTAATCTATTACATACTGTCAGCAGGTACATTATTATATAAAAAAAATGTGAGAACAAGATAATGCGCGCGAATTTAAAATAACGTCTAAAACCCTAAGAAATTGCTAAGTAAAATAAGAAAATCTTTTTGGTTTTTGTTGATTTTAAGAAAATAATTAAACTACCTTAAATCTAATTTTAATTTAAAAGATAATTGCTAAATGAACTTAAAGCCTAATTCTAATATTTTTGTATTTTTATTTGAGAAAATAATTTAAACATAAATTAAACCCTATGTTCTAACTTATTTTAATTAAAAAAATGTTAAAGTTAATTAATTAATTAATTTCAAAAATTAATTATTTAATTAAAAAAGTGAATCCTAAGTTTTGTTGATTTTTTTTATTTGATTAAAAAGAACTTACTGATTAAATAAAACAAACAAATTAAAAGAATAAAAATAAAACAAAATTCAAATGGGTCGGGGTGTTATGAAGAAAAAATGGGGTATTGTTTGAAAATTTTGCTGGGCCCAAATGTTGAAGCCCAGGTTTATCTTTGGGATTTAGTGAGGACTGGCTTTGATGGCATATGCTGGATCTGCATGCTCAAGCCCTTGGATCTAGGTTAATCATGATCTAGTGGTTGCAATTTGAAGGCGTACAGAATGCTTCTGGCCATTGAGGTATAGAATATGCATGAAATTGTTAGGAAAATGAAAAAAAAATGTTGGACCTGGGACTCGAACCCAGGTCCTCTCCCTTCACACACGCGCTGCCTCGCCATCTGAGCTACTTGGTTATTCGTTACATAAATTAAACAAAAATATAATATGCAAACAAAGTCAAATATATTAAAAATTAAAAAAAAATGTGCGATGGGTTTGAATGGTCCAATGGGATACCGCCACGCCTCATCTTCTTCGTCGCTCTGTCGTCTTAGGTGTAGAGACATATAGTGACGCTCTTGGTCTGTCACTATAATACCTATAACTCAATAAAGTCCAGAATACGCAATATAAATCCATTGTGAAGCCATAGATCAATTGACATCGACCCCCTGAACAAGATGGTATCCTTGGTTTAGGCTAATTTTGGCTCTTTCAAAAAAATCCAATTCGGAGGTACAAACCCTAACCATGGCCAAACATCATACCTGCATCAAAACTCAAATCCAACTATACATAAATCTTGTAAACGTTCATATGAACAATAGTGCATGGTCAAATCGAACTTATATTACATGAATCAAATAAAATGAATTTGAAGAAAAAAATTCAAATCGTGAGTTACTGATTAAGGTGTTTCGTGATGCTTCAATATGTGGTGATGATTGGTAAAGCTTCAGGAGACCTTCAGGAACGTGCTTGAGTCCTTTGTTTGGACTGAGGATGGCTGGAATTGAAGATGCGAATTTGACAACTTTGATAATTTTGCAAAAATTTGCAGAGCTTTTTATGGTTTTTTTCGTGTCTTTGAAGCTTGCTAGTATGTTGTATATATAATGGATATGAATGGGACAAGAAAGCAAGGAATGAAATAGCCATAAACATGTTCTTCAAGGCCATGAATGAGAATTTGAATTTTGGCAAGATACATGGAATTCTTGTCTTTTTTCAAATTTGGATGAACTTGGACATTGTTTGCACGAATTCTTGGCCCCAAGGCTGACCAAAACACTAGCCCAAATGCTCAAAGCCCATTTCGAATTATTTTATACATTTTATTTTATATTTATTTGAATAAAATAAAATAAATATGTACAAAATAGGTAGAAAATGTAAGTCATGGTAAGATGATTTTATAGGTCCTCTATAAGCTTAGGAAGATGCTTGAAGTCCAATAAATTAAGCCATTGACCTAAAACTTCAAGTTTGCTCAATGCCTAATTCTTGAAATTTCCCAAATTTTCCCAACTTGGGCAAGCCATAACTTGCTCAATTTTGATCTCATGATGATGATCTTGGACTTTTTCGAAATCCCAAGATGTCTACTTCAATCCCTCTTTTGATCAATTTTGCATTTGAAGAATTTATCTTGATGTAAATGGTCTTGACAAAAAGTACCTTTTGTTGACTTTCTGAAAATGACTTGTAATGTATGAGCTTGTATCTTTCAAATAGTGCATTTCTTGGACTTGAGGGATGAAGATAAGTTGTAGGTAATTGGATTCTCTTCAAAATTAGTTTTGGTTGGGGAAAATGGATGAAGCGTGTGAAAGTTATGCATGGTCAAAGTTTGGTTGACTTTTCCTATAGAAACCTTAACTTAGCAATTTTTGACTTTTGATAGATTAGGAGTATTTCTTGAGGAATCATGATCACCCCTTGATCAAATGATGGACATCAATTCAAAATATTGATGTTGATCAAAAATCTTAAAGTTTGACTATACATGGGCCACAGTTGACTTTTGACCCAATACAATTGATTTTCAAGTATTTGGGCAATTGAATGAGCAAACTTGTAGTGGAAGGCATGAAATTTGTCATGGATAATCTTGAAGGTGTAATAGGACTATGGAAAACATTTGGGACCTTTGGAGCTCACACATCTTTATGGAAAGTGAAACCCTAGCTAGAGGTTCATTACTTAGGAGGAGAATTTGTCTGGTCATGGTCAATATTGAGCAATTGAGGATCTCTAGGAGCATGCTTTGAGTAAAAGTGGGAGGGAAAATTTTGGCGTACAAAAACTTCCCATGTTCAATCTTATTAGACCTGAGGATTTAGACTGGCTTATTTGCCTTTCATGATCTAAATGTGGAAGAGGATTGAACACTAGAGTGCCCAGAAATTTGCACTCGCATGAAGTAACACTGATGTTTGATAATGTCGGGAATGGGCTTATAGATGCCATTTGGAGAAGATGACTGAGAGTCGTTGGAGATGGGCTTAAAGATGCCATCCAAAGTAGATGATGATTTCACACATGGTCCCTTTGGGGGTTCCTGTTCCTGCTGTCTGAGGAGGAGTCCGCTGGGGAATGTGGGTTTCTGCTGTTCTCTTGCTTGGGGAAAACTCTGTGGGGAATAGAGTCTAGGAACTTCAGTTGTCCATTACTCTACTGGGGAAGCTATCTCCAACAGAGTATTCTCAAACAAAGTCAATACTCCCCAACGGAGTTCTCCTCAACAAAATAGGAATCCTCAGTGGAAACATTCTAGGCAAAGTTTGAAGAAACACCTAGTCTTCAACAGTAATCCGGGATTTAATGACTCCCCAGCACTTGTCAAGGATTTATTTTTAAGAAAAACTTACATTTCAACAACATTCATAGCATATGCATACAAAATACATATAACACAAATCTCATTTATTTTGAGAACATCATTACGCAATGCATACATCATGACATTGCATACAACTAACTCCTTACCTTTTCAGGAAAGATCAATCGACAGATAAAGGTTATCATCCTACTGAGGTAGTAATCGTCCAAGATTCCTTCATCATCCTACAAAGGTAGTAATCATCCAAGATTCCTTCATCACCCTGCTGAGGTAGTAATCATCCAAGATTCCTTCATCATCCTACTGAGGTAGTAATCGTCCAAGATTCCTTCATCATCCTGCTGACATTCAGATACGCTCCAGATACGAATGCCATCCTGATACTCATTCAGATCCAACTTTCAGATACAGTTTAGATATGCTCCAGATATGGATGTCATCCTGATACTCATTCAGATTCAGCTTCTAGATACAGTTCAGATACGCTCCAGATACGGATGCCATCCTGATACTCATTCAGGTTCAGCTTCAGATACAGTTCAGATACGCTCTAGATACAGATGCCATCCTGATACTCATTCAGATTCAACTTTCAGATACAGTTCAGATACGCTCCACATACGGATTCCATCCTGATACTCATTTAGATTCAGCTTCAGATACAGTTCAGATACGCTCTAGATACAGATTCCATCCTGATACTCATTCAGATTCAACTTTCAGATACAGTTCAGATATGCTCCAGATACGGATTCCATCCTGATACTCATTCAGATTCAACCTTCAGATACAGTACAGATACGCTCCAGACACGGACGCCATTCTGATACTCATTCAGATTCAACCTTCAGATATAGTACAAATACGCTCATGGACGCCATTCTGATACTCATTCAGCTCTCAGATACAGTACATATACGCTCCAGACGCGGACACCATTCTGATACTCATTCAGTTGCAACTTTCAGATACAGTTCAGATACGCTTCAAACACAAATGCCATTCTGATACTCATTAAGTTTCTCTTTCAGATTCGGCAATCACTTTTGGATGGCATCTACAAGCCCATCTCCAATAACTTTCTATCACATCTCCAATTGGCATCTTTAAGCCCATTCCCTCTACCATCACATCACCGAGTGCAAATTTCTGGGCACTCTAGTGTCCAATCATCTTCCACCTTCGAGTCACGAATGGCAAAACTCGCCAATCTAACTCTTCAGGCTTAAGAATATTGAACAGGGGCAGCTGTTGTACCCCAAAATTTTCCCTCTCATTCTTCAAGGCCTTTCTCACAAGGATTCTCAAGGTTCAAGCTTGCACAAGTACTTTGGAATTTTCCAGTACCAAAATTAAAAGGAAACTGTCAAAAAGGGAGAAAATAGATAAAAATATTATTTTGACAAAATTTGGAGAAATACAAGTGTTCTTCGTTTCAGCTCCTTCGATTGGCCTTTTTGCCTCTTTTGATGCAAGCTTGGCTTGCATCCTTCGACTGGGCATGGGCCTCTGGCACATTTTGGTTTGGATTCACAAGGAAAAAACCTCTTGTAATCTATTTCATTTCCAAGGAAAAAGGCTCTCTTTTAGCATCCTTCGATTTGCACTTTTTGTTCCCTATATGCCTCTTTTGAATCTGAACATTTTGTCCTCCTACATGCACCTTTCATTTGGACATGTTGGTTCCCTTTATACAAGCTTCGTTTGAACATAGATCTTTTACATGTTGGCATGAAGTCACAAGACAGGGACCCTCTATGTACACTCTTTTGTTTGACCACATGTAACCCCTGGCATGCAAGCCTTCAATTGGACATGAGCCACCTTCACACAAAAGCTTCGATTGGAGTTTTGGTTCCCTTCAAATCAGCATCTTTCAAACCCAACTCTGAATCCTTCAACGCAGTCTTCTTTAGTACATTTCTAGAACTCTTAGACACAAGTGGAAAATAGGATTTTAAAAGAACACTGATCAAATCTTTGGACCAGGCTACATGATCTTACTTTACAAGCCTTAATGCTTGTATTTCACTCCATAATTAATTGCTTACATTTTGGATTAAGTTATTGTCCAGGTGATTAAACCTTTGTCCAGAAGATTATTTTCTTGAAAGTGAACTTGTTAGTACAAATCATGTCCTAAGCCCATGCTTTGCTTAAATCCTATTTGTACTTCACCATAAGTCAGGGGAGTCAGCCCCTTTTAACCAACAACTTCAGTACTTCACCTTGAGATCTTGGAAAATCTGACTTAGCTTAATATTCACGTTTCAGCCAAGCCACCTTTTTGTTTAAACTCCCAAACCTTTTCTCTATAAATAGAGAAACCATTGACAAAGAAAGGGTCCAGATTTTTGCTAGAGAAAAAAATCATAAAAAATCCTCAAACACTCAAACTCTCCCATATTCTCAAACTCTCCAACATTCTCAAACCTTCAAAACTCTAAGATTTTTTTCATAAATAAGCCTCAGTAGTGTACCTTTCGATTCACTTCCCCTAAACTGTAGCAACCTTCGATTCACGCATCACCATCATATACTCTCTTTCGATTCAGTGACTGCCTAAACCAAGCAGTAATAGAACTAGCTTCAGGAAGATCCCCGCAAATCTCCCTCCACCATCAAAGAAGTCACCTACAACTCTTTCGGTTAAACACTTCAAGAGGTAAGTTCTCTCTAAACTTGGAACTCTTTCATTTAAACATCATATGCACACGCCAATAAAGAAAAATGTAGATGTTTCTAGACCATGTTTTAGCATTAGATTCTGACTGTCCATATGCTGAAAACTCAACCTTAATTAGTTATACTTTGGACTTTAAGACCCATTGGTTTTTGTGCTAACCCCTGGACTGTAGTTATGTTTGGATGTTGCATTTTAAGAACTTGAGACAGGTTTGTTATACCCTTCGATTGGCTAGCTTCACAAACCTTTAGAATCACAATTTGAGGGCCTAATATGCTTACAAGGAGTCAGCAAGGAGCCTGTGGAAAATCCAGAACCTTGTTGTTTCCAGGTCTCATATGAAAGCCATAAACTTTCCGTTTCCAAGCCTCAAACGAAATATAGAACCTTGCTGACTCCAACCCCCAGTCAAAGGAGACAAAGGAAAATCGAAGGGCATGACTCCACTGACTCCAACCCCCAGTCGAAGGAGACAAAGGAAAATCGAAGGGCATGACTCCACTAACTCCAACCCCCAGTCGAAGGAGACAAAGGAAAATCGAAGGGCATGACTCCACTGACTCCAGACCCCAAATCGAAGGAAACCAAAGAACACAGAATCGAAGGGTGTTCCTGCCTGAATCGAAAGACCTTTTTTCTTTATTTCTTTTTTTTCTTGCCTTTATTTTATTTTTGCCTTTATAATTTCATGCTATTCAATATGGTTGTAATAGTGTAGGGTTTTATCTTTTTGCATTTTATTATTTTTGTATGCTTGCTAGTAAAATAGGAAATGTATGGCAAGATAAAATCAACAAGTAGACAACCCCTAATCAAAGACTAAATGCATGCGAATCAAACACACTATTCATACATGCACCCCTGAGGTAATTCTAATTGTTGCCTTATAAAAAATTGTCATGTTATGCATGTGGGATGTCTTAGCAAAAACAATCAAAATACAAGATCATAGTCCCTCGATGAAGCTACAAATGTTGCCTTACAAGTGATCTTAGTCCCTACAAGAGAATGCTAAGATATCTCACAACATTGCTATCATGACTATACGATGACCCACGTCCGTCCCTTCACATCCAACGATGGGGATTCTTACCAAATCAATGGTAAGATAGCAACATCTAAAGGAGGAGGAAAAACACATCTAAGACCTTTTGAGTAGGTAGATTACTTTTATTTACTTGCTTAATTTCAAAACAAACATCCTTGCTATTTTCAAAAACAATCATATACACTTTCAAAACACTTTCCAAACATGAAATATTTTCAAAAGCTCAACACTTTGTATACGTTCTTATGAACGAGAACTATTACAAAGTTTGCCTAAACGATGGCACCTTTTCAAAATACTTTCAAAAACCACACAAAGCACATTTTTCAAACAAAAGCAAGTGATCTAGAAAGTAACTAAGAGCCCATGGAAAACCATGGATGAAAAGGGTGCTAATACCTTCCCTTTTCATAATCTTCCCCCCGAACTCAAGAAAATATCTCAAAGGTCTTTCCTGTGCTTTTTCACCTTTCCTTTTGGATAAAAGAAAAGTCGGTGGCGACTCTTGCTAACCGCAACATTTGCGATAAAACGCAAAAACCTCAAGTCAGTTCTCCCACTGTATCACAGAACTGGCGACTCTGCTGGGGATAATTATAAAAGTGGGGTTAGCTTAGGGATAGATCACATTTACTTGCTTACATTGTTTGATTTGGATGCTTTACACTATGGTTCTTTGTTTGGGTTTGAATCCTCTACCCGGATTTGGGATACATTATAGGTAAGTAGCAATACATTGTGGAAACTGTGCGGGGTATACCGACATGGTCTAAGCAATAGCTATGTTAGTGTGACATATTTGTGGGTACCGGTAGCCTTTGAGTTAATCAAAGAGAATACAGGGCCGCTGAGTGATGTCATGAAGCACTAATGAACTTCTAGAACCTTTACTTAAACAACTTGGCCTTTAGGATGTAGTGAGATGACCGGCTTTGGTGCAGTCCGAAGTTGGTAGATACTCGATACTATACTCATTGAGGTTTGGTTTCTTGGGATATTTCAGTCGCCATTAAAGAGGCTTGAGCTGAAACAATGACCAAGGAAACAATCCAGTGATATTGAGCTCCTTAGGACCCGGTTACTATTATTAGGACAGGTTGAGCCAACTAAACTTCAAGAGGGTACTTACCTGAAAACTCCATACAAGCCTAAACCTAAGGACTTGTCTGCTTTGCGTGTATATGATTATTTGTATAAGCTTGTTTACTTTGCATACTTGTGCATAACATCATACCATAGAATTTTCAATAACCGTTTCAAGGATCTCAAGGGTCTATGATGTAGGGTCACGTTGAACCAGGTGTCTATCAAGGGACAAGAGGATTTATTTTCCTCTGACCAAACACCGTCAAAGATAAAGTACAACAATTTGATTCAAGGGTTATGACCCACTTGACATGGTGAGCTTGATTCTCGTGGAAGGACATCCACCGATAAAAAGTTCTCCAATCAAAGATGTTGATCAAAGTTCAACTTCTAACTTTTTCTTGGGTTTACCCCGCGAGATCCTTGAAAACATTGCATCCACATATCATGCATCATATCATGACAGGTTTCTCCCATACAGGTCTCCTTATCTTCCTACTGTTTATTTCAGTAAGATGGAACAAACGGTGAAAGACATCCAGGCTCAAAACGCTCAACTCCGAGAAATGTTCTTGAACCTATCCAAGGGACAAGAAGAAGTGAAAGCTCTCCTCACTAGGGGCATGATCATGGGGAATCCTGAGGGCAACAAAGATGATCAGTTGGAGCTGCTATGAACTGAGATAGCCATAATAAAAATCCAGATGATGGGACAATTGGTGGGCCAGATGGCTCTCATCCAAAACTTGGCTCAAGGACAAGAAGAGCTAAGGACCCTCATCAACAAGCTTCGTCATGACGGATGTAACCAAATGGGGAAAACAGCTAGGAGGGGGGATCAAGTCACTACTCAGCCGCCCATAAGACAAGAACTTGGTTCAAGGGAAAATAGACCATTCCAAATTGCCGCCACGTCACGGGCCCAACAACAGCCTCATCAACATCAACCGGAAAATCAGCAAAGGCAAAACGAGCCCAAAAGACAATTTACCAACATCAGCATGCCAATTTCTCAAGCTTTGCAACACATGCTGAGGATGAATCTGATTACACCAATAAGACCTCATCTAAATCCTAAAACTTTTTCTCCCAGCTACAATCCCGATGCCAGGTGTGCCTATCATTCCAATAGTCCTGGACATGATACAAATGATTGTTGGGCGCTAAAGTACAAGATTCAAAACCTGATCGACGAAGGATTGTTGGAGTTCACACAAGATGGCCAAACGGAATTCTTCTACCGTCCCTCAAAGACTCACCACCTAAAATGACAAGTTCAGACAAAGAGGCTTCTGTTCATTTGATTTTTCAATTGTAATCTCTTTTATTGTTCAAACAATTATCCATTAATGTCAAACTTTATTTCATTAATGCATTGCATATGTTTGTCTTAAATTTATCCATTCGTTTTCACTATATTTAAACTATGCCTTTTACTCTCTTTATGACATTCAACTCTTGCTAAAAATTATAAGCCTTTAGAGGGAGGATGACGAAAACAATGCCATAATCTCATACAATATGCTTTTGGACAGACCTTGCTAACGATGTACAGGCGTTTCTTTAAATCCTAAACACTGGAGTTATAAGGAAGATAATCACTAGTCAACCCCTTCGAGCCAAAGAAGTAGAAGTTTTCTGTTTTAACACAAATTGAAACCTTTAATCAAAACCTGGGGCAGGGTAATCTCTCAGTTAATTCAAATGCGCGTTTAGCCGTAAACTCTCATCTTGTAATACAACGAATGATATCAAAACATTCCTCTGGAATCAAAATACGGTGATGGTTCTCAATCACATAGGCAGTCATTATCTCTCAAAAAGAAAAGCCCACTAAGTCAAAACCTACAAAGGAGACTTAAGAAAACTAGAGCATCCCGCTGACTGTAATCTCAAACAAGAACAGTCAGGTAAAAATCAGGGATAACAAATCAAAAAGAGGTCACTACAAATCCTCAACAACATGAAAAAGGTTGTAAAAAATGATTGCCTTCCGATAAACTTAACTTTTCTGAACCATCACTGAAACATCATTCCAGACTCAATTAGAGTTCAAACATACAATTAGCTGAGTTTAGGACCGAAGAACATCATGAAGAACGGGCGGGTATAAATACACTTTGATCCTTTAACCTTTGTTTCTTAAACCGTGAACCAAGCCACGTTACAACCTTTCAAGAAGTCTTAATTGAAGCATGGGTTAGTTCGAAAGCATATTGTTACAAAAGATATCCTGACTCCTGTAAGGCTTTACTCAAAATCCTGAGTTGAATTTTTCTTACAAAATTTCTTGCTAAAAAATGCATTTTCAAAATTTCAAGATAAGCATAAACTTTGCATTATTTGAATATCGTTGTTTGCATATGGCTATTTGTTTGACAGCGGAAAAATTCACACAACGAATATCCGATGAACGAAAGCTCTCCCAGTGAACAAAATCACTTCAAGTGGGATGACACTTCCAACGAAAAATATCATATAAACAAGGGGGCATGACATGCCACTATCTAGCACACTTGGGGCAGTCCAGTCAAGATTCCAAGAAATCTCTCAAGAAGTACAGAATAACCAGGGGCAGGTCTCCATCTCTATTACTTGGGGCATTGAATGCCAATCTCGACAAAGTGTTACATATAGTCAAACATTTCCTGGCAAAGCCACACACATTTGCTGCTAGGGGCAATGACAAATATCCCCAAAATCCTTCTCATAGGATGACTCCCAGCCAGAGTTTAATCTCTGAAAACCTTTCCCCAACTGAGACAACCTCAAGAGTCCTCAAGGACTTTCCCCAACGAAGTTGTCACCTCTCTAGCAGACCGGCAACAGGGTCTATTTCCCCAACAAACTACAGATTCCCCAGTTTTAGTTTACCTCTCCGACTACTACAAATCAAAGGACCAGAACTCCTCTTCCCCAGTAGACTACTCTATAATCCCCAACAAGTTACTGTGAAGCCTAGACCCGACCAGATATAAGTTCAACTTAGTCCATCAAGAGATAACTCACAGTAGAGAAACGAACAACCGAGACTCCTGATCTCTTTTCCAATCAGGAATCGGCACTCTCCAACAGAGTATTCTCAAACAAAGTCAATATTCCCCAGCGGAGTTCTCCTCAACAAAACAGGAATCCTCAGTGGAAACATTCTAGGCAAAGTTTGAAGACACGCCTAGTCTTCAACAGTAATCCGGGATTTAATGACTCCCCAGCACTTGTCAAGGATTTATTTTCCAAGACAAAATTACATTTCAACAACATTCATAGCATATGCATACAAAATACATATAACACAAATCTCATTTATTTTGAGAACATCTTTACGCAATGCATACATTATGACATTGCATACAACTAACTCTTTACCTTTTCGGGAAAGATCGATCGACAGATAAAGGTTATCATCCTACTGAGGTATTAATCGTCCAAGATTCCTTCATCATCCTACTAAGGTAGTAATCGTCCAAGATTCCTTCATCACCCTGCTGAGGTAGTAATCGTCCAAGATTCCTTCATCATCCTACTAAGGTAGTAATCGTCCAAGATTCCTTCATCATCCTGCTGACATTCAGATACAGTTCAGATACGCTCCGGATACGGATGCCATCCTGATACTCATTCAGATCCAACTTTCAGATACAATTCAGATACGCTCCAGATACGGATGCCATCCTGATACTCATTCAGATTCAGCTTCTAGATACAGTTCAGATACGCTCCAGATACGGATGCCATCCTGATACTCATTCAGATTCAGCTTCAGATACAGTTCAGATACGCTCCAGATACGGATGCCATCCTGATACTCATTCAGATTCAACTTTCAGATACAGTTCAGATACGCTCTAGATACGGATGCCATCCTGATACTCATTCCGATTCAGCTTCAGATACAGTTCAGATACGCTCCAGATACGGATTCCATCCTGATACTCATTCAGATTCAACTTTCAGATACAGTTCAGATATGCTCCAGATACGGATGCCATCCTGATACTCATTCAGATTCAACCTTCAGATACAATATATATACGCTCCAGACACGGACGCCATTCTGATACTCATTCAGATTCAACCTTTAGATACAGTACAGATACACTCACAGACGCCATTCTGATACTCATTCAGCTCTCAGATACAGTACAGATACGCTTCAGACTCGGACGCCATTCTGATACTCATTCAGTTGCAACTTTCAGATACAATTCAGATATGCTTCAAACACGAATGCCATTCTGATACTCATTCAGTTTCTCTTTTAGATTCGGAAATCACTTTTGGATGGCATCTACAAGCCCATCTCCAACAACTTTCTATCACCTCTCCAAATGACATCTTTAAGCCCATTCCCTCTACCATCACATCACGGAGTGCAAATTTCTGGGCACTCTAGTGTCCAATCATCTTCCACCTTCGAGTCACGAATGGAAAAACTCGCCAATCTAACTCTTCTAGCTTAAGAATATTGAACAGGGGCAGCTGTTGTACCCCAAAATTTGCCTTCTCATTCTTCAAGGCCTTTCTCACAAGGATTCTCAAGGTTCAAGCTTGCACAAGTATTTTGGAATTTTCCAGTACCAAAATTAAAAGGAAACTGTCAAAAAGGGAGAAAACAGATAAAAATATTATTTTGACAAAATTTGGAGAAATACAAGTGTTCTTCGTTTCAGCTCCTTCGATTGGCCTTTTTACCTCTTTTGATGCAAGCTTGGCTTGCATCTTTCGACTGGGCATGGGCCTCTGGCACATTTTGGTTTGGATTCACAGGGAAAAAATCCTCTTGTAATCTATTTCATTTCCAAGGAAAAATGCTCTCTTTTAGCATCCTTCGATTTGCACTTTTTGTTCCCTATATGCCTCTTTTGAATCTGAACATTTTGTCCTCCTACATGCACCTTTCGTTTGGACATGTTGGTTCCCTTTATACAAGCTTCGTTTGAACATAGATCTTTTACATGTTGGCATGAAGTCACAAGACAGGGACCCTCTATGTACACTCTTTCGTTTGACCACATGTAACCCCTGGCATGCAAGCCTTCGATTGGACATGAGCCACCTTCACACAAAAGCTTCGATTGGAGTTTTAGTTCCCTTCGAATCAGCATCTTTCAAACCCAACTCTGAATCCTTCGACGCATTCTTCTTTAGTACATTTCTAGAACTCTTCGACACAAGTGGAAAATAGGATTTTGAAAGAACACTGATCAAATCTTTGGACCATGCTACATGATCTTACTTTACAAGCCTTAATGCTTGTATTTCACTCCATAATTAATTGCTTACATTTTGGATTAAGTTATTGTCCAAGCGATTAAACCTTTGCCCAGAAGATTATTTTCTTGAAAGTGAACTTGTTAGTACAAATCCTATCCTAAGCCCATGTTTTGCTTAAATCCTATTTGTACTTCACCATAAGTCAGGGGAGTCAGCCCCTTTTAACCAACAACTTCAGTACTTCACATTGGGATCTTGGAAAATCTGACTTAGCTTAATATTCACATTTCAGCCAAGCCACCTTTTTGTTTAAACTCCCAAAGCTTTTCTCTATAAATAGAGAAACCATTGATAAAGAAAAGGTCCAGATTTTTGCTAGAGAAAAAAATCATAAAAAATCCTCAAACACTCAAACTCTCCCATATTCTCAAACTCTCCAACATTCTCAAACCTTCAAAACTCTAAGATTTTTTTCGTAAAAAAGCCTCAGTAATGTACCTTTCGATTCACTTCCCCTAAACTGTAGCAACCTTCGATTCACGCATCATCATCATATACTCTCTTTCGATTCAGTGACTGCCCAAACCAAGCAGTAACAGAACTAGCTTCAGGAAGATCCCCGCAAAGCTCCCTCCACCATCAAAGAAGTCACCTACAACTCTTTCGGTTAAAAACTTCAAGAGGTAAGTTCTCTCTAAACTTGGAACTCTTTCATTTAAACATCATATGCACACGCCAATAAAGAAAAATGTAGATATTTCTAGACCATGTTTTAGCATTAGATTCTGACTGCCCATATGCTGAAAACTCAACCTTAATTAGTTATACTTTGGAGTTTGATACCCATTGGTTTTTGTGCTAACCCCTGGACTGTAGTTATGTTTGGTTGTTGCATTTTAAGAACTTGAGACAGGTTTATTATACCCTTCAATTGGCTAGCTGCACAAGCCTTTCGAATCACAATTTGAGGGCCTAATATGCTTACAAGGAGTCAGTAAGGAGCCTGTGGAAAATCCAGAACCTTTTTGTTTCCAGGCCTCAGACGAAAGCCATAACCTTTCCGTTTCCAAGCCTCAAACGAAAGATAGAACCTTGCTGACTCCAACCCCCAATCGAAGGAGACAAAGGAAAATCGAAGGGCATGACTCCACTGACTCCAACCCCCAGTCGAAGGAGACAAAGGAAAATCGAAGGGCATGACTCCACTGACTCCAACCCCCAGTAGAAGGAGACAAAGGAAAATCGAAGGGCATGATTCCACTGACTCCAGACCCCAAATTGAAGGAAACCAAAGGACACAGAATCGAAGGGTGTTCCTGCCTGAATCGAAAGACCTTTTTTTTTCTTTCTTTTTTTTCTTGCCTTTATTTTATTTTTGCCTTTATAATTTCATGCTATTCAATATGGTTGTAATAGTGTAGGGTTTTATCTTTTTGCATTTTATTATTTTTGTATGCTTGCTAGTAAAATAGGAAATGTATGGCAAGATAAAATCAACAAGTAGACAACCCCTAATCAAAGACTAAATGCATGCGAATCAAACACAATATTCATACATGCACCCCTAGGGTAATTCTACTTGTTGCCTTATAAAAAATTGTCATGTTATGCATGTGGGATGTCTTAGCAAAAACAATCGAAATATAAGATCATAGTCCCTCGATGACGCTACAAATGTTGCCTTACAAGTGATCTTAGTCCCTACAAGAGAATGCTAAGATATCTCACAACATTTCTATCATGACTATACGATGACCCACGTCCGTCCCATCACATCCAACGATGGGGCTTCTTACCAAATCAATGGTAAGATAACAACATCTAAAGGAGGAGGAAAAACACATCTAAGACCTTTTGAGTAGGTAGATTACTTTTAGTTACTTGCTCAATTTCAAAACAAACATCCTTGCTATTTTCAAAAACAATCATATACACTTTCAAAACACTTTCCAAACATGAAATGTTTTCAAAAGCTCAACACTTTGTATACGTTCTTATGAACGAGAACTATTACAAAGTTTTCCTAAACGATGGCACCTTTTCAAAATACTTTCAAAAACCACACAAAGCACATTTTTCAAACAAAAGCAAGTGATCTAGAAAGTAACTAAGAGCCCATGGAAAACCATGGATGAAAAGGGTGTTAATACCTTCCCTTTTCATAATCTACCCCCCGAACTCAAGAAAATATCTCAAAGGTCTTTCCTGTGCTTTCTCACCTTTTCTTTTGGATAAAAGAAAAGTCGGTGGCGACTCTTGCTAACCGCAACATTTGCAATAAAACGCAAAAACCTCAAGTCAGTTATTTCACCGTATCACACATACGATGTCATGATGTCATGATGTATGAATTTCATGATTCTCTCAAAATAAATGAGATTGTGATATATGCATTTGTGCTGCATATGTTATGATATTTGTAGAAATGATGTATGTATGCAACGTATGAACATGTCAATTGTTCCATTGCTGTGTTGTTGAATTAGGGAAAATAAATCTCGGTTGCTAATGGTGAAGAATGTAGGTCTTCAGATTTTGTTTGAAGTTGAAATCGTGGGAGATGAACTTCCGTTTAGAGAAATAAAATATGTTGGGGAAGGTAAATTTTGTGAACTATTTGGGGATTTTGTTGAAATCCCGTTGGGGAATCCTGAGAAGCTTGGCAACTTCACTAGGGAATTTTGGAGCAGCAATTGGTTCTTTGCTGGGGATGTGAGAGCAACTGACATCGATAGGCTGCATGCTGAGAATATGGCAGTGACCTTGTAGTAGAATTCCCCTGCCTCTGTACCTGCTGGAGAAGGTATCTGCCAAGGAAAACATTTGTGGGGGTTTTGTGGATGGCCTTTAGATATTGTCCCATTTCTTAAAGTCATTAACAACTGTCTTTCTGTTTTTAGGTGTATATTTATAAGCAGTAATCATATTCAAATGCATATGTTCAAGAATAATCATGGACGTTTTCGCACACAAAAGAGAAAAATAAAAACAGAAGTTTTACACTTTCAAAGGAATAGTTTTTTTTAACTTGAAATAAGCGTTTTTGTATAAGGGGGACAGACATCCTAGTAAGAGAATATCGTCGTAAGAATGGAAATTACACAAAAATAGTATACAGAGAAAAATAGCTATGTGAAATAATCCTATTGGGTTCCCATTCTGCTATTGCCTTTATGTCTTTGAGAATCTCATCCCTTTCGCCACTTGTCCGAAGTTGATTGGCTTGATTAGTACCGTTTGAGCTTGATATTGATACTGAAGATTGGTTGTAAGGTGATCCAACGGAACATTGTTATACACTTTAAATCCCTAAATTTTGTCTGGACCTCCCTTTCAGGTTTTCAGTCCACCGAGATACCCTTTTGTGCCACAACTGCCTTTTCAGGTTTTCGACTTGCCGGGTGTACAGATTTTTTATGTATATCCCTAATTTTTGCCTGAACCCTTTTGGTTCGCCGAGATGCCCTAATTTTTGCCTAGGCCAGTCGACCTAGCGGGTCTTTGTTTATGTGTAGTATCTTTCAACTATATCCGCGTTTACATGGTGTGGAAGGTCGTCACCATCCATAGTGGTTAAGATCATGGCTCCACCAAAAAATATATTCTTGACTACAAATGGCCCTTCGTGTGTTGGAGTCCATTTGCCCTTGGGATCACCTTGTGGTAGGATAATGTGTCTGATTACTAGATCCCCAGCATGATATACCTAATGTCTGATCTTCTTGTTAAAAGCTTTGATCAACATTTTTTGTATATCTGACCATGGCAGACAGCCGCAAGCCTCTTTTCGTCAATCAAGTTTAATTGATCAAGTCGAGTCTGGACCCATTCGTCTTCATTCAACCCTGTATATTTCATGATCCTCAAGGAAGGGATCTGGACCTTAATGGGTAGGATAACTTCCATACCGTATACCAAAGAGGAAGGAGTTTCCCCTGTTGATGTGCACATTACGGTGCGGTAACCATGAAGAGCAAATGGTAACATCTCATGACAATCTTTATATGTCACCGTCATTTTCTGTATAATTTTCTTGATGTTTTTGTTAGTAGCTTCTACAGCGCCATTCATCTTCAGCCGGTAAGGAGAAGAGTTATGATGCTGGATCTTGAATTGCGTGCAAAGCTCGGTGATTATAGTGTTGTTGAGATTGGTACCATTATCTGTAATGATTCTTTCTGGAATACCGTACCAACAGATAAGGTTATGTCTGATGAATCGAGCCACAACATTCTTAGTAACAGAAGCAAATGAAGCTGCCTTAAACCATTTCATGAAGTAATCAATGGCAACCAGGATGAAGCGGTGCCCATTAGAAGTTTTCAGTCTAATCTCTCAAATCATGTTGATGCCCCACATTGCGAATGGCCAAGGAGCAGTCAATATGCTTAGAGGAACTTGAGGCACATGTATCTTTTCAGCATAGATCTGGCATTTGTGACAAGTCTGCATATGCTTATAACAATCTATTTCCATGGTGGACCAGTAGTATCCTGCCCGTAGGATCTTTTTAGCCATTGAATATCCACTGGAATGAGTGCCAAAGGTACTTTCGTGTAAGTCAGCCATAATCCTTTCTGCCTCACTCTTGTCTACACACCGAAGCAAGGTAAAGTCATGGTTGCGCTTGTAGAGGATCCCGTTACTGAGGAGGAACTTGGCAGAGAACCTTCTTAACAACTTCTTATCATTGACTGAAGCTCCCTCAGGATATTCTTGGCCTTCAAGATATCTTTTGACTTCATGGAACCAAGGCTTGTCCACTACTTCTTCAGTACCATCCTCGTGACAGTATGCTGGTTCGTCCATCCTCTCAATGGTGATCTGAGGAGCCTCGTTATCCCACCTGACCTTGAACATGGATGACATTGTAGCTAGTGCATCTGCTAGTTGATTTTCCTCTCGTGGAAAATGCTCAAAGATAATTTCTTCAAAGTATGGGATTAGTGTCAACACATGCTCTTTGTACAGGATAAGATTAGGGTGCTTCGTGTCCCATTCTCCTTTGACCTAGCTGATTACCAAAGCCGAATTTCCAAACACACTTAAGGACTTGACCCTTAAATCGATTGCAGATTTGAGATCCATGATACATGCTTCATACTCAGCCATATTGTTGGTACAGTTGAAACATAGCCTGGAAGTGAAAGGAATATGACAACCTTCAGGAGATATGATCACAGCGCCGATGCCATTGCAAGGAACGTTGGAAGCTCCGTCAAGTACCATAGTTCATCGGATCCTTTTTTAGGTCTTTCATCTGGTCCAGGTTCTTCACAATCAATTACTAACACAATGTTCTCATCCAGGAATTCAAAATTCACGGATTGGTAGTCATCCACAGCTTGATGAGCCAAATGATCATCTAGTACACTTCCCTTAATTTCTTTCTAGGTTGTATACTAAATTTCGTATTCGGTCAGGATCATTTGCCATCTTGATATTCTTCCGGAGAGAGCGGGCTTCTCAAAGATGTACTTGATAGGATCCATTTTAGATATCAACAAGGTAGTATGAGTCAACATATATTGTATCAGACGACGAGCAGCCCATGCCAAAGCACATCAAGTTTTCTAGAGCAGTGAATATCTTGTTTCATAGTCGGTAAACTTTTTGCTAAGGTAGTATATTGCATGCTTTTTTCGACCAGACTCGTCATGCTTCCCCAACACACACCCCATTGAGTTCTCTAACACTGTTAAGTACATGATCAGAGGTTTTCCTTCGAATGGAGGCATTAAAATTGGAGGCTCTTAAAGATATTCCTTAGTTTTATCAAAGGCATATTGGCAATCATCATTCCACTTTACCGCTTGATCTTTCTTCAGTAATTTGAAGATTGGCTCATAAGTAGCGGTCAGATGTGAAACGAATCTAACTATGTAGTTCAAACGTCCCAAGAATCCCCTAACCTCCTTCTCAGTGCAAGGAGTCGGCATTTCTTGTATATCTTTGACCTTTGCAGGGTCTACCTCAATACCTTTTCCGCTGACAACGAAACCTAAGAGCTTACTTGATCTTACTCTGAAGGTGCACTTATTCGGATTCAACCTCAGTTTGTATTTCTTCAGCCTGTCAAATAGCTTTTGTAGGTGATGAAGGTGTTCCTCTTGGCTATCATATTATCCATGTAGACCTCTATCTCGTGATGGATTATATCATGAAACAAAGCTACCATGGCGCTGATAGATTTCCCCGGTGTTTTTTAACCCAAATGGCATAAATTTGTAACAGAAAGTGCCGCATTGTGTGACAAAGGTCGTTTTCTCCATGTCCTCAGGTGCCATTTTGATATGATTGTATCTGGAGAAACCATCCATGAATTAGAATACCTTATGTTGTGCGGTGTTGTCAACTAGAACATCAATATGGGGAAGCGAAAAGTCATCCTTGGGGCTTGCCCTGTTCAAGTCTCTGTAATCCACACACATACCTACCTTACCGTCCTTCTTAGGTACTGGAACCATATTGGCGACCCATTATGGATAGGATGTGACAGCTAAGAAACCGGCATTTAACTATTTCATGACTTCAGCCTTAATCTTTTCTGACATATCCATCCGCATACGATGAACCTTCTGTTTCATTGGAGGGAAATCCTCTTTTGTAGGTAGGCGATGGACCACAATATCGGTGTCAAGCCCTAGCATGTCTTTGTATGACCAGGCAAAAACCTCAACATAGTCATGTAGCATTTGGATTAACCGTTACTTGACACTATGCTCCAGATCAACACCTATCTTGACTTCTTTTTTGTCCTCTTCAGTGCCCAAGTTCATTGTCTCAACTGGTTCCTCATGAGGTTGTATGACCCTTTCTTCCTGTTGTAACAGTCTGGCAAGCTCTCCTGGTACCTCACAATCCTCCTCACCTTCGTCCTCGGCTTGGTTGATCGGGTTTTCAAAGTCATAATGAGCAATAGAAGAACCGTTATCAATGGGATCCAGAGTGGATGTGGATCTGCAGTTTGATATGTGAGTGTGTGTAAGAGAATAGCTGTATATTTTTGATAAAGTAAAGAGGCAGAAAATAAAAACAAAGGGTGTAAAATTTGTATGCGAAATGTTCAATGTTTTATTGATGACATGTGAAAATGAAGTAATGACCCTCACAAATAGACCATTGTGCCTCGGGTAAGACACGAGGCTGTAATGTTTCAATTGTTCAAATATTACATTTCCTCAAAAACAAAAGACAAATTACTCTTGAATAAAAGAGATGGGAACAAATTCTTTGGCCTCCCAATTGCTGAGTCCACCATTAATGGTTGGGAAGATCCACTTGTCCAGGTCATAGCTACTTTCAGCATCTTTTGTGGCAGAGACGACATCAATAGAACTGACTCCCGAGCCATGCTTGGGCATAGGTGCAGTTATGACGTTGGGAGCCTCAGGAGCTTCAAATTCAATCTCCTTTGCTCCAATCAAATCCGGCACCTTGTTCCTCAAAGCCCAACAGTCTTTTGTATCATGGCCTGGACTTTCAGAATGGTTGGCACACCGAGCATTCGAATTGTAGCGAGGAGATGCAGTGTTGGGATTTTTGGGAGCCTCTTTCAGGGTAACCAGATTGGATTTCAGCAAATGTGGAAAAACTTGAGACAAGGTCATATTAATCCAGGTGAACTGTCTTCTAGGCTTATATGTTATGGACTGATTATTCTATTGTTGGTTTGATGCAGGATTGGAAATCATAACAACCCCTACCGTCGGATGATGCTCAGTTTTATTAAGATTTCTTTGGCCATAAGAAGCACTGGCCTCCTTCTTCCCTGAGAATGGTTTCTTTGCAGTACTGAGGATGCATCTCTCTGTATCTTACCACTCTTATTGCCAACCTTTACTCGTTCACCAGTCAAGATCAATTCAGTAAACCTAACAGAAGAACTTCCAATCAGATGGTTAAAGAATGGCTCGGATAATGTGCCCAAGAACATGTCCACCATCTCCCTATCAGACAATGGAGGCTGGACTCTTCCCGCAAGGTCTCTCCATTTCTTGGCATAATCTTTAAAGCCCTCACTAGAACCCATAAACATGCTCTGAAGTTGTGTACGGGTTGGAGCAAGGTCAGCATTATATTGGTACTGCTTGTAGAAAGAAGCAGCCAGGTCTTCCCAGTTACGGATGTTGGTTCCCTCCAGCTGATAGAACCACTCTAATTGAGTCCCTGATAGACTGTCTTGAAAGAAATGCACCCACAAATTCCTGTCAGCAGTGTGTAGCTGGATCTTCCTGACATAAGATCTGAGATGCAGCTTAGGACATGAGACCCCATCATATTTAGAAAATGAAGGCACTTTGAACTTTTGCGAGATAACCACTCCAGAAACCAACCCTAGCTTTTTGAAATCCAAGCCAGGTACCTTCTGAACTTCCATGGCCTTGAGACGGTCCTCCAGCTGTTTGTACTTATCATCAGCAGGAGGGTATTGTTCCTCGGTGTAATCAGCTTCATCCTCCTCAGACTCCCTTGGACTGTGATCTTCTTCTCTTGGTTCTCCTTCCTGATTGTCTCTCTCTTTTGACGGAGTTGCAAGCTCTGAAACTTGCCTCACTAGTCCTTTGAACCTTCTTCCCATATTCAGAACACCCACTTGCCTCTTTTTCTTCTTCTTGTCCTTGAGAATCAGAGCTTTCAAATCTTCTTGTCCCTTAGCCAGATTCAGGAACATTTCTTGGAATTCAGCATTTTGTGCCTGAAGCTCCTTAATTGTTTGTTCAAGAGCCATTGCTGAAATAAACAGCGAAGAAGATAAGAAGTCTGTCCTGAAACCTGTTTATGCAATGATATGTATGATATATGTATGCAATGTTTTCAAGGATTTCTAAGACTTAAATTTGCTTAGCCAAAGGGAAAACAAACGTTAATTGCATTAAGAAGTTTAAGCGGTTAAAATGATGCCTCTTGGGCTTACAAAGGAAGTAACAAAGCAAAAAAGGACTCAAGCTTCCCACGGGGGCATCCTCTTTGGTGCAATGTAGGAAATTACACTCTTCTCTTCGTGAAGTAGTCTGGTGAGCTCTAAAACTTTCTTCTCGCTAGCGTAGAATTGGGTTTCAAAGGTATCCCGTTCCTCTTTTAGTTTAATCCAGGATTTTTGTAACTCCTCAAAATTAGTCGGCATGTCAGGATGAAGAACAATGTAAGGAGTGTCTCCCTCAGCAACTGGCTCCATGATGATGGGCAGAATAGCCTCATAAGGCATCCTGAGACTTTGAGCACGGGATCATACCCACTTAAGGTAAGGCTCCAAAGGAATGGAGTTCTTATGCCCCAGTGTTTTGCTATCAACCGTGTTCACCACGCCCCAAGCTCTTATGAGCCTCTGACGATAACCCTGAACATCATTCTCATAGTTGAATACGATTCCTTGGACAAGTGTATCATGAGGACCATCCCTCCTAGCATAACCAAACTGTCGCAACGCCAAACAAGGATTATAAGTGATTCCTCCCCTAATGCCTAAGAGAGGGATATTAGGGAATTCCCAACAGCGGTCAATGATGGTAACATTCTCCAAGGATCGAGGACACCAATGAATATCTGAATGTGTAAGGGACATCAACCTATTAGACCATCTCAAGCCCTTCTCATTATTCAACACATATCGAGGCAGGTGCGAAATAAACCACCTATCCAACAGAGGAGTGAAACATAGAAGGGCCTCTCTTATCTTTATAGTGCGGGTATACAGAGAGTGTAGGATGTCTCCAAGTAAAGTAGGCACCGGATTGTGAGACAGAAAAACCTTGATCACATTCACGTCTATGAGTTGGTCCCAATTAGGAAATAGTATTAGCACATAGATGATAAGGGCCAACACTTCTTCAAAAGCTTGTAAATCTAGGGTATCCCAAAAATGGTGAGCCTTCTCAAATAGAAACTTAGCTAGGAACCCTTTGACGCCTCTTCTTGTTTCCCAATTTGCCACTACATTAGACCGTTGTAAAGACAGAGCGTGAGTAATCTCTTCAGGTTTTGGGTCTCTTTACATAGCATTGAAGGGTAACTTGATCAAGAATGGGCACCCCTAATAACTGAGAAAACTCTTCCATGGTAGGCACCAATTGGTAATTAGGAAAGGTGAAGCAATGATGTAAAGGGTCGAAGAACTGAAAGAGCACCTTCAACATTTCTTCATTAGGGCTTAAGGTGACCAGATTGAGAAGTCGACCATGTCTTTCAGTGAACGGAGAGCTTTCAGGAACCCTTGATGTTAATTCCTTGAGTTAAGGAGGTACCCTTATGAGGTTGACTTGGATAGTATTCCTGTGAGTGGATGCCATGTTCTACAAAACAACACAAAGATAAGTCCTAAAAATCCTTGAAATGGTTAGTATGATATGCCATATTATGATGTTATGATATCATGATTATGCTAAGAAAACACAAATATAGCAAGCACAAGAAAATCATACAAAGACCTTAGGTTTAAGGCTTGCATGGGTTTTCAGGTAAGTACCCTCTTGAAGTTTAGTTGGTCCAACCTGTCCTAGAAAATAATTGGGTTCTAAGGGATCTCAATATCACTGATCTTTCCCACAAGTTTCATTCTGATCGGCAACTGACTTTCCACCAAACAAAACTCGGGAGTCAAATCTCAATGAGTGTAGTATCGAGTATCAACCGACTTCAGGCTACACCAAAGACGACTATCTCACTACTTCATAATTTCAATGATGCTATTTTGAAGAACACTTAATGATGGAGCTTATATCCCAATAAAACTTGTTGAAGAAGGCATGGAAGTAAAAAAATGAATCTATGAATCTTCTTGATGGATCAAACCATTCTCTTTGAGATAAGTTTAGTCTAAATGAAATTGAGAGCACTCTTTAGACCAAATAATTTTAATTCCATGACCATATCCTTGAACTTTCAGTTTTGAAGTCCATTGAATAACCATTTGGTTGAGGATCATCCTTTAAAACCCTAGGTTAGATGGTGAGATGGATGCAATTGTGTCAGCACCTACAATATAAACATACAAGGAAACATGTATACACACATTGAGGTTAGCTAAGAATAAGTTACGCATATACAAGATACACAACTCAAGGTGCTTGGTGATCCCTCAAGAGCAAACTTAAAGATATGAGAGATTAGAAGAGATAACCAATCCATATTTGTGATCTTGATACATTGTGATGATATGGGATGATGAAGGATCTTATGGAAAAAATTGAGGTATAACAAGAGGAAGTAAAGTTGACTTTGAGACCCAGGTCATACAATTGACTAATACTTATTAAATTAGCAGTCAGCCCCTTAACAAATAACACCTTATTGATATCTGGAAGACCAGTGCAGTTCATCTTTCCAGTCCCATTTAGTTTACCTTTTGACCTATCTCCAAAGGTGACATAACTAGAGGAAGTGGTTCATTGTTCACAAGAAATTGCTTGAATCCAGTCATATGTCTAGAACAACCACTATCAAAATACCAATCCTCTCTTGTAGAAGCTTTGAGAGAGGTGTGAACTATGAGTCCACAAGTGTCATTTTTGGGAAGCCTCTTAGATTTGGCATCAACATCGTCCTGTTTTCTTCTATGCCGAGTAACAGGTTTGGGATATCCATACAACCTATAACAAAAGGATTTTAAATGACCCAACTTTCCACAATAATGACATATCCATTGTTGATTCCTGCCTCCATTGTATTTCTTCTAATGTCTCTATTAATGTTGAGACATATGGTTCAACATCTTTTGCTTCTGTTTCTTCTTTGGAGGTACACACTTCACTTCAGGACTTCCTCCTTTATTCTTCCTAGATTGATTATCACAACCAACCCCTTGAACATTTACAGCCTTCTTTCCAGACTTAATAATATTATCAAGCACATCAGAACTATTGTTAAGAATTCTTACAGACTTGGTCACATTATCAAGTTGTGAATTGAGAAAAATGACTTCACCCTTCAGATTAGAGATACTGGACAAGTGCTCTACTTTTTCAGCCTCCAGACCAGAGATTATAGACAGCTGCTTCACTTTTTCAACCTCTAGTTAAGCAATAATGTTCTTTTTATTTTCTTATAACTGGCCCCCTCTTAAGGTTTGAGACACAACTCCTTGTAAACATTGGAAAGTTCTTCAAAAGTCAGTTCTCCACCATTCGTTTCATTATCATAATCATAAATTCTAGACAAGGCAGTCACTTGCTTGACATATTCCTCTTCACTGTCAGAATCTTCCTTTGACCATGGCATTGACAGGCCTTTCTTCTACTTCTTGAGATAGTTGGGGCATGCAGCTCTTATGTTTCCAAACCCTTCACATTCATAACATTGGACTCCTCTTCCTTGGTTGGAGTTGTCATCATGTCTGGCCCTTTCGACCAAATTCATATCTTGGTTTTTGTTGATGTCGAGAGACTTGTCCTTGACATTTGATCTTGACTTCTAGTTCACCTTCTTCAGCACTTTGTTAAATTGTCTTCCAAGCAGCACAATAGCATTTGATATCCCTTCTTCTGTATCCGAGTCACAGTCTTCTTTTGGATCATCAATGTTAGAAATAAAGGCAATGCTCTTCTTGTTTTCACACTTTTCACTGATCCCTAACTTAAAGGTTTATAGAGAACCAATAAGTTCATCAACCTTCATGTTGTTTATGTCTTGGGCTTCTTCAATAGTCGTTACCTTCATGTCAAACCTCTTCGGAAGAGATATGAGAATCTTTCTCACCAACTTGGCTTCTGGCATCTTCTCCCCCAGAGCACTTGAGGCATTGTCTATCTCAATGATATTCATGTGAAAATCATGAATACTCTCATCCTCCTTCATTCTTAAATTCTCAAACTGGGTGGTAGGAATTTGGATCCTTGATGTCTTCACCTTAGAGGTTCCTTCATGAGCAGTCTTCAAAATCTCCCAAGCTTCTTCAGCAACATTACAGTTCCTTATCAATTTGAAGGTGTTATTGTCGACTCCATTGAATAGGGCCTTCCATGCTTTGGAGTTTCCCTCTGATGATTTTTCATCAGCATCATTCCAATCTTCCTCAGCTTTCACAACATTAGTAACCTTCTCATCCTGACCTACAACCGTTGGTGGATCCCAACCCATGACCAGAAATTTCTAAGCCTTGTTATCCATGGACTTGATGAAAGCCACCATACGAGCTTTCCAATAATCGTAGTTGGTTCCAACAAGAATGGGTGGTTTGTTCCCAAATCCTCCTTCCTTGTTCATTGTACCAGAAAGTAACTTCCTTGAATCTCACCCAGAGTCATAGCAGGATGCTCGCTCTGATACCAATTGAAATTTTGGTATTTAGATCACAGATATCCTAAGAAATGTCAAGACATTGATCTCTGAATAACACACAGTGAACAATATGAAACAATAGTGCAAAAAGTAAATAACATGCAGAATTATTAACCTAGTTTGGTGTACAACAACACCTACTTTAGGGGCTACCAAGTTAGGGACGAAGTCAACAAGATAGTATCAATTTGTAGATGCACAATAAACTTTCACCTAGTTTATAATCTACTCACTTAATCACTACTCGTGCTTAAATTCTACCTAAGACTCGCCTATGTATGAGACCCTTCTCAAATCCATTCCAGTCACAAAACAATGACAAGAACACAAATCAAAAGAGTAGCTTAGAAGATACACTTAAAAGACACACAATCAATTGATGCTTAAAAGCTTATGAATGATTGACAGATATTACAACTCAATAGAGACAGTCCTACTCTTCTATCAACGAGATATTAAGAGACTCACAATAAAAAAAACAGTCCTAATAAATTCACTAAAAACTCAATGTTCAATCAACACACAGGAACCCTTAAAATCACGTTTTGCAATGCTACACAATGCACTATATCTTCCAAACATGTATTAGGGTTGAAGCCTTCTTTTTATAACCTTGAAAGGACTGAATTTGGGCTTAAAAACACAGTTGATATGTTGCAAAATAATCAGCAGAAACTTTTGCATTAAAATTGGGCTTCACATTATTTGTTTCCTAAAATGTCTCAATATTTAATGAAACAAATTAATCTTCTAACTGCAGAAGAAATATATGATTATTCAGTATTGGACGCCACCTAAGATTACTTAATATTCTCAGACTATTCAGTAATCTAAAACAACTTAATCTAAACTGTAACGCAACTGTAACCAACCAGGTGTCCTATACTTCTGGTTAAGACATCGCATTCGACATATTGAAACAGTAAGTTGAATTTTCTTGTTCAACACATTTCTACTAAGTTAGTTTTACTTAAGTTAATGTCAATTACAGAGACATAGAAATAACATAAACATTATATACCAGCCCATTACAATAACAAACTCCCTTCATCCCAACCCTATTAAACAAACTACTACTAACACTACGAACAATCACAACAACAAACCTCAATTCGCTCACCCCTTCAATACACTTAATTTATCAACTACTAAAACCCTTAACCCCATTAACACCACTTTGACCATTCATTCTCTCAACACACTCCAATGTTCGATCCTAAAAACTTGTATGTCCCCCTTATTGAACAAACTTGACCAAATACCTACACACTTGGACGATGATATTATGAATTTTCAACCATTTTCTATAGATAATTTGGATAATATAGATATATCGGGAAACATATCACATCAACACCAAGATCTATCTTCTAACTCTACACCATCTCTTCTTAAACGCTAATCTGGACAATTAGGCAAAGGGAAAAATATAAGCAAAAACGTACCACACGTAGAACAGACAATTATTATAATCCTTAATTTATATTATTAATAAATATAATTTTTTTCTCTTATTATTATAAGTGTTTTTATTCATATTTAATTTTGTTTTATTAATTATTCTAAAAATATTAAAATAAATAATTAAAATAATTATTCTTAAAAAAATATAGTTTAAAAAATTTAAAACTTTATTTCTTTTATAATTTAAAAAATTATTTTGTTATTAAAATAATTATTTTATTTTTATATTAAATAATATAAGTAATTTTAAAAATTAAATAATAAATAAAACAAAAAAAAGGGTGTGCCATGGGTGATTTGCCAAAGGCATCCTCGTCCAATGCATGTTAGGGGATGCAAAAAGGTAGGACAGTTGAGGAATTTTTTCAAACTAGGATATATTGAATTTTGTTTCTTAATTTTGGGGTATGACAAACATTTAGTCACAGAGATATAATATTATACTTTTCAACACCCTGAAGTTGTATGAATCCTCAAACAAAATCATTTATTTGGTTGAAATATCTTGTAGGTAGTTTGTGTAGAGGGGAGGTTGAATAGACAATATAAAATTCATTATTTTCATTTTAAAAAATTCATATTATGCCAGCGGAATTGAATATAGTGAAAATTTTATTTTAAAGGTTTTAAATTATTGAAATATATTGTTGAAATACATAGTTACATACACCAATAGTTTGAAACGAAAATATTGACAATGTAATGAGTAAATGTCAAAACTTCAAACAAAAAAAAAGTTTGATGCACTTAACAATTGATAATCAATTTAGAGCAATTTTAATTTCAGTTATTTACCGAATAATTAATAACATGATTATTTAGAAATTCAATTTTAATTAAACATAATCTTATACAATTTAAGACTTTCAATGCAATATATAAACATGAAACGTGCAATTCTAGATAAAACAATAAATTTAACACCCAGCGAAAGCATGCAAGAAACCTAAATGAGAGAGACAAGGATATTACACTAGAATTTATACCGTTTCACTGTTATCGTCTTCGCAGACACCTAATCCATATGGTGAACCATCGAAAATTTGTTCTTTCACTATATTAGTTTATTTAAGTTTTTGTTACAACATTCAATTGAAACAAAGATAAACTATAACAATTCTATTTATTTTCTTCTTTCTTTTCGATTGAGCTTATCTGCAACGAGCTCCTTAGCCACTTGTGATCTTCACTCGATCACCATCTTCTACCTTTGACAAACTTCAACTTTAAATACATACTGATTTTCACTTAATCCTACACTTTAAACATTTATATATTTTCTTCAACCTTGACAACTTGTTAAACTTCACTCAATCTCAAACTTCAAACCTTGAGATACTCCATCTTCAAGAGGCTGACAAATGCATAAAGAAAAACTCCACACCTATGGAGAAAATATCCATTCTCTTTTTCTTAAATAAAATTCATCACTTGAATTTCCTAAAGATTAAACAGCTGTGTTGTACCCCAAAATTTGTTCTCCCATTTTACTCAACATATGTTCAATGAGATCCTTAACTTGCTCAAGGATGCCCAAGAGTTGACCAGACGAACTATCTCCTGAAGCAATGAACCTCCAATTAGGGTTTACATTTTCACAAGATGGGTGAACTCCAAAGGCCTCATATGCTCTCCATAGTCCTAATATTCTCTCAAGACCCTCCATGTCAAGTTTCAAGCCTTGCACAAGAAGTTTGCTCAATCAACTGCTCAAATGCTTGAAAATCAACTGTATTAGGTCAAAAGTCAACGGTGACCCACATGCAGTTAAACTTCAATATTTTTGGTCAACATCAATATTTTGAAGTGATATTCATCATTTGATTAAAGGTTGATCATGATTCCTCAATAAATGCTCCTAATTCATCAAAACTCAAAAGTTGCTAAATTAGGGTTTCTCAAGAAAAGTCAACCAAACTTTGACAAGGCATAACTTTCTTATACTTTATCATAAATTTCTCATCCAAGGCTCATTTTGAATAAAATCCAATTCCCTACAACTCATCTTCAGTCCTCAAGTTCAAGAAATGCACTCATGAAAAGATATAAATTCAGGCATTATAGTTCCTTTTCAAAAGTCAACAAAAACACCTTTCGGGTCAAAACTTCTTACATGAATATGGAAGATCCAATTGAGACGAAACCAAGGAGGTTTCTTAGGGGATATCCTAAGATTTCTAAAAAGTCCAAGAACACCCTTCTAGGGTCAAAATTGAGGGAGATATGGATTATCAAAGTTGGCTATTTTTTGGAAATTTTCCCAAAGTCAACAATGCCCAAATTGCATTTTTTTTTACCACACGGACCCATCTTTTCAAGAGTGAATCTCAATCCTAACATGTTCCACTAACTATGGGACCCCCCATTCATTATTCACTCACTTATTTAATTTATTTTTATTTTTATTCATTTTAAAATCAAATAAATCCAAATTAAATCAAATTAAATCTAAACAAATCAAACTTATGGAATGAGATTTATTTTACATTGAATGAAAGATCATGCAAGTTGTATAACCTCAAGCAAATTGTGCCAAGCCATAAACAAGAGGAAATCTCCAATTTTGGAAAGTTTGGAATCAAAACTTCAAGACCATTACTCTTTGGATTCTTGCCAAAATTATTGACCTAATTGGATTCAATACATATACTGAAGTTTGTTGAACCCTAAGGCAGGGATTGGTCACGCGCAGCCTACCTCAAAAGCAAGGAAGAAAACTCAAATTTTTGATCAAAAAGTAGCGACTGGATCTTCCACCACAGGCCAGTTCAGAGCATTCTAAGGATCAAACCACATTCCTGGCAACCTCCTGAAGCTAATAACATCACTTGCACGCATCAACACCTTCAAAACGCACCATAATGGTATCACGGTTTATCCTCCATTCTTGAATTTGATTTTGGATATTTACGCGTTATAAATGATTTCAAAACATCCATTCATGTTTATATTCTCATTTAGAAGTTGTCTGTATAATTAATTTTGAGTTTGGATGCGTATAGAGGCGTATGCCATTGCTAGGGTTTGAGGTCTTATTTTAGGGGTTTGAGATACAGGCAAAATTGGAGCAAAAGAAGGACGATATCACGCCTGTGAGATCAAAATAAGTTGATCTATATGCTTAGAATGGATTTATCATGCTTGATATTAATTTTTGAGATTTACAGGGATGTAGTTACAGCCATGAAATCGTAGGTAAAGGTTTCTGCCTAAAACGATAGTACCAGGGAAGAAGAAGAACGTGTGGCAACGTCCTGTTGGACCATTTGAAAATTTGCGTGTTTCTTAGGCCAAGCGCTTTGTTTATATTATACTTATTTTATTTGATTATGTATATGACTAACGAGCTAGCGCAGATGGCAAGGGGAGAAGGCATGTGAGAGGGAGGACCTGGGTTCGACCCCAGGTCTAGACCTTTTGCATTTTCTGAAACAACAATTCCAAATCCAGTACACGTCATGTTCTGAAGACCACCACGCACTCTCTGATCTCATCCCTGGATTAATATCCATCATAGATCCAACGTGCAATGTATGCTGGTCCACTGTGAACCTTCAGAAGCTGGTCCCACTGGACCAGACGCCAGACTCTGGGCCAGCTTTGGGCCTAACAATAAATTTGGCAGCATACCCCCCTTATTCCTTCCAGCAACAGGCCCAAGTTTCAATTCTCTTTTAATTTCTTATTTCTTTATTTGTTTTAATTATTTTACAAAATCATTTGTTTTAATTATTTTAAAATAAAAATATTTTTTTAATTAAATCAGAAAATCACAAAAATATTAGATTTAGTTAATTATTTTCATAAAATATTTATTTGCATTTAATTAATTAGTTTAATTAGGTTAACTTAAACATTTTTTTGTAATTAAAATTTAATAGAAATTAGGACTAACTTGCAAATTTCAAAATTTATGTTATTTTCTCAATAAAAAAATACAAAAAAATATTTTTTTAATTAATTAGATTTTTAGTACTTTTTGAATTATTCCCATCTTAATTCTTTGCGCGTTTATTTCTTTCTGTACTATTATTTTTCAATTAATGTAACTGTTGATGGTTTGTAATAGTTTCAAATTAGGGTTTTATTTACTGTTTATTCCCCGGTTTTTGATTATGTTATCCTCTCCCCAAAGCCTTATTTATAATAGTTAGGATTTTAATTTCTCGCTTTTAATTTCCGCAACTATTTAACTGTTAGATGTATGGACAATAGGCTTGCATGTAAAAGATAAATGATTAATACAATAGAAAACCCTAATTGTACAAAGATAATTAACTGGAAAAAACACACTTGCACATGTTCACTCCTAGGGTTTCCCCCACTTGGTTGCCTCGGAAATAATGGTCGTGTCCCTCGAATGTAGGGATACCTTAGTAATGACCCGCGATTCAAAATTTTCATAAAGATCATAGTCCCTACTTGTCCCTCGAGTTGCCTACGAATTGATCTTATGAAGATAGTCCCTTCGAAATGCTAAGGTATCTTTACTTGTTGCCTTCAGAGACCATTTCGTCCCTTCGAACGTCCCTTTATAAATCCAATGACAGAGCTACCTACTCCTTAATAGTAGGATAACGCTGTCTAAAGGAAACGAAAACAAACAGACTTTTTTCGAGTAGGTAGAAATCTTAAGTATTTGCTCAAAATAAAAAAAAAATTCACACAAACACTTTCCAAAACAGTTTTCAAAACAACTTTGTCACACTCTTGAGGACCGATACAAGGGTTATCACGAAGTAAATAAAACTTTTCCAAAACAAGCACACACAAGCAATTTAAAAATGAGCAAGTACCTGAGAGCCAGTTGAAAACCATAGATAGAAAGGGTGCTAACACTTCCCTTTCTATAATCTACCCCCCGTACTCAAAAACATTCTCGAAAAAGGTTTTTCTGTTCTTTTTCCTTTTCCTTTGTTGGATGAAATAAAAGTCGATGGCGACTCTTACTTACCGCGACATTTGCGAATATAAAACGCAAACCAATATAACAGTCGGTTCTGCCACCATATCACAGAACTGGCGACTCTGCTGGGGATGTATTATAAAGTGGGGTTTACCTTAGGATTTAGGTCATTTTTAAATTTCTTTCATGTTTGCTTTGCTTGCTTTATCTTTAAGGGATTTTGCTTGGGTATTGTTAAAGATCCTACACCCGGATATGGGGAACTTTTTAGGTAAACAACAATAGATCGTGGAGACTATACGGCATAGACTGATATGGTTTACGCGATGGCTTTGTTGGTGTGACACTTTGGTTTGTACCGGTATCCTTCATATGGAAACGAGGAGAATACAGGGCCGCCACGTGGTGTCGTAAAGCACTAACGGACTTTAGAACCTTAGTTGAACAAACTTAGCCATTAGAAAGTAGTGAGATAGACGGCCTCGGTATAAAGCCGAGGATTGGTTGATAGTTAATGCTACACTCATTGAGATCAGACTTTTGGGATGTTTCGGCCGCAAGAAAAGATTTCCTGAGCTGAAACAATGCCCGATAAAGGATGATCATTGATATTGAGAATATTTAGAACCCGGTTACTTTTCTAAGACAGGTTTGAAACCAACTAAACTTCAATAGGGTACTTACCTTTAACCTCATGCAAGCCTTTGAACCTAAGGATTATTGTGTGTTTTGTCTGTGTGTGATTTATTCTGTTTGAACATAACATCATGCATCATAACATAACATCCATCACACTAATCATTTCAAGGACCAAGGGAATTTATCTTTGTTATGTTCTGCAGATCATGGCTTCCGCTCATAGAAACACTATCTGAATCAGCTTTGTGAGAATACCTCCCCAACTCAAAGAGCTAGTATCGAGGGTTCCTAAAACTTCTGCATTCACTAAGAGACATGGTCGACTGCTCAACCTGGTTACTTCAAACTTTGATGAAAAGATGATGGGTGTACTCTTCCAGTTCTTTGATCCCAAGCACCACTGTTTCACCTTCCCAGACTATCATTTGGTGCCTACCATGGAAGAGTTCTCCCAGTTATTGGATGTACCCATTCTTGAACAGTTGCCTTTCACAGGTTTGGAAGAAGTTCCTAAGCCATAAGCCATTGCCTCAACCTTGCATTTGAAACGGGCCGACATGGTATCCAATTGGGAAATAAGAAGCGGAGTCAAGGGTTTTCTAGACAAGTTCCTAATAGACAAGGCCCAACTGTTTTGGGATGATATGGATTTTTAGGCTATCAAGATCTTCCTCTCTCGCAACCCTGTGCCTACCTTGCTCGGGGATATCTTGCACGCTCTCCATACTTGTAACATGAAGAGAAGAGGGGTTCTTATGTGTTGCATGCCATTTCTGTCGAGGTTGTTTATTTATCACCTCCCTAAGTTTGTACTGAAGAATGAAGAAGGTTTAAGTTGGTCACAAAGGATAATGTCACTCGCTCACACGGACATTCTCTGGTATTCCCGAGCTATGAGAGATACTACTATTATTGACCGCTACAGAGAGTACCCTAGTGTCCCATTACTTGGCATTAGGGGAGGCATAACCTATAATCCTTGTTTAGCTCTGTGACAATTTGGTTACGCTCGAAGGGATGGTCCCCATGAGTTACTTATCAAGGGCATTATATTTAACTATGAGGATGATGTTCAAGGGTATCGCCAGAGGTTCATATGAGCTTGGAGCATGGTAAACAGATCCGGTGCCAAGGCTTTGGGGCCGAAGGCTTCCATTCCTATGGAAACCTGTCTCCAATGGGTACGAGCTCACACCCAGAAACTTATGATGCCCTACATGGCCGTTTTACCAGTGATTGTGGAACCCACTACTGAAGGGGGGTATTCCTTACACGGTTCTCCATCCTGATATGCCCACTGATCTTGAAGAACTACAGAGTTCTTGGATTCAGTTGAAGAAAGAGCGGGATACCTATAGGGATCGGTTCTATGCCCGGGAGAGGAAGGTTTTAGAGCTCAGAAAGCAGCTTCATGAGGAAAGAAGCCTTAATGTCTATCTCGGCACGAAGAGGAAGCATCCATGGGAAATTTGATTTTTCTAGTTTTTAGAATGGTTTTAATTGTAACGTTTAAAAGGCATTTGAACTTTGAATTCTACTAATAAAATCTTTGTTTCATTTTGGTTCGCAAATTTGAATTTCCCAAAGTCCTTGAAATCATTACATACGCATCCCATCCATAGCATTGCATAAACATGTACCATTATAGGCTTCTCATCTTCTTTGCTATTTTTTTCCATAGAAATGTCTTCTGAACAAAGCATCAAAGACCTTCAGGCATAAAATTCTCAATTCCAACAGATGTTCATAACTCTGGAGAAAGGGCAGGAGGATCTGAAAGCCCTCATCCTGAAGGAGAATAAGAAAAAGAAGAAGGTCTCTAGTATTCTGAATATGGGCAGAAGGTTCAGGCCATTAAAGCAACCAGTCGATCTAACCTCCTCATCCAAGGAAGGGGAGAATCAAGAAAGGGAGACAAGGGAAAAGGACCTCAGTCCTGAATTTTCTGACAATGATACTGTGATCGGTGGATCTGGAACTGACTGTTTAACGCTGGTTCGCGAAATGTCGCGGAAGCAAGAGTCGCCACCGTCTTTTATTTTCTCCAAATGGAAAGGACAAAAGCACAGAAAAATTCCTTAAAGAGATTGCTCTCGGTTCGGGAGGTAGGTTTATAGAAAGGGAAGGTGTTAGCACCCTTTCTATCCATGGTTATCCATGGGCTCTTAGATACTTGCTCACTTGTGTTTTCAAAAATGGTTTGTTTGCTTTTCAACTGTGGGTTTTAAAAAGTTTCTTTGAAAATTCCAGTTCGACTCTTGTATCGGTCCTCAAGAGTGTTTGAAAAATTGCTTTCGAAAGCTTTTTGAAAAGGTGTCGGTGTGAAAAGTATTTTGGATTTGTTTTTGAAATTAGAACAAGTATCTAGAGTCGTCTACCTACCCTAAGGAATTCGTCTGTGTAGATGTCCTTTAAAGTAGTGCCATCCCACCATTGAGAGGTAGGTAGCACCACCGTTGGAGGTGTTCGGGTCAATTCGAGGTTCGGGACATGGTGATCACCAGAGCAATGGGAAGACACCTTAGAAGCTACCCTCATGCCAGGTTCCCGGATCATGAGGACTTACTAAGACATCCTCTACTCGACGATCACCTTTCGAGGCAAGGCAACAGTGAGGCGTACCCTAGGGGTGGTGTGTGCGATTTGTGCGTCGTGTTCATTTGCATTTATCTTGTCATGTCATTGGTGTTCTACGCTTGTTTTTTATTTTTGTCCATACATTCTTTCATGCCATTATTTACAGTTAAAATATTGCGAGAAAAGTAAAAGTCTAAAGCTATTACAAAAGGCGCGGGTCCACATCGCCAAAATTAAACCAGGACCCGATTTAACAGAAAATAAAGAAGTAAAGTGCGAGAAATAAAATGTCTGAGTTTACAAGGCTTTGGGAGAATTACATTAATATTAAACGAAATAAAATAAATATGCGAATAAGGATTAAAAACGAGGGCGTTGGACCCTTTTTGCAAAATTAAATTAAATGATGGAATTGATTAATTAAGAGAGAAAAGAAATTGTTTTTTTTTTATATTTTTTAGTATTTTATGTTTTTAATGGAAAAAGAATTAATTGAAATTAAATGCTAACCCTAATTCTATTTGTTTTTTAGTTTATTAAGAAAACATGTTAAAATTAAACCTAAATTAACCTAATTAATTACATGGTAATTTAATTACAAAAATAATATTTAATAATTAATTATTGTGAAAGAAAAGAAAAAAAAGGATAAAAATTGATTAAAACCTAATTCTACCAATTTTAAGTTTATTAAGAAAAATGTTTGAATTAAACCTAATTTTACAAAGCTAAAATTAATTAGTGATATTTATTTACAAAAAATATTAATTAAATAAATATATTTTGATTTTTATGACTTTTCTGTTTTTTACTATTTTTTATATTTTATGAAAATAAGTTAAATTAAAGGAATTAATTAAAAAAAGAAATAATTGAAATAAATAAAATAAGGAAAAGAAATAAAATACAATACCTTGGGGGGCTTCTGTCCCCTTTTTGGAGGTGAATTGGAGTGGTTTGGCCATTTGTGTTCTGGCCTCATCATACATAAGTTGTTCTACTTTGGCCATTTGGCTTTTGGCTTTTGGCCATTTGCGTTTTGGCTTTTGGCCATTTGTGTTCTGGCTTCAACGTTCCTTAATGTCTGGCTTAATGTTTGTCTCGCCATGTATTGGTGTCATGCATAAAATGTTCTACTTTGGCCATTTGGCTTTTGGCTTTTGGCCATTTGGCTTTTGGCCTCAACGTTCCTTAATGAACCTGCATGAGATCCTGTCTAAATCTGCAGTGTTGAATCTCACGAACACATTAAATAAAATCATAAAATGCAAATAAAGCCAATATATGAAGAAATTTAATGTTTAGGCACAATATGGCATGTATGAATGATTATACCCTTTTGATCATGGAGATCAAATCAATCTTACCCTTACTGGAAAATTAGTGACCTGGATGCTTTTATGCCTTACTGGAAAATTAGGATCATGGAGATCAAGCCAGCCTTATCCTTACTGGAGAAGTAGTGAGGTGTTGGTTTGTAACTGAGATGACTTTGTTTGTAGTGAGAGAGGGATTTGTAATAAGGATTTCAAGGTTTTACGGTTCTTGAAAGAGTTTGATATTCCAACAGTGTTGTGGCAAGGTTTTTTATCTCTTTTTCTCTTCTCCTGATTTGTGTGAAAAGAAGGTGATTATATAATGGAAATTAGGGTAAAGTAAATGGGCTTTGAATGTGCAATTGGGCCTCCAATATTCACTTGAATTCGTCACTTTCCAGGCTAAATCGCAGGGACTTAAGTGCCTTTTTTGAAGTTGAAATGTGAAAACAAAATGTAGCCGGCATCGAGAACTAACTCCTGTCCGAAAATCGACTCAATCGGATAAACGGTGAATTAGTTATGAATTTTTGAAGTTTCAGCTCAGACAAACTTATTTTGGGCTTCAGTGTCGACTCTGACACGTTCTTCAATAAAAAACTGGTATTGATCGGAGCATAATCCGGTCTCGACTTTTGAAGAAAAGTTGTAGATCTACGAGTCAGGGACCTTGTGTAAAAATATGAGCCCAATCCGATAAAAATTGACCGAGTTATGAATTTTCGAAGTTTCGGCCCAAATGAAATATTATTCAGCATTCAGGATTTTCAGCGTTTCACGCACTCTGAGCAAAAAACGAAAGCCTTTTGAATTCCGTTTGAACTCAACACCTTCTGTGAAAATGTAGTCAACTCAATTTGTGAAATTTTGGCACCGGAACCAGCTCGATACGATGAAAATCGACCAAGTTATGATTTTTTGAACATGACGCAAATAAACTTGTCATAAATTTCTGCACGAAAATACTTGATAAATCCACATTTTTGAAGACCTTCTGATCGAAATTGGCTTCCAGCCGTGAGATATGAAAACGTAGATAATGTCAAGACGGAATTTTGGCCACCGGAACGGGTTCAAAACGAGTCACGATCTTCAAGTTATGAATTTTTTAGCGCGTAAAAACTGCACTTTCAGCACACTTTTTCACTATATTTCTTCAAGAAAACTCACACATTCGGATACCTTCTTTAAAGAATTGACTCTTGAGCCGAACCTGAATTTGAGAATACGTTATCAGAGATATCTTGGCGAAAGAATACCTGAATATGACGCGCCAGGTTGGACTTGTGAATTTTTCTTGAAATGTTTTTTTGAGAAATATGGGAGGGCAAATTTTGGGGTACAACAGATACAGACTACAATGATGAGCAATATCCTTCCACTGGGGATAGATACAAGCAGTTGGAAGATCGTTTGAGTGTTATGGAAGTCTAGAGGATACTTGGGTTGGATTTCGAAGAACTGGGATTGGTGTCGGGAGTGGTCATCCCACAGAAATATAAGGCTCTAATTTTTGCAAAGTACGATGTGGTGTCTTGCCCTAAGCTCCGTCTCTGTTCCTATGTAAGGAAGATCCAGCCCCACACCGCCGATAGAAACTTGTGGGTTCACTTGTTTCAAGACAGTCTATCAGGAACTCAGCTTGAATGGTTCTACCAACTGGACAGAACCAATGCCCGAAGCTGGGAGGATTTGGAAGATGCTTTTTATAAGCAATATCAATATAATGCCGACCTTGCCCTCACTCGTACTCAACTCTAGAGTATGACCATGTGTGCGGGTGAAGTCTTTAAGGACTATGCGCATAAGTGGAGAGACTTGGCTGGAAGAGTCCAAGCCCCTTTATCTGACAGGGAGTTGGTCGATATGTTTCTTGGGACGCTGTCTAGTCCTTTCTTTAAACATTTGATTGGTAGCTCATCAGTTGGTTTCACCGAGCTGATATTAACAGGAGAAAGGGTAGAAGCTGGGATTCGGAGCAGTAAGATACAGAAATACGCCTCTTCGAGTTCGGTAAAGAAGCCTTTCAGTGGTAAGAAGGAAGCCAGTGCCATCTATAGCCCGAGAGGCCAAAGCAGAGCTGAACACCGTCAGACAGTAAGTATTGTAATGATACCTAGACCTGCGGCTGCTCCACAACGCAACAATCAACAAAGGGTGGAAATACCACAAAGGAAGTTTACCCGAATTAACATGACGTTGGTTGAAGTTCTACCCCATCTGCTAAGGTCCAACTTGGCAACCTTGAAAGAGACTCCCAAGAATCCAAATATCATATCTCCTCGGTACAACCCAAACGCTTGGTGTGCCTACCATTTTGAGAGTCCTGGCCATGATACAAATGATTGTTGGGCTCTGAGAAATAAGGTACAAGATCTGATTGAGGCCAAGGAGATTGAGTTTGATGCTTCGGAAAAGCCCAATGTCATAACTGCTCCCATGCCTAAGCACAATCGTTGAGTTAATGTTGTTGATACCGATCTGTTTGTGACCTCAGTTGATGAAGTTTCTACTCCCCTTATGACTATTAAGAAGAATTTGTTGCTAGTCGATTTATTTACGGGTTGTGGTGAAGGTTGCCACGTGTGTTCATCTCTGCCTTCCGGTTGCCATTTGCTGAAAACAGGTGTCCAACGCCTGATGGACAGCAGAGAGATTTTGTTCAAGAAAACTTTGATTCCAACTGTTCCATGTGAAGATATTGCCATTATAACCATTTTCTCCAATCCTTCCAAGGTCTCCTCTAGAAGACCCGTTAGGATTACATCTGCTTCAAGGGTCACTCCGTTAATAATCATCCTTCCCGGTCCTGTCCCATACGCCTCGGACAAAGTTATCCCTTGGCATTATGGCACCGATGTCTACTATCATGGCGTTAAACAAGACCTGAAGAATGAAGAGGTTGATCCTGATGTCAGTAACATTGTCGGGACCAGTAAGATTACCAGAAGTGGAAGGGTTTTCTCTCCCGATATTTCCCCAAAGACTGTCAATAAGCCTGTTGTTATTTCACCTGTTATTCCTACCGGTACTTCAACTACTAGTGTTCTTACTCCAATTGTCACTCCTGTCATCGAGTCATCTGGGACCCGAGGCAAAGAAGCTATAGGTGAGCCTGCCCGGATGGAGGCACCTAGAAAAATTGTTATAGAAGCCTCTAAGCACGAGATAGAGGAAATATTAAAAATAATTAAAAAGAGCGACTACAATGTGGTTGAGCAGCTAGGGCAGACCCCCTCAAAGATATCCATGTTGTCTCTACAATTGTGTTCTGAGGCCCATGTGAATGTTTGATCGTGTTCCTCAAGATTGCACATGTGCCGCAAGAGACCTCGGCTGATCAATTCAAAGACTGTGTGGCCATCCTGACTGCTGACAATGGGCTAGGTTTTTTAGATGCCGATTTGACACCAAAAGGGAGGAAGCATAACGATGCTCTGCATGTCTCAATCGAATGCAGGGGCACCACTATGGCTCATGTGCTGGTAGATATTAGGTCTTCACTGAATGTCCTACCGAAGAAGGCTCTCGACCGACTAGATTGTGAGGGCTTGACCTTAAAGCCTAGTAACATTGTGGTAAGGGCTTTTGACGGGTCAAAGAGAATGATGAATGGGGAGGTGGACATCCCTGTCAAGGTAGGTTCTCAGACCTTTGAGTCCATTTTCTATGTAATGGACATTCGACTGTCATACTCTTGTTTGTTGGGTCGTCCTTGGATCCATGAAGCTGGGGCCATTACTTCTACACTGCACCAAATGCTGAAGTATCCAGTGAAGGGGAAGATTGTCACTGTACGTGGCAAAGAGGAGTATATGGTGAGCCACCTCAACTTCTTCGGGTACGTAGAGATGGACGGGGAATTCATAAAGACTCCTTGCCAAAACTTTAAAGAGGTTCCCCAGATCTTGGCATCGACTGAGACCATTACCAGCACCAAACCTCCTCTGAAGATGGCTTCTCTCAAAGACGCCAGAGCAGTGGTTGAAGAAGGTGGGTATTCCAACTGGGGACAACTTCTTGATTTTACTCACAAAACTGACAAGTTTGGTTTGGGCTTCACTTCAGGAGCTCAAAGGGCTGTTCGACGCGCTCGCGCTAGAGGACCTCCCCTTACGCATCAGCAATCGAGGAATTAATTCCATTGAAGACAGTGAGGAAGACTCTGACATTGATAGCTGGATCGACCCAACTACCAATGGTGGACCGAGTAACTGGACGGCTAGGGATTTTATACCATTTTCTTTTATTCCGCAGTAATTGTCTTACTTGTTTTCTGAATTTGTAATAAACAATTTAAACTTTATAGCCTTGTGTCTTTCCCGAGGCACATTGGTTTTGTTTGTGAAGGCTATTATGTGTCATTTCATATATCATCAATAAAGCATTGGATGTTCCTTGCATACAAATTTTGCGCTCCATGTTTTTCTTTTCTGCTTTCACTTTATCAAAATAGTTATGCTGTTACACACACTTACATATCATACTGCAAATCCATATCCGCTCTGGATCCCATTGATAATAGTTCTTCTATTGCTGATTATGACTTCGAAAATCCGATCAACCAAGCCGAGGACGAAGGTGAGGATGATTATTAGGTGCCTGGAGATCTTGCTAGACTGTTACAGCAGGAAGAAAGGGCTATACAGCCTCATGAAGAGCCAGTTGAGACGATAAACTTGGGCAAGGAAGTGGATAGAAAAGAAGTCAAGATCGGCGTAAATCTAGAAGCTAAGATCAAACAGCGGTTGATACAGATGTTGTACGACTATGTTGAGATCTTCGCCTGGTCCTATGAAGACATGCCTGGTTTAGGCACTGATATTGTGGTACATCGTCTGCCAACCAAGGAAGACTGTCCTCCGGTTAAACAGAAGGTCCATCGTATACGCCCTGAGATGTCAGAAAAGATCAAGGCATATGTCATGAAACAGTTCGACACAGGGTTCTTAGCTGTCACCTCCTATCCATAGTGGGTTGCTAATGTTGTTCCGGTGCCAAAGAAAGACGGTAAAGTACGGATGTGTGTGGACTACAGAGATCTGAACAGGGCAAGCCCCAAGGATGACTTCCCGCTTCCCCACATTGATGTTCTGGTTGACAACACCGCTCAACATAAAATCTTCTCCTTTATGGATGGTTTCTTTGGCTACAACCAGATCAAGATGGTTCCTGAAGACATGGAGAAGACAACCTTCGTCACACAGTGGGGCACCTTCTGTTATAAGGTGATGCTTTTTGGGTTGAAGAATGCTGGGGCGACTTATCAACGCGCCATGGTTGCCTTGTTCCATGATATGATTCACCATGAGATTGAGGTTTATGTTGATGACGTGATAGCCAGGTCTCAAACCAAAGAGGAACACCTAGATCATATACAAAATTTGTTTGACAGGTTGAAGACGTACAAGTTGAGGTTGAATCCGAACAAATTCACCTTCGGGGTAAGGTCTGGAAAACTTCTGGGTTTCATTGCCAATGACAAAGGTATTCAAGTGGACCCCGCAAAAGTAAAGGCCATATAAGAGATGCCGGCCCCCCGTACAGAGAAGGAAGTTAGGGGATTCTTGGGACGTTTAAATTATATCGCCAGGTTCATTTCACATCTGACTGCTACTTGTGGACCCCTCTTCAAGCTTCTGAAGAAAGATCAAGTGGTAAAATGGAATGACGAGTGCCATACAGCTTTTGAAAGGATCAAAGAATATCTCCAAGAACCGCCAATTCTGATGCCTCTGGTTGAAGGAAGACCTTTGATACTATTCTTAACAGTGCGAGACAATTCAATGGGGTGTGTGCTGGGGCAGCATGACGAGTATGGTCGAAAAGAGCACGCAATATACTACCTTAGCAAAAAGTTTACCGAATGTGAGACACGATACTCACTACTTGAGAAAACTTGATGCGCTTTGGCATGGGCTGCTCGCCGACTAAGACATTACATGTTGACCCACACTACTTTGTTGATATCTAAGATGGATCCAATCAAATACATCTTCGAGAAGCCCGCTCTCTCCGGAAGAATAGTAAGATGGCAGATGATCTTAACTGAATACGATATACAATATACAACCCAGAAAGAAATCAAGGGGAGTGTGTTGGCTGATCATTTGGCTCATCAGGCCATGGATGACTACCAGTCCATGAATTTTGAGTTCCCGGACGAGAATATTATGCTGGTGACTGACTACGAAGAACTTGTACCGGATGAAGGACCGGAGGAGGGATCCCGATGGACTATGTTTTTTTATGGAGCTTCGAACACACTCGGTAATGGCATTGGCACAGTAATCATATCTCCTTAGGGTTGTCATACTCCTTTCACTGCTCGGCTATGTTTCAACTGCACTAACAACATGGCGGAGTATGAAGCCTGTGTCATGGGTCTCAAAGCCGCTATCGACCTCGGGATCAAGTTCTTAAATGTCTTCGGGGATTCAGCCTTGGTGATAAGTCAGATCAAAGGCGAATGGGATACGAAGCATCTGAATCTCATCCCATACAAAGAGCACGTACTGACATTGCTCCCACACTTTGAGGAGGTAACCTTTGAACATTTTCCACGAGAGGATAATCAGTTAGCAGACGCGCTAGCTACCATGTCTTACATGTTCAAAGTCAAATGGGACAACAAAGCTCCCTGAATCACCATTGAAAGGTTGGACGAAATAGCGCACTGTTGTGAGATTGATACCAAGAGGCAGCTGACAAACCCTGGTTTCATGAAGCAAAGAAGTAACTCGAGACTCAGGAGTATCCCGAAGGGGCATCTGTCAATGATAAGAAGTTTCTTAGAAGGTTCACCGTGAAAGTCTTCCTCAGTAATGGAATCCTCTACAAGCGCAATCATGACTCTACCTTACTACGGCGTATAGACAAGAGCGAAGCAGAGAGGATTATGATGGATCTACATGAAGGTACCTTCGGAACCCATCCCAATGGAAATACTATGGCTAAGAAGATCCTACAGGGAGGATACTACTGGTCCACTATGGAAGCAGATTGTTATCAGCACTCCCGAACTTGTCATAAGTGCCAAATCTATGCTGATAAGATGCATGTGCCTCCGGTTCCCTTGAACATCTTGACAGCTCCATAGCCATTTGCAATGTGGGGCATTGACATGATCAGAGAAATCAGGCCTACGGCTTCCAATGGACATCGCTTCATCTTAGTGGCCATAGTTTACTTCACGAAATGGGTTGAGGCAGCCTCCTTTGCTACTGTAACCAAGAACATTGTGGCGTGGTTTATCTGACATGATCTAATCTGTCAGTATGGTGTTCCAGAGAGAAATATTACTGACAATGGTACAAATCTCAACAACACGATGATCACCGAGCTCTGCAAGCGATTCAAGATACAACATCATAACTCTTCTTCCTACCAGCCGAAGATGAATGGCGTTGTTGAAGCGGCTAATAAGAACATCAAGAAGATTGTACAGAAGATGACAGTGACATACAAAGACTGGCATGAGATGTTACCATTTACTCTTCATGGATATTGTACCTCAGCACGGACGTCGACAGGGGCAACACCCTACTCTCTGGTATATGGCATGGAGGCAGTCCTACCCGTCGAGGTCCAGATACCTTCTCTCAGGATTATGAAGGATGCGGGTTTGAACAAAGTAGACTGGATCCAGACTCGACTTGATCAGCTAAACCTAATCGACGAGAAGAGACTTACCGCTATCTGTCATGGTCAGACGTATCAAAAGCGAATGATCAAGGCTTTTAACAAGTCAGACGTCAAGAATATCAAGTCGGAGATCTGGTAATCAAGTGCATCATATTGCCGCAAGGTGATCCCAGGGGCAAATGGACTCCCACCTACGAAGGGCCATTTGTGATTAAAAACATTTTCTCGAGTGGAGCCATGATTCTAACCACCATGGACGATGACGACCTTCCTTACCCTGTCAATGCAAGACTTAGTGAAAATATGCTACGCCTGATTAGAAGACCCGCTAGGTTGATTGGCCTAGGCAAAAATAAGGGCTTCCCGGTAAACCAAAAGGGTTCAGGCAAAAATAAGGGATGAAAATGAAAAAATATGTACACCTGGCAAGTCGAAAACCTGAAGAGGCGGCTTGGGCAAAAAAGGGTATCCCGGTGGACTGAAAACCTTAAAGGGCAGTCCAGGAAAAATTTAGGGATGTAAAGCGTATCACTATGTCCCATTGGATCACCTTGCGATTAGACCTCATTATTGATTATCAAGCTCGAACGGAACCAATCAATCTAATCAACTTCGGACAAGTAGCAAAGTGATGAGATGCTCGAAGACACAGGGGCAATAGCAGAGTTAGAACTCAAGGGGATTGTTGCACATAGCTGTTTTCTTTTTACACAAAATTATATAGCTTGTATTTTTACGGCAGAGTTCTCATACTAGAGCGTCATCCTCCTTGTACAAAAACGCCTATTACAGGCCAACTTCGAAAAATCAATACACATCATTTTTACAAGAAACTATGAATTTTTTTCTTTTTTTTTTGTTTTGTTTTGCAAGAACGTCCAATGGTTTATTCTTGACATATGCATTTGAATATGATTGCTGCTCATAAATATTTACATAAGAAATGAAAAGATAATTGCTCGTAACCTAAGAAACAGGGGCAAAAATAAGAAATGGCAAACCCGACAGTTACTCTGCCCAACAGGTACCGGGGAAGAGACAGCTTTGGAGCACAGTCATCAGCAAATACACTCCCCACAAAGTAAAAGTATTCAAAGCATTGATGATGGCTTTCCCGAAACAGGAAGTAATCTCCCCAGCCAGGGTCTTTCAGAAACCTGACAGCTATATCCCCTAGACGATTGTCATAATCACGAGCGGGTCATCATAATTTTTATCTCCCCAAGCAGAGTTTATTTCTATGGATACAGAAGCTCAATCCCTGACAGAGCCTATTACTTCAGCTACAGAAATTCACCTTCCAAATTATTCCCCGTAGAGCTACTCTCAAACCAAGTCTCTCCCTGACAGAATATCCACAGATAACAAGGAATAAATCTCCAATACAGCCATTCCCATTCACCATCCCCAGCGAAAGTAGAAGAACCACAATTCTCTACAACAATCAGGAATGATATATTCTCCAACAGCAGTCAGGAATTTATTTTCCCAGACGCGGACATGTCCCCAATAGCATTTCATGTACATACATCATGACATGCGCATACACATCATATACAGCATAATCTCATTTATGTTGAGAACATCATCTCACGAGGCATTTCATGCATCACACATGTAATTAACCCTATTATCTTTTCAGGAAAGACAATTATCGCTGATAGTTCCAGCAGTCATACATGTCATATTTACAGACAACTAATGGAAAATCAGTTCCTGAAGATCAAATAGGCCAACTAATCTACATAACCAAATGAAGAGCCTACTATCCAAGTTCCTTCCCATAAGCCCTACTATCCAGGCTTTCATCTCTAAGTAACCCTACTATCCAGGTTCCTTCTCATAGCCCTACTATCCAGGCTTTCGTCTCGAAGTAACCTTACTATCCAGGTTCCTTCCCATAAGCCCTATTATCCAGGCTTTCATTTCGAAGTAACCCTACTATCCAGGTTCCTTCTCGTAGCCCTATTATCCAGCATTTCATTTTGAAGTAACCCTACTATCCAGGTTCCTTCTCATAGCCCTACTATCCAGGCTTTCATTTCGAAGTAACCCTACTATCCAGGTTCCTTCTTGTAGCCCTACTATCCAGGCTTTCATTTCGAAGTAACCCTACTATCTAGGTTCCTTCTCGTAGCCCTACTATACAAACTTTCAGCTCGAAGTAACCCTACTATCCAGGTTCCTTCTCGTAGCCCTACTATCCAGGATTTCATTTCGAAGCAACCCTACTATCCAGGTTCTTTCTCGTAGCCCTACTATCCAGGCTTTCATTTTGAAGTAACCCTACTATCTAGGTTCCTTCTTATAGCCCTACTGTGATATGGTGGGAAGAATTGACTATTTTTAGAATGCTGGTTTGTGTTTTGCGCTTGTTTTTGCAAAATGTCGCTGTAAGCAAGAGTCGCCACCGACTTTTATTTTATCCAAAAAGGAAAGGAAAAAAGCACAGAAAATTCCTTTTTCGAGATATTTCTCGGGTTCGGGGGGTAGATTATAGAAAGGGAAGGTATTAGCACCCTTTCTATCTGTGGTTATCCACGGGCTCTTAGGTACTTGCTCAATTGTTTTCAAAATTGCTTTCTTTGTGCTTGTGGGTTTGAAAAAAGTTTTTGTTTTGAAAACTTCGATTTAACTCTTGTTTCTGTCCTCAAGAGCGTATGAAGTATCTAAGATCCATCTACCTACTCGAAAAAGGAACCGTTCTATGCTAATGTCCTTTAGTCAATGCTATCCCACTATGAATGAGTAGGTAGCACCGTCGTTGGAGTTTAAGGGTCAATTCGATTTTAGGGACTTACGGTCACCAAAGCAATGTTAGGATGCCTTAGTGGTAATCCTAATGTCTTAGATCATTTGTTTTGAGGCAATAATATCCGAGGCAACCATTTCAAGGCGACTATGATCTTTAGACAAGAGGACGACCTCTAAAATGACCTATACTCAATGACCGTGTACGAAGGCAACCAAATAGGGTGTACCCTAAGAGTGCGCATGTGCGAGTGTGTCATTTTCAGATATTTTTATCTTTGTACATGTTAAGGGTGATCTAAGTTGATTTTAGGTTAAAACATTCATTCTTGTCATGCGTTCCTATTATCAAACATCTAACAATTATAATTTGCGGAAAATAAATTGCGGAATTTAAATTATAAGGCGTCGGGTATTTACATCGCCAAAGACAAACCCTTTAAAATAAATAAAGCGATAAAAAATAATAAAAGTCCTATTAAGCTATTACAATCCGGGAGCAAGTACATCATTGGATAAAATAAATAAATCGCGTGCGGGAAATTAAATCGAACGCAAATTTAGGGTTTTGACCCTTTTGGATTAAAGAAAAGATTTTTTCGTTGTTTTTATTTTAAGAAAGGATCTATCCTAAATTAATTATTAAATTAATAAATAAATTAATAAAAATGAATATTTTTGGATTTTCGGTATTTTAAGAAAGAAATAAAAATTAATAGAATTAGTAAAAGCCTAATTAATTTTAATTATTTACAAAAATGTTAAAGTTATACTAATTAAGAACCTAAATTAATTTAATTAGTATTTATTAATAAAAAATAAAAGTTAAAGTTTAATTTGATAAAAAAAATATTTTCTGTGATTTTATTTTATAAAAAAAATAATTTTTTAATTGGTTAGTAAATAAAATAAAAATAAGTAGGCAATTAATGAAATAAAACAAATAAGCAAAATAATATGAGAGAAAGGAGTATGGGCATGTTTCCATGGTGTGAATAGCAATGCCGAGGCCCAAATGTATTGGCCTTGTTTGACTTTTGAGATCCAGTAAGCGTGCATGGACTTTGTCTATGGTGAACCATCAATTATTGGCCATCAGATTTGGCCTTGCGCCATCTGGCAACTGGATATGTGAAGGCGTATGGTGTTCTGCGCGCTTGAATATGCATGTAATTACCTGAAGAATGAAAATAACAAAGAAAGTGGGGGACCTGGGATTCGAACCCAGGTCCTGAGGGTGATTACCAATGCACGCTTGCCACCAGGCTGATTTGCTTCATTTGTTAATGTATTACATAATAATAATAATATAACAAAAATGCAATTATTGGTCAGAACAAAAAAAATGCGCGAAAAACAATTTGAATGGGCCAACCGAAAGCTGACACACACTCGTCCATGTCCTTCCACTACTGTAATTTTACCCGTGGATTTGAATCCGCAGCTAAAAACGCAGCTTGATCCAAAAAATCAATTCCAGGCAACAAAAATGATCTTCAAAGGCATGGTTGGGTTCGTCTTCTTCTCTTGAGTGCAACCATGCCCTTCTTTAGTCCCAATTTTCCCTGAAAAAGAAAATCCTAAAACACAAACGAAGAACCCTAGCTATGGGGGTTCTTCATTTAGGCCAGAAAAACGCAATTGGATAATGCCAAACGTTTGCAAATGTTGTGAGGAGTATAAATATGCCAAAGATTTATTCAAATTATGCAAGAATGATGAATCACGAATTCAAGAACCAAGGTGATTATCGTGACACTTACAGTGCTTTATGGTATGTGAGAATGCTTGCTCTTGATCCAGGAAGATTCAGTGTACGTCCAGGAAACGATTGGGACCGGTCTAAGCTTCTGAAATTGCCTCTAAGTATGGTTTCGAATTCAAGCTTTTGGGTGCTTTTTTCAAGTTCTGTTCTGCCTATTCTTGAAGCCTATAACCATTATTTTCGTGCCTTTTCCTTCCTTATGTAATGTATATTGCATTAGGGTAAGAAACTTGGTACAAATCTCACCACATCAATGCTCATGAATTGGATTTTATTCCACCATTACAACCTTCCAAATTTGGCCTAAATCATATCTTCTTGTAACCAATGCACTTGATGCGAATTTGATTCACATAATAGTTCTATTAAAAGCCTAAAGCAACCAAAAAATCATGAGTTATAGATACTTTTGATTTTATATGATTTTATTTGATTTTATTTGATTTAAAATGAATAAATTCAATTAAAAATCAAAGTAAATAATAAAAATAAGATATGGGATCATGGCTAAATCTAGGACACGTGGACAATGATGCAAGCTCAAATCAAGTGGAAAAGAATGGGCCCATTTGACAAAATTTGAAGTTTTGGGGATAGTTAACTTTTGGCAATTTTGCAAAAATGTCCAACTTCAATAATGCATAACTTCTTCAATTTTGAACTTTTGGAGGTGTTCTTGGACTTTTTAGAAATATTGAGATGTCCTATAACCAACCCTTTTGGTCTCATCTCATTTTTATATTCTATTCTCAAGTTATAAGCTTTGGAAAAAAAGGTGTTTTTGTTGACTTTCAAAAATGACCTATAATGTCCAAATTTATAACTTCTTGTGAATGAATTTTCTGATCTTGGGGTATGAATATGGATTGTAGGAAATTTCATCCTCTTCAAAATGAGCTTTGGATGGGTCATTTCTCATAAAGTATGAGAAAGTTATGCTTGGTCAAAGTTGAGTTGACTTTTCCTACAAAACCCTAATTTAGCAACTTTTGAATCTTGATGAATTTTGAGCAATCCTTGATGAATCCTGATCAACCCTTTATCAAATGATGAAATATCCTTCAAAATGAGAATGTTGACCAAAAATATTGAAATTTGACTGTATTTGGGTCACAGTTGACTTTTGCCCTAGCATAGTCGATTTTTGGACCTTTGAGCAATTGACTGGGCAAACTTCCTCTGCAAGGCTTGAAAATTGACATGGATGACCTTGAGAACCTATTAGGACATTAGGGAGCACTTGAGGCTATTTGTATTCAAATATCTTGATGCAACACAAAACCCTAATTTGGGGTTGACTGCCTTAGGAGATGACTTGTCTGACCAATTCTTGAGCTATCTTGAGCCACTTGGAGATTTTCTTGCAATGTCTTGAGAAATATGAGAGGGAAAATTTTGGGGTACAACACCTACTATCCAGGCTTTCATTTCTAAGTAACCCTACTATCCAGGTTCCTTCCCATATCCCTATTGTGATACGGTGGCAGAACCGGAACTGTTTTGAAATGCTGGTTTGCATTTTGCGTTTGTGTTTGCAAAATGTCGCGGTAAGCAAGAGTTGCCACCGACTTTTATTTTATCCAACAGGAAAGGAAAAAAGCACAGAAAAATTCCTTTTTCGAGATATACTGAGTACGGGGGGTAGATTATAGAAAGGGAAGATATTAGCACCCTTTCTATCTGTGGTTTTCCACGGGCTCTTAGGTACTTGCTCATCATTTTCAAAATTGCTTATGTGTTTGTGTGATTTGAAAAAGTTTTTGTTTGACTTTGTTTTAACTCTTGCTTCTGTATTCAAGAGTGTTACAAAGTGTTTTTGAAAGCTTTGTTTTGAAAGGGGTGTAAGTGTGAAAAGTTTGTTATGAGTAATTACCTACTAGCATCTACCTACTCGAAAAAAGAATGTTTCTGTCCTTGTTTCCTTTAGACAGCGCCATCCCACTATTAGTGAGTAGATAGCACCGTCGTTGGAATTGTAAGGGTCAATTCGAAAGGGACGTATGATCACTAAAGCAATGTTAGGACGTCTTAGTAATAACCCTAATGTCTTAAGATCATATTCGAGGCAACATTTCCGAGGCAACCTTTCCGAGGCAACATTTCTGAATGGGACATTTGATCTTTGTTTAGACAAAAGAGCGACCACTAAAATACCCTATACTTAATGATCGTTTACCAAAGGCAACCGAAGTGGGAGTATACCCTAGGAGTGCGCATGTGCGAGTGATTCAATTTCAAGTTTATTATCTTTGCACATTTAGGGTTTGCTAACCGTTTTAAAGTTAATCATACATTCTTATCATGCAACCCTAATATCATACATCTAACAGTTAATAATTGTGGAATTTAAAGTGCGGAAAATAAACTACGCTATTACAAGGCTTCGGGTATTAATTACATAGCCAAAAACAACCCGTAAAAAAAACGATAAATGAAAGTAAAAATTCCTAATTAATCTATTACAACTTGTGAGCAGTTGCATCAATATGGTAAAAAATAAAGCGCGATGAATTGAGAACGAGAGAGGACTAGGGTTTTGACCCCGTCTAACCTAATCGGAAGAAACAATTACTTTTTGTTGTTTTTAATTATTTAAGAAAAGAATAAGGTTTTTAAAATTAAATATATAAAATTAATTAGTAATTAAAGAAAATAATTTACATGGCCTATTTTGGTATTTTTGTTATTTTTTTTAAGAAAAAGAAAATAAGAATTTAAATTAAACAAAACCCTAATTTTCTAATTGTTTTTTAATTTATTAACAAAAGAATTTAAGTTACTATAAAATTAAATAAGCTAATTAAATTGATTAATTTTTTGATAAAAAATAAACCTAAATCTAATTGGATGAAAATGTTATTTTTGTGATTTTTTTGATAAAAAGAAAAATTAATTTATGTTAGTAAAAATAAATAAATAAGTTAATAAAGAAAAATATAAAAAGAAAAGGAAGAATTGGGCATGAGAAGTAATTTTGGGGGGTGTGAGTATCAACTTCTGGGCCCAAAACAGATTGACCCATGTTGACTTCCATGCTTCCATGCTTTGCATTGACCAAGGCCTATGATGGTCCTTCATATGATGGCCTTTAGATCTGGCCATCTGGAGATCCAAAGGTTGAATCTTGAGGATGCATGATGATCTCCCAGCCTATACACGCACCTGATTATGGAAAGAAAAATAATGTGAAATGATGGGGGGACCTGGGATTCGAACTTAGGCCCCATGGCTTTTTCCAACTACTCCACTACCAACTACGCTGCACACTTATGTTGTACATAGAATAATAACAATAGATAATATGTAATAAAGGGAGTTAGTGGAGAAAAAAAACGTGCCCGAATTTTGAATGGACGAATGAGACGGAGCCATGCAGGTCGTCCCTGTCCTCTCTCTGTTGGTAAAAGTTAAAAACTTTTACCTACGGACAACGTCTGTCACTACATCCCTGGCTTGTTTCAAAATCTTCCATGGGCATGATAAACGAAGTCGAAGGCCATGGATTGATTTGTCTTGGCCTACTGAGCACGATGGTGCCCTTCTTGAAGACCAATTTTACATGTACACAAAGATCCTAAATCGAAGCAAAAAACCCTAACAATGGTAAACTCTGATACAGACCACAAAAACACAATTAAATGATATAGATAGCTTGCAAATATGTTAAGGAACGAGAATATACTATTAAAACATGATGAATGTGCAAGAATAACAAGATTCAGTTTTGGAAATATGGGTAAACCGTGGGAGTCGTGGGGATGAATTCTGGGCACTAGCACGCTTGCTTTCGATTGGTACAGCTTGCTTGCACTCCCAGGAAGCGAATGAGATGGTTAGTGAGCCTTGTAAATGCCTGGAAGTGCAAAATCAGTTTACCACTTTTCTTTGTTTTTTCCAAGTTTTGTTCTCTCTTTTGCGCCTCCAAAAACCTTCTAATTTTTGTCTGCAAATGTTCACTATATACCAAGGAGTGAATTAGGTTTACAAAAGAACATTCAATCTTTGTCAATTATTGATTTTGATCTTGATTTGATTCACTTGAAATTCTTTCCAAAATAGGCCAAAATCAATCTTTTTGTGCCCACTTTTGCCTTGCACGAATTCAATCTTTTGCTAGCTAGATATAGGACCTGAAACATGCACAATATCTTGAGGTTTCAATGATTTGGATTTTTTTCATGATTTGTTTTGATTTAAATTGATTTAATTGCAATAAAAATCAAAATAAATAATAAAAATAAGATAAAGACAAGTGGAAAGAGCTAGGGCTCATGGACCATGCTACCAACTTAAAACAAGAGCAAAAAGTTAGGCCCATTTAGCAAAAATTGCAATTTGAGGCATAGTTGACTTTTGACAATTTTGCAAAAAAGGTCAACTTCACCAATGCATAACTTCCTAAATTTTGACTCTTTGAAGGTGTTCTTGGACTTTTTAGAAAGATTAAGATGTCCTCTAAGCAGCCCTTTTAGTATCATCTCAAATTGGTATTCCATGTTCATATATGAAGCTTTGACAAAAAAAAGGTGTTTTTGTTGACTTTTCAAAATGACCTATAATATCCAATTTCATAACTTCTTGTGAGTGAATATTTTGAACTTTGGAGATGAAGATGGATTGTAGGTAATTGCATCCTATTAAAAATGATATTTGGATGGGTAATTTATCATAAAGTATGAGAAAGTTATGCTTGGTCAAAGTTGAGCTGACTTTTCTTGCAAAATCCTAATTTAGCAACTTTTGGCTTTTGATATGGGAGCAATCCTTGATAAATCATGATCAACCCTTGATCAAATGATGAATGATACTTAAAAATGAGGATGTTGACCAAAAATCTTGAAGTTTGACTGTATGTGGGCCACAGTTGACTTTTGCCCTAGCATAGTCGATTTTCAGGCCTTTGAGCAATTGACTGAGCAAATTTCCTTTGCAGGGCTTGAAACTTGACATGGATGATCTTGAGAACACATTAGGACAACGGTGAGCATTTGGGATCCCTTGGACTCAAGTATCTTGATGCAACATGAAACCCTAATTTGAGGTAGACTGCCTTAGGAGGGAGTTTGTCTGGTCAACCCTTGGACTTCCTTGAGCAATTTGAGGATCTCACTTGAAATGCATTGAGAAATATGGGAGGGAAAATTTTGGGGTACAACACCTATTATCCAGGCTTTCATTTAGAAGTAACCCTACGACCCAGATTCCTTCTCATAAGCCCTATTATCCAGGCTTTCATTCCGAAGTACCCCTACTATCCAAGTTCCTTCTCGTATCCCTACTATCCAGGATTTCATTTCAAAGTAACCCTACTATCCAGGTTCCTTCTCATAGCCCTACTATCCAGGTTCCTTCCCATAGCCCTACTATCCAGGCTTTCATTTTGAAGTAACCCTACGACCCAGGTTCCTTCTCATAAGCCCTACTATCCATGTTTTCATTCCGAAGTACCCCTACTATCCATGTTCCTTCTCTTTTATCTTCAGACAACAGTTTACAATACTGTAAGATCTGGACCCGACCCGATATAGTCAATTTCACAATTCCCCAGTAAGCCATTGTGTAGCCTGGACCCTGACCAGATATGCAGTTTACTTCCACCTCCTCGATTAGGAGTTAATTTCCCAGTAGAGTAATGGACGACTGAAGCTCCTAAGCTCTATTTCCCAGGACATAAATCAACATTTCCCGGTGAAGTCCTCCTCAACAGCAGGTACAGGAATTCTCGCAAAGGAATATCTTATGCAACCGGTATCTTTTCTAGATGGCATCTTTAAGCCCGTCTCCGACGATTCTCTGTCGACTTCTAAATGGCATCTGTAAGCCCATTCCCATTATCTACAAATCAAGTATCATTTCAAACGAGTGCAAATTTCTGGGTACTCTGGTGTTCAATCATCTCCCACCTTCAGATCACGAAAGGCAGACCAGCCAATCTACATCCTCAGGTTTAAGAAGATTGAATAGGGGCAGATGTTGTACCCCAAAATTTGGCCTCCCATTTTACTCAACATATGTTCAGTGAGATCCTTAACTTGCTCAAGGATGCCCAAGAGTTGACCAGACAAACTCTCTCCTGAAGCAATGAACCTCCAACTAGGGTTTCCATTTTCATCAAGATGGGTGAGCTCCAAAGGCCTCATATGCTTTCCATAGTCCTAATATGCTCTCAAGACCCTCCATGTTAAGTTTCAAGGCTTGCACAAGAAGTTTGCTCAGTCAACTGCTCAGATGCTTGAAAATCAACTACATTAGGTCAAAAGTTAACTATGGACCACATGTAGTCAAACTTCAAGATTTTAGGTCAACATAAACATTTTGAAGCAATATTCATCATTTTATCAAAGGTTGATCATGATTCCTCAAGAAATGCTCCTAATTCATCAAAACTAAAAAGTTGCTAAATTAGGGTTTCTTAGTAAAAGTCAACCAAACTTTGACCAAGCATAACTTTCTCATACTTTATCAGAAATTTCTCATCCAACACTCATTTTTAAGAGAATTCAATTCCCTATAACTCATCTTCATCCCTCAAGTTCAAGAAATTCACTCATGAAAAGATATAAATTCAGACATTATAGGTCTTTTTAAAAGTCAACAAAAACACCTTTTGGGTCAAAGCTTCTTACATGAACATGGAATATCGAATTGAGATGAAACCAAGGAGGTTACTTATGGTATATCATAAGCTTTCTAAAAAGTGCAAGAACACCCTCTTAGGGTCAAAATTGAGGGAGATATGGATTGTCAAAGTTGGCTATTTTTGGAAAATTTCCCAAAGTCAACAATGCCCAAATTGCATTTTTTTTTCACATGGGCCAATCTTTTTAAGAGTGAATCTCAATCCTAACATGGTCCACGACCTATGGGACCCCCCATGCATTATTCACTCATTTATTTAATTTATTTTGATTTTTATTCATTTTAAAATCAAATAAATCCGAATAAAATCAAATAAAATCAAAATAAATCAAACTTATGGAATGATATTTATTTTACATTGAATGAAAGATCATGCAAGTTGTATAACCTCAAGAAAATCGTGCCAAGCCATAAACAAGAGGAAATCTCCAATTTTGGAAAGTTTGGAATCAAAACTTCAAGACCACTATTCTTTGGATTCTTGCCAAAATTATTGACCTAATTGGATTCAGTACATATATTGAAGTTTGTTGAACCCTAAGGCAGGGATTGGTCACGTGCAACCTGCCTCAAAAGCAAGAAACAAAACTCAATTTTTTTATCAAAAAGTAGCGACCGGATCTTCCTCCACGGGCCCGTTCAGAGCATTCTAAGGATCAAACCACATTCCTGGGAACCTCCTGAAGCTAATAGCATCACTTGCATGCATCAACACCTTCAGAATGCACCATAATGGTATCACGGTTTATCCTCCATTCTTGAATTTGATTTTGGATATTTACGCGTTATAAATTATTTCAAAACATCCATTCATGTTTATATTGTCATTTAGAAGTTATCTGTATAATTAATTTTGAGTTTGGATGTGTATAGAGGCGTATGCCATTGCTAGGGTTTGAGGTCGTATTTTAGGGGTTTGTGATATAGGTAAAATTGGAGCAAAAGAAGGATGCTATCACGCCCGTGAGAGCAAAATAAGTTAATCTATATGCTTAGAATGGATTTATCATGCTTGATGTTAATTTTTGAGATTTACAGGGATGTAGTTACAGCCATGAAACCGTAGGTAAAGGTTTCTGCCTAAAACGACAGTACCAGAGAAGAAGAAGAACGTGTGGCAACGTCCTGTTGGACCATTTGAAAATTCGCGCATTTCTTAGGCCAAGCGCTTTGTTTGTATTATATTTATTTTATTTGATTATGTATATGACTAACGAGCTAGCGCTGATGGAAAGGGGAGAAGGCATGTGAGAGGGAGGACCTGGGTTCGATCCCAGGACCTTTTGCATTTTCTGAAACAACAATTCCAAATCCAGTACACATCATGTTCTGAAGACCACCACGCACTCTCTGATCTCATCCCTTGGATTAATCTCCATCATAGATCCAACGTGCAATGTATTCTGGTCCACCGTGAACCTTCAGAAGCTGGTCCCACTGGACCAGACGCCAGACTTCGGGCCAGCTTTGGGCCTAACAAGAAATTTGGCAGCATACCCCCTTATTCCTTCCAACAACAAGCCCAAGTTTCAATTCTCTTTTAATTTCTTATTTCTTTATTTGTTTTAATTATTTTACAAAATCATTTGTTTTAATTATTTTACAATAAAAATCTTTTTTAATTAAATCAGAAAATCAGAAAATCAGAAAAATATTAGATTTAGTTAATTATTTTCATAAAATATTTATTTGCATTTAATTAATTAGTTTAATTAGGTTAACTTAAACATTTTTTTTGTAATTAAAATTTAGTAGAAATTAGAACTAACTTGCAAATTTTAAAATTTATGTTATTTTCTCAATAAAAATATACAAAAAAACTTTTTTTTTAATTAATTAGATTTTTAGTACTTTTTTACTTATTCCCATCTTAATTCTTCGCGCGTTTATTTCTTTTCGTACCATTATTTTTCAATTAATGTAACTGTTGATGGTTTGTAATAGTTTTAAATTAGGGTTTTATTTACTGATTATTCCCCGGTTTTTGATTATGTAATCCCCTCCCCAAAGCCTTGTAATAGTTAGGATTTTAATTTCTCGCTTTTAATTTCCGCAACTATTTAACTGTTAGATGTATGGACAATAGGCTTGCATGTAAAAGATAAATGATTAATACAGTAGAAACCCCTAATTATGCAAAGATAATTAACTGAAAAAAACACACTTGAACATGTTCACTCTTGGGGTTTCCCCCACTTGGTTGCCTCGGAAATAATGGTCGTGTCCCTCGAATGTAGGGATACCTTAGCAATGACCCGCGATTCAAAATCTTCATAAAGATCATAGTCCCTACTTGTCCCTCGAGTTGCCTACGAATTGATCTTATGACGATAGTCCCTTCGAAATGCTGAGGTATCTTTACTTGTTGCCTTCAGAGACCATTTCGTCCCTTAGAACGTCCCTTTATAAATCCAAAGACGGAGCTACCTACTCCTTAATAGTAGGATAGCACTGTCTAAAGGAAACGAAAACGAATAGAATTTTTTCGAGTAGGTAGAAATCTTAAGTACTTGCTCAAAATAAAAACTTTTTCACACAAACACTTTTCAAAACAGTTTTCAAAACAACTTCGTCACACTCTTGAGGACCGATACAAGGGTTATCACGAAGTAAATAAAACTTTTTCAAAACAAGCACACACAAGCAATTTAAAAATGAGCAAGTACCTGAGAGCCCGTGGAAAACCACAGATAGAAAGGGTGCTAACACCTTCCCTTTCTATAATCTACCCCCGTACTCAGAAACATTCTCGAAAAAGGTTTTTTCTGTTCTTTTTCCTTTTCCTTTGTTGGATGAAATAAAAGTCGGTGGCGACTCTTGCTTACCGCGACATTTGCGAATACAAAATGCAAACCAATATAACAGTTGGTTCTGCCATCGTATCACAACCAGCAATCAGGGGTGGAAATATGTTAGGTTGGATTAGGTTTTTCCAAGTCTTAGTTTGTCCTACTAAAAAGTACAAAGCCTACTTGCAATGAAATATACATACACTCTAAAATGCACAATTAGAACAATAATGGCTTCATACATAATCAACATTATAAGTCTCCATGCAAATGATGAAGGTGGAGATTTGAGAGAGAAAATAACTTGTAGTTTCAAAGCTTTTCTCACAAAAAATGATTTGTTCTTGCTCTCATGATAAGAGTTTTTTCATCAAGTTATAAATTTATAAAATGAAAGTAGTATTTATATGTGCTTGAGATAATGCACAAAAGGAAATAAAAATGGACTTAAATGACTCTATATAAATGACCCATAAATCAATTCAAATAATGGAAAATGAATAAGATCAAAGCTAAAATAAATAAATTCATTTTCACATTTTGAATCAGATCAACCTATTCATAACTCTATTCATTTTACCTTAGAATCGAGTAAACCATTTCGATTGACTCAATTTCAGCAAACAGAAGAAAAAACGAGTTTAGATGCACTTAAATGAATCAAGTCAAACTGTGAATAAATTGTTGGAAATCCACCAAAGATCTATGATGAATTTCTACCAATCTTGATGAACAAGATTTATATCACCACACAATGACAATGAATTATGAGAAAAGAAAAGAAAAGAAAGAAGACAATTATTTTCTACAGAGTTTCTCTCTGTCCACAAACTGTGGAAAACTTTATTAATCACTTGCAACTGCAAATTCTGTGATTACAATGAATTGACTTAATTACAAGATTAGGGGTTACTCCCTCTATTTATAGATTTAGGTTAGCTTGCTCCATAAGCCAAATCCCAAAACTATAAAAGCCCAAAATACCTATTTTGTGCTAAATTAAATCTATCTATTTAGATTTAAATCAAATTTATCTAAATCTAATACCAATCAAATCTGTGTGTAGCTTGCTTCGATCCACAAGCTCTTCGACTGGACAACCTCCCTTCGACACACACATTATTTCGACACAATCGAATTACAATTTAACACACAACTTAATTCATTGTGTCTAAACTATCTATATTCATCATGGTTCTTAGTCTACGGAATACTTCGACCTGCACTCCCTTCGTCATGATATTTGTAATCTAATTCTCAGTTCTACAGTGTTCCAAATTCAACTTTCCACCAGCTACTTGCTCTCGAAGATAATGTAACCTCATTTCGATGTGCTTGCTTCGACCATATGCTATCGAGTTCTTCTTCATACTGATAGCTGACATGTTATCGAGCTTCATTATAATTGCTCCATGATCTTTCCCTGTTATCTCTTCGACCAAGTTAACCATCAAATTTTCTTGACATGCACAAAGAGAAGCAGCTATGTATTCTGCTTCGCATGATGATAATGCCACTACTGGTTCCTTTCTTGAACTCCAAGCAACTAGTGAACCACCTAACATAAACACATATCCTGCTATTGATTTTCGATCTTCAGCATCCCTACACCAACTTGAATCAGTGTATTCCACTAACTTGCATTCTTCTCCTTTATCAGTTGCAGGAAATAAAATGCCATAGTCGAGAGTTCCTTTGAGATACCTTAGTATCCTCTTCACCGCTGATAGATGTGATACATTTGGCTTCTTGATGAATCTACATACCATACCTACACTATATGCTAAGTCAGGCCTTGTATAACAAAGGTATCTCAATGAACCAATAAGTCTTCTGTATTGGGTTAGGTCGGCAACATCTTTATCTGCATCTCTCAACGGTTGCAGTCTTAGTCCTGCAGGTGTCGAAGTTGAGGTGCATTCTTCCATCTCAAATCTCTTGAGAATTTCTCCTGCATATCTTTTTTGATGCATCATCAAACCTCTACTGCTATTGTAGAATTCGATTCCAGGGAAATATGAAATCTCACCCAGATCAGACATTTTGAATTCCTTGTTGGGATCACCTTTGAAGTCTTCGATCTCACTTCTACAGTTACCTGTTATCAACATATCATCGACATAAAGACATAGTATAAGAAATTCACTATTGCTACTTCTTACATATACTCCATGTTCTTTTGTGCACTTCACAAATTCCTTCTCCCTTAGGAAACTATCAATTTTCTTATTCCAAGCTCTTGGAGCTTGTTTCAATCCATTAAGGGATTTATGCAGCATGTACACCTTTCTCTCTTCGTCATGTTTCACAAATACAACTGGTTGTTTAACATAAACTTCTTCGTCTAAGGGTCCATTCAGGAATGCACATTTTGCGTCCATATGACATATGTGCCATTTGTTTATTTCTGCTAGACCAACAACCAACTTGATTGTTTCTATCCTAGAAACAGGTGCAAAAACTTCATTGAAGTCTATTCCTTCTTTCTGTAGAAATCCTTTCACCACAAGCCTTGCTTTGTGTCGAGTTAATTCCTCTTTGGAATTCATTTTTACTTTGTATACCCACTTGACATCAATTGCCTTCTTGCCATGAGGCAATTCGACAAGTGACCAAGTGTTGTTGTCTTTGATAGACTTCACTTCTTTGTTCATTGCTTTCACCCACTTTGAATCCTTCAATGCTTCAGTTGCATTGACAGGTTTGACATTTGCATAGAAATCATAATGTACCAACTCACCTTCATTATCTATCACATCATCTGATGTAATCACACAATCTTGCAATCTTGCAGGCATGCGTCTTGTTCTTTGAGGTCTACTTGTACTTGGTTGATCTATAACTGCTGGTTCCTCTTGCCAAACTTCTCTTTCGACTTAAGTTTCTGGTTCTTTGAGTAGGATTCCCACTGAATCTTTCTTGACATTTTCAGTCCAATCCCATTCTTTAAGCTCATCTATGATCACGTCCTTGTTGATCATAATCTGCTTTTTCACTGGATCGAACAACTTGTAACCTCACGTCGAATGATATCCAACTAGAATCATTTGACTCGACTTATCATCAAGTTTTCTTCTCAACTGATCTGGCACACGTCTATGTGCAATAGATCCAAATACCTTAACATGACTCAAGTTAGGCTTCACACCAGACAAACATTCTTCTGGATTAATTCCTTCTAGCTTCTTCGTAGGACATCTATTCAAAATGTATGTTGTAGTCGACACAGCTTCACCCTAAAACTCTTTAGGTAAATTCTTGCCTTTCAACATACTTCTCACCATATTCATAATGGTTCGATTCTTCCTTTCTGCAGTTACATTATGCTGTGGAGTATAGGGTGACACCACCTCATGCATAATCCCTTCCTTTTTACATAACCTGTCGAAGTCTTTTGACACATACTCTCTGTTGTACCCTAAAATTTTCCCTCTCATTTTTCAAGGCATTTCTAACAAGGATTCTCAAGGTTCAAGCTTGCACAAGTGAAATTGGATTTTCCAGTACCAGGTTGAAAAGGAAACTGTCAAAAAGGAGGGAAACAGATAAAAATAATCTTTTTGACAAAATTGGAGAAAAACAAGTCTTTTCAATTCAGCTCCTTCGATTGGCCTTTTGGCCTCTTTCGATGTAAGCTTGGCTTGCATCCTTCGACTGGGCGTTGGCCTCTGGCACACTGGTTTGGATTCACAAGGCAGGAGCTTCCTGCATGCCACCTTTGATTGCACCTTTGGCCTCACAGGGTTCAAAATATAATGGCTTTCTATGTACCTGCTTCGATTGGATGTTTGATGCGTGCATGCATGTGTTGACTGGAAAAATATTCCCCCATACTTGCTTTGATTCACAAGTTGATGACTAGATGTGTACAAGCCTTCGTTTGAGCCATAACTTCCTTCTTACACATAAAAGGCTTCCCCATGCTAGCATGCACAAGGCACAAAGCCTCATGTAGCCTCCTTCACTTCTAAGGAAAAAAGCCTCCTTTTGGCATCCTTCGATTGCTCATTTTTCCTCCTACATGCCTCTTTCGTCTAGGCATATGACTCCCTTCATGCAAGTCTTCATTTGAGCATTAGCCTCTTGTATGCTTGCTTGGAGTCACAAAGTTTAGACCTCCTGCATGCAGGCTTCGACGGGACATTGGCTATGTTTGCACCAGCTTCGACTGGACAACAGTTCCCTTTAGCATGTTTCAATTCCACCCTTGACAACCTTCAGCATACTTAGTGGTGGATTTGAAGGGCATACATATGAGTCCCTTCCTAGTCCATTTGAAGGATACATTTGGCCCTTTTCAAAGAAGTATATATGATCCATTCAAGGGAAACGTCTGGGAATACCATTCGAAAGACGTGCTTGATGGCCCATTCGAAAGATTTACAAAGCCCACCTTAAGGCATGTTTTGGTGACCCATCCAAGGGTCACACATTTGGCTCCTTCGAAGGATGCACAAAAGTGACCCATTTGAAGGACACTTGTTGGAGGAAAATAAAATAACATTGTTGGAAGAGGAATATGGTCGAAGGAGGGTCAAAACGAAAGAATGAAATGTTCAAAGATGCTTGCTGCCAAGTTCAGGCCTGGTACACTCGCCAAAACTGCTGCACAGTAGTCCTGAAACAATGCCCCAATCTTGCACCAAAATAGCATATAAAGCACTGTCCCTCGAAAGCTACAAAGAGCAGTTTACTCAGATTGTTCAAATTATTTTGTTTTCCCTCTAAAAGCTTCAGCCAGCTTTGCCTATAAATAAAAGGCTTCACAACATATTTAGGAGGACATTTTGGCTAAGGGGAACGAATCTTCAAAATTCTCAAACACTCTCAAAAATCATCAAACTCTCAAACACTTAAACACTCATCAAAAACCAACCCATAATCTAAACATTTGTCCCCTTCGAATCTGAAATATCCCCACACCTTGTTACCCTTCGGAACCAGTAGGAAGAACCTCACACTTGTTCATCTCTTTCGAATCCAGTATCAAAGGCATAACCCATGGTTCCACCCTTAGAATCCAGAAGCACTCAAGGCAACCACTTAAAGGTCCAGCACACGTCCCAGCCTAAAGAAAGGTAAGTCATTCTTAACCTTGGATCCTTCGTTTCTAGCATAACATGTAAATAAGCTTCCTTTCGTTTCAAACATGTACATAGTATTTGTTTCCTTTTCATTTCCATCCTTTTAGTTTGATTTTATTGCCTCTCCTTTTGGTTTTGTTCTTTGGTTTGTTACAAATTCTTTAAGAACTAACCTGGCCCTAATGTAATGCTAGCATGGCCTTAGGCCATGTTGCTATTTAATATCTCAAATGAAAGAAACAGGAGACAAGAGTATGAAACGAAACCTCAGGCTTCCTCACTGACTCCAGGCCCAATCGAAGGATGCAGCAAAGGACTTAAGGTGAAGAGGGCATTCCATGCTAAACGAAAGAGGCAGCCAGAAGGATTGCCAGACTGATCCCAGGCTCCATTCAAAAGGCATACCATGCTGACTCTCAGGCCCCAGTCGAATGGCACACCACATTGTCCTCCAGGAACCAATCAAAAGTCACGCCTTCACCCCTTTCAAGCCAAATCAAAGAAAACCGGAAAGTGCATAATCAAAGGGTGTTTCTGCCTAAATCGAAATACCCTTTTTTCTTGCTTTTATTTTATTTTTGCCTTTATATTTTAATGCTATTCAATATGGTTGTAATAGTGTAAGAATTTATCTTTCTGCATTTTATTACTTTTGTATGATTGCTAGTAAAATAGGGTATGTATGGCAAGATGAAAACAACAAGTAGACAACCCCTAATCAAAGACTAAATGCATGCAAATCAAACACACTATTCACACATGCACCCTTAGGGTAATCTCACTTGTTGCCCCGGAGAAATAGTCATGTCCCTCAAAAATGGGGGTTTTAGTAAAGGCCCTCGATAAAAGATCGCAGTCCCTCGATGACCCTCAATGTTGCCTTCGATAAACGATTTAGTCCTTAAACGACATTGCTAAAATATTCCATAGGTTTCCTTCTATGAATATACAAATGTCCCACGCCCGTCCCTTCACATCCAATGATGGAGCTTCTTACCAAATCAATGGTAAGATAACAACATCTAAAGGAAGAGGAAAAGAACATTAAGACCTTTTGAGTAGGTAGGATGCTCCTAGTTGCTCGCTTGCTCACAACAAAAACATTTTATACACCAACACTTTCATTTGAAACATTTTCAAAAAGTCAAAGCTTTTTGTACGCGTTCTTATAGAGACGAGAACCATTACAAAGACACCTTTCAAAATCACTTTCAAAAAACATATTCCACCAACACTTTCATTTGAAACATTTTCAAAAGACAAAGCTTTTTGTAAACATTCTTATAGAGACGAGAACCATTACAAAGACACCTTTCAAAATCACTTTCAAAAAACACATTCCACCAACACTTCTTTGAACTATTTTCAAAACAACACTTTGTACGCGTTCTTATAGAAACGAGAACCATTACAAAGACATTTACAAAATACTTTCAAAACCCATACCACAAGCACATTTTCAAACAAAAGCAAGTGATCTGGTAAGCAACTAAGAGCCCGTAGATAACTACGAATGAAAAGGGTGCTAATACCTTCCCTTTTCATAACCTACCCCCGAACTCAAGAAATAATATCGAAAGGTCTTTCCTGTTCTTTTCAACCTTTCCTTATTGGATAAAAGAAAAGTTGGTGGCGACTCTTGCTATCCGCAACAATTGCGATCAAACACAAAACACTCAAGTCAGTTCTCCCATCGTGTTACAGAATGGGCGACTCTGTTGGGGAATTACTTAAAAGTGGGGTTACCTTAGGGCTAGATCACCTTTACTCACTTTTCATTGTTTGACTTGCTTTCTTTATATTTTTGGGTCCTTGTTTGGGTTATTGTTAAAGATCCTACACCCAGATCTGGGGCACCTTTTAGGTAAGTAGCACTAAATCATGGGAACTATACGGTGTATACCGATATAGACAAAGTGATAGCTACGTTAGCGTGATACTTTAGCTTGTACTAATGTTCCTTGAGTCAGTCATGGATAACATTAGGCTTCCTTAGTATCATTAAGTGCTAACTGACCTTTAGAACCTTTTAATTGATTCATCCTTGGCCATTAGGAAGAAGTGAGATAGCCAGCTTTGGTTTTGACCGAAGATTGGTTGATACTCGATATTACACTCATTGAGATTTGACTCCCGAGCTTTGTTTGGTAGCAAGTCAGCTATCGATCTGAATGAAACTTATGGGAAAGATCAGTGATATTGAGATCCCTTAGAACCCGGTACTTTCTAGGATAGGTTGAGCTAACTAAACTTCAAGAGGGTACTTACCTACAAACTCCATGCAAGCCTAAACCTAAGGACTTGTCTTCTTTGTGTGTATATGACTATTTGTACATAACAACTGGCTCTCTTTGCATACTTGTACATAACATCATGACATCATACTATAGCATTTTCAATAACCATTTCAAGGATCTCGAAGGCCTTTGGTGCAGGGTCACGTTAAACTAGACATTTATCAAGGGGCAAGAGGATTTATTTTCCTCTAGTCAAACATCGTCAAAGATCAAAAGCACGGTAACTTGAGTCAAGGTCCATGACCCACTTGACATGGTGAGCTTAATTCTCGTGGAAGGACATCCACTGATACGAAGTTCTCCAATCAAAACTATAAGTAACTTCTAACATCTTCTTGTGTTTACTCCGCAAGATCCTTGAAAACATGCATCCACATATCATGCATCATATCATGATAGTTTTCTCCCATACAGGTCTCCTTATCTTCCTACTATTTATTTCAGTAAGATGGATATGGAACAAATGGTGAAGGATCTCCAAGAACAAAATGCCCTATTCCAACAAATGTTCCTAGCTATGTGTGATACGGTGGCAGAACCGACTGTTTTGAAAATGCTGGTTTGCGTTTTGCGTTTTGTATTCGCAAAATGTCGCGGTAAGCAAGAGTCACCACCGACTTTTATTTTATCCAATCAGAAAGGAAAAAAGCACAGAAAAAATCCTTTTTCCAGATATTCTGAGTACGGGGGGTAGATTATAGAAAGGGAAGGTATTAGCACCCTTTCTATCCATGGTTTTCCATGGGCTCTTAGGTACTTGCTCATCTTTTAAAATTGCTTGTGGGTGTTTGTTTTGAAAAGTTTTATTTTACTTTGTTTTAACCCTTGTATCTGTCTTCAAGAGTGTTACGAAGTGTTTTTGAAAACTTTAGTTTGAAAAGTTTGTTTGAAAGTGTATGGTGTAAAAAAGTTGATTTGAGCAAGTACCTACTAGCATCTACCTACTAGAAAAAGGATTGTTTCTATTTTTGTTTCCTTTAGGCAGCGTTATCCTACTATCATAAATAGGTAGCACCGTCGTTGGAGTTGTAAGGGTCAATTCGTAAGGGACGTACAATCACTAAAGCAATGTTAGGACGTCTTAGTAATAACCCTAAAGTCTTAAGATCATATTCGAGGCAACATTTCCGAACGGGACATTTGATCTTTGTTTAGACAGGAGGGCAAACACTAAGACACCCTATACCTAATGATCATTTTACCGAAGGCAACCGAAGTGAGAGTATACCCTAAGAGTGCGCATGTGCGAGTGATTTGATTTCAGTTATTATCTTTGCACATTAGGGTTTTCTAGCCGTTTTAAATTATCATGCAATCTTGTCATACAATCCTATTAACATACATCTAAACAGTTAATATTTGTGAAAATTAAAATGCGAGAAAGTAAAACTTACGCTATTACAAGGCTTTGGGGTAGGGAGTAATTACCTAGCCAAAAAACCCGTAAAAGATGATAAATAAAGAAAATTCTAATTTAAACTATTACATACCGTGGACAGTTACATCAATATTGCAAAAAAATAATAAACATGCACGATGAATCGAATGCAAAATAATTAGGGTTTTGACCCCAACTAAACCTAATTTCAATTTAAAAGGAAAATCATTTTTTGTCGTTTTTGTGTTATTTGAGAAAACAAAGTTCAATTGAATAAAAATAACCTAATCACTAATTAATTTTAGTTAAGAAAAATAACTAAATTAACCTATTTTTTGTATTTTTTTTATTTTGAGAAAGAAATAAAAATTAAATCAAAAGTTAACCCTAATTTTTCTAATTCGTTTTAATTATACAAAAAAGGTTAGAATTTCCCTAAATAAAACTAAATTAACAAAATTAATTTTGATAAAATAAAATTCTAATTCTAATTTTTTATGAAACTCTTGATTTTATGATTTTTGTGAAAAAGAAATTAATTGTGTTAGAAAATAATTAAGCAAATTAAATAAATAAAAGAAAAAAATAGAAAAGAAAGAAAGATGGGCCTGGTTGCTTAGCAAGAAGGGGGTGTTGTTTGCAATTCCTTGGCCCAACAATCTCCTGGCCCTTTTGACTTTATTCAATCCTGTATGCATGCTTGATTTAGGCGCGTGGTGGACCTTCAGGGGATAGCCTTGGATCTGGGGCGTTGATGGATGGGACGGCCAGATCTGGGTAGTACACGATGGACCCCCTGCCATATAACACGCTGGATTACCTATTCAAGAAAAGCAAGAATAAAAGTTGGGACCCGGGGATCGAACCCAGGCCCTTAAGCCTTCTCCCACTACACGCTTGCCAACTGAGCTGGCTGTGTTAGTTGTATAAATAATAACAAACAAACATTATATGATAAAAACAAAAAGCTAAACTTTGAAACGCGCGAAATTCAAACTGGCAAGCCAGGGAGCGCCACGCAACCATCTTCATCCTCCCACTGTCGCTGTAAGTTTTGCAACTTTTACCTACGGACGTTAAGCGTAGGTATAGCCCATGTGCATTTCCAAATTCTTGTATACGAATGATAAATCAAAACCAATGGTACCAATCAACTTGTTTCAAGCCCACGAGCATCATGGTACCATTATCATTGTCCAATTTTTCCTGTACAAGAAATCCCTAAAAATGAAACACGAACCCTAGCCATGGCAGTTTGATGCAAGTTAATAAAAATGCAATTGAATACAACCATTAGCTTGCAAACATCTCAAGGATTATAAATATGTCAATTAATCATGCTAAATATTCCAGAATCAATGTAATCGAATTCAAGAAAAGAGTCAAACTGTATGAACCTTACAGAGTGATTCTGAGCGTGGGGAAGCTTGCTAGCCATTGAAACACGATCCTAGGGAGTCCAGCAATTGATTAGTATGATTAAAATTGCTTGAGGTGATCTGAAACGTGGAAATTGGTCTGCAACTTTTTCTTGAATTTTTTAAATTTGTTTTCTGCCTTTGCACACCTCTAGCCTCTAGCCTCTTCTTTTTGATCAGCACGTGTTCCTTATGTATACTAGAGTGTATTAGGGTTGCAATTTTTTGTCAAATCTCTTCCAATTATGAATATTGATTCATGATTCAATCCTTGCACCAAATCTTTCCAAATCAAGCAAATTCAATCTTTTTGTGTCCATGTGAAGCCTTGCACGATTTGATCTTGTCTCCAGCTGTATAATGAACCTAATCATGCACAAAATCTCAAGATTTAATTATTTTTTGATATTTTCATTATTTTATATTGATTTTATTTGATTTAAATGAAATAAAAATCAAAATAAATAACAAAAATAAAATAATGACAAATGGAAGGGCTCATGGGTCGTGGGTCACATTACAAACTCAGTGCAAGCATAAAAAGTTGGGCCTATTTGACAAAAAATGCAATTTTGGACACTTTTGACTTTTGGCAATTTTGCAAAAAGGGTCAACTTGGCCAATGCATAACTCTCTCAATTTTGACCCTAGAGATGTGTTCTTGGACTTTTTAGAAATCTTAAGATGTCCTCTAAGCAACCCTTTTGGTATCATCTAAATTGAGTCTTCCATGTTCATGTATGAAGCTTTGACCCAAAAGGTGTTTTTGTTGACTTTTCAAAATGACCTATAATGTCCAAATTTATATCTTCTTGTGAGTGCATATTTTGAACTTGGGAGATGAAGATGGATTGTATGGAATTACATCCTATTCAAAAAGAGATTTGGATGGGTCATTTTTTATAAAGTATGAGAAAGTTATGCTTGGTCAAAGTTGAGTTGACTTTTCTTGCAAAACCCTAATTTAGCAACTTTGGGGTTTTGATGAATTGTGAACAATCCTTGAGGAATCATGATCAACCCTTGTTAAAATGATGAATAATATTTCAAAATGAGAATGTTAACCAAAAATATTGAAGTTTGACTGCATGTGGGCCACAGTTGACTTTTGCCCTAACATAGTCGATTTTCAGGCCTTTGAGCAATTGACTGAGCAAATTTCCTCTACAAGGCTTAAACTTGACATGGATGATCTTGAGAACATATTAGGACAATGGTGATAATTTGGGATCCTTTGGACTCAAGCATCTTGATGCAAAATGAAGCTCTAATTTGTGGTAGACTTCCTTAGGAGAGAGTTTGTCTAGTCAACCCTTGGACTTCCTTTAGCAATTTAAGGACCTCACTTGACAAGTATTGAGAAATATGGGAGGGAAAATTTTGGGGTACAACAGCTGCCCCTGTTCAATCTTCTTAAACTTGAAGATTTAGATTGGCTTGTCTGCCTTTCGTGATCTGAAGGTGGAAGATGATTGAACACTAGAGTGCCCAGAAATTTGCACTCGCATGAAGTGGTACTGGTCTTGCAATGTCGGGAATGGGCTTATAGATGCCATTTAGAAGTCAATGGCGGAAGATGGCTTAAAGATGCCATCCGAATAAATGTTGATCGCATAAGAGATTCATTTGCCAGAACCCGTATACCTGTTGTTAAGGAAGATTTCGCTGGGGAATATTGGTCTCTATCTTGGGAGAAATAGAATTTTAGGAGCTTCAGTTGTCCGTTACTCTACTGGGGAATCATCTCTTAGTCGAGGAGGTGAAAATAAACTGCTATCTGGTCGTGCTCCAGACTTTGCAATTTCTCAATTCTTATCTGGTCGTGCTCCTGGCTTCAGAAGGAATTAAGTGGTTATCCGGTAGCATCCGGGCTTCAACTTGAATTTAAGGCATACTAATATCTGGTCGATTTTCGGGCTTCATAGTAGTTGGCCGAGTAAACTGCTATTTGGTCGAATTCCAAGCTTCGTAGTACCTTATACTGTTATTTGGTCGTGCCTCAGGTTTCAGTGTCCTCTGCCGCTATCTGGTCGTGCTCCAGTCTTCACGGTGTATTATACCACTGTCTGGTTGATTCCAGGCTTCATGGTATCTTGTATTACTATCTGGTCGATTTCCAAGCTTCACAATAACTTGCTGAGGGTTAAGCTGTTTTCCGGTCGATTTTCGGGCTTCAAAGCTTGAACTGGAATAGAAATCTTAGTATCGATTTGACTGAACCAGGGGAAACTTGTGGGAACTTCAACTGGGAGAGAAATCTTAGTACTGATTTGACTAATCCCGGGAGAGGTATCGGATTAACTTTGACTGGCATAGAAATCAGGGAAATCTTAGCGGCGATTCGGCTGACCCAGACGAAAGTCTTAAAATGTCTTTAACTAGAATAGAAACCTTAATGTCGGTTTGACTGAACTAGAGAAAACTTGTCAGAACTTGATTGCATTTTTCCCTGAAAGGTAAAGAGTTAGTCGTATGTAATGTCATGATGTATGAAATGTATTGAGTAATGATGTTCTCAAAATAAATGAGATTGTGCTGTATGATGCATATGCGCATGCCATGATGTATGGATATGCAATGTTCTTGTGATATTCTCCGGCTGGGGAGAATAAATCCCAGACTGCTGTTAGAGAGTATAAGCAGGTGAGTTCTTCATTCTCGCTGGGGATAGTGACTGAAGATGATTAGCTGGAGACTTGTGTCTGTTCTGCTCGAGAATATTCCGTCGGGAGAGACTTTGTTTGAGAATAATCCTGTAGGAGAATGACTTTGTGAGGAGGAGAGATAATTTGTTGGACAACTTGTTGATTTAGAGAAATAAACTCAGCTGGTGGTGAACTTCTATTGCTGGTGATAGATAAACTCTGCTTGGGGGAGAATTTCGCCGACTCATTCGCGATTATGAACCTCGGCTGGGGAGAACTAACACCACTGTCTTTGGATACTTCCTACTCTGCGGGGAGTGTATGTACCTTTAGTTATATTCTCAAGTTAGCTCTATCCTTGTACCTGGTGGGTAGAGCAACTGTACGGTTTGGAGATTTCTTGTTTGCCCCTGTACCTGGAATTATGAGTAATTATCTTTTGTTTCTTATGTAAATATTTATGAGCAGCAATTATTTTCAAATGCATATATCAAAAATGAATCATTGGACGTTCTTGCAAAACAAAACAGAAAAAGAAAGACAATTTGGAATTTCTTGTGAAAATGAATTGTATTGATTTTTGAAATTGGCCTGTAACATGCGTTTTGTACAAAGAGGTTGACGTCCTAGTAAAAGAATGCCGCTGAAAGACAGGAATTATACATTTTGTGAAAAAGAAAGAAAACAGCTATGTGAAACAATCCCATCGGGTTCCAACTCTGCTATTGCCTTTATATCTTCGAGCGTCTCATCACTTTGCTACTTGGTATAAGGTAGATCAGATTGATTGGCGTCGTCCGAGCTTGATAGTCGATACCGAAGTTTGGTTGCAAGATGATCCAATGAGACATAGTGTTACGCTTCAATCCCTAATTTTTTCCTGAACCGCCCTTTCGGGTTTTCAGTCCACCGGGATACCCTTTTTGCCCAAGCCGCCTTTTCAGGTTTTCGACTTGCCGGGTGTACGGTTTTTTTCCATTTTCATCCCTTACTTTTGCCCGAACCCTTTTGGTTCGCCGGGAAGCCCTTATTTTTGCCTAGGCCAGTCAACCTAGAGGGTCTTTGATTATGCGTAGTATCTTTTCACTAAGTCTGCATTGATGGGGTGAGGAAGTTCGTCACCATCCATGGTGGTTAAAATCATAGCTCCTCCCGAGAAAATGTTCTTAACCACAAATGGCCCTTCGTACGTGGGGGTCCATTTACCCCTGGGATCACCTTGCGGCAGTATGATGCGTTTGATCACCAGATCCCCGACTTGATATTCTTGACGTCTGACTTTCTTATTAAAAGCCTTGATCATTCGATTTTGATACGTCTGACCATAACAGACAGCAGTAAGTCTCTTCTCGTCGATTAGGTTCAGCTGGTCAATTCGGGTCTAGATCCAATCATCTTCCCTTAAACCCGCATCCTTCATAATCCGGAGAGAGGGTATCTGGACTTTAATGGGTAGGACTGCCTCCATGCCATATACCAGAGAGTAGGGTGTTGCCCCTGTTGACGTCTGCGCTAAGGTGCGGTACCCATGAAGAGTGAATGGTAACATCTCGTACCAGTCTTTGTATGCCACCGTTATCTTCTGCATAATCTTCTTGATGTTCTTGTTAGCTGCTTCAACAACCCCATTCATCTTCGGCCGGTAGGGAGAAGAGTTATGATGCTGAATCTTGAACTGTTTGCATAGTTCGGTGATCATTGTATTGTTGAGATTTTTACCATTGTCCGTGATGATCCTCTCCGGTACACCATATCGACAGATCAGATTGTGTCGGATAAACCGCGCCGCGACGTTCTTGGTTACTGTAGAAAAGGAAGCTTCCTCGACCCACTTTGTAAAGTAATCAATAGCCACCAAAATGAAACGATGCTCGTTAGACGCAGTAGGTCTGATCTCACCTATCATATCGATGCCCCATATTGCGAAAGGCCAGGGAGCTGTCAAAACATTCAGAGGAACCGGAGGTACATACACCTTATCAGCATAGACTTGGCACTCATGACAGGTTCGAGAGTGCTGATAACAATCGCCTTCCATAGTGGACCAATAATTTCCCTCCCGTAGGATCTTCTTTGCCATGGTATGTCCACTGGAATGAGTTTCGAAGGTACCTTCATGTAGCTCTGCCATGAACCTTTCTGCCTCGCTTTTGTCCATACATCGCAGTAAGGTCGAATCAAGGTTACGCTTATTGAGGACACCATTACTGATGAAGAACTTCGCAACGAACCTTCTCAGAAACTTCTTATCATTAACAGATGCACCCTCGGGGTACTCTTGGGCCTCAAGATACCTCTTTACTTCGTGAAACTAGGGTTTATCTGCTAACTCTTCAGTCTCAATGTCACAGCAATGTGCGGGTTCGTCCAACCTCTCAATGGTAATCTGGGGAGCTTTATTTTCCCCCTGACTTTGAACATAGAAGACATGGTAGCTAGCGCGTCCGCCAGCTGGTTCTTTTCTGTCGGGAAGTGTTCAAAGGTTATCTCCTCAAAGTGTGGGAGCAATGTCAGTACATACTCTTTGTAAGGAATAAAGTTTGGGTGCTTCGTATCCCACTCGCCTTTGATCTGACTGATCACTAGAGCGGAATCTCCGAATACACTCAAGAACTTAATCCTCAAGTCAATAGCAGCTCGAAGACCCAGGATACATGCTTCATACTCCGCCATATTGTTGGTGTAGTTAAAACATAATCGGGAGGTGAGTGGAGTATGACAGCCCTCAGGAGATATAATTACAGCACCAATGCCATTACCTAACGCGTTTGAGGCTCCGTCAAAATACATAGACCATCGGGATCCTTCCTCAGGTCCTTCATCCGATCCAGGTTCTTCACAGTCGGTCACCAACATGATGTTCTCATCCAGGAACTCGAAATTCATGGATTGGTAGTCATCCACGGCCTGATGCGCCAAATGATCCGCCAATACACTCCCCTTGATTGATTTTTGGGTTGTGTATTGGATGTCATACTTGGTTAAGATCATCTTCCATCTTGCTATCCTTCCGGAGAGAGCGGGCTTCTCAAAAATATACTTGATTGGATCCATCTTTGATATCAACAAAGTGGTGTGAGTCAGCATATACTGTCTCAGCCGGCAACAAGCCCATGCCAAAGCGCAGCAATTTTTCTCGAGCAATGAGTATCGGGTCTCACAGTCGGTAAACTTTTTGCTAAGGTAGTAAATAGCATGCTCTTTTCGGCCAGACTCGTCATGCTATCCCATCACACACCCCATTGAATTATCTAGTACTGTCAAGTATAAGATCAAAGGTCTTCCTTCAACTGGAGGCATCAGAATTGGTGGCTCTTGGAGGTATTCCTTGATTCTTTCGAAAGCATTCTGACATTCATCATTCCATTCTACCACTTGATCTTTCTTCAGCAGCTTGAAGATTGGCTCACAAGTAGCGGTCAGGTGTGAAATGAACCTGGCGATGTAATTTAGACGTCCCAAGAAACATGTAACTTCTTTTTATGTTCGGGAGCTGGCATCTCTTGTATGGCTTTTACCTTGGCAGGGTCCACCTGAATACCCTTATCACTGACGACGAAACCCAGCAGCTTACCAGACCTTACCCCGAAGGTGCCCTTGTTCAGGTTCAACCTTAGCTTATACGTCTTCAACCTGTCGAACAGTTTTTGGAGATGGTCAAGGTGCTCTTCCTCGGTCTGGGACCTTGCGATCATGTCATCAACATAAACCTCAATCTCATGGTGAATCATGTCGTGGAACAAAGCGACCATGGCGCGCTGATAAGTTACCCCAGCATTCTTCAACCCGAAAGGCATTACCTTGTAACAGAAAGTGCCCCACTGTGTAACGAAGGTTGTCTTCTCCATGTCCTCGGGAGCCATCTTGATCTGATTGTAACCAGAAAAACCATCCATAAAGGAGAAGATCTTATGTTGTACGGTGTTGTCGACCAGAACATCGATGTGAGGAAGTGGGAAGTCATCCTTGGGGCTTGCCCTGTTCAGGTCTCTATAGTCCACACACATCCATACCTCACCATCCTTCTTAGGCACCAGAACAACGTTGGCAACCCACTGCAGATAAGAAGTGACAACTAAAAATCCTGCGTCGAACTGTTTCGTGACCTCTGCCTTGATTTTCTCTGACATCTCAGAGCGCATATAGCGAACCTTCTGCTTTACCGGAGGACAATCTTCTTTAGTCGGCAGGCGATGTCCCACAATATTAGTGTCCAAACTAGGCATGTCTTCATAGGACCGGGCGAATATTTCAACATAGTCGCGTAGTATCTGTATCAACCGTTGCTTGACACTAGGATCCAGGTTCGCACCTATCTTAATCTCTTTCCTATCTTCCTCTGTACCCAAATTCACTAATTCAACTGGCTCTTCATGAGGCTGTATGGCCCTTTCTTCCTGTAGTAATAGCCTAGCAAGCTCTCCAGGCACCTCACAATCATCCTCACCTTCGTCCTCGGCTTGGTTGATCGGATTTTCAAAGTCATAACTGGAAGTAGCAGAGTTGTTATCAATGGGATCCAGAGTGGATATGGATCTGCATGATGATACGTGAGTGTGTGTAAGAGAATAGCTGTTTTTGATAAAGCGAGAGACAGAAAAAATAAAAACAAGGAGCGCAAAATTTGTAATGCAAGAAACGTCCAATGTTTTATTAATGATATATAAAATGACAAATAATAAGCTCTCACAAGCACAACCAAGGTGCCTCGGGTAAGGCACCGGGCCGTAAAGTTTCAATTGTCTGTTACAACTCTTAAAACAAAAAGTCAATTACTGTGGAATAAAAGAAACAGGTATGAAGTCCTTCGCCGTCCAGTTGCTTAGTCCACCATTAGTTGTAGGGTAGATCCAGCCGTCAATGTCTGAATCTTCAACCGCATTAACTCCCTGATTGCTGATGTGCAGAGGAGGTCTTCCAATCCGCACGCGCCTAACAGCCCTTTGAGCCCCTGTAGTAAAGCCCAAACCAAATTTGTTAGTTTTATGCGTGAAATCAGGGAGCTAACCCCAATTTGTACACCCACCTTCTTCAATTACGGCCCTGGCATCCTTGAGAGAAGCCAACTTCATCGGAGGTTTGTCGGTAGCAACTTCAGTTGACGCCAATGTCTGAGGGACCTCTTCAAAGTTATGACAAGGGGTTTTGATGAATTCCCCGTCCATCTCCATGTAGCGAAAGGAATTGAGATGACTCACCATATACTCCTCTTCACCCCGTACCATGACAATCTTCCTCTTTCCCGGATATTTCAACATTTGATGGAGCGTGGAAGTCACTGCCCCAGCCTTATGAATCCAAGGGCGACCCAGCAAGCAAGAGTATAATGGTCTAATATCCATCACGTAGAAAGTGGATGCAAAAGTATGAGAGCCAACTTTAACAGGGATGTCTACCTCCTCGTGCACCATTCTCTTTGACCCGTCGAAAGCCCTGACCACAATATTGCTCGACTTCAGAATCAAATCTTCACAGTCCAGACGGTCTAACATTTTCTTTGGAAAAATATTCAATGAGGACCCGGTATCCACCAGTACATGGGCCATAGTAGTGCCCCTGCACTCGATCGATACGTGTAGAGCATCATTATGATTTCTTCCTTTAGCAGTCAGATCTACATCTGAGAAACCCAGCCCATTGTCGACAGTCAAGCTAACTACGCAATCTTTGAATTGGTCAGCTGAAGTTTCCTGCGGCACATGCACAGTCTTGAGGAATGCAATTAGAGCCTTTGCATGGGCTTCAGAACACAATAACAAGGACAACATAGAGATTTTCGACGGGGTCTGCCCCAGCTGCTCGACTACGTTGTAGTTGCTCTTCTTGATAATCTTCAGTATTTCCTCTATCTCCTGCTTAGAGGTTTCTATGATGATCTTCTTAGGTTCCTCCGTCCGGGCAGGCTCACCTATGATTTCTTTGCCCCGAGTCCCAGATGGCTCGATGACAGGGGTGATAACTAGAATAGGAATTGGGATGGTAGCTGATGTACCAGCAGATGGAATGACAACAGGTTTGTGAGCAGTCGGAGGGGAAATCTCGGGAGAAAAGAGTCTTTCGCTTCTGGTGACCTTGCTAGCCCCGACAATATTGCTGACATCAATATCATCTTCCTCACTTTTTAAGTCTTGTTTAACTCCATGCTAATACACATCAGTACCATAGTGTTAAGGGACAACCTTGCCCGAAGTGTATGGGATAGGACCAGGGACAGTAATTATTAACGGAGCAATTCTTGGGACGGGTGTAATCCTAACAGGTTTTCTGGAGGAAACCTTGGAAGGATTGGCAAAAATGGTTATGATGGAAACATCTTCAATTGGAACTAATGGAATCATAGTCTTTTCGAACAGGATCTCTTTATTATCCATCAGGCGCTGAACACCTGATTTCAATAAGTGGCAACCAGCAGGAAGAATTGAACACATGTGGCAACCTTCACCACAGCCCGGAAATAAACTGGCCAACAACAAATTCTTCTTAACTGTCATCAAAGGAGTAGAAATTTCTTCCATGGAGATCACAAATAAATCATCACCTACAGCATTTACTCCATGGCCATGTTTGGGCATGGGAGCAGTTATGACGTTGGGTTTCTCTGGAGCGTCAAACTCAATCTCTTTGGCTTCGATCAAGTCTTGCACCTTATTTTTCAAGGCCCAACAGATGTTTGTATCATGACCTGGACTTTCAAAGTGATAGGCGCAGCGGGCATTCGGGTTATAGTGGGGAGATGTTGTGTTGGGGTTCTTCGGGGTTGGTTATGCAATGGGAAGGTATTAGCGCCCAATGCATCTGCGGTACTCCACAGGAAACTTTTGAAATATCTGTTTTTTGGTTAAAATTGTTTGTTATATACAAGGGTGTATTTATCTACAACTATGTTTGCTTAAGGGAAAAAAATGAGTTTTTATTATTGCGTTCGTGAGGGTTTCGCGACCCTTTGCCTACGTATCCAATGAAGGAATCAAAACAACGTAGTTCCTCTAGAAAAAAGTTGATTTGTTTGTGTTTTTTAGTGGGTGGCATTAACGCACGCATTCTAGCAATAGGCACGGCCGGTATCGCGGTAGAACGGAGATAACATGCCCTTGGGGGGGAGTTTTGATTTGTTGAGTGTTTTTGCATGTTTTAAAGTATATTCAAGTAATGATTAAAGAGTGTTTTTTTGGATTTTTTTGGTTTGTTTACTTGTTGATTTTATCTTGCTATACACCTAATTACTAGCATTTGTACAAAGTAAAAAAAATGCAGAAAGATAAAAACCTACGCTATTACAAACATATCAAAAGGCATAAAAAATATGAAGGAAAAAATAAGATAAAAGTAAGAAAAGTGAGTGTCTTTCGATTCTGGCAAGAGCAGCCTTCGACTGCCATTCTGTTGGCCTCCTTCGATTGGGGCTAGCACCAGTGAGGTCATGGCCTTCGATTAGGGGTTGGCACCAGTGAGGTTCTGTCCTTCGATTGGGCAAAGGCAGCAGCAAGTTGTATCCTTCGACTGGGAGTTCGCGCCAGTGAGGTTCTGTCCTTCGATTGGCCTGGAAGTCAGTGTATAGTGAAGTCTTTTGATTCTGCCTTGTTGCCTTCTTCGACTGGAGGCTGAAAGCAGTGAGGGAATGTCTTTCAATTGGACATGGTTTGCCTCCTGGTTGTCTCTTTCGTTCGACCTGGAGAAAGAGGATAGAAGCCAGAAGCTTCGTTCCCTATTTCCTGTTTCCTATTTCTTTCATTTCAAGCATTAAATAACAACATGGCATGAGGCCATGCTAGTATTTGTCTTTCAAACAGTTTAATAGTTAAACAGAAAGCAAAAACGAAAGAGGTAGCTCTGAAGGATATGTTAAAAATGTAGAAACGAAAGGAACAATGGTATGTACAATGTTTCAAACGAAAAGGAATTGTATTTACATGTTATGAAACGAAAAATTCAAAGGTAAGAGGGACTTACCTTGCTTCAGGCCTTGAATGGATGTGGGGCCTTGAGTGGTGGCCCTGGATGCTGGATTCGAAAGAGGGGTCACAGGTTGTGCTTGGAGCGCTGGATTTGAAGGAAAAGAAAAATCAAGCGTGATGCTTCTTTGATTCGAAGGATACTGAAGTGGGGTTGTTCTTCAGAATCGAAGGAAGTAAGTGTTTGGGATTCTGGGTTTGTTCTCACAAGTATTGAAGGGACTTGAGAGATTTTCTGTGTTTGAGAAAATTTGGGGGATTCGTTCCTCTGGTCCCAAAAATCCTCTGGATTTTTTGTGATTTCTACAGTGTTTATGAACTTTGAGAGTTTTACTGTGTTTGAGAAAATTCAGGAGGGGTTCGTCTGGTCCAAAAATCCTCCCTGAAAATATGTGTTGGAGCCTCTTTATTTATAGGCGAGCTTTGATATGGTTTTGGGGGGAAATCAAATAATATTTGAATTATTTGGGTATATTGCCCCCTTGTTTTCTTCAATACAGCTCTTGTGCACTCCTTTTTTGTGCAAGTACAGGACTGAGTCAACGCAGACTTATCAGTATTTTGGAGCTTAGTGGCAGGTTGGTGCAGGACTGCTGCATAGCAGCACAGCTTGCTTGAGTTTGGCAGTACATGGGACTTTAGTCAACAAACTCCTTGAATGCTTCCCCCTTTCGTTTTGATCACTTCGACCAGCTTCATGATTACACAAAAATGTTCGTTTCCAAACAATGTGTGCTCTAAGTACGTTGCTTCGAAGGGTTTAGTGGTCCAACTTGTGAATCGAAGGAGGCCACCTTGAAGGAAATCACATGTCCAGCTTGTGGGTCAAAGGGGGTCACTTCGAAGGAAACTACATGGCCAAATCAAAGCTTGTGACTGAAGGAAGATTGTATTGCCTAATCGAAGCTTGTGACTGAAGGAGATTGTATTTCCAAATCGAAGCTTGTGACTGCAGGAGACTGTATTTCCAAATCGAAGCTTGTGACTGAAGGGAGACTGTATTTCCCATCGAAGCATGTGGATCGAAACCAACATATTGCCCAATCGAAAGCCCGTGTTCGAAGGAAGCAATGTTGCCCAATCGAAGCATGTGGATTGAAACCAACATATTTCCCAATCGAAAGCCCGTGTTCGAAGGAAGCAATGTTGCCCAATCGAAGCATGTTTGCCGGCAGTGAACTTGTCCAATCGAAGCAGGCTGAATCGAAGGATGTTGATCGAAAGAGACCTGTCAGCACATGAAATCAAAGAAACAAAAAAAACACATTTCGTGCTTGATTAGAAGTTAGTGATACATAGGCTAAGAATGTTCAAAACACTTGACAATTTCTGCATAATCAATGCTCGAAGGTGAGAGGTTAAAACCGACTGTATTTAGTGACCTTGACTTGTGTAAAAATAAAAATGGGATCTTAGGTCAAAAATTGGGGTATGACACCCGGGCCGTAGACTGCACTAGCTTCTTTCTTACCGGTGAAAGGCTTCTTTACTGCACTTGATGAAGTATCCTTTTGTATTTTACCACTTCGAATTCCAGCTTCTACTCTCTCTCTCCAGTCAAGATCTACTCAGTAAACCCAGATGACGAACTGTCGATCAGATGATTGAAAACTGGGCCAGATAGCGTTCCTAGAAACATGTCAACCAACTCCCTATCAGAAAAAGGGGGTTGGACTCTTCTAGCGAAATCTCTCCACTTTTGAGCATAGTCCTTAAAACCTTCACTTGCACCCATAGACATACCCTGAAGCTGAGTACGAGTGGAAGCAAGGTCGGCGTTATACTGATACTGCCTGTAAAAAGTAGCAGCAAGGTCTTCCCAGTTTCAGACATTGGCTCCTTCCAACTGATAAAACCATTCAAGTTGAGTCCCTGACAGGCTATCTTGAAAGAAGTGTACCCACAAATTTCTATCAGCAGTGTGAGGTTGGATTTTTCTGACGTACGAGCGGAGATGGAGTTTTGGACACGATACTCCGTCGTACTTGGCAATAATCGGAGCTTTGAACTTATGAGGGATCACCACTCCCGATACCAGTCCCAGCTCTCTGAAATCCAAACCAGGGATCTTCTTAATATCCATAGCACTCATACGGTCTTCTAGCTGCTTGTACATATCCTCAGCAGGAGGATATTGCTCATCGTCATAATCTGTATCATTATCAGAAACTGCTGGACTAGGATCCTTTATCCTTTCTTGGTTCTCCCCGTCTTTGGATGAGGAGGTCAAGTCAGCTGATTGTCTTATCCTTTCTCCGAATCTTCAACCCATGTTCAGAATACCAACTTTCTTCCTCTTCTTCTTCTTCTCTTTCAGAATCAGGGTCTTCAAATCCTCTTGCCATTTGGCCAAGCTTAAGAACATTTGTTGGAATTGGGCGTTTTGTGCCTGAAGATCTTTGATGGCTTGATCAGAAGACATTTCTGCTGAAATAAACAGCGAAGGAGATGAGAAACCTGTAAAGGTACCTGTAATGGTGTGTGTGATCGGTGGGAATAGAACTGACTGTTTTTGGAATGTTGTTTCGCGTTTGTGTTGTTTTCGCAAAATGTCGCGGTAAGCAAGAGTCGCCACTGTCTTTTATTTTATCCAACAAGGAAAGGACAAAAGCACAGAAAAATTCCTTTTTGAGATATTTCTCGGGTTCGGGAGGTAGATTATAGAAAGGGAAGGTGTTAGCACCCTTTCTATATGTGGTTATCCACGGGCTCTTAGGTACTTGCTCATTGTGTTTTCAAAAGTTTGCTTTTCTTTGTGTTTGTGGGTTTGAAAAGAGTTTTTGTTTGAAAAGAGTGTAAGTGCGAAAAGTTTTGTTTTGTTTTAAAAGGAGCAAGTACTTAAGAACCATCTACCTACTCGAAAAAGGAATCAAACAGTGCTAATGTCCTTTAGACAATGCTATCCCACTATTTATGAGTAGGTAGTATCGTCGTTGGAGTTTTAAGGGTCAATTCGATTAAGGGACGTGTGGTCACTAAAGCAATGTTAAAATGCCTTAGCGGTAACCCTAATGTCTTAGATCATTTTTCCGAGGCAACCGTTTCGAGGAAACTATGATCTTTGGACAAGAGGGCGACCTCTAAAACTTCCTATACTCAATGACCACTTTCGAAGGCAACCAAGTGAGGTGTACCCTAAGAGTGCGCATGTGCGAGTGTATTGTTTTTTAGTTATTTATCTTTGTACATGTCATGGGTTATCTATGTTGATTTTAAGTTCACACATTGAATCTTGTCATGCATTCCCTATTATCAAACATCTAACGGTTTATAGTTGCGGAAATTAAATTTGCGGAAATTAAATCTAAACTATTACAAGGCGTCGGGTATTTACATCGCCAAAAACAAACCCTTTAATTTAAATTGCGGAAAGTAAAATAAAGCGATAAATAATTAAAGTCCTAATTAAAATCTATTACATACCGAAAGCAATTACAATATTGGATCAAATGAATCGCGTGCAAGAAATTAAATCGGTGCATTTTTTAGGGTTTTGACCCTTTTTTTGAAAGAAAGCAAGTTTTTTTTGTTATTTTTGAATTTATGGAAATTAAATCTAAGTTTAATAATTAATTAATTAATTAATGGAAATATTTTTGGTTTTTTATATTTAAGGAGATAAAATAAAACTGATTAAAATTGTTAAAACCTAATATTCTAAATTAATTTTAATTTATTACAAAAAATGTTAAAATTGTACCTAATTAATAACTACATTAATTGATTAATATTTATTTACAAAAATAAAATAATGAAATTAATAAAAATAACATTTTTTGTGTTTTTGATTTTATGAGAAAAAATTAATTGGTTAGTAATAATAAAGATAATTAATTAAAACAATAAAGCAAATAAATAAATATAATGAAAAGAAAATAAACCAAGGGGGTTTGGGTCCAAATCTGGGTGTTTGAATGGCAATTGTCTGGCCCATTTATGCTGGCTTGCTTTGACTTTCCCAATTCCATATGCGCTTGTTGACTTGGACATATGATAGTCCTTCATTCCTGGCCACCAGATTTGGCCTGAAGGCCATCTGACACGTTGAGATTTGCAAGCGTATGGTGAATCACACTTTGGATGTCACATGCAATTGCCTGAAGAAAAATTACACAAATGTATTGGGGGACCTGGGATTCGAACCCAGGTCCCAAGGGACTTTGCAACAACGCCTTTACCAACTGAGCTAATGCACGCTTTTGTTATAAGATTAGGAATCAAACATAATATATAAAAAGTAAATAAATGTCAGAATAAAATAAAAAAAAGTGTGAGATTTTGAAAGAGCCAGTGAAGAAGAGACATGTCTTTATCTTCTTCAACAAAACCTGGTTATTTACCTGCGGATTTTCATCTGCAGCTAAATCCCTAGGGCCATCCTAACATGAGTTATAGGCCATATAAATGCAAATGGAGACCATCATTGTGTTCGTCTCTCTTCCCTGAACACAACCATGTCCATGGCTTGTCTTGATTTTACCTGTAATCGAAATACCTAAAAACAAAGAACGCAAACCCTAGATTCGGATGTTACGTTACAGGCCATAAAAACGAAATCGAATATTGCAAAAAGCTTGGAAATCATTCAAGATTATGTATATATCAATATTTTGGCAAAAAGATGCAAGAATCCAAGGTTGTGTTTTCATGTACAGGGTCGGGTTTAGGACAACTTACAGTGAGTTTGGGGCTGTTTCAAGACTTGATTTTTATCCCAATAGCTTCGTTGGATGTCATGCAAGAACACCACGTTGAGTTTTAGCCTCCAATTTGCCTCTAGTGTGGATTTCAGTTTTCAATTTATCAAGCTTTTTCTCAAATTTGGTTTGGCCGTTTGTGCAGCTTTCAGGTCGTGTCCTGTATGTCTCTAGCTTGTGTGTGTATATGGGAAGCAATTAGGTCAAGAATTAGGCTTTCAGTCCAGGTGAATTGATGACTTGAGATTTGATTTGATCACCATTAACAAAGCTTCCAAAATTATGCCAAATCCAAGATTTTGTTCACAATATGGCATGGTACGAATTTGATTGGGTGTATCATGATAATTAAGACATGTAATGATCAAAAAGATCTTATCCCATCAATTTTTGGATTTTATTTGAATTAATATTGATTTAAAATGAATTAATTCAATAAAAATCAAATCAAATAGAAAAATTAATGAATGGACATGAAACTTAAGATAGGACACATGTGTGGTGTGACAATATCAAATCAAGTGGAAAAAAGTGGGCCCATTTGGCAAAATTTGGAGTTTTGAGGATAGTTGACTTTTGGCAATTTTGGAAAAATGCCCAACTTCAACAATGCATAACTTCTTCAATTTTGAACTTTTGGAAGTTTTCTTTGACTTTTTAGAAACCTTGAGATGTCCTATAACCAACCCTTTTGGTATCATCTCATTTTTATACTCCATCATCAAGTTATAAGCTTTGGAAAAATAGGTGTTTTTGTTGACTTTCAAAAATGACCTATAATGTTCAAATTTGTAACTTTTTGTGAGAGCATTTCTTGATTTTGGGGTGTGAAGATGGATTGTGTGAAATTGCATCCTCTTCAAAATGAGCTTTGGATGGGTCATTTATCATAAAGTATGAGAAAGTTATGCTTGGTCAAAGTTGAGTTGACTTTTCCTACAAAACCCTAATTTAGCAACTTTTGAATCTTGATGAATCTTGAGAAATCCTTGATGAATCATGATCAACCCTTGATAAAATGATGAATTATCCTTCAAAATGAGAATGTTGACAAAAAAATCTTGAGGTTTGACTATTTGTAGGTCACAGTTGACTTTTGCCCTAGCACAGTCAACTTTTGGACCTTTTGAGCAATTGGCTGACCAAACTTCCTCTGCAAGGCTTGAAATTTGACATGGATGATCTTGAGAACATATTAAGAGATTGGGGAGCACATTAGGCCATTTTTATGCAAGGACCTTGATGCAACACAAAACCCTAATTTGAGGTTGACTGCCTTAGGAGATGATTTGATTGTCCAATTCTTGAGCCAACTTGAGCCACTTGGAGATTATTCTTCACATGTCTTGAGAAATATGGGAGGGCAAATTTTGGGGTACAACAGTTGCCCCTGTTCAATTTCTTAAACCTGAGGATATAAATTGGCTTTCGAGCCTTTCGTGATCCGAAGGTGGAAGATAATTGAACACTAGAGTGCCCAGAAATTTGCACTCGCATGGTGTAGTATCAGCATTGTGATGTCAGGAATGGACTTACAGATGCCATTTGGAGATTGTTGGTAGGAGGATGGGATTACAGATTCCATCTGCAGGAGTGTCGATCGCATAAGAGATTCCTTAGCGAGAACTTGCATACTTGTGGTTTGTAGAAGATTCCGCTGGGGAAGTCTAACTTTTGTTGAGATTTAGGATCTTGCCTGTACTTCAACTGAGAGAACGCCTCGGCTGAGTCTTAAGAACCTGTCCATAATTCAATTGGGGGGAAACATCTTCATCAAGATCTAGGAACTGTCTAGTATTCAACGTAGTATACCGTTGAGGTTGTAGAACTCGTCCACACTTTGACGGAGGAAAACATCAAGATCTAGGAACTGACTAGTGCTCAACGTAGTATACCGTTGAGGTTATAGCACTCGTACACACTATGACGTAGGGAAACATCTTCATCAAGATCTAGGAACTGTCTGGTGCTCAACGTAGGATACTGTTGAGGTTAGAGAACTTGTCCACACTATGATGGAGGAAAACATCAAGATCTAGGAACTGACTAGTGTTCAACGTAGTATACCGTTGAGGTTATAGCACTCGTCCACACTATGATGTAGGGAAACATCTTCATCGAGATCTAGGAACTGTCTGGTGCTCAACGTAGTATACCGTTGAGGTTAGAGAACTTGTCCATACTATGACGGAGGAAAACATCAAGATCTAGGAACTGTCTGGTGCTCAACGTAGTATACCGTTGAGGTTAGAGAACTCGTCCACACTATGACGTAGGGAAAACATCAAGATCTAGGAACTTTCTGGTGCTCAACGTAGTATACCGTTGAGGTTAGGGAACTCGTCCACACTATGACATAGGGAAACATCTTCATCAAGATCTAGGAACTGTCTGGTGCTCAACATAGTATACCGTTGAGGTTAGAGAACTTGTCCACACTATGACGGAGGAAAACATCAAGATCTAGGAACTGACTAGTGCTCAACGTAGTATACCGTTGAGGTTATAGCACTCGTCCACACTATGACGTAGGGAAACATCTTCATCAAGTTCTAGGAACTGTCTGGTGCTCAACGTATACCGTTGAGGTTAGAGAACTCGTCCATACTGTGATGGAGGAAAACATCAAGATCTAGGAACTGACTAGTGCTCAACGTAGCACTCGTCCACACTATGACATAGGGAAACATCTTCATCAAGATCTAGGAACTGTCTGGTGCTCAACGTAGTATACCGTTGAGGTTAGAGAACTCGTCCACACTGTGACGGAGGAAAACATCAAGATCTAGGAACTGTCTAGTGCTCAACATAGTATACCGTTGAGGTTATAGCACTCGTCCACACTATGACATAGGGAAACATCTTCATCAAGATCTAGGAACTAGTTGGTGCTCAATGTAGTATACCGTTGAGGTTAGAGAACTCGTCCACACTAAGACGGAGGAAAACATCAAGATCTAGGAACTGACTAGTGCTCAACATAGTATACCGTTGAGGTTATAGCACTCGTCCACACTAGGACGTAGGGAAACATATTCATCAAGATCTAGGAACTGTATGGTGCTCAACATAGTATACCGTTGAGGTTAGAGAACTCGACCACACTGTGATGGAGGAAAACATCAAGATCTAGGAACTGACTAGTGTGAGTCAACATGCCTTGATCATCCGTTTTTGGCACGTCTGGCCATGACAAATAGCAGTAAGTCTCTTTTTGTCGATTAGGTTCAGTTGATCAAGCCGGGTCTGAATCCAGTCATCTTCGCTCAAACCTGCATCCTTCATGATCCGAAGAGAGGGTATCTGAACTTCAATGGGCAAGACTGCCTCCATGCCATAAACCAAGGAATAGGGTGTTGCCCCTGTTGACGTCTATGCTGAGGTACGGTACCCATGGAGAGCGAATGGTAACATCTCATGCCAATCTTTATATGTCACTGTCATCTTCTGCACAATCTTCTTAATGTTCTTAATAGCCACTTCTACAGCCCCGTTCATCTTCGGCCGGTAGGGAGAAGAGTTATGATGTTGTATCTTGAATTGCTCACAGAGCTCAGTGATCATCTTGTTGTTGAGATTGGTACCATTGTCCGTAATGATCCTCTCTAGTACACCGTATCGACAGATCAGATTGTGCCGAATAAACTGTGCCACGACGTTCTTGGTTACAGTAGCAAAGGAAGCTGCTTCAACCCACTTCGTAAAATAATCAATTGCTACCAGGATGAAACGATGCCCATTGGATGCCGTAGGTCTGATCTCGCCGATCATATCAATTCCCCATATTGCAAAAGGCCAAGGTGCTGTCAAGACATTCAGAGGAACTGGAGGTATGTGCACTTTATCAACATAGACTTGGCACTTGTGACACGTCCGAGAATGCTGATAACAGTCGGCTTCCATTGTGGACCAATAATATCCTGCCCGAAGGATTTTCTTTGCCATGGTGTGTCCACTGGAGTGAGTTCCGAAATTACCTTCATGTAACTCCGCCATGATCCTTTCTGTTGCATTCTTATCCATACAACGCAGTAAAGTTGAATCATGGTTACGCTTGTAAAGGATGCCGTTGCTGATGAAGAACTTCGCCGCGAACCTTCTCAGAAACTTCTTATCATTAACAGATGCACCCTCGGGGTACTCCTGAGTCTCAAGATACCTTTTTACTTCATGATACCAGGGCTTCTCTGTTACCTCTTCAGTCTCAAGATAACAACAATGTGCAGGTTCATCTAATTTCTCAATGATAATCTGGGGAGATTCGTTGTCCCAATTGACTTTGAACATAGAAGACATCATAGCCAGCGCGTCCGCCAATTGATTCTCCTCTCTAGGGAAGTGTTCAAAGGTTATCTCCTCAAAATGGGGAAGCAATGTCAATACATACTCCTTGTAAGGAATAAGGTTTGGGTGTTTCGTATCCCACTCGCCTTTGATCTGACTGATCACGAGAGCGGAATCTCCGAAGACACTTAGAAACTTAATCCTTAGGTCAATTGCTGATCGAAGACCCATGATGCATGCTTCATACTCCGCCATATTGTTGGTGCAGTTGAAACATAGTCGGGCGGTAAACGAAGTATGAGAGCCTTTAGGAGATATGATCACGGCACCAATGCCATTACCCAAAGCGTTCGAAGCTCCATCAAAGTACATAGACCATCGGGATCCTTCCTCAGGTCCTTCATCCGATCCAGGTGTCTCACAGTCAGTTATCAACATGATATTCTCATCCAGGAATTCAAAGTTCATACACTGGTAATCATCCACTGCCTGATGTGCCAAATGGTCTGCCAATACACTTCCCTTGATTGCTTTTTAAGTCGTGTACTGGATGTCATACTCAGTCAAGATCATCTTCCATCTTGCTATTCTTCCGGACAAGGCAGGCTTCTCGAAGATATACTTGATTGGATCCATCTTTGATATCAACAGAGTAGTGTGAGTCAACATATACTGTCTCAGCCGGCGAGCAGCCCATGCCAAAGCGCAGCAAGTTTTCTCGAGCAGTGAGTATCGGGTCTCACAGTCGGTAAACTTTTTTGCTAAGGTAATAAATAGCATGCTCTTTTCGGCCAGACTTGTCATGCTGCCCCAGCACACACCCCATTGAATTGTCGAGTACTGTCAAGTATAAGATCAAAGGTCTCCCTTCAACTGGTGGAATTAGGATAGGTGGCTCTTGGAGATACTCCTTGATCCTTTCGAAAGCGTCCTGGCATTCATCGTTCCAACGTACTACTTGATCTTTCTTCAGCAGCTTGAAGATTGGATCACAAGTAGCATTTAGGTGCGAGATGAATCGGGCAATGTAGTTCAGTCGTCCCAGAAAGCCTCTAACCTCTTTCTCTATTCTGGGAGCTGGCATCTCTTGTATGGCTTTCACTTTTGCAGGGTCAACTTGAATACCTTTGTCGCTTACGACGAAGCCCAGCAGTTTACTAGATCTTACCCCGAAGGTGCACTTGTTCGGGTTCAACCTCAACTTGTACAACTTCAACCTGTCAAACAGCTTCTGTAGATGGTCAAGGTGTTCTTCCTCAGTCTGGGACCTTGCAATAATATCGTCAACGTATACTTCAATCTCATGATGGATCATGTCATGAAACAAAGCAACCATGGCACGCTGATATGTTGCCCCAACATTTTTCAATCCAAAAAGCATGACCTTGTAGCAAAAGGTGCCCCACTGAGTAACAAAGGTGGTCTTCTCCATGTCTTCGGGAGCCATTTTGATCTGATTATAACCGGAGAACCCATCCATAAAGGATAATACCTTGTGCTGAGTGGTGTTGTCAACCAGAACGTCGATATGAGGTAGAGGGAAATCATCCTTGGGGCTCGCCCTGTTCAAATCCCTGTAATCAACACACATTCGGACCTTGCCATCCTTCTTCGGTACAGGAACCACATTGGCGACCCACAGAGGGTAAGAAGTCACTACTATAAAACCGGCATCAAACTGTTTCATAACTTCAGCCTTGATTTTCTCAAACATTTCTGGGCGCATTCGGTGAACCTTCTGTTTTATGGGAGGACAGTCTTCCTTGGTAGGCAGGCGATGAACCACAATATCAGTATCCAAACCAGGCATATCTTCGTAAGACCAAGCAAAGATCTCAACATAGTCATGTAGCATCTGAATCAACCGTTGTTTCACACTAGGCTCCAGATTTGCATCGATCTTGACCTCCTTCTTATCTGTCTTTGTACCCAGATTTACTGATTCCACCAGCTCTTCATGTGGTTGAATAGCCCTCTCTTCCTGGAGTAGCAGTCTTGCAAGTTCACCAGGCACTTCGCAATCATCTTCACCTTCGTCTTCGGTTAAGTTGATCAGATTTTTGAAGTCATAACTGGCAGTAGCAGAGTCGTTACCAGTGAGATCCAGAGTGGATGGAGACCTGTATATGTGAGTGTGTGTAAATAGTTGTTTCGCAATATATAATAAAGAAAAACAAGGAGCGCAAAATTATGAAATGCAAGAATGTCCAATGTTTTTATTAATGATATATGAAAATGACACACAAAAGCCGTCACAAATGAAGCCATGATGCCCCGGGTAAGACATCGGGCCATAAAGTTTGAAACATTGTCTATTACAAATTCAAAACAAAAAGTTTCATTACTGGGTAACAAAAGTAATAGGGATAAAGTCCTTTGCTGTCCAGTTGCTTGGTCCACCGTCGGTAGTAGGATAGATCCAGCTGTCGAATTCAGACTCTTCTACATCATCTTCAATGGCATTCACTGCCGAGTTGTTGATGAACACAGGAGGTATTCCGATCCTTGCACTTTGAACAACCCTTTGAGCTTCTGCAGTGAAACCCAAACCAAACTTGTTAGTCTTCTGTGTAAAATCAGGGAGTCAGCCCCAATTTGCACACTCACCCTTCTCAATAACAGCCCGGGCATCTTTTAAGGAATCCATCTTCATAGGAGAATCTTCAACCACAGTCTCAATTGATGCCAGTGTCTGGGGAACCTCTTCAAAGTGCTGAAATGGGGTCTCAATGAACTCCCCATCCATTTCTACATATAGGAACGAGTTGAGGTGGCTGACCATGTACTCTTCCTCCCCTTGTACTGTCACAATCTTCCCTTTGACCGGGTACTTCAACTTCTGGTGGAGCATTGAGGTTACGGCCCCAGCTTTGTGAATCCATGGACGACCCAGCAAACAAGAATAAGATGGCCGAATGTCCATCACATAGAACGTAGAGTTAAAGACATGAGAACTAACCTTGATCGGGATATCAACCTCTCCATGCACCATCCTTTTAGACCCATCAAAGGCCCTGACAACAATGTTACTTGGTTTTAGCTCCAACCCTTTGCAATCCAACCGATCTAGAGCTTTTTTAGGCAATACGTTCAATGAGGAACCAGTATCCACCAACACATGTGCAAGAGTAGTGCCCCTGCATTCAATGGAGACATGCAGGGCATCATTGTGATTCTTCCCTTTAGCGGTCAAGTCGGTGTCCGAGAAACCCAACCCATTATCAGCAGTCAAATTAGCCACACAATCTGTAAACTGATCAGCTGATGTCTCTTGTGGCACGTGGGCAGTTTTCAGAAATGTAATCAGAGCCTTGGCATGGGCCTCTGAGCATAACAACAGTGACAACATAGAAATCTTGGATGGGTTTTTCCCCAGCTGTTCAACTACATTGTAGTCACTCTTTTTATTGATCTTCAGGATCTCTTCCATCTCTTGCTTAGAAGCTTCAACAGTAATTGTCTTTGGTGCCTCCGTCTGGGAAGGCGCATCAATGGTGATCCCTTTGCCCCGAGTGTCAGATGACTCGGCGACAGGGGTAAGAATAGGAACTTGATCAGGAATGGTAGTAGGTACACTTGCAGGTGTAATAAGAACAGGTCTTTGGGCCGTTGGTGGAGCAATATCGGGTGAGAAAAGTCTTCCGCTGCGGGTGACTTTAGCAGGTCCAGTAATGTTGCTGATGCCAGTACCAGCATCCAACTCTTGCTCAACTCCATGAAAATAAACATCATCCCTATAGTTCCAAGGGACAGCTTTATCAGAGGTGTAGGGGATGGGCCCCGGAACAGTGATGATCACAGGTGCGATTTTCAGAACAGATGTAATTCTAACAAGCTTCCTCGAGGGAGCCTTGGAAGAATTGTCGAAAATGGTAATGATGGCGACTTCTTCAGAATGAACTGAGGGAACAATAGTCTTCTCAAATAGTATCTCTCTAATATCCATCATGTTTTGGATACCTAACTTCAAGAATGGGCAACCGGTAGGTAAAACAGAACACATATGGCAACCTTCATCACAGCCTGGAAATAAACCGGCTAGCAAAAGGTTCTTCTTTACAGTCATCAGAGGGGTAGCAATATCTTCTACAGAAACCACAAGCAAGTCCTCTTCTAGAGCATTCACTCTGTGCTTGGGCATGAGAGCAGTTACAACATTAGGCCTCTCGGGCGCCTTAAACTCAATCTCCTTCGCATCAATTAGGTCTTGCACCTTGTTCTTCAAAACCCAACAATCGTCCGTATTATGCCCCGGGCTATCAGAGTGAAAAGCACAGCGGGCATTAGGGTTATACCTCGGTGATGTGGTATTTGGACTCTTCGGGGCTTCCTTTAGAACCACCAGATTAGTCTTCAGCAACTGTGGTAGAATCTGAGACAAAGTCATGTTGAGACGAGTGAATTGCCTTCGAGTTATCTCGTCCTTCTGTTGATTGTTGTGCTGAGGAGCACCAGCAGGTTTTGAAATAACAACCGCATTGACAGCTTGGCGGTGTTCAGGTCTATTCTGTCTTCTCGAACTGTAGACAGCACTGGACTCTTTCTTAAACGGCTTATTCTTGGTGCTTGATGAGGCACCCTTATGTATCTTCCCAGCCTTAATACCAGCCTCAATCCTCTCACCAGTCAAAATAAGATCTGTAAACCCAGATGAAGAGCTTCCAATTAGATGGTTGAAGAATGGACCAGACAGGGTCCCCAGAAACATGTCAACAAGCTCCCGATCAGCCAAAGGTGGTTGCACCCTTCCGGCGAGGTCTCTCCACTTTTGAGCATAATCTTTGAATCCTTCACCCGTCCCTATTGACATACCCTGGAGTTGGGTACGCGTAGGAGCAAGGTCGGAGTTGTACTGATACTGCCTGTAGAATGCAGTAGCCAAATCTTCCCAGTTGCAGATACTGGCTCCGTCTAACTGATAGAACCACTCAAGCTGAGTCCCTGAGAGACTGTCTTGAAATAAATGGATCCATATGTTCTTATCAGCAGTGTAAGGCTGGATTTTCCTCACATATGACCGGAGGTGCAGCTTCGGACAAGAAACTTCGTCATACTTAGCAAAGGCTGGTGCCTTGAACTTATGGGGAATCACCACCCCAGATGATAGACCTAGATCTTCGAAGTCCAGACCAAGCACCTTCTGAATTTCCATAGCACTCAAGCGGTCCTCCAGTTGCTTGTATCTATCCTCAGCTGGAGGATACTATTCTTCATCGTAGTCTGTCTCGTTGTCGGAGACCACAGGGCTAGGAGCCCTCCTTTCTTGTGGACTATCCTTCCCTCCAAATGAGATGGTCATATCAACTTCATTCTGTAGCCTGTTTCCAAACCTGTGTCTTGTGTTAAACAGGATGGTCCTCTTCTTCTTCCTCTTCTTCTCTTTCAAAATCAAGGTCTTCAGGTCCTGCTGACCCTTAGCTAGATTCATGAACAGCTCTTGAAATTGGGCATTCTGGGCCTGGAGGGCCTTGATAGCTTGCTCAGTTGTAGGTTCAGTAGACATGATGAGCGCTGAAATAAACAGCGAAGAAGATAAGAGACCTGTAAAGGGTACCTGTTTATGAAGTGCATGAGATGAAATGTGTATGATTTATGATTTCAAAGACAATCGGGATTCAAATTTGTAAACAAGAAAGGAAACACACTTTATTAGATAAACTTGGTAATTCAAATTGTTCAACAAATTGCCCTTAAGGCGTTACAAGAATGGAAATACTGAAAATGTAAACAAAAACTGGAAAGAAATCATCAAAGGTCCATCAATGCTCCCATGGTCTCTTCTTATTAGTGCGGACATAATCGTTGAGAATCCACTCGTTCTCTAACTGCCTAGTCAACCTCTGGATCTTCTGCTCTTGTTCATTGAACTTCTCTCGGTAAGAATACCGTTCCTCCCTCAATTGCATCCAAGATCTCTTCGGTGCCCCAATGTCAGTGGGCATATAAGGATGGAGAATGGTTGGAAGAACCCCTTCTTCATTAGCAAATTCAAGAGTGATAGGCCGGACATCTTCATATGGCATACCTAGCTTCTGGGCACGGATGCGGACCCATCTGAGATATGGCTCCATTGGCTGAGAAGTCTTTGGACCCAGCTCATGTGGATCAGATTGGTGAACTCTATCCCAAGCCCTTATGAATCTACGACATTGCTCGTCGCTATCCCCTTGAAAATCAAAGATGATATTAGGCATTAGCAGCTCGTGAGGTCCTTCTCTTCTGGCTCTTCCAAACCGACAGAGAGCTAAGCATGGGTTGTAAGAAATTCCTCCATGGGTTCCTATCAATGGAACATTGAGATACTCCCCACAACGATCAATGATAGTCACCTCATCCATACCCTTGAGAGTCCAGATAATGTCATTATGAGAGAGGGATATCACCCTATAAGCCCAGCCCATTCCTTCTTTGTTCTTCAGCACTGACTTGGGGAGGTGCGAAATAAACCACCTCGATAATAAAGGAGCACAGCACATCAAGGTTCCCCGCTTTCGGGCAGTACGAGCATAGAGCTGATGAAGAATGTCACCCAAGAGAGTGGGTACAGGATTCTGAGAGATGAAGATCTTTATCGCATTCACATCAATAAAAGTGTCAGGATTCGGAAACAAAACCAAGCCATAAATCAGAAGAGCCAGAATATCCTCGAAGGCCTTGAAGTCTAGGCTATCCCAGAAATAGTTAGCCTTACCAACCAAGAACTTAGTCAGAAAGCCTTTTGCTCCACTCCTAGTCTCCCAATTAGCCATTACCTTTGGTCAAATGAAGGGCTGCAGCAATTTCTTTGGGCCTAAGGGTCTTCTCCCAACCAGTAAATGGGGTCTGCTCCAGAACAGAGATACCGAGCAGCTCAGAGAACTCTTTTAGGGTAGGAACCAACTGATAGTCTTGAAAAGTAAAGCAATGGTATAGCGGATCATAGAATTGGACCAGGACACTCATCATCTGCTCGTCCAATTTGGAGGTGACCAAACTGAGAATAGAACCATGCCTCCTGATGAAGGAAGTAGTGTCAGGCATCTTTGCAACCAACTCTTTAAGCAAGGTAGGAACTTGGACAAAGTTGATCCGGATGGTATTCTTACGCATGGGCATCATGATGACCTACAAAACAGAACAAAGATGAATCCCTCCTGTCTTTGAAATAGGTTAGTCCAATGCAAGATGTATGCAATGTTATGATGTCATGATGTCATGATAGTAAGCACACCACAAGTATCCACAAATAACAAACATGGTAAAGGTACACAAGTCACACAAAAGAGCCCTTAGATTTCAGGCTGGAAAGGAGCTTAGGTACTACCCTCTTTCAGTTCAGTTGGTTTAAACTTTTCCTAAAAATAGTAATCGGGTTCTAGAGGATCTCAATATCATTGACTACCCTCAATCGGTCATAATTCCAGTTTAGCAACCTTTTCTTGCGGCCGGAATCATCGCGAGAGTTTAGTCTCAATGAGTGTAGCATACTGCTACTGTTCTATGGCCAAGTTGGTCAATTTAAGGTTCTAAGGTCAGTTGGTGCTTAATGACCCCTTAGAAGACCTATATTCTCCTCGTTCCAACACAAGGGATATCGGTACAGACTAAAGTGCCACACCAACGTAGCTACTGCTTCAACCGTGTCGGTCTACGCCGGACAGTTCCCTCACAGTTTATTGCTACTTACCTAAAGGGTATCCCCAGATCCGAGTTAGGATCTATAGAAACTCCGATACAAGCCCACAAAATTAAAGCATACAAAGCATACAATTGAAAACACAATGATCTAATCCTAAGGTACACCTCACTTATCAGTCCCCAGCAGAGTCGCCAGTTCTGTGATCGGTGGGAATAGAACTGACTGTTTTTGGAATGCTGGTTCGCGTTTGCGTTGTTTTTGCAAAATGTCGCGGTAAGCAAGAGTCGTCACCGTCTTTTATTTTATCCAACAAGGAAAGGACAAAAGCACAGAAAAATTCCTTTTTGAGATATTTCTCGGGTTCGGGAGGTAGATTATAGAAATGGAAGGTGTTAGCGCCCTTTCTATCCGTGGTTATCCACGGGCTCTTAGGTACTTGCTCATTGTGTTTTCAAAAGTTTGCTTTTCTTTGTGTTTGTGGGTTTGAAAAGAGTTTTTGTTTGAAAAGAGTGTAAGTGTGAAAAGTTTTGTTTTGTTTTAAAAGGAGCAAGTACTTAAGAACCATCTACCTACTCGAAAAAGGAATCAAACTGTGCTAATGTCCTTTAGACAATGTTATCCCACTATTGATGAGTAGGTAGCATCGTCGTTGGAGTTTTAAGGGTCAATTCGATTAAGGGACGTGTGGTCACTAAAGCAATGTTAGAATGCCTTAGCGGTAACCCTAATGTCTTAGATCATTTTTCCGAGGCAACCGTTTCGAGGCAACTATGATCTTTGGACAAGAGGGCGACCTCTAAAACTTCCTATACTCAATGACCACTTTCGAAGGCAACCAAGTGAGGTGTACCCTAAGAGTGCGCATGTGCGAGTGTATTGTTTTTCAGTTATTTATCTTTGTACATGTCATAGGTTATCTATGTTGATTTTAAGTTCATACATTGAATCTTGTCATGCATTCCCTATTATCAAACATCTAACAGTTTATAGTTGCGGAAATTAAATTTGCAGAAATTAAATCTAAACTATTACAAGGCGCCGGGTATTTACATCGCCAAAAACAAACCCTTTAATTTAAATTGCGGAAAGTAAAATAAAGCGATAAATAATTAAAGTCCTAATTAAAATCTATTACATACCAGAAGCAATTACAATATTGGATCAAATGAATCGCGTGCAAAAAATTAAATCGGCGCATTTTTTAGGGTTTTGACCCTTTTTTTGAAAGAAAGCAAGTTTTTTTGTTATTTTTGAATTTATGGAAATTAAATCTAAGTTTAATAATTAATTAATTAATTAATGAAAATATTTTTGGTTTTTTATATTTAAGGAGATAAAATAAAACTGATTAAAATTGTTAAAACCTAATATTCTAAATTAATTTTAATTTATTACAAAAAATGTTAAAATTGAACCTAATTAAAAACTACATTAATTGATTAATATTTATTTACAAAAATAAAATAATGAAATTAATAAAAATAACATTTTTTGTGTTTTTGATTTTATGAGAAAAAATTATTTGGTTAGTAATAATAAAGATAATTAATTAAAACAATAAAGAAAATAAATAAATATAATGAAAAGAAAATAAACCAAGGGGGTTTGGGCCCAAATCTGGGTGTTTGAATGGCAATTGTCTGGCCCATTTACATTGGCCTGCTTTGACTTTCCCAATTCCATATGCGCTTGTTGACTTGGACATATGATAGTCCTTCATTCCTGACCACCAGATTTGGCCTGAAGGCCATCTGGCACGTTGAGATTTGCAAGCGTATGGTGGATCACACTTTGGATGTCACATGCAATTGCCTGAAGAAAAATTACACAAATGTATTGGGGGACCTGGGATTTGAACCCAGGTCCCAAGGGACTTTGCAACAACGCCTTTACCAACTGAGCTAATGCACGCTTTTGTTATAAGATTAGGAATCAAACATAATATATAAAAAGTAAATAAATGTCAGAATAAAATAAATAAAAAAAAGCGCGAGATTTTGAAAGAGCCAGTGAAGAAGAGACACGTCTTCATCTTCTTCAACAAAACTTGGTTATTTACCTGCGGATTTTCATCCGCAGCTAAATCCCTAGGGCCATCCTAACATGAGTTATAGGCCGCATAAATGCTAATGGAGACCATCACTGTGTTCGTCTCTCTTCCCTGAACACAACCATGTCCATGACTTGTCTTGATTTTACCTGTAATCGAAACGCCTAAAAACAAAGAACGCAAACCCTAGATTCAGATGTTACGTTACAGGCCATAAAAACAAAATCGAATATTGCAAAAAGCTTGAAAATCATTCAAGGATTATGTATATATCAATATTTTGGCAAAAAGATGCAAGAATCCAAGGTTGTGTTTTCATGTACAGGGTCGGGTTTAGGACGACTTACAGTGAGTTTGAGGCTGTTTCAAGACTTGATTTTGATCCCAATAGCTTCGTTGGATGTCAGGCAAGAACACCACGTTGAGTTTTGGCCTCCAATTTGCCTCTAGTGTGGATTTCAGTTTTCAATTTTTCAAGCTTTTTCTCAAATTTGGTTTGGCCGTTTGTGCAGCTTTCAGGTCGTGTCCTGTATGTCTCTAGCTTGTGTGTGTATATGGGAATCAATTAGGTCAAGAATTGGGCTTTCAATCCAGGTGAATTGATGACTTGAGATTTGATTTGATCACCATTAACAAAGCTTCCAAAATTATGCCAAATCCAAGATTTTGTTCACAATATGGCATGGTACGAATTTGATTGGGTGTATCATGATAATTAAGACCTGTAATGATCAAAAAGATCTTATCCCATCAATTTTTGGATTTTATTTGAATTAATATTGATTTAAAATGAATTAATTCAATAAAAATCAAGTAAAATAGAAAAATGAATGAATGGACATGAAACTGAAGATAGGACACGTGTGTGGTGTGACAAGATCAAATCAAGTGGAAAAAAGTGGTCCCATTTGGCAAAATTTGGAGTTTTGGGGATAGTTGACTTTTGGCAATTTTGGAAAAATGCCCAACTTCATCAATGCATAACTTCTTCAATTTTGAACTTTTGGAAGTGTTCTCTGACTTTTTAGAAACCTTGAGATTCCCTCTAACCAACCCGTTTTGTCTCATCTCATTTTGATACTCCATTCTCAAGTTATAAGCTTTTGAAAATAGGTGTTTTTGTTGACTTTCAAAAATGACCTATAATGTCCAAATTTGTAACTTTTTGTGAGAGAATTTCTTGATTTTGGGGTGTGAATATGGATTGTAGGAAATTTAATCCTCTTCAAAATGAGCTTTGTATGGTTCATTTCTCATAAAGTATGAGAAAGTTATGTTTGGTCAAAGTTGAGTTGACTTTTCCTGCAAAACCCTAATTTAGCAACTTTTGAATCTTGATGAATCTTGAGCAATCCTTAATGAATCATGATCAACCCTTGATCAAATGATGAATTATTCTTCAAAACGAGAATTTTGACAAAAAAATATTGAGGTTTGACTATTTGTAGGTCACAGTTGACTTTTGCCCTAGCACGGTCGACTTTTGGACCTTTTGAGCAATTGGTTGACCAAACTTCCTCTGCAAGGCTTGAAATTTGACATGGATGATCTTGAGAACATATTAGGACATTAGGGAGAACTTGAGGCCATTTGGATGCAAGGACCTTGATGCAACACAAAACCCTAATTTGAGGTTGACTGCCTTAGGAGATGATTTGATTGTCCAATTCTTGAGCCAACTTGAGTCACTTGGAGATTATTCTTGACATGTCTTGAGAAATATGGGAGGGAAAATTTTGGGGTACAACAGTGTGCATGGTAATGGGATGCGTATGTAATGATTTCAAAGACTTTGGGAAATTTAAATTTGCAAACCAAAAATAAACAAACTTTATTAGATTAACTTGTAAAAGGTTCAACAATGCCTTTGAGGCGTTACAAAGAAGTAAAATGGAAAACAAATCTAGAACTAGAAAATAAAAATCAAAAGTCCCATGGACTCTTCCTCTTAGTGCTGACGTAGTCATTGATCACTCTTTCTTCCTCGAGCTTCCTCGTGAGCTTCAAAATCTTCCTTTCTTGCTCATGGTATTTTTCCCAGTAAGTATCCCTCTCCTCTTTCAGCTGAATCTAAGACCTCTGTAATGCCCCAGGATCAGTGGGCATGTAAGGATAAAGAACTGTGTAAGGAATGCCTTCTTCATTAGTGGGCTCCACAATCACTGGTAACACGGCCTCATAGGGCATCCCAAGCTTCTGGGCCCGAGCTCGGACCCATTGTAGGTAAGGCTGCATAGAAAGGGAAGTCCTTGGTCCCAACTCTTTGGGGTCAAATATGTTCACCATGCCTCAAGCTCGTATAAACCTTCGACGATTCTCGTCAACATCTTCCTTGTAGTCAAATGCAATATTCTCAAGGAGTAGCTCATGGGGACCATCTCTCCGAGCATAACCAAATTGTCGCAAATCTAGACGTAGGTTATACCCCCCTCTGATTCCAAGCAATGGGACATTAGGGTATACCCCACAACGATCAATGACACCAGTGTCTTCCATATCCCGAGAACACCAAAGAATGTATGTATGGGCAAGTGACATTATTCTGTAGGACCAACCCAAACCTTCTTCGTTCTTCAGCACAGACTTAGGGAGGTGCGAAATAAACCACCTCGACAGCAACGGCATGCAACACATAAGAGTCCCACTTCTTTGCACAGTACGAGTGTAGAGGGCATACAAGATATCACCCAGTAGAGTAGGCACAAGATTGCAAGAAAGGAAAATCTTGACAACATTCATATCTACGAAGGAATCCGGATTTGGGAAGAGGACCAACCCATAGATAAGGAGAGCCAAGATATCTTCAAAAGCCTGAAAATCCAAATTATCCCAGAATAGCTGAGCCTGGTCTATCAAAAATTTGGCTAAGAAACCTTCGACCCTGCTTCGTGTTTCCCAATTGGATACTACATCAGCCCGTTTTAGATGTAGAGCTGAGGCAATGTCTTCTGGTCTAGGAGTCTCTTCCATACCTGTGAAGGGCACCTGTTCAAGGATGGATATTCCCAATAAGTGAGAAAACTCTTCCAAAGTGGGAACCAGCTGGTAATCTGGAAAGGTGAAGTAATGATGCACAGGATCGAAGAATTGGAAAAGTACACTTATCATCTGCTCATTAAACTTTGAGGTGACCAGGCTAAGAAGCTGACCATGTCTCTTAATGAACATAGAAGTATCAGAAACTCTTGAGGCTTACTCTTTAAGTTGAGCAGGTATTTGCACAAAGTTAACTCGGATGGTATTTCTGCGCACGGAAGCCATAATCTGCAAAACAGAACAAAGATAAATTCCCACGGTCTTTAAATTGGTTAGTATAATGAAGTATGAATGACATGTTATGATGCATGATGTCATGATAAAAGAAACACATGTATAGCAGATAACAGGCATGGCAAAGGCAAACAAGTCACATAAAGCTATTAATTTTAAGGCTTGCATGAGGTCAAAGGTAGTACCCTCTTGAAGTTCAGTTGGTTTCAACCTATCCTAGCAAAAATAATCGGGTTCTAGAGGTTCTCAATATCACTGACTGTCCTCCATCGGTCATGGTTTCAGCTCACGCGATCTTTTCTTGCAGCCGGAACTATCTCGAGAGTATGGTCTCAATGAGTGTAGCATCGAGTATCAACCAGTTCTCAGCTTTATACCGAGGCCGGCTATCTCACTACTTTCTAATGGCCAAGTTGGTCGATTAAAGGTTCTAAGGTCAGTTGATGCTTAACGACACACGCAGAAGCCCCGTATTCTCCTTGTTTCTCCACAAGGGATACCTGTACCAACCAATGTGCCACATCAATGTAGCTACTGCTTCAACCGTATCGGTCTACGCCGTACAGTTCCCTCACAGTTTATTGCTACTTACCTAAAAGGTGTCCCCAGATCCAGGTTAGGATCTATAGTAACTCCCAAACAAAAACCCTTAAAAGTAAAGCAACCAAAACAAACAAGAGAAGCAATTATGATGAACTAGATCCTAAGGTATACTCCACTTATTAAGTCCCCAGCAGAGTCGCCAGTTCTTTGATACGGTGGCAGAACCGACTATTTTGAAAATGCTGGTTTGCATTTTGCGTTTTGTATTCGCAAAATGTCGCGGTAAGCAAGAGTCGTCACCGACTTTTATTTTATCCAATCGGAAAGGAAAAAAAGCACTGAAAAAATCCTTTTTCGAGATATTCTGAGTACGGGGGGTAGATTATAGAAAGGGAAGGTATTAGCACCCTTTATATCCATGGTTTTCCATGGGCTCTTAGGTACTTGCTCATCTTTTAAAATTGCTTGTGGGTGTTTGTTTTAAAAAGTTTTGTTTTACTTCGTTTTAACCCTTGTTTCTATCTTCAAGAGTGTTACGAAGTGTTTTTGAAAACTTTAGTTTGAAAAGTTTGTTTGAAATTGTATGGTGTAAAAAAGCTGATTTGAGCAAGTACCTACTAGCATCTACCTACTCGAAAAAGGATTGTTTCTATTTTCGTTTCCTTTAGACAGCGTTATCCTACTATCGAGAAATAGGTAGCACCATCGTTGGAGTTGTAAGGGTCAATTCGTAAGGGACGTACGATCACTAAAGCAATGTTAGGACGTCTTAGTAATAACCCTAAAGTCTTAAGATCATATTCGAGGCAACATTTCCGAGGCAACATTTCCGAACGGGACATTTGATCTTTGTTTAGACAGGAGGGAAACCACTAAGACACCCTATACCTAATGATCGTTTTACCGAAGGCAACCGAAGTGAGAGTATACCCTAAGAGTGCGCATGTGCGAGTGATTTGATTTCATTTATTATCTTTGCACATTAGGGTTTTCTAGCCGTTTTAAATTATCATGCAATCTTGTCATACAATCCTATTAACATACATCTAAACAGTTAATATTTGCGAAAATTAAAATGCGAGAAAGTAAAACCTACGCTATTACAAGGCTTCGGGGTAGGGAGTAATTACCTAGCCAAAAAACCCGTAAAAGACGATAAATAAAGAAAATCCTAATTTAAACTATTACATACCGTGGACAGTTACATCAATATTGCAAAAAAATAATAAACACGCGCGATGAATCGAATGCAAAATAATTAGGGTTTTGACCCCAACTAAACCTAATTGTAATTTAAAAGGAAAATCATTTTTTTTCGTTTTTGTGTTATTTGAGAAAACAAAGTTCAATTGAATAAAAATAACCTAATCACTAATTAATTTTAGTTAAGAAAAATAACTAAATTAACCTTTTTTTTTTATTTTGAGAAAGAAATAAAAATTAAATCAAAAGTTAACCCTGATTTTTCTAATTGGTTTTAATTATAACAAAAAGGTTAGAATTTCCCTAAATAAAACTAAATTATATTAACAAAATTAATTTTGATAAAATAAAAATATAATTCTAATTTTTTGTGAAACTCTTGATTTTATGACTTTTGTGAAAAAGAAATTAATTGTGTTAGAAAATGATTAAGCAAATTAAATAAATAAAATAAATAAATAAAAAAGAAAGAAAATGGGCATGGTTGCTTAGCAAGAAGGGGGTGTTGTTTGCAATTCCTTGGCCCAACAAGCTCCTGACCCTTTTGACTTTATTCAATCCTGTATGCATGCTTGACTTAGGCGCATGGTGGACCTTCAGGGGATAGCTTTAGATCTGGGGCGTTGATGGATGGGACGGCCAGATCTAGGTAGTACACGATGGACCCCCTGCCATATAACACGCTGGATTGCCTATTCAAGAAAAGCAAGAATAAAAGTTGGGACCTGGGGATCGAACCCAGGCCCTTAAGCCTTCTCCCACTGCACGCTTGCCAACTGAGCTGGTTGTGTTAGTTGTATAAATAATAATAAACAAACATTATATGATAAAAACAAAAAGCTAAACTTTGAAACGCGCGAAATTCAAACTGGCAAGCCAGGGAGCGCCACGTAACCATCTTCATCCTCCCACCATCGGTGTAAGTTTTGCAACTTTTACCTACGGACGTTAAGCATAGGTATAGCCCCTGTGCATTTCCAAAATCTTGTATACGCATGATCAATCAAAACCAATGGTACCAATCAAATCGTTTCAAGCTCACGAGCATCATGGTACCATTATTATTGTCCAATTTTCCATGTACAAGAAATCCCTAAAAATGAAACACGAACCCTAGCCATGGCAGTTTGATGCACAGTTAATAAAAACGTAATTGAATACAACCATTAGCTTGCCAATATCTCAAGGATTATAAATATGTCAATTAATCATGCTAAATATGCCAGAATCAATGTAATCGAATTCAAGAAAAGAGCTAAACCGTATGAACCTTACGGGGTGATTCTGAGCGTGGGGAAGCTTGCTAGTGATTGAAACACGGTCTTGGGGAGTCCAGCAATTGATTGGTATGATTAGAATGGCTTGAGGTGATCTGAAACGTGGAAATTGGTCTACAACTTTTTCTTGAATTTTTGAAATTTGTTTTCTGCCTTTGCACGCCTCTAGCCTCTTCTTTTTGACCTGCACTTGTTCCTTATGTATACTAGAGTGTATTAGGGTTGCAATTTTGTGTCAAATCTCTTCCAATTATGAATATTGATTCATGATTCAATCCTTGCACCAAATCTTTCCAAATCAAGAAAATTCAATCTTTTTGTGTCCATGTGAAGCCTTGCACGATTTGATCTTGTCTCCGGCTGTATAATGAACCTAATCATGCACAAAATCTCAAGATTTAATTAGTTTTTGATATTTTCATTATTTTATATTGATTTGATTTGATTTAAATGAAATAAAAATCAAAATAAATAACAAAAATAAAAGAATGACAAATGGAAGGGCTCATGGGTTGTGGGTCACATTACAAACTCAGTGCAAGCATAAAAAGTTGGGCCCATTTGACAAAAAATGCAATTTTGGACACTTTTGACTTTTGGCAATTTTGCAAAAAGGGTCAACTTGGCCAATGCATAACTCTCTCAATTTTGACCCTAGAGATATATTCCTTGCCTTTTTAGAAATCTTAAGATGTCCTCTAAGAAACCCTTTTAGTCTCATATCAATTGAGTCTTCCATGTTCATGTATGAAGCTTTGACCCAAAAGGTGTTTTTGTTGACTTTTCAAAATGACCTATAATGTCCAAATTTATATCTTCTTGTGAGTGCATATTTTGAACTTGGTAGCTGAATATGGATTGTAGGGAATTACATCCTCTTCAAAATGAGTTTTGTATGGGTCATTTTTGATAAAGTATGAGAAAGTTATGCTTGGTCAAAGTTGAGTTGACTTTTCCTACAAAACCCTAATTTAGCAACTTTGGGGTTTTGATGAATTGTGAACAATCCTTGAGGAATCATGATCAAACCTTGATAAAATGATGAATAATACTTCAAAATGAGTATGTTGATCAAAAATCTTGAAGTTTGACTGCATGTGGGCTATAGTTGACTTTTTCCCTAGCACAATCGATTTTCAGGCCTTTGAGCAATTGATTGAGCAAATTTCCTCTGCAAGGCTTGAAACTTGACATGGATGATCTTGAGAACATATTAGGAAAATGGTGAGCATTTTGGATCCTTTGTACTCAAGCATATTGATGCAAAATGAAGCCCTAATTTATGGTAGACTGCCTTAGGAGAGAGTTTGTCTGGTCAACCCTTGGACTTCCTTGAGCAATTTGAGGACCTCACTTGACAGGTATTGAGAAATATGGGAGGGAAAATTTTGGGGTACAACACTATGGCTAAGGGGAAAGAGGACCTGAAGACTCTTCTTCTCGAAGACAAGAAGAAAAAGTCAAAGAAGTCAGTAGGCGTCTTGAATTTGGGAAGAAGACTTAGAGGACCAGTCAAGAGAGCTCTAGATCTCTCAACTCCATCAAATGAGGGGAATAATCATGAAGAAGATAACAGTTTGGGGGTTAATAAAGATGAAGCTGACTACTCTGAGGAACAATGTCCTCCCTCTAATGATAAATACAAACAGTTGGAGGATCGCCTCAATACTATGGAGATTCAGCAGATACCTGGCCTAGACTTTGAAGAGTTAGGGTTGGTTTCCGGAGTAGTCATCCCACCAAAGTTAAAAATCCCTACCTTTGCCAAGTATGATGGGATCTCTTATCCTGAAATGCATCTGAGGTCTTATGTCTGCAAGATTCAGCCTCACACTATTGACCGGAAGTTATGGGTCCATTTCTTCCAAGAAAGTTTAGCTGGAACTCAACTGGAGTGGTTCTATCAGTTAGAAGGAACCGACATTCATACCTGGGAAGACTTGGATGTTGCTTTCTACAAGCAGTACCAATACAACACTAATCTTGCACTAACTCATGTGCAATTGCAGAATATGACCATACGTTCCAACGAGGGCCTCAAAGAATACGCCCAAAAATGGAGAGACCTAGATGGAAGGGTGTAGCCCTCATTAACTGAAAGGGAGATGATTGACATCTTTATGGGAACTTTGACGGGATCTTTCTTCAATCACCTAATCGGAAGCTCCTCAGCCGGGTTCACTGAGCTAATATTGACTGGCGAAAGAGTCGAAGTTGGAATCAAAAGCGGAAAGATCCAAGGAGCTACATCCTCTGTGTGATCGGTGGATCTGGAACTGACTGTTTTAAAGCTGGTTCGCGAAATGTCGCGGAAGCAAGAGTCGCCACCGTCTTTTATTTTCTCCAAATGGAAAGGACAAAAGCACAGAAAAATTCCTTAAAGAGATTGCTCTCGGTTCGGGAGGTAGATTATAGAAAGGGAAGGTGTTAGCACCCTTTCTATCCATGGTTATCCATGGGCTCTTAGATACTTGCTCATTGTGTTTTCAAAATTGTTTGTTTGCTTTTCAATGTGGGTTTAAAAAAAGTTTCTTTGAAAAATTTCAGTTCGACTCGTACGTCAGAGTGTTTGAAAAATTTGCTTTGAAAGCTTTTGAAAAGTGTCAGTGTGAAAAGAGTTTTGTTTTGTTTGAAATTAGAGCAAGTATCCTTGAGAACCTACCTACCCTAAGGAATTCGTCTGTGTAGATGTCCCTTAAAGTAGTGCCATCCCACCATTGAGAGGTAGGTAGCACCACCGTTGGAGGTGTTCGGGTCAATTCGATGTTTAGGGACGTGGTGATCACCAGAGCAATGGGAAGACACCTTAGAAGCTACCCTCATGCCAGGTTCCCGGATCATGAGGACTTACTAAGACATCCTCTACTCGACGATCACCTTTCGGAAGGCAACAGTGAGGCGTACCCTAGGGGTGGTGTGTGCGAATTGTGTGTCGTTTTCATTTGATATTTGTCTTGTCATGTTTATTGGTGATCTACGCTTGATTTTAATTAAGACATTCATTCTTGCATGCATATTTAACAGTTATAAAGTTTGCGAAAAGATAAATCTAAGGCTATTACAAAGGCGCGGGTCCACATCGCCAAAATAAACCGGACCCGATTTGACAGAAAATAAATAAAGCGAAAGAATAAAAGTGCGAAAAAGTAAAGTTACATGGCTTTGGGAGAATTACATAATTATTTAAACAATTATAAAATAAATGCGCGAAATAAAGGAATTAAACAAAACTAGGGCGTTGGACCCTTTTGCAAGCAATTAAAATTAACAAGGAATTCAAAATTAAAATTAAATGAAAATGGTATTTTTTGTGTTTTTTAGATTTAATGAGAAAAAGGATTTAATTGAAATTAAATTAAACGGCAAACCCTAATTCTAATATTCATTTTATTTATTAGGAAAGAATTAAATTAAAACCTAAATTAACCCTAAATTATTTATGTACAATTTAAAAAATAAATAAATAAATAAATAATTATTACTGTGGGAAAAAGGAAAAAAATTAAAAAGGAAGAAAAAGTGTTTATTAACCTAATTCTATATTTTTTACATTTTTTGTTAAAAAAGAATTAAACTTATAACCTAATTTACTAAATTATTTACATGTTTATTTGAAAATAACCATAATAAAATAAATATTATATTTTTTTATATTTTCTGATTTTTGTGTGTTTTTGTATTTTGTTAAAAATAATTAATTAAGCTAAAACAATAAAATAAATAAAACAATTAAAATAGTAATTAAAAGATATAAGAAAAAGAAATAAAATTTGTCAAACCAGAGTGGGGTGTTGCCCCAAATGGGAGGTTCAGGCCTTAGAACATTGGCCCATTAAGCCTTGAATTTGCTGACTTTTCAAGATTCCATATGGTGCGTTGACTGGAGTTTATTGTGCTCCTGGGATCCATGCCTTTGATTTGGTCGTCTGGGACACGTGTGTGGCCTGATGATGAGAGAACATGATGTACCTGGATGTTAGCATAGCATGGGATCTTATTTTGAAAAATAACATGGAATTTTGCCAGACCTGGGACTTGAACCCAGGTCTTTGAGGTTATATGCACAACGTGTTACCACTGAGCCAAGCGCGTTAATTGATATATTATTATAAACAAATAATGAAAAAGCAAAACCAACGCCCATTAACTAAAACGCGCGCAAATCTGAATGAACCACTCAGTGGTTGCCAGCGCGTCATCTTCCCCATTGTTTCTGAAACAAGACCCTTTAGCCACGGTTTTGGATGCGTGGCCTTAAGCAACCTACAAGAAAATAGCGATTAACACCCTATCGGTCATAAATTCATCGCGAGGGTCAAGATATCTTCGTCTTGAGGTGCTGAATCCAGCCATGGCATTCATGGGTCCTAATTTTTCCTTTATGCAAAATCCCCAATTTAGAAAACCTGCAACCCTAATATTTGACAATGGCAAAAACGCATATATGGCATAAAAATGCAATCAAACACCATGGTTAGCTTAGAAACATCATTGTGATCATGAATACATAAATAAAAATGAAAAACAATGCTTGAATTATGCTATGCGGTTTCAGAATTTTTGAGGTACAGTTTGACTTAGGGATACCAATTCTTGGCGTTTGAGAAAGAGTTTTTGATTGGAATCTCTTCAGGGATGCTTAAGGATGCTGATGGAACAAAAATTGAAGCTTGAATCGACCTCTAAGGCACTTTTCAGATTTGAGTTTTTAAGAAAAATTTTCAATATGCAATGGCTTGTTTGGGCGCAGCTTGCAGTCTCCTTTGCTTAGGGTTCTGTTCTAGTACTTGTATGGAACGATTTAGGTCAAAAAGATTGAATAAAATCCATGGCCATAATGGTTTTTGAAGATTTGATTTCAATGATCTTTTCATATCTTTTTTCTCATGTATTTTGTACCAAATCTGATCAATTAGCACCAAACCTTTCCCTATTAACATGTGCACGAATTATAGAAGCCAAATCATGCATAAAAAGATTTTTTTAGGTTAGGCTTATATTTTTCATGTATTAAAATAATTTAAATGAATTAATATTAATATAAATTCAAATAAATAATTAAAAAATATGAAAATACTTCCCTTTTGGGCCTAATGGTCGTGCATAGGCTTGGCATGAAGAAACTTGGAAGAAAAATGGGCCCATTTGCATTTTTGGATCATTTGAACCATTGTTGACTTTCAAAAATTTCCAAAAATTTCCCAACTTCCACAAGGCATAACTTGGTCCATTTTTAAGCTTTTCACATGTTCTTGGACATTTTGGAAAGGTCTTTGAGTCCTTTAACCAATGCCTTTGGTCCCATGTCATTTCGATTTACCAATCTCAAGTTATGGCCTTTGACTTAAAGTCCCTTTTTGTTGACTTTTGAAAATGACCTATAATGTTGAAATTGATAACTTTTTGTGAGTGCATTTCTTGGACTTGGAATATGAAGATGAGTTGTAGGAAATGTCCTTCTCTTCAAAATGAGCTTTGGATGGAATTTTTCTGATAATCCATGTGAAAGTTATGCCCTGGTCAATTTCAGTTGACTTTTTCAGCTGTCCAAATATAGCAACTTTTGCATCTTTGATGATTTCTGAGCCAAATTTTGAGAATCATGATCAAGCATTGATCAAATGATGTTTGTGGCTTCAAAATGATATGTTGACCAAAAATTTGAACTTTTGACTGCCAAATGACCATTTTGCCCCTACAGTTGACTGTAGTGCAATCTAGGGTTTTGACTGTGCAATCTTGAGCTGAATGTCTTGAAACTTGACATGAGGATGCTTGACCACATTTGTAGGCATATGAGGCTTGATTGGGCCTTTGAAAAGTTCATTTGCTTGACCAGAACTCAAACCCTAGTTTTGACTGTATAGGAGATAGTTGGACTGCACAACCCTTGGGGAATTTTGTGACCTTGACTTGACAAATCTTGATGAATATGGGAGGGCAAATTTTGGGGTACAACACTCTGGTACTCAGAAAAAGCCATACAATGGGAAGAAAGAGTCCAATGATGTGTACAGTCAAAAAGGTCGTAACCAGAATAACCCCGACCAACATGTGAGGGCAATCATGATCTCTAATCCTATACCTGTTCAACAAAGACAGGGAAATAGGCGTAGGATAAAATACCAAGAAAGGCAGTACGCTAAGATTAACATGCCATTGTCTCAAGCGTTACAATATTTGCTTAAAGCGGAGCTGATCACACTAAGGGATCCTCCTCAAAACCCCGATACCTCATCTTCTAAGTACAATCCAAATGTAAGATGTGCCTACCATTCTAATGGTCCTGGACATGACACCGACAACTGTTGGACTTTGAAGAACAAGATTCAAGATTTGATTAACGCCAAGGAGATTGATTTCGACCCTCCAAAGACTCCCAATGCGATCACCGCTCCCATGCCAAATCATTGAGCATCCCAGTTCATTTTAAATTTTCAATTGTAATCTCTTTTGTTGTTCAAACACTTATCTATTAATGTCCAACTTTGTTTCATTAATGCATTGCACATGTTTGTCTTGAATTAATCCATTTGTTTTCATTATATTTAAACTATGCTTTTTACTCCCTTTATAATATTCAACTCTTGTTTTCAAAAGTTGCAAGCCTTTAGAGGGAGGATGATGAAAACGATGCCATAATCTCATACAGTATGCTTTTGGACAGACCTTGCTGACGATGTACAAGCATTCTTTCAATTCCTAAACACTAGAGTTATAAGGACGATAATCCCTAGTCAACCCCTTCGAGCCAAAGAAGTAGAAGTTTTCTTTTTCACACAAATTGAAACCTTTAATCAAAACCTGGGGCAGGGTAGTTTCTCAGTTAATTCAAATGCGCGTTCAGTCGCAAACTTTCACTTTGTATACAACGAATGACATCAAAAACATTCCCCTGGAATCAAAAGACGATGATGGTTCCCTACCAAATAGGCAGTCATTATCTCTCAAAAGAAAATCCCACTAAGTCATAACCTATGAAGGAGACTTGAGAAAAACTGGGGCATCCCGCTGACTGTAATCTCAAAAATAAGAACAGTCAGGCAAAATCAGGGATAATAAATCAAAAAGAGGTCACTAAAAATCCTCAACAACATGGAAAATACGACAAAAATGACTTCCTTCCAACAAAATTAACTTCTCTGAACCATCACCAAAACGCCATTCCAGACTCAATTGGAGTTCGAACACACAATTAACTGAGTTTAGGACTGAAGAACATCACGAAGAACGGGCGAGTACAATTACACTTTGAGCCTTATCCTTTGTTTCTTAAACCGTGAACCTAGACCACGATACAACCTTTCAAAGTCCTAATTAAAGCATGGGTTAGTTCAAAAGCATACTGTTGCAAAAGGTATCCTGACTCCTACAAGGCTTACTCTAAATCCTGAGTTAAACATTCTCATAAAATTCTTTTATCTGCTAAAACGCATTTTCAAAACTTCAAGACAAGCATAAACTTTGCGTTGTTTGAATATTGTTGTTTGCATATGGCTATTTGTTTGACAAAAAAGAAATTCACACAACGAACAAATGAAAGCTCTCTCAAAAAACAGAATCACTTAAAATGGGAAGACACTTCCAATGACAGATATCCTATAAGCAAGTGGGCATAACGTGTCACTATCCAACACATATGGGGAAATCCAGTCAAGATTCCAAGAAATATCTTAAGAAATGATGAATATACCAGGGGCATGTCTGTATCTGAATCACTTGGGGCATTAAACATGAATTCCAACAAAAGGTTACGTACGGTCAAGCAAACATTTTTCTGGCAATGCTACAACACTTGCGACTTGGGGCAGTGACAAATCCCTCACAAAATCCTTTTCATACGGTGATCCCTAGCCAGAGTTTCAATCTCTGAAAACTTCTCCCTAACTGGGTTGAGCTCAAGAATCCTAGAGAATTTCTGCCAAAAGAAAACACCTCTTCAGTAGATTGGTAACCGAGTTTATCTCCCCAACAAACTACAGATTCCCCAGCTTGAATTTTCCTCCCAGACTATCGCAAATCAAGGGACCACAACTCCTCTTCCCCAATAGACCACTCTACAATCACCAGTGAGTTGCTGCAAAACCTGGAAGTCAAACCAAATAACAGTTAACCTCTTTATCCCCCAAAAAAGTTGTTAACTCCTTTTTTCCTCCATCAAGAGATAACTCCCTAGTAGAATTTCCTACAATCCCCAATAAGTTGCTGCAGAACCTGGGAGACAACCAGATAACAGTATCAACACTCTCCATAGAGTTTCCTTCTCAAGAAAAATCAATATTCCCCAGCGGAATCCTCCTCAAAACAGCAAAAATAGGAATCCCCATCAGAAACATTCTAAAAAAACAAGATCTGGAAAGGTGTGCATACTCTTCATCCCCAACGGCAGTCCGGAATTCAGCCTCCCAAAACTCCCCAACACTTGTCAAGGATTTATTTTCCAAGACAAAATTACATTCCAACAATATTTCATGCATCATATTTACATACATGATAAATGCATACAACATAATCTCATTTATTTTGAGAAACATCATTATGCCATGCATTTTATCCATCATGACATTGCATACAACTAATTCTTTACCTTTTCAGGAAAAGATCAACAGATAAGTGTCATTAATCTGTAAACTTCTCCAAGAAAAATCAAGCTTGGATTTCTTCATTACCTTTTGGAGTAGCAATCGTCCAAGGTTCCTTCATTATCTGCTGAGGTAGTAATCATCCAAGGTTCCTTCATTGTCTGTTGAGGTAGTAATCATTTCAGATTCCTTCATCATCCGTTAAGGTAGTAATCATTTCAGATTCCTTCATCATCCGCTGAGGTAGTAATCGTCCAAGATTCCTTCATTATCTGCTGAGGTAGTAATCATTTCATATTCCTTCATCATCCGCTGAGGTAGTAATCGTCCAAGATTCCTTCATTATCTGCTAAGGTAGTAATCACCCCTGATTCCTTCATCACCTGCTGAGGTAGTAATCATCCAAGATTCCTTCATTATCTGCTGAGGTAGTAATCATTTCATATTCCTTCATCATCCGCTGAGGTAGTAATCGTCCAAGATTCCTTCATTATCTACTGAGGTAGTAATCATTCCAAGATTCCTTCATTATCTGCTGAAGTAGTAATCATCCCTGATTCCTTCATCATCCGCTGAGGTAGTAATCGTCCAAGGTTCCTTCATCATCCGTTGAGGTAGTAATCATTTCAGATTCCTTCATTATCTGTTGAGGTAGTAATCGTCCAAGATTCCTTCATTGTCTGTTGAGGTAGTAATCATCCAAGATTCCTTCATTATCTGTTGAGGTAGTAATCGTCCAGGATTCCTTCATCATCTATCATAATCAAGCTTCATACTTACATATTAATATCTGAAACAAGACAGGACAATTATCTAGGAACAAATTGATTGTAGATCAATTCCCGAAACAAGACGGGGTGACTATCTACATGACAAACACTTCTTCAAGACCTCTGCTGGTTCAGTTTAAATCTCTCAATGGTTTATCCTGATTCTTTCCCGTAGAAATTTTCTCTAGTTCAGATAAATCGCTCCAAGATTTGTTCTGATTCTTTCCAGTTAAAGAATACTTAAGACCTCTGCTGGTTCAATTTAAATCTCTCAGTGTTTTATCCTGATTCTTTCTCGGTAGACATTTTCTCTGATTCAGATAAATCGATCCAAGATTTATTCTGATTCTTTCCAGTTGAAGTCAAGTTTAGACTTAGTCCAATTTCTGTCAACAATCACCTTTGGATGGCATCTATAAGCCCATCTCCGATAACTCTCTGACATCACTCTAAATGGCATATTTAAGCCCATTCCCTACACAATCAACCACCACATCATCAAGTTCAAATTTATGAGCACTCTAGTGTTAAATCATCTTCCACCTTCAAGTCATGAATGGCAGACTCGTCAATCTAACTCTTCAGGTTTAAAAAGATTGAACAGGGGCAGCTGTTGTACCCCAAAACTTTCCCTCTCATTTTTCAAGGCATTTCTCACAAGGATTCTCAAGGTTCAAGCTTGCACAAGTAGAATTAGATTTTCCAGTACCAGGTTGAAAAGGAAACTGTCAAAAAAGGAGGAAAACAGATGAAAATAATCTATTTGACAAAATTGGAGAAAAACAAGTATTTTTGATTCAGCTCATTCGATTGGCCTTTTGGCCTCTTTCGATGCAAGCTTGGCTTGTATCCTTCGACTGGGTTTTGGCCTCTGGCAGACTGGTTTGGATTCACAAGGCAGGAGCTTCCTGCATGCCACCTTCGATTGCACCTTTGGCCTCACAGGGTTCACAATGTAATGGCTTCCTATGTGCCTGCTTCGATTAGATGTTTGATGCGCGCATGCCTGTGTTGACTGGGCAAATATTCTCCCATACTTGCTTTGATTCATAAGTTGATGAATAGCTGCGTACAAGCCTTCGTTTGAGCCATAACTTCCTTCTTGTGCGCAAAAGGCTTCCCCCATGCTAGCATGCACAAGGCACAAAGCCTCTTGTAGCCTCCTTCGATTGCTCATTTTTTCCTCCTACACGCCTCTTTCGTCTGGGCATATGACTCCTGTGATACGGTGGGAGAACTGACTTGGGTTTTGCATTTGTGTTCGCAAATGTTCGGTTTAGCAAGAGTCGCCACCGAATTTTTATTTTATCCTAAGGAAAGGTCAAAAAGCACAGGAAATACCTTTGAGATGTTTTCGTGGGTTTGCGGGGTAGATTATGAAAAGGGAAGGTGCTAGCACCCTTTTCATCCATGGTTATCCATGGGCTCTTAGTTACTTGTTTTAGATCACTTGCCTTTGCTTTTCAATTGTTTGAAATGGTGCTTTGTGTGTGTGGTTTTGAAAATATTTTGAAAAAGATGCCTTGTCTAGGCAACCTTTGTAACAATTCTTGTTTGAATGTTTTACAAAGATGTTTGTCTTTTTGAAAAGATGTTTCAATGTTTTTGAAAGTTTGTTTGGAAATTGTGTTGTGATGTGTGTTTGAAAAATGGCAAGGATGTTTTGCAAGTTTGATCAAGTAACTAAGAGTTGTCTACCCTATTTTACTCAAAGATCTTTCTCATGTTTTTTAACCCTTTTAACAGTGTTACTTCACCATTGTATTTGGTGAACAACCTTGTGTTAGGATGTTAAATGGGATGGGCGCGGGTCATCGTATACAATCATTGAAGGCAACTTGTGAGACGCTCTAGCAATTTTTGTAAGGGACAAGATCGTTTTATCGAAGGCAACATTGAGGGTCATCGAGGGACTACGATCTTTGTTTATCGAAGGGACGTTTGCTAGAGTGTCTCATACTCGAGGGACATGATTGCATTTTCCGAGACAACAGGCGAGGTTACCCTAGAGGGTGCATGTATGCAAAGTGTGTTTTATTGCATGCATTTGTCTTTGATTTTTAGGTTGTCTACTTGTTGATTTTGAATCTTCGCATACAAACCCTAATTACTATACAGTATATGGAAAGCGATAAATTGCGGGAATTTAAAGTCTAAGCTATTACAAATAAGTATCCGGGAATGGGGATAAAAATGTTTACAAATGGGGATGAGTCTCATCAGAATAGTAACGTCCAAATATTATTTACAACTAAATCGAATCGTCGCATTCTCGATGTAAAAGTATAACAAGGTATAAGAATCAAAGAAAATCAAAAGTATTGTGAAATGCATATGATTATTTACAAATGATTAAATTAAAATTAAGTGTTCATTATTATTTTTATATTTTTGTTAGTTTTATATAAACAAAAGGTTTTTTAAAGAAAAAAAATTAATTAACTTAAGAAAAGTCTATTATTTATGTATTTTTAAATGCAATAAATATTAAAAAGGGTTACTAAGAGTATTTTATACAAAAATTTAATATATTATTTTTATTTAACAAAAATAGGTTATGAAAATATGGTAATATAAAAAAGATGTTAAAAAAACGGTAAGTGGGCTTTAAAGGATGTTCTTGGCCCAAAAAATAAAAATAAGATAAGAAAAGGGGGGGGGGGTATGGCGCCAGTTTGTAATTGGGCTTAAGGGTTTAGTTTATGGGGAAGGCCCAAACGGCACACAATGTTTTTGTTAGGGTTTTGCAATGTTTGGCTCAGAATCTAGGTTTTCAGTTTGAAACGGCGCCACTCCCTTCTTGTCTTCTTCATCTTTCTCAAACATGCACAAACTGATGCCCCCTCCATTGCTTCCAGTTGCCAGAATATCACCTCCACCCTCTCCTCCCCATGATTTGTACAAGGCGGCGAAAAAGGTACCGTTTTCCTTCTAACGCGTTTTAGGGTTTTTTAGATTCGTGCGTGTTTTATGCTTTTACATGTTTTGATCTTGGGTTATTTATGTTTGTGTGAGGTACAGCAATAGATTGAGGGAGTAGAAGATGATACCTTTGGGGTTTCGTCTTTGGGGAAAGGACGGAGGGTGGACCGGCGATATCCTCAGGTGGCCGGAAGAGGGAGAAGCACGATGATGCTTGCGTTGTTTCCTGGTACTTTGTATCTTTCTCCTTGAATTGTTTTGTGATGACGTTGTTCTGAAAACCCTAGAGTATTCGTTTCTGACTCTCTTCCTCTCTTGGAATTTGTTGATTCTGATGTTGATGAATATTAATTCTGAGATGCTTGTTGTTCTTTGAGTATGTTAGTGATGATAAACCTGAAACATTCCCTTTGACATATTCTTCTTTGTTGGTTTTGCTGATTCTCAATGATGAGCTTTTGTTCTGAGATTTTTGTTATTGTTGTTGTTTTCACTTCTGACTTCTTCCTCTTTGTGGGTTTTGTTAGTTTTCAATGATGAGTTTAGTTCTGAGATGCTTGTTTCTGAGTTTTTTGTACCTTCTTTTGATTTTCTGAATGTTGGCTTTGGTTATGTTGACTCTATGATGAACTTTGTTCTGAGAGTGTTTGTTATGTATTTGATGATGGACAACCTGTTTCTGAGAATGTTTGGATTTGTTTGAGTTTCTTGTTTGGAGGTTTTGATGCAGGTTACAAGTTTGAAACAGGTTTTTAGCAGGTTACAAGTTTGAAACAAGTTTTTAGCAGGTTTGAAGGCTTGCTTGTTTGGTTTGAGTTTGCTAGTTTGAACTTGCTTTTGTTGTGCAAGTTTGTTTGGCTTTAGGCAGGATGGAGACTTGTTATTGGTAAGGCAGGCTTGAGACTTGCTGTTGGTAAGGCATGCTTGTGGAAGGTTTTTAGCAGGTTTGCTGGAAACAGGCCTCAAGGCTTGTTGTGCCTTAGGCTTGTATTTGTTGTTTGGAGGTTTTTTGCAGGTTACAGGTTTAGAGGAAGCAGGCCTCAAGGCTTGTTGTGCCTTAGGCTTATATTTTTTTTAGCACAGGTTTTTTGTGTTAGAAGGCAGGCTGGTGTTTGCAGTTACAGTTTTTGGTTTTTTCTCTTTGTGAACTGCTCTCTCCCTCTTGAACTGTTAGAACAATGTTATATTTATCTATTCCTTAAGCCTGCCAAACTGCAAACCTAGCTTCACTCTCTCTTTTCTCTCTCTATAAAAGCATATTTTATTGCTTAAAGTACTTTTATATTTCTGAAAAGATTGTTGGCTAGGGAAATGATGAAAGGTTTTGACAAAGTGCTTGCTTGCATCTTGGTTTTCCTCTGCATTCTGTACTTCCATATTTTCTGCATTGGCAGTTTTGATAGCCTGTTGACATCTTTTCTGTTTTGATAGCTTCTTGACAGTTTGTTGACAGCTTCTTTAACAGCTTGGTTGATAGTTTGTGTAACTTAGTTTGTTTTGTTTGACATTGCAACTTAGTTTGTTCAGTTTGAATTTGTGCAGCTTGTCCCTTGTATTATATGCAGCCTTGTGCCTTCTTTTTATATGCTTGCAAAAATTAATTTTACTTTTCCTCTTTGTGAACCAAGAAGAGAAATCTTCTTGTGATTTGCAAAGAGGATGAGCAAAATATGATGAAACCAAAACAATTTGATTCCGGCCAACAATCTTTAATGATGAGTTTTCATTTATCTGTCTGAAAATACTTTTCAATTTAACTGTATTGACTTCTTTTTTCTGTCTTTGCAGGTAAATACCAGTTGGGGCAAGGGAAGCAGCAGTAGAAGATGAAGACTTCAAGAGACTTAGAATATAGATTTATTTTCTTTTCAATTATTTGTAATAAACATCATTGTAAATATTGTAAACAAATTTACAGTATCCCAATAACATTTGTAACAATAAATAAAAATCTTTTGTCAGATATTTCTTTATTTCTTCTGCACTGTCGATTTAACTTATTTAAGTTTCTTGAATAAAAATAATTGGAAGTACACCCCAATAATTTTAACTCAGATAAAATAAATATCAACAAACTTTGCAGTCTTGCAACCTTGCATTAACCAACAATACGTCTGGCATTCCAATTAATCACATGCTTTGCACAGTTAAACAAACAAACATCCATACACCTTTCACTTCACTTGATCAAACCAATGCTTCAAACTTTCAATCAAAAGCCTCACCTCCTAGCCCAGATGTTTAGGTTTTGAGAAACAAACAGCAATCTTGAACAAGCGTCAAAACAATGTGACAGTCAATTGAAAAGAGCTGTGGATTCAATTCCTTTTGAGAATGCGTGTGCAAACCCTAATTTTGGATTTACTGTCAAAGAAACGTCTGCTTGATCAAACCCTGAGCCAAATTCAACCAAATCAATAGAAACCCTAATGATCTGTTTGATTGATTCAAAATCAATGGAAACCCTAATTTTGGATAGACTGATAAGAAAAGTCTGTTTGACCGATTCTTGAGCCCATCTGAAAAATTAGGGAAAACCCGAAGCTGTGATTTCTTGTGAAAAAGGGAGGGAAAATTTTGGGGTACAACAGTTGCCCCTGTTCAATCTTCTTACACCTGAAGAGTTAGATTGGAGAATCTGCCATTTGTGACTTGAAGGTGAAAGATGATTGAACACTAGAGTGCCTAGAAATTTGCACTCGGTGATGTGATGGTATAGGGAATGGGATTAAAGATGCCATTTGGAGATGGGCTTAAAGATGCCATCTGGAATGTGACAGAGTCTTGTCGGGGGATGGGCTTAAAGATGCCATCTGAAATGTATGTTGTAGGTGAAAGAAATGAGTATCAGAAAGGTGTCCATGTTTTGGAACATCTCTGAGCTGGGGGTCTGAATAAGCAATAGATTGACATCCGTATTTGGAAGCATCCGTAAACTGTTTTCAGAAGTTGAATCTGAACAAGCGATATATTAACATCCGTATTTGGAGAATCCGTAAACTGTTTTCGAAAGTTGAATCTGAACAAGCAATAGATTAACATCCGTGTTTGGGAGAATCCGTAAACTGTTTTCAGAAGTCTTGAAGTCTGTATGAGTAGCAGAATGACTTCTGTGGCGATTGCACTGGGAAGAATCAAGTTGCTGGTGTAAAGGACAGAATGGCATCCGTGTTTGGCGCGTATCTGAACTTTGAGGTTGATAGTTGAATCTAAATGAGGGATAGAATGGTCGCCGTGTCTGAGACGTATCTAGTCTGTATCGGATTGTTGAAGTCTGAATGAATAGCAGAATGACCGCCGTGTCTGGGGTGTATCTGTACTGTATCTGAGCACTTGTTAACAAGAGCCTTTTAATCTTATCCTGAAAAGGGTAAAATGTTAGCTAAAACACAAAGTTATGTTGCATGATATGTATGATGCAATGAATTGTGTTTCATCAATGTTTATGATATATGAATGAAGTGGATGCACATGTAAGCTGAGTAGCTATCTTGCTTGAAGAACATAAATCCTGGATAATGAAATCTTTGACTGCTGTTGGGGAAAGTAAATCCTTGACTGCTGCTGGGGATTGAAAATCCTTTGATCGTTGAAAAATGAGAAGTCCTGGGGACCACTGTTGGGGAATCAGGAGTTTGGGTTATATGCCAATCTACTGGGGATTCCTGTTTTGAGGAGATCTTCACTGGGGAATATCTGAATACTCTATGAGGAACTGAGAATGAGAGTCTTCGTTCTGCTCGGGGAATAAGAATTTTGTGGGGAGTAGTCATACTGTTGCGGAGTGGCTATCCTGTTGGAGAGTAAAAACTCAGGACTCTGGGAAAAGCTTATTCCTGTCTGGAAGAAGTTCAGGTTTAGGTTGTATGCCACTTTAAGAATAAGAATCTTTACTCTGTTGGGGATATCAGGAATTTCAATTGTATGTTGAGAAGCAGGAAGGTATCTGTATTTGGAGCATCCTTGGGCTGAGGATAAATTCTGAATGAGTGACAGAATAGCAACCGTGTCTGGAGCGTATCTGGACTGTATCTAAAGTTGAGATTTGTATGAGTAGCAGAATGACTTCCGTGTCTGGAGTGTATCTGAAACTGTAATTGGGATCCGAATGAGTGACATAATGGCAACCGTGTCTGGAGCGTACCTGGACTGTATCTGAAGTTGAGATTTGTATGAGTAGCAGAATGACTTCCGTGTCTGGAGTGTATCTGAAACTGTAACTGGGATCTGAATGAGTGACAGAATGGCAACCGTGTCTGGAGCATATATGGACTGTATCTTGGAGTTGAGATATGTATGAGTAGCAGAATTACTTCCGTGTCTGGAGTATATCTGAAACTGTAACTGGGATCTGAATGAGTGACATAATGGCTACCGTGTCTGGAGCATATCTGGACTGTATCTTCCAACAGGTGATGAAGGAATTTTTGATGTTGATCGTAACTTCCAGCAGGTGATGAAGGAAATTTTGAATGACCTTGAATTCCAGCAGGTGATGAAGGAATTTTTGATGTTGATCGTAACTTCCAACAGGTGATGAAGGAAATTTTAAACGACCTTGAATTCCAACAGGTGATGAAGGAATTTTTGATGTTGATCGTAACTTCCAGCAGGTGATGAAGGAAATTTTGAACGACCTTGAATTCCAACAGGTGATGAAGGAATTTTTGATGTTGATCGTAACTTCCAGCAGGTGATGCAGGAAATTTTAAACGACCTTGAATTCCAACAGGTGATGAAGGAATTTTTGATGTTGATCGTAACTTCCAGCAGGTGATGAAGGAAATTTTAAACGACCTTGAATTCCAACAGGTGATGAAGGAATTTTTGATGTTGATCGTAACTTCCAGCAGGTGATGAAGGAAATTTTGAACGACCTTGAATTCCAACAGGTGATGAAGGAATTTTTGATGTTGATCGTAACTTCCAGCAGGTGGTGAAGGAAATTTTGAACGACCTTTCAACTTGAAACGTAATTTTGTTTTGGAGAATAGATCCTCGACAAATGTTGGGGAAATAAACCCATGACTGCTGGTCTGCTAGAGAGGTGATAAACTTCTCGAGGACGCTTGAATTTCTTTTCAGAAAGATTTCGGAGAGGTTTCATCACTGCCCCTAGTATCATATGTTTGTGGCATTGTCAGGAAACTTGGACTGTTCGTAACCTTGAGATTGACATTTGAATGCCCCAAGTGATGGTGAGGGAGACTTGCCCCCGGTTATCCTGCAATTGAGTGATTTATTGAAATCTTGACTGGACTGCCTCAGGTTCACTAAACTTTTGAAAGATTTTGTTGAAACCTTGACTGGACTGCCCCAGGTTAGCTAGACAATATCAAATCAAATCCCCTTTTGTTGATAGGATATTTTGTAACGGGAGTGTCATCCCACTTGAAGTGATTTTATTCACCGAGAGAGTTTCCGTTCCTCTGAACATTCACTGTTGTGAATTTCTTTTCTGCCAAACAAATAAGTATGTGCAAACAACAATATTCAAATAATGCAAAGTTTATGCTCGTCTCGAAGTTTTGAAAAATGCATTTTTTAGCAAGTAAAGAAATTTTGTAATAAAAATTCAACTCAGGATTTTGAGTAAAGCCTTACAGGAGTCAGGATACCTTTTGTAACAGTATGCTTTCGAACTAACCCATGCTTCAATTAGGACTTTTGAAGGGTTGTAACGTGGCTTGGTTCACGGTTTAAGAAACAAAGGATAAAGGCTCAAAGTATATTTGTACCCACCCGCTCTTCGTGATGTTCTTCAATCCTAAATTCAGTTAATTATACGTCGAACTCTATTCGAGTTTTGGAACGACTTTTTGGGTGATGGTTCACCAGTTGAATTTTATGGAAGGCAGTCATCATTTTTGCAACATTTTTCATGTTGTTGAGGATTGGTAATGACCTCTTTTCTTCTGATTCGTTATCCCTAACTTTTGCCCGACTGTTCTCGTTTTCGAGATTACAGTCAGCGGGATGCCCCAGCTTTCTTAATCCTCCTTTATAGGTTTTGGCTCAGTGGGCTTTTCTCTTTTGAGAGATAATGACTGCCCTTGAGGTAAGGAACCACCATTGTCTTTTGATTCCAGAGGAATGCTTTTGATGTCGTTTGTTGTATTATGAACTGAGAGTTTTGCGACTTAATGTGCGTTTGAATTAACTGAGAGACTACCCTGCCCCAGGTTTTGATTAAAGGTTTCAATTTGTGTTAAAACAGAAAACTTCTACTTCTTTGGCTCGAAAGGGTTGACTAGGGATTATCTTTCTTATAACTCGAGTGTTTAGGATTTGAAAGAAACGCCTGTACATCGTCAGCAAGGTCTGTTCAAAAGCATACTGTATGAGATTACGGTATTGTTTCGTCATCCTCCCTCTTAAAGGCTTGTAACTTTTGCAAGAGTTGAATATCATAAAGAAAGTAGGAATCATAATTCAAGAATAGTGAAAACGAATGGATGAATTCAAGACAAACATATGCAATGCATTAATGAAACAGAGTTTGACATCAACAGATAATTGTTTGAATAACAAAAGAAATTACAACTTGAAAATTCAAATGGAACAAAAGTCTCTCAGTTCGAGCTTTGTCATTTCAGGTGGAGAAACCCTTAACGGAAGATTTTCATCTCGCCTTCCGGCATGAATTTCAACACTCCATTGTCAATCAAGTCTTGGATCTTGTTTTTCAAAGCCCAACAGTCGTCGGTGTCATGTCCAGGACTATAGGAGTGATATACACAAAATGCGTCAGAGTGATATCTAGAAGCAGAGGTATTGGGCTTCCGAATAGGATCCTTTAAAGCAGTCAGATTGACCTCCAACAAGCGTTCCAGTATTAGAGATGATGGTATGTCAGTCTTAGTGAAATGTCTTCCAGATGTATTTTGCTTACGCTGATTACCCCGTTGACGCTGACGAGGTTGTTGTTGGGCTTGTGACCCTAAAGCAAGTTGAGGAGCTTTTCCCTTGTCTTCTTGTCTCAAAGGGGGTTGAATGATGACTTGATCTTCAAGCTTAGATGTTTCCCCCACTTGGTTTTCCCGAAGCAGTTTGTTGACGAGAACCCTGAGCTCCTCTTGTCTTTGAGCCAAGTCCTGGATGAGAGCCATCTGGCCCACCAGTTGTCCCATCATCTGGATCTTCATCGTTGCCAGCTCAAACTGAAGTTCTTCCAACTGATCATTCCTGACATTGCTTGAATTCCCCTGGACCATGCCCCTTGTGAGGAGAGCTTTCACTTCTTCTTGCCCCTGGGATAGGGTCAAAAACATTTCTTGAAGTTGAGCATTTTGATCCTGGATATCTTTGACAATCCTCTCTAGAGCCATCTCTACTGAAATAAACAGTAGGAGAATAAGGAAACCTGAAAAGGAAAACCTGTTATGATACAATGCATGATGTGTGGATGCATGTTTTCAAGAATCTCTCAGGGTAAACACAAGATAAATGTTAGAGATTGAACTTCGATCAACATCTTTGATTGGAGAGCTTCGTATCGGTGGATGTTTCTCCACGAGAATCAAGCTCACCATGTCAAGTGGGTCATAGCCCCTGATTCAAGTTGTTGCACTTGATCTTTGTAGGCGTTTGTTTAGAGGGGAACCCTCTTGCCCTTTGGTAGACGTCTAGTTCAACGTGCCCCTGTATCAAAAGACCCTCGAGATCCTTGAAATGGTTATTGAAAATGCTATGGTATGATGTTATGATGTTATGTACATGTATGCAAAAGTAAGCAAGTGTATATACAGACATTCATATTCACACAGAGCAAACAAGTCCTTAGGTTTAGGCTTGCATGGGGTTTGTAGGTAAGTACCCTCTTGAAGTTAGTCGGCTCAACCTATCCTAAAATAGAAATCGGGTTCTAAGGAGCTCAATATCATTGGATTATTTTCTATGTTCATTGTTTTGGTTTAGCCACTTAACTGGCGACCAAAATATTCCAAGAAAACAATCCTCAATGAGTGTAGTATCGAGTATATACCAACTTCAGACTGCACCAAAGTCGGTCATCTCACTACCCCTAAAAAAGCCAAGATGGTCAAGTAAAGTTCTAGAGTTAATTGATGCTTCACGACACCACGCGGCGGCCCCGTACTCTCCTTGATTGAACTCAAGGGTTACCGGTACCAACCAAAGTGCCACATCAAAGTAGCTACTGTTTCAACCATGTCGGTATACCCCGCACAGTTCCCTCACAGTTTATTGCTACTTACCTAAAAGGTGCCCCCAAATCCGGGTGTAGGATTTAAACAAACCCAAACAAGGAACCTAAAAAGTAAATCAAACAAAGCAATCAAGGTAAGCAAGTAAAGGTGATCTAAAACCCTAAGGTAACCCCACTTTTAGATGACTCCCCAGCAGAGTCGCCAGTTCTGTGATACGGTGGGAGAACTGACTTGGGTTTTGCATTTGTGTTCGCAAATGTTCGGTTTAGCAAGAGTCGCCACCGACTTTTTATTTTATCCTAAGGAAAGATCAAAAAGCACAGGAAAGACCTTTGAGATGTTTTCGTGGGTTTGGGGGGTAGATTATGAAAAGGGAAGGTTCTAGCACCCTTTTCATCCATGGTTATCCATGGGCTCTTAGTTACTTGTTTTAGATCACTTGCCTTTGCTTTTCAATTGTTTGAAATGGTGCTTTGTGTGTGTGGTTTTGAAAATGTTTTGAAAAAGATGCCTTGTCTAGGCAACCTTTGTAACAATTCTTGTTTGAATGTTTTACAAATATGTTTGTCTTTTTGAAAAGATGTTTCAATGTTTTTGAAAGTTTGTTTGGAAATTGTGTTGTGATGTGTGTTTGAAAAATGGCAAGGATGTTTTGCAAGTTTGATCAAGTAACTAAGAGTTGTCTACCCTATTTTACTCAAAGATCTTTCTCATGTTTTTTAACCCTTTTAACAGTGTTGCTTCACCATTGTATTTGGTGAACAACCTTGCGTTAGGATGTTAAATGGGACGGGCGCGGGTCATCGTATACAATCATTGAAGGCAACTTGTGAGACGCTCTAGCAATTTTTGTAAGGGACAAGATCGTTTTATCGAAGGCAACATCGAGGGTCATCGAGGGACTACGATCTTTGTTTATCGAAGGGAAGTTTGCTAGAGTGTCTCATACTCGAGGGACATGATTGCATTTTCCGAGACAACAGGCGAGGTTACCCTAGAGGGTGCATGTGTGCAAAGTGTGTTTTATTGCATGCATTTGTCTTTGATTTTTAGGTTGTCTACTTGTTGATTTTGAATCTTCGCATACAAACCCTAATTACTATACAGTATATGGAAAGCGATAAATTGCAGGAATTTAAAGTCTAAGCTATTACAAATAAGTATCCGGAAATGGGGATACAAATGTTTACAAATGGGGATGAGTCTCATCAGAATAGTAACGTCCAAATATTATTTACAACCAAATCGAATCGTCGCATTCTCGATGTAAAAGTATAACAAGGTATAAGAATCAAAGAAAATCAAAAGTATTGTGAAATGCATATGATTATTTACAAATGATTAAATTAAAATTAAGTGTTCATTATTATTTTTATATTTTTGTTAGTTTTATATAAACAAAAGGTTTTTTAAAGAAAAAAAATTAATTAACTTAAGAAAAGTCTATTATTTATGTATTTTTAAATGCAATAAATATTAAAAAGGGTTACTAAGAGTATTTTATACAAAAATTTAATATATTATTTTTATTTAACAAAAATAGGTTATGAAAATATGGTAATATAAAAAAGATGTTAAAAAAACGGTAAGTGGGCTTTAAAGGATGTTCTTGGCCCAAAAAATAAAAATAAGATAAGAAAAGGGGGGGGGGGGGGTATGGCGCCAGTTTGTAATTGGGCTTAAGGGTTTAGTTTATGGGGAAGGCCCAAACGGCACACAATGTTTTTGTTAGGGTTTTGCAATGTTTGGCTCAGAATCTAGGTTTTCAGTTTGAAACGGCGCCACTCCCTTCTTGTCTTCTTCATCTTTCTCAAACATGCACAAACTGATGCCCCCTCCATTGCTTCCAGTTGCCAGAATATCACCTCCACCCTCTCCTCCCCATGATTTGTACAAGGCGGCGAAAAAGGTACCGTTTTCCTTCTAACGCGTTTTAGGGTTTTTTAGATTCGTGCGTGTTTTATGCTTTTACATGTTTTGATCTTGGGTTATTTATGTTTGTGTGAGGTACAGCAATAGATTGAGGGAGTAGAAGATGATACCTTTGGGGTTTCGTCTTTGGGGAAAGGACGGAGGGTGGACCGACGATATCCTCAGGTGGCCGGAAGAGGGAGAAGCACGATGATGCTTGCGTTGTTTCCTGGTACTTTGTATCTTTCTCCTTGAATTGTTTTGTGATGACGTTGTTCTGAAAACCCTAGAGTATTCGTTTCTGACTCTCTTCCTCTCTTGGAATTTGTTGATTCTTATGTTGATGAATATTAATTCTGAGATGCTTGTTGTTCTTTGAGTATGTTAATGATGATAAACCTGAAACATTCCCTTTGACATATTCTTCTTTGTTGGTTTTGTTGATTCTCAATGATGAGATTTTGTTCTGAGATTTTTGTTATTGTTGTTGTTTTCACTTCTGACTTCTTCCTCTTTGTGGGTTTTGTTAGTTTTCAATGATGAGTTTAGTTCTGAGATGCTTGTTTCTGAGTTTTTTGTACCTTCTTCTGATTTTCTGAATGTTGGCTTTGGTTATGTTGACTCTATGATGAACTTTGTCCTGAGAGTGTTTGTTATGTATTTGATTATGGACAACCTGTTTCTGAGGATGTTTGGATTTGTATGAGTTTGCTGTTTGGAGGTTTTGATGCAGGTTACAAGTTTGAAACAGGTTTTTAGCAGGTTACAAGTTTGAAACGGGTTTTTAGCAGGTTTGAAGGATTGCTTGTTTGGTTTGAGTTTGCTAGTTTGAACTTGCTTTTGTTGTGCAAGTTTGTTTGGCTTTAGGCAGGCTGGAGACTTGTTGTTGGTAAGGCAGGCTTGATACTTGCTGTTGGTAAGGCAGGCTTGTGGAAGGTTTTTAGCAGGTTTGCTGGAAACAGGCCTCAAGGCTTGTTGTGCCTTAGGCTTGTATTTGTTGTTTAGAGGTTTTCTGCAGGTTACAGGTTTGGAGGAAGCAGGTCTCAAGGCTTGTTGTGCCTTAGGCTTATATTTTTTTTAGCACAGGTTTTTTGTGTTAGAAGGCAGGCTGGTGTTTGCAGTTACAGTTTTTGGTTTTTTCTCTTTGTGAACTGCTCTCTCCCTCTTGAACTGTTAGAACAATGTTATATTTATCTATTCCTTAAGCCTGCCAAACTGCAAACATAGCTTCACTCTCTCTTTTCTCTCTCTATAAAAGCATATTTTATTGCTTAAAGTACTTTTATATTTCTGAAAATATTGTTGGCTAGGGAAATGATGAAAGGTTTTGACAAAGTGCTTGCTTGCATCTTGGTTTTCCTCTGCATTCTGTACTTCCATATTTTCTGCATTGGCAGTTTTGATAGCCTGTTGACAGCTTTTCTGTTTTGATAGCTTCTTGACAGTTTGTTGACAGCTTCTTTGACAGCTTGGTTGATAGTTTGTGTAACTTAGTTTGTTTTGTTTGACATTTCAACTTAGTTTGTTCAGTTTGAATTTGTGCAGCTTGTCCCTTGTATTATATGCAGCCTTGTGCCTTCTTTTTATATGCTTGCAAAAATTAATTTTACTTTTCCTCTTTGTGAACCAAGAAGAGAAATCTTCTTGTGATTTGCAAAGAGGATGAGCAAAATATGATGAAACCAAAACGATCTGATTTCGGCCAACAATCTTTAATGATGAGTTTTCATTTATCTGTCTGAAAATACTTTTCAATTTAACTGTATTGACTTCTTTTTTCTGTCTTTGCAGGTAAATACCAGTTGGGGCAAGGGAAGCAGCAGTAGAAGATGAAGACTTCAAGAGACTTAGAATATAGATTTATTTTCTTTTCAATTATTTGTAATAAACATCATTGTAAATATTGTAAACAAATTTACAGTATCCCAATAACATTTGTAACAATAAATAAAAATCTTTTGTCAGATATTTCTTTATTTCTTCTGCACTGTCGATTTAACTTATTTAAGTTTCTTGAATTAAAATAACTGGAAGTACACCCCAATAATTTTAACTCAGATAAAATAAATATCAACAAACTTTGCAGTCTTGCAACCTTGCATTAACCAACAATACGTCTGGCATTCCAATTAATCACATGCTTTGCACAGTTAAACAAACAAACATCCATACACCTTTCACTTCACTTGATCAAACCAATGCTTTAAACTTTCAATCAAAAGCCTCAGCTCCTAGCCCAGATGTTTAGGTTTTGAGAAACAAACAGCAATCTTGAACAAGCGTCAAAACAATGTGACAGTCAATTGAAAAGAGCTGTGGATTCAATTCCTTTTGAGAATGCGTGTGCAAACCCTAATTTTGGATTTACTGTCAAAGAAACGTCTGCTTGATCAAACCCTGAGCCAAATTCAACCAAATCAATATAAACCCTAATGATCTGTTTGATTGATTCAAAATCAATGGAAACCCTAATTTTGGATAGACTGATAAGAAAAGTCTGTTTGACCGATTCTTGAGCCCATCTGAAAAATCAGGGAAAACCCGAAGCTGTGATTTCTTGTGAAAAAGGGAGGGCAAATTTTGGGGTACAACAACTCCCTTCATGCAAGTCTTCGTTTGAGCATTGGCCTCTTGTATGCTTGCTTGGAGTCACAAAGTTTAGACCTCCTGCATGTAGGCTTCGACAGGACATTGGCTATGTTTGCACCAGCTTCGACTGGATAACATTTCCCTTTAGCATGTTTCAATTCCCCCCTTGACAACCTTCAGCACACTTAGTGATGGATTTGAATGGCATACATATGAGTCCCTTACTAGTCCATTCGAAGGACACATTTGGCGATTTTCAAAGAAGCATATGTGATCCATTCAAGGGACACGTCTGGGCATCTCATTTGAAGCACATGCTTGATGGCCCATTCGAAGGATTTACAAAGCCCTCCTTAAGGCATGTTTTGGTGGCCCATCCAAGGGTCACACATTTGGCTCCTTCAAAGGATGCACAAAAGTGACCCATTCAAAGGACACTTGTTGGAGGAAAATCAAATAACATTATTGGAAGAGGAATTCGGTCGAAGGAGGGTCAAAACAAAAGAATGAAATGTTCAAAGATGCTTGCTGCCAAGTTTAGGCTTGGTACACTGGACAAAACTGTTGCACAACAGTCCTGAAACACTGCCCCATTCTTGCACCAAAATAGCATATAAAGCACTGTCCCTCGAAAGATACAAAGAGCAGTTTACTCAAATTGTTCAAATTATTTTTTTTCCCTCCAAAAGCTTCAGCCAGCTTGCCTATAAATAAAAGGCTTCACAACATGTTTAGGAGGACTTTTTGGCTAAGGGGAACGAATCTTCAAAATTGTCAAACACTCTAAAAAATCATCAAACTCTCAAACACTTAAACAATCATCAAACACCAACCCATAACTAAACATTTGTCCCCTTCGAATTTGAAACATCCCCACACCTTGTTACCCTTCGAATCCAGTAGGAAGAACCTCACACCTGTTCTTATCTTTCGAATCCAGTATCAAAGGTATAACCTCTGGTTCCTCCCATCGAATCCATAAGCACTCAAGGCAACCACTTAAAGGTCCAGCACACGTCCCAGCCTCAAGCAAGGTAAGTCATTCTTAACGTTGGATCCTTCGTTTCCAGCATAACATGTAAATAAGCTTCCTTTTCGTTTCAAACATGTACATAGTATTTGTTTCCTTTTCATTTCTATCCTTTTAGTTTGTTTTTATTGCCTCTCCTTTTGGTTTTGTTCTTTGGTTTGTTACAAATGATTTAAGAACTAACCTGGCCCTAAGGTAATGCTAGCATGGCCTTAGGCCATGTTGCTACTTAATATCTCAAACGAAAGAAACAGGAACAGGAGTATGAAGCGAAGCCTCAGGCTTCTTCACTGACTTCAGGCCCAATCGAAGGGTGAAGCAAAGGACTTAAGGTGAAGAGGACATTCCATACTGAACGAAAGAGGCAGCCAGAAGGATGTCCACACTGACCCCAGGCTCCAGTCGAAAGGCACACCATGTTGACTCCCAGGCCCCAGTCGAAAGGCACACCACATTGGCCTCCAGGCACCAATCGAAAGTCACGCCTTCGCCCCTTTCAGGCCAAATCGAAGAGAACTAGAAAGTGCAGAATCGAAGGGTGTTTCTGCCTAAATCGAAATACCCCTTTTTATTGCTTTTATTTTATTTTTGTATTTATATTTTCATGCTATTCAATATGGTTGTAATAGTGTAAGATTTTATCTTTCTGCATTTTATTACTTTTGTATGATTGCTAGTAAAATAGGGTATGTTTGACAAGATAAAAACAACAAGTAGACAACCCCTAATCAAAGACTAAATGCATGAAAATCAAAGACACTATTCACACATGCACCCTTAGGGTAATATCACTTGTTGCACCAGAGAAATAGTCATGTTCCTCAAAAATGGACGTTTTAGCAAAGACCCTCGATAAAAGATCCTAGTCCCTCGATGACCCTAAATGTTGCCTTCGGTAAATGATCTAGTCCCTAAATGATATTGCTAAAACGTCCCATAGGTTTCCTTCTATGACTATACAAACGTCCCACACCCGTCCCTTCACATCCAATGATGGAGCTTCTTACCAAATCAATGGTAAGAAAGCAACATCTAAAGGAGGACTAAAAGAACATTAAGACCTTTTGAGTAGGTAGGATGCTCCTAGTTGCTCGCTTGCTCACAACAAAAACATTTTATACACCAACACTTTCATTTGAAACATTTTCCAAAAGACAAAGCTTTTTGTATGCGTTCTTATAGATATGAGAACCATTACAAAGACACCTTTCAAAATCACTTTCAAAAAACATATTCCACCAACACTTTCATTTGAAACATTTTCAAAAGACAAAGTTTTTTGTACGCGTTCTTATAGAGACGATAACCATTACAAAGACACCTTTCAAAATCACTTTCAAAAAACACATTCCACCAAAACTTCTTTGAATTATTTGCAAAACAACACTTTGTACGCGTTCTTATAGAAACGAGAACCATTACAAAGATGTTTTCAAAATACTTTCAAAACCCACACCACAAGCACATTTTCAAACAAAAGCAAGTGATCTGGTAAGCAACTAAGATCCCGTAGATAACTATAGATGAAAAGGGTGCTAATACCTTCTCTTTTCATAACCTACCCCCCGAACTCAAGAAATAATCTCGAAAGGTCTTTCCTGTTCTTTTCAAACTTTCCTTATTAGATGAAAGAAAAGTCGGTGGCGACACTTGCTATCCACAATAATTGCGATCAAACGTAAAACACCCAAGTCAGTTCTCTCACCGTGTTACACTCTCCACCACCATCAGTTCTCAAAAATTTGAGTTTTCGACCACTTTGTCTTTCGACCATAGACTTAAACTTGGAAAATACCTCGATCACTTCACTTTTCTTCTTGATCAGGTAAGTCCACAGCTTTTGAGTGAAATCATCTATGAATGTAACAAAGTATTTTTTACCTCTCATCAAATCCACCTGGATTGGTCCACACACATCAGAGTATATGACTTCAAGAATAACCTTCAACCTGCTTCTTGTATCCTTACTGAAGCTATTCTTGTGTTGCCTCGCCTGCACACATTCCTCACATACTTCATTTGGAATGTCGATCTCTGGAAATCCTGAAACCATATTTCTTCTTTTCAAATCTCTGATGTCTCTGAAGTTGAGATGGCCTAGTCGATAATTCCATATCCATTCATCTCGGCTAGCTGCAGTCGAAAGGCACTTGTGCTCCATCACATTTAGTTCGACCTTGAAGGTTCTATTCTGAGACATAGGAGCCTTCAAGATTAATCTTCCATTTTCATTGACGACTCTCATCATCTTATCTTCGATTGACACTTTATAATTTTTTTGACCAACTGCCCTATACTAAGCAAATTGCTCTTCATGCCTGGTATGTACAACACATTAGAAATTACTGATCTCTTGCCATCTTTCATCATAATCATAACATCACCAATACCTTCGGCTGCTAGGGTATTGTCATTTGTGAATTTTACCATATTTTTCAATGAGGGATTTATGTTGACAAACCAGTCCTTCCTTCCAAACATATGTGATGAGCCTCCTAAATCCAAGTACCATTGGTCCTTGAATCTATCTTCATCTCTTGTTGTGACCATCAACATCATCTCTTCTTCTTCATGTTTTACAAACATTGCATCACTTTCTTGATTCTTTCACTTTTCTGGACAATCACTAGAATGGTGACCATACTTCTGAAAATTTTAACATTGAATGTAACTCTTGTCAGGTCTTCGACCACCACATCTTCCTCTATTTGCAACACCACCTCTTTGGTTTCCTTGGTATGGTCTTCTCTGATTCAATGTGTTTCCTTCGTTCTAGTTTCCTCTACCAATCAATTTGTTGTAGCCGCCTCTACCTCTGTCGAACCACTTTCCTTTGCCTTTGGCTTCTTTTGCTAAATGTGCCTGCAAAGCCACATCACTCTTCGACTTTCCTGTAGCTCTTTCAGTCATTCTTTGTTCATTAGATTAAAGCGTCCCTTGAATCTCTTCCTTTGTCAACTTCGACAAGTATTTCCCCTCTTCTATAGCCACCACCACATGGTCGAACTTAGGATCCAAAGATCTCAAGATCTTCGAAACAACAACTCTTGTTGTTAATGTTTCTCCATATACCTTGATTTGATTCACTAGTTTTGTAACCCTAGTGAAGAAATCATATATGCTCTCACTATCTTCCATCTGAAGCAATTCATACGTTATCTTATGAGTTTGTAACCTCACTTCCTTCACCTTTTATGCACCATCAAAAGACTTCTCAAGAACCTCCGAAGCTTCTTTTGCAGATTCTGAATCGCTCACTTTTTCAAAATTTTATGGACTCAGACATTGATGAATTATAAAGAGTGCTTTATAACTCAGCTTCTCAGATTCTGTGTGTTTCTTCTTTCCTTCTTCTGAAGCATTTTCTCCAAGCGCTTCCAATTCATCCTTTACAAGATCCCAAAGACCTTGACACTTGAATAAAACTTTCATCTGTTTGCACCAATTATCATAGTTGTCTACTTTCAAAATTGGTATAGTTGCTGGATAATTTGCATTCCTATAACTCACCACCGTGAATTCTTCTTCTTCCTCAATCGTTCCTGATCGATACTTCCCTTGAATTGATTAATTGAGCTCTTGATACCATATATATGACATCCACCAAATATCTATGATGAATTTCTACCAATCTTGATGAACAAGATTGATATCACCACATAATGACAATGAAATGTGAGAAAAGAAAAGAAAAGAAAGAAGACAATTATTTTCTACAGAGTTTCTTTCTGCCCACAAACTGCAAATTCTGTGATTACAATGAATTGAATTAATTACAAAATTAGGAGTTACTCCCTCTATTTATAGATTTAGGTTAGCTTGCTCCCTAAGCCAAAACCCAAAACTATAAAAGCTCAAAATACCTATTTTGGTACTAAATCAAATCTATTTATTTTAGATCTAAATCAAATTTATCTAAATCTAAAACAATCAAATATGTGTGTAGCTTGCTTCAATCTACAAGCTCTTCGACTGGGCAACCTCCTTTCGACACACACACTATTTCGACACAATCGAATTACAATTTAACATAAATCGAGTCATTTTGATTTTGAATCAAGTCATGAATTTCAATTGAGTCGATTCTTGCATAATAAAAACAAATTTTTGAGACATTTTCATCAATCGAGTCAAATTTAGCTTGAATCGAGTCAATTTGCTTTTGCACTTTGAATTGAGTCAAATTGTGAATGACTCTAGTCATTTTGCTTTTTCATTTTGAATCAAATCATTTAAGCTTTGAACTGAGTCAAATAACTTTAACTTTAGTCAATACTTCATTATATGCATATAAAACCTATTATATATGCGTGATGAGAAATTCATCTAAGAGCTCAAAAAATTACGAAAAGAGATAATACACAAAACATTAAAACAACAAGCTAGAGGGCAGTTTCATATCTTTTAACTAATTCTTATATTGAGATATTTTGGTTTAGTAGCTGGATTTTACTCATCTAGAATAGGGGATCCACTTGAGGAAAAGACATTTATAGTTATAGATTAAAAGACTAGTAGTTGATAACTTAACAATATCATAATATATCTCATATGTGCATGATGATAATATGAACCTTGTGAAGGATAATTAATAAATTGAAAAGACATTTACATTACAGTGTTATAAATGCAGTTGCCTTATGCAATAATGCACTTTCAAACTAAAATTTACAATGAGTTAAGTACTCAAAACAAAACAATGACAAGAACATAACTCAAAAGAATAATTTAGAAGACATGCTTCAAAAAGACACACAATAAATCAACGCTTAAAAGCTTATGAACGATTGACAGAAATTACAACTTAATAGAGACAGTCATATTCTTCTATCAATGAGATATTATAGAGGCTCACAATAAACAAAACAGTCCTAATACATTCACTAAAAACTCAGTGTTCAATCAACACACAGGAACCCTTAAAATCACGTTTTACAACACTACATAATGCTTTATATCTTCCACATATGTATTAGGATTGAAGCCTTCTTTTTATAACCTTGAAAGGACTGGATTTAGGCTTCAAAACACAGTTGATCTGTTGCAAAAAATCAGCAGAAACTTTTGCATTAAAATAGGGATTTACATGATTTGTTTCCTAAAATGTCTCAACATTTAATGAAACAAATTAATCTTCTAACTGCATAAGAAATATCTGATTATTCAGTCTTGGACTCCACCTAGGATTACTTAATATTCTCAAACTATTCAGTAATCTAAAACAACTGAATCTAAACTGTAACACAACTGTAACAAACCAGATGTCCTATACTTCTGATTAGGACATCGCATTCGACATGTTGAAACAGTAAGTTGAATCATCTTGTTCAACACATTTCTACTAAATTAGTTTTACTAAAGTTAATGCCAATTACAGAGACATAGAAATAACATAAACATTATATACCAACCCATTACAATAACAAACTCCCTTCATCCCAACCCTATTAAACAAACTACTACTACCACTACGAACAATCACAACAACAAACCTCAATTCGCTCACCCATTCAATACACTTAATTTATCAACTACTCAAACCCTTAACCCCATTAACACAACTTTGACCATTCATTCTCTCAACACACTCCAACATTCGACCCTAAAAACTTATATGTTCCACTAGTTGAACAAACTTGACCAAATACCTACACACTTGGACGATGATATTATGAATTTTCAACCATTTTCTATAGATAATTTGGATAATATGGATACATCGGGCAACATATCACATCAACACCAAGATCTATCGTCTAACTCTACACCATCTCTTCCTAAACGTCAAACTGAAGAATTAGGCAAAGGGAAACATAAGCAAAAACATACCACACGTGGAACAGACAATTATTATAATCCTTAATTTGTATTATTGATAAATATAATTTTTTTCTCTTATTATTATAAGTGTTTTTATTCATATTTAATTTTGTTTGATTAGTTATTCTAAAAATATTAAAATAAATAATTAAAATAATTATTCTTTAAAAAAATATAGTTTAAAAAATTTAAAACTTTACTTCTTTTATAATTTAAAAAATTATTTTGTTATTAAAATAATTGTTTTATTTTTATATTAATTAATATAATTAATTTTAAATATTAAATAATAAATAAAACGAAAAAAAGGGTGTGTCGTGGATCATTTGCCAAAGGCACCCTCATCCAATGCATGTTAGGAAATGCAAAAAGGTAGGATAGTTGAGGAATTTTTTCAAACTAAGATATATTGAATTTTGTTTTTTAATTTTGGGGTATGAAAGACATTTAATCACAGAGATATAATATTATACTTTTCAACACTTTGAAGTTGTATGAATCCTCAAACAAAATTATTTATTTGGTTGAAATATCTTGTCAGATTGAATATGAGATGGTTTGTGTAGAGGGGAGGTTGAATAGACAATATAAAATTCATTATTTTCGTTTAAAAAATTCAGATTATGCCAGTGGAAGTGAATATAGTGAAAAAATTATTTTCGTTTAACTTTAGTCAACACTTCATTATATACATATAAAACCTGTTATTTATGCGTGATGAGAAATTCATCTAAGAGCTCAAAAAATTACGAAAAGAGATAATACACAAAACATTAAAACAACGAGCTAGAGGACAATTTCATATCTATTAACTAACTCTTATATTGGGATAGTTTGGTTTAGTAGCTGGATTTTACTCATTTAGAATATGGAATCCACTTGAGGAAAAGACTTTTATAGTTATAGATTAAAAGATTAGTAGTTGATAACTTAACAATATCATAATATATCTCATATGTGCATGATGATAATATGAACCTTGTGAAAAGACAGTTACATTACAGTGTTATAAATGCAGTTGCCTTGTGCAATAATGCACTTTCAAACTAAAATTTACAATGAGTTAAGTACTCAAAAGTCCAAAGAAAGGATTAGTGATAGCAGAATTCAAGACAAAACCAGCTGAACTTAGTAGTCCCATGTCAATCTTTTCACTAGGAAGATACAAGAGCTCATCTCTTCTCTCAAAACCACATAGCTCAAGAAACTCTACACCTCCATCTAAACTTCCAACTCTATCCTGTTAACAAAATATGGAAAAAGAATTTAGTTTCGATGAAAATGTGTTAATTTTATTCGTTTAATATGCATATGATATGATCAAACACAAATATGATTTGTTTAAGAAAATGTCTCACCTGGAATAATGGATTACTCAGTCTAATCTTCCTGAATTTTTCTTCCTTTGGATTCTTGACAACATTTCCAACATACACTAGAAGTGTTTCAAACCCCCTTCTGATTCTTGCATTCTCACCCTACACATAACTTGAATACTGATAAAATAAACCTTTGAAAAAAAGAAGAAAAATGTATAGTGTTTAACCTTGTGTTCACGCTTGAGAGACCTCAAACATTCTCTTAAATGCTCAACTTTTGTAGTTGTATAAACAGGCCTTGAAATCTGCAAGTAATTCCATTGGAATATATAAATGTTAGATAACATAATATCCACAGAAAAATGAAACATATGTTAATCATACCTTGTCATGCTTTATTACAATTGCTGTTGATCTCGCATTTTCTTGGCTTTCTAAAGGTAATCCATGTTCAGATCTTCTATTTAGCTGTATAAAAGAGCTTTATAAGCGCTTCAGACGATAAGTCGATAAAAAAAATAGGTAGAGATTCAAAATGATTTTGATAATAAGCTACATATACCTTATCTTGATCTAGTTTCTTGAGAATGTTACCCCTAGCTCTTTGTTCTTCTTCTTTTTCTGCTTTTCTCAAAGCTAAATTCCTGATAAACACATTCATGATGAATTTGAGTAACTAGTTTCCTTAAATTAAACAGAAAAAGAAGCAACTAGTAAGCATTAAGATACCGTTTTCTTTCATTTTCTTCCGCGATTCGCTTTGCCTCAAGGAGTTTCTTACCTGCTTGAATCCTCTCCTGAAATCATAGCGATTAGAAGATAATGAAGATCACAATATTCTCAACTATCTTTATGGTTACATAAAACTAAGATACCTTTTCCCTTTCTCTTTGGATTATTTGTTCATCATTCCTTTTCCTCTTTCTCTCTTGTTCTCTGCAGAAGTCGAAATTAATATTAGACAAAATAGAAAGAAAAAATCAGAAGATATGATAGTAGAAAGAAGGATCACAAAACCTTAAACTATGAGCTTTCATTCTCATTTCATCTGTGATAGGAAACGATGATGATGATGATGTATCAATATCAATGTCTACATCTACCTGTCAAAATGTTGACAATTATAGACTAATGCAAATCAAAGTTTTGAATTATAGAAGTGATTAATTGTTATTACCAATGGAAACTCATCAATATCAGTGTCATTTTCATGATCAATCATCCAAGTTATAGCATCCTCTAAGCTTGTATTTCCTAGTAAAGAAAAAATATATATGTTAAAGTGATTATCCAAGTTAATTAATTTCATGAAATGAATAAACTAACCAGAATAGTAGAGTGCTCTTGTTGCCCTTGCTTGTGGAAATCCCATAACTTGAAGGTCTTCAAGTAACTTTTCATTCACTTTTGTAATGGCCATTTTTGTACAAAAATGAAATGATAGAAATTGCAACAAATACAGAACAAATTATATGACACCAAAGTTTTTAGTATTACATGTTATGTGAAGAAACATACAACCAAATTCTGGATTTTTCTGAGCTTTTCTTCTGTCTTCAACATTCTCATTCTGATTCTTTTTCTTTTGGTTTGCTTGCTCTCGAAGAAAAGAACTTAATGATGCATTTTATTGGTTGTTAGTAATAGACTTTTCGAGTAACTTTGAGCAGAATGCTAAGTGCATGTAGCTTCATTCTTTTTTGTTTTCAAGTTTGTATCATTCATTTCTTTTATTTTAAATCCTCAGTTTAAAAGAGTAGAGTCAATTGAGTTCTTTAAAAGATAAAACGTTTTTATTGTATGTTGTTCTATTTACAATACTATAATACATATCAGAAATCAAATACTTTATTACATATATTCTAGCACCTTTTCAATATAGTTTTTTTTTTAAGAGAGCCATGATTTTTTAACATTCGTATTCATGTGAATTCTCATATCAAAAATCTTCTTTGTATTACTTAAGTCTTTCATATTTCCCTACATAATTTTCAATTTAATTGCACCATGTAAATGATTAGCAGCAATTAACATGTCATCAAAATACATTAATAAGAAAATAAGAGAACTATCATCAAAGCTCATAATATAATCACAACAAACATTCTCACACCTTATGTAGACAATCTAAAGCGTGTATGAATAAAAGTGTTTGTACCATTGCCTTGGAGACTTCTTTAAACCATAAAAAGACATCTTCAATTTATAAATTAGTCTGTCATCCACTTATCGCACCCAACCACTTATCTTTTTTTTCAAGACTCCGTCTCCTTCACAATTGCACCCATCCACTTATCTTTTTTCTGGCTAACCATAGTCTCTCAAAAGGTGGAAGAGTCTCCAAAACTAGTAAGAAGTGCATAAGGTGTCAAGTCTTCATATCCATATCTTTCTGGTGGCATCATATGTATGGACATATAAACTTCAAAAGTTTAGGTATGCTCAACTAGAAGAAGATGGTGTATGGCTTATCTCAGGTGAAAGAACCAAGTCAGGTGTGTGATGAATGTTGCAAAACAAAGCAGACTAGGAAATCATTCAACCATGGCTTGCTCATGAGGTCGAAAGAAAAACTAAAGCTTGTTCACTCTGATGTGTGTGGACCTTTTGAAGTAAGGTCGAATGGAGGTAATTGTTATTTCCTAACTTTTATAGATGAATTCATCAGATATATGAGGATTTACCTTATTTAAAGGAAGAGTGGTGTATTCACATTGTTCAAGGAGTTTAAATTGCATGTCGAGAAACAAAGTGGAAGCAAGTTAAAAAAAACTGAGGACTGATGGTGGCGGTGAATACACATCTAGAGAATTTGCAAAATTCTACAATAATGAAGGTGAGGTCATTGCACCTTATACACCTCACCATAATGGTATATCTGAGAGGAGAAATAGAAGTATACTACACATGACTAGGAGCCTGTTGAAAGATAGAGATATGCCAAAGAGATTTTGAGGTGAAGCAACTTCGATAGTGGTATATATTCTAAACAGATGTCCAACGAAGAAGATAGTTGAGACGACACATTATGAGGCTTGGACAGGACATAAGTCAAATGTCAATCATCTTAGAGTTTTTGGATCAATATATTTTAGACACATTCCTAAACAATTGAGGAAGAAGCTAGATGATCGAAGTCAGTTCATGGTGCTCATAGGTTATCATTCAATTTGCGCATACAAGTTGTATTCTCCAAACAATGATAAACTAGTGATCAATAGATATGTTCTAGTGGACGAAAGGAAAAGGTGGAATCGGAGTCATGGGTTAGTTTGACAGGAGTCAAATATAATCATAATTGTGTTTGAAGAAGATCAACAAACTGAAGTCACAATCAATCAAAATGAAGAACCACCTGAGTAGAATGTCAGAAGATCGATTAGAACGAGAACTAAGTCGACAAGGCTAGCTGGATATGAGAGATTCCTAATCAAGTAGTCGATTCAGAGGGTGACTTAATAGAAGAAGCAATGATGATGGCTGAAGCAGAACCAATGGATTTGGATTAAGCCATAAATGATTCAAATTGGTGTGCATCCATAGAAGAAGAACTCAAGGCAATTGAGAAGAACAAGGCTTGGGAACTTGTCAAAAGATCTAGCAAGAAACCAATTGATTTTAAGTTGGTCTATAAGTTGAAACAAAGTCCAAATGGTGAAATTGCCAAACATAAGGCAAGACTAGAGGCGAGAGGTTTTCTGAGAAAACTTGATATTAATTTCGACAAAGTCTATGCACCTGTTGCAAGGTATGAGAGAATCAGAATTATTGTGTCAATAAAAACATACAGAGGATGGAAGATACATAAATTAGATGAAAATTTATCATTTCTTAAAGGACCATTGGAAGAAGAGGTTCATGTCACTTAACCACCAAGATTTGAAATCAAAGGGCAAGAGTCGAAGGTGTATAGATTGAGGAAAGATATATATGGTTTAAAACAAGCTCTAAGAGATTGGAACAAGAGCATAGGTAACTTCCTGATCAAAGAAGGTTTCATAAAATGTGTTTTTGCACATGGAGTGTATGTCAATGGTGCAGACAAGGTCACTCGAATCATCTAGGCTTGTATGTAGATGATTTGTTGATTACAGGTACAACTGAAACATAGATAAGAAGAGTCAAGTCGAAGTTGATGCAGGAGTTTGAAATGTTTGACCTAGGAAACTTGTCATATTTCTTAGGGATGGATTTTAAAGACACAAGTGGAAGAGTGTTCTTGCATCACATGAAGTATGCTCAAGATATCTTGAAAATGTTCAAGATGAGAAAATGTAAGGCAGTTGCGACGCCTTTAGAGACATGAACATAGTTGAGAAAGGAGACAAGTGATGATTTTATAAGTGCAACATTATACAAATAAATCATTGGATTCTTGATATATCTTTGCAATACCAGGCTAGATATATGTCAAAGTGTTGGATTGTTGAGCAGATTCATAGAGAAACCCCAAGAATATCATCAAACAGTAGTTAAAAGGGTGCTTAGATACATAAAAGGGTACGGTTGATCATGGTGTACTGATTCTAAGACAAAAGAAGACCAACACAGATGCAGGGATATTTGGCTACACTAATTCATATTTCAGTGGAGATTAAGACAAGAAGAAGAGTATTACATGATACATATTTATGACCGAAAGCACCCCAATCTCATGGAGCTCAAGTAAGACAAGCATTATGGATTTATAATCATGTGAAGCTCAGTACTTGGCTGCATTAATGCAACATATCAAGTTTTATGGATAAAGATGATACTAGAAGAGCTCAAGATCATGGAACCTAAGAAAATGAAGCTATTTGTAGATAACAAGTCAACTATCGACCTAGCCAATCACCCTATGTGTCATGGTCGAAGTAAATACATAGAGATGAGGTATCATTTTCTCAGGGATCAAGTAAATAAAGGAAAGCTTGAACTTGAACATTGAAAGTTAGAATTGTAACTAGTTGATATACTCATCAAGCCTCAAAATAAAGTCAGGTTTGATGAGTTAAAGAGAAGTACCAGGATAAGAAGTCATGAAAACATGAATTAGGTGGTGTGTTAGAAGCTATAATTCAATGTTCATAGAAACGTTGTATTCAACATAGGTGTGTTCGACCTAGTCAAAGTAGTAGAAGTCAGTTGTATTTGATAGAGTCAAATACAACATATAGTTATTAAGCCAGAGTGTAATTTTGTATGTTTTAGGCTTGAGTCTCAGTTTCCTATAAATAGGCATGATATTATAATAGAGTGAGCAGTTGTACAGTTTTACACACTTAATAATTTTAACAGTTTCACAAATTTCCAATATAGTTATCTCTCTTCTCTCTTCTTCTTCATTCTTCTTGAAACCATAATTCTTTATTATGTTCCAACAATTAAGACACTGGTAAATGATGATGGCTTTTTGCCACTTATGGATTGTTTGCTCATGATGCTTGACACTCCATTATGGTAATATGACGATTACCATGGACGATGTCTCTAGCCTATTCCATCTCCCACTTGTAGGTAAATTTTCCACCCCTCATTTGATGAGCTCTGAGCTTACAACTATGAGTGTAGCAAAATACTTGAAAGTAATAGTAGGGATGATATTTGGAGGATTTTAAGTTTAATAGAGGTGCTCATTTTTCGCCTCTCTTGGTTCTAGGATACTTATGAGTGATTGGTTGAGTATTCTAAGTTGCAAGTGTTTCTCATACTCAAACACCCTATTTGAATACATGATCTTATTCTATAATTCTATCACATAATCATGTCTATTAACCTCGGCAAACTACTTATTATTTGCACCAACATTATTTTAACATGGAAAACATATAAGAGGTGGACTGAGGATGGGAAAACAACTTAATTGTCATTCATCGGGGAAATTTATGAATCAGTCACCATAACCTTGAGAAAGAACTTTTGGATGTGAACAACTCTTTTAGCTTCTCTAGTGTCCATGTGAAAATTTTCTCCCTTTCATGTTCCAAGTAAATAAACCCAATAGAGAGTGTTAGCTCGGTTGACGTAACACCTATAATATGAAGTAGTGGTAGCCTATACCAATTATTTTTATACGAGCAGTCAAAGATCAGAACCAGATGAAACGTATTCACAAGCTTTATTGAATCATAATCTCTTAAGGACATACCATCATGCCTTCCATGATTCTAGTCCAACATAAATACTTGTCATTATGAATTAAAATTAACAAATGTTGAATTTTCGTGAATGAACCTCTAATATTAGACTGGTATGTTTGTCTTGCTTTATACAATTTGCCAACACTTGTCATATTCTCAACATTCCAATCTTACAATGCACCCATTATGTACCTCGACGTCTTGTTGTACTTTGCTATGTCTTTCACAAACTGTATTTCTACGAGTCTTAGATGACCTAGTATGTCATTACCGTCTACATCTTAAGCTAAACACTGATTGTGAATACCACATCAAACATTTATATTCCAGCCATTATCACTTGGGACAAATCTGAACTGGAAGGAGCACGAAACCTTCAGCTGTAAGTTACTTTCGTCTTTCCTTTGTTCTTATAATTTCATCCACTCTCACAATAAAGAATCAGTTAGTCGTTCCTACATCTCTGTCCATTTGATGTATGAGAACGAAAGATAACCTCTATACTACCATGTTGCCTCCAAAATTCCAATATATTGCACTCACGATGACATTTTTTGCCAAAGAGGAAAATATCTACCAATTATAACATAAAATAAATTACTCATAGATTCCTTAATTCGATTAAAATTTCAAAAATTTAGATAAAAAATGCTAAGTTAGTGGTGAAGAATTGGGTAAATTTTTTTTGAAGCTCCATCCATCTCAGATTCATTAACTTAATACACTTTAATACAAGATTTCACACCATCACATGTATGTATAAAGACAAAATATTCATACATCAGATTTATGGAGAAAGACAAAATATATGGTACACCAAATTTTTACAAAAAAAAATAGGTTGGGGAGAATTTTGAACTAGATTTATATAAATCTCCCGTATAAAAGAAAACACGAATCATATATATATATATATATATATATATATATATATATATATATATATATATATATATATATATATGTATGAGACTTCTTCTGTTTCAATTTTATGTATTTCTACTCAGATAGTTGCTTATAACTATTGAATTTTTGGTTTTTAACGGATTTTTAAGAGTAATTTTTTTCAAAAGACTGTAAAAAATTTGAAAATAAAAATTATGAGAGTCATTTTTGACTTTTTAATAATATGTGAAAGCGACATGATTAATTTGAGGGGGTGTAATGTTGAATTTTGTAAAGGGGATATACGACAAGTACATGAGGCCCTATAAAACATGATCCGGCCCAATCTCCCAATTCGTAGTTTATCTAGACAGTTCGAGAAAACAATGGCATTGATTAGCATAAAACACACTGAAAAAAAGTGGGAAAAATATCAAGCAATGATCATAAAAAAACAAAAACTAAATAGAACACCGAAACGAATAATGTTTTCTGAAGCATAGAGAAACAAGATTGTTGTAGTCATAGGTTTTAGAAGAAAGACATGTCGTTATTGTCGGGGAAGAAGAGAAACAGAGAGATAACACTGTTCATGTCAAGCCCTTCACTCCCAAACTCAAAAATTGTTCAACTTGTTACTTGTGATGATAAAAAAATAGACTTTGGTTCCATAGGTAAAGCTTTTGGGTTAGACCCATCAACGTTGAAGTTGAATGGTTACTTTATAAGTAGAGGGATTGATCTTTTATCTTCCTCTCTCACTTGGAACTCTCTTCTATCTTTCTTTTCTGTTAAAGGTTTGTCTACTGGGGAACATGATCATGATGCTCTTCTTGTCACTGGCAAAGTGGTGAACAATGGTATGTTTTGTTAACTTTTTTTGTTGGTTTTTGGTTTTTTTGAATATTATGTAGCAATGGGTGGACGATGTTATTCATGGAAAGAGATGAAGGTGTGTGTAGGGAGTGTCTATTAGCTGAGAATGTTTGGTTGATGGGGTAAAAAAATTGATTATTGAGATATAGAATTGATTTTATAATGTTTGATGTTATCAAATTTAGAGCTTTTACCTTTAGAATTGATTTTTAGTTTTGAATTTTTTGGTTAACTCGTTTTTACATTCAACTTGATTTTAGTCAAAATCAATTTTATTGAATCAACTTAGGTTATACATCATATATGTGGGACAAGACAAACATAATAGAGGGGACAATTCTTAGTTCATTTTGCAAAAAAAAAAAAGGTGAACCCGCGGGCCCTGTGCCTCTAAAGTAGTTGTAAAATTCATGTTTTCTTAGTAATGTCTAATATGTAAGTCTAAAATCTTGACTCTAACAAAAAAAAAATGTAAGCAATACCACCCTTATTTATGAATGTCTAAATCATCTCAAATCTGTTATAGATGATGATCGACAAGGTGAAAAAATTTCTAATCTAGATTGAATTGTGCTTATGTAGGAGGTCATGAGTCACAAGATTTTCAACATGGGGTTATGAAGGTGATAGAAACTGGGCATTATTGTAACCATAGAGGGAATCAACTTGAAGATATCAACTTGCACAAGAATAAAAAGTTGAAAGAGAGCAAATCAGGTAAATATATGATTGATTCTCTTTTATTATTAGTGAAGAATACTTCCTCCGATTTCATATATATAAGCAATTTTACAAACAAAAAAAAAATTCAGCCTTTAAGAAAAATGTCTAAAAACATTTAAGTCTTACTTTTTTTTTTTTTAATTTTATCCCTACTTTTTGTCTTGGAAATCGTTAAAAACATAAAAACAGACATTATGTAATAGTTATAGGTGACTTTTATATTTAAAACCATAAAAAAAAAATTGTTACTTATATTCTAGACCGGAAGGAGTATATATATATATATATATATATATATATATATATATATATATATATATATATATATATATATATATATATATATATATATATATATATATATATATATATATATATATATATATATATATATATATATATATATATAACTTAGATTTGAATTGATATTCCTTTCTAGAATAGTGATCAACAACATTATATGATTGTTTGTTATGTATCATTTGACAATTTTTCAGTTAGTATTTTGCTACACATTATATGACTGTTTATATATTTCTTTGTTCTTTTCAAAAGGTGGGATTCTGAATGTCCTAAACTGCAAGAGAAAGCAACTGTTTGAAGATGTCAACCAATTCAAAAAGCTAAAAATAAATGAAGACAAGTTTGGCATGTTCTTATTCTAATCCTTCTAACCAAAGCTACTGATATACCTTATACTCAATAGAAACAGATTTTTATCTGCCAAAATCTCAATACTGACATATTTGATGGGCTCTCACAGATATTTGGGATAAAGTCGATGAACTTCCTAGAAGCATTTCTCAAAACCAGTTTACATGCAGTTATACAAATAAGAATCTCAAGCAGACAAGAGACGATGAGATTGTGGCAGCAAATTACAAAAGGATTAGATACATTTCAAGCTCAAGAAAAATATAAGTATGTAGTTTTTTACATTGTATCCTGTAAAATTGCTTCAGAAATCATAGTTTTTGAAGAACCTCAGGGTGTTCAATCCATCCATTGTTATATTTAAAATGAACACTAATCAGTTTTCTGGGTTGTTTAAATATACATCTATGGTTATGAGAAACTAAGTCAAAAGTTACAAAATCTATTTCTGTTAATAATATAAATGCTATCATGTGTGCGTGGTCAATTAAAAAACAGAACAGAAAGGAAGACAAACACATACATTGGCAAGTGGAAGTAAAGCTATATTATTGTTTACAGAAATAGTACTCATTCTATATCTATAATAGACCTAACACTACAAATTTGAATGGTATCATTTTAAATAGAATTGGCATACAACAGCAAATCCTGCAACAAATATTATCTTAATAATCAATGTAGGAGTAATGAAGGATGATGATTGTTGTTTTGGTTGAGTGGATTCTGATGATCCTCCCCGAAACCTTGAGTATAATTTATTTAGTACTTGTCGATGGAACGGAGCTTTGTTTGCTACAAGCATAAAAATACCAGATATAAGAAACCGAGCAAGAAATAAAAAGATGTGGAAACTAAAGATATATAGCTCAAGGCATTATAAAACAAAGAGTCGAGATGTCTACCAAACACTATCATAGGTTTACTCATTGTTGTTAACGAAAGAATTACTTGTGTCCCAAGATACAGAGACTACAAGGGTCAAGAGTTACCTTTCAAAAGTCTTTCCTCCTCTGCAACTCGTCTTTGGAGTACATTTAGCAAGGATCCAAAATATAATGCAAAAACCGTGCAAGTAATTGTAATGACGTTGTAAGGCATACTGAAATCAGGAGTTGTCAAGGGTACGAGTAAAACTTCTGTGTATAAGAGAACAGGGCTCTTTTCCTGCATTAAAGATCCAGACTGTTAGGTATTATGGTTATCTTCTATTTACTGCACAGATGAGCAAAAGAAGAAAGGAGAATCAAATAACCTGTAATTTAGACATCACTGGTGACTTGCTTATAGAGTCATCGGAAAATTGCAAACCAGCATGGAAGTCAGGAAAGCTTATTATTGCTGATGGAATATCAAATCCCTGATTAGCATCAGGAGGGTATTCATCAATATGCAAGAAGCCCTATGTGCAGACCAAAAAAAACATGTCAGAACAATAATCACGATGTATCTCACTATATGGGGTCAGCTACGGGTCAACTACATAGATCAAACCTCAGCATATTCTAACATAAATCAATTTTTCATCCATCCATCATAAAATGGTCCGTAGTTAACAAACATATGACATACATAGTTACGAATAGCTTCTAGCTTCTAACACCAATATTGATAGAAAATGAAATGAGTATCACATCCAGGCTGCCATGACATGTACCTACATTATGTCTAGTTTGGGCAAGTAAACAGGTAGCCAGCTCAATAAAATCCAGTTCCTTCAACTCATGGATTAACGGCAAGATTAAAAAAAAAAGCATATACCAGGAATTAGTTTACCAGCTCCGATACAGCTGAGTCAAAACATGGCCCTTAAAGTCTCTAAACCAAGTCGGCCTCACTCAAACTCATACTCAAAAGAGTGACCAGGGAAGTAAGTAACAAGGAAAGAAGCACTTCATGGATAAAAACCTGTATCAATCTTAACTCATCAACCTCAAGTAACACCTAAGCTAGGATTTCATGAGTTCTACATTCTATTAAAACATTTGCAGACTAATTTATTTATTTCATAATGATTATGATTATCTTACTAAGATTTCTAAAGTTGTTTAATAACTTATTGAGTTTCAATAAAAAAAGTGAGGTAAATATCCAAAAGAAATAGAAATATAAATGAAAATAAGAATTTGAGCACACCTTATCAAACTCTATATTTAATATAGCAGATTTAATGTCACAAGGAAATCTGAGGATCAACTCCATCATCCCTGTTGATACTTTGTCTTCCGAAGGCGAAACACTCATTCTCTCAACAAAATCCGTGACTGATTGAGGCTTTCCATCTACCAATAATTGTAAGGTATGATAATATACCTTAATATACCAAGGCACAATTTGGAGAACATTAACTTGTAACTTACACTTTTCTTCAACATTATTGGCTACAACGAAACCCTTAGTCAATTCTGTAGACTTCAAGGATATTGCAATCGAGCCCCTTTCATTTCCACTTCCAATTAAAAATCTACTGGCATATAAAGGTGCAAGTGGGCAGGACCAAACAACTGGATATTTCCATGTTAGGCCTAAATCAAATTGTTCAGTGTCGTTGTACTCTTTGATTGAATATTCATACAGAATTGATGAGCTCTTTTCCAGTTCTCTATGAACCCTATCCGGTTTAATAGATATTTCAAAGCCAAGATTCCCTCTCAAAACATCTGTACCCCCGTCATTATCAGCATATGCATCAGTATTCTTCTGGAGCTTCTCAAGTTGAGCGACTAAATCTCTCTCAACATGAAGGTAGACATTACTCGATTTAGCAAGAACACACCTTCCATTCACTTTTCGTCCAAATATGGAGCTCAAAGACCAGCTTGGTTGAATCTTAAATTCATCGGGAAAGCTCAAACCAGCTTTCTGAATATTAGGCTGTAGTACAACCGTAAGTGTTTGTTCTAGAATAATCCCTGAATCTAACCCATCAGCAGGAGCCGTGGATGCTGTCAAGTGCAACCGCTGTGAATGATAAAAACTCCTGTAAACAGATGGTCTATCCATTAAGGCCGATAGTCCAGCTTTATCTCTACAAGGAAGGAGTTTCAACCAGGGAGTAAGATTCTCGGTGCAGACAGCTTCACGCGGCAGTGTGCCATATCTTAAACTACCTAATGCTGACTGAGACGCCCATTTCGGAGCAGAATAAGAGCTAGATGACTCTAGGAAGTTTATTGAAGCACAGAAGAGACCCGATAGAGAATGCGTCAAATTTTTCCAAGATGCATCAACCTGATGTTGAGGGACATCAAAGACTGCCCACAATTCAACTCCAGGAGGCTTTGCATTTTGGCTAGATATTGGATCAAGTCCACCCCATCTTTCATAGTTCCATCGACCTTGCGTGAAAGATAACTCCATCGCTTTAATGTGAAATTTCTTAACCTGTCCATCCAACACTAATCCATATGTTAATTAGTATATTCAACAAGATAAAAAAAAACATCTGAAAATTAGCGATAATTATAACTAGTTAAAGCATAACTAACCCTAAAACTAAAAATAAATAAAAAAGTGAAACAGAAAAGAGGAAAGAGTAAAGTAAAGACACACCAGTTGAGAAATGGATTTGGGGAAGAGATGATGGTGACGAGCGAAGGAATCGTCCGCAACAGGAGCTTCGGTTAGGAAGTGAAAATGCGCTAGCACTTTGCGATCGGGTAAGGGTTTAACAAGCAACTCCTCGTGAAATTCTTCTTCTAGTGTTGCCGAAGATAGAATCGGAAGCAAGAGAAGAAGATAGAGGGCGAGGGTGGTTGTTGAAGCAAGAGGCATCGTTGCTTGCTATGTTTGGAAGTTGCTGTGACTGATGAGTTGACGCTACAGCAGAGGTTCCTCTGCCATTGATGAGTTGCTGTGGGAGCTTCGATTTTGGTGAAGAGATTGTTAGAATGTTTTGGGCTTTATTTAGGCCCAGTTAAATATATTTTGGGCTCTGAGTTTTTTTTTTTGGATTTTTTAATCCACCTCATATTTTTATAGCGCATCACGCGAAAATACAAAAATATTCTAGAAATCGAAAATACATTTTCGGTACGTATCAAAACTTGAATTTTAGTGGACGAGACTCTATGTATCAGTTGAAAACTAACCAGAAATACAACTACGGGTGGAACTGTAATTGTATTTTCGAAAGTGTCTCATATGTACAGAATTTTTAAGACTAAGAAATTCAAGCTAACACAGAGATACGAATCAGAAATGCATTTATGATTGAAACGGTACTTGTATTTATGATTCGTGTTGACACTTAAACACGCGTTGTCTCTTCCCTTTCCTCATATTCAGAAACCATTTGAAAACAAAAACACTTAACACCCAAATATCAAATCCTCTCAAACCCCATTGTGTCAAAATCATCCTATTTTGTGAAAAGTTCATCAAGAATCATCAAACATAAGACAAAGTTCAGTGTTCAAGCAGATTCAAGCAAAAAAATATCACTTGTAAGTTGTTTTTGAATTTCTTATACTTATGTAATTTTACCTACAAATTTTATTTTATGGTCGAAAATTCATTTTCTTTTAGTGCTTTCAATATTATGAGTCATAAGAAACGTGTTAAGTATGTTTTTTTTACGATCAATGACCATTTTTTTGAGGTCATTGGAGCTGAGCTTTGCCATTGACAAAGTTGTAAAGTTACAGGCCGTACCACATATGCATTTCTGGTGTTGTTCAACGTTTACATCAAAAATCGGAACTACATATCCAGTTTTAGTCAGTCTGTATTTTTCCATTTTTTTTGAACCTGAGTCCTATTATTAACGTTTGTTTCGTTCTTCTACAAGAGTAATGGCTGAGAGACCATCTAGATTGGGACACGACAGGCTTGCACAACATGCTTTTGTGTGGAGGAAAAGGAGTCAGGCATCCCAGGCTCCTTCTGTCTCTGGACAGGTTATGCCGGATGCGTCTACAGCCTCTGATGTTCCTGTTTCTACGCCTACTTCATCGTCCTTCTACAGCAGGTGAGTTTCTCTAGTTTATCCCACCCCCTGCCTCTTTTCTCCCGTAGACGGACTTCCTCATCGATAGTATTTGAGACAAAAGAGACATCTGGTTTCCAGCCGACACTGGAGGCACCTGAAGCCCCCGAGGAACATGCAGTTAAGGCGGTGCCTGCAACTGAGACGACACTTACGGCGCCTCAAAGTTTTGGAGGAGGGCATGTTGATTTATCATTGCTATCTTTGTATTCAGACCATGTTGTTAGACATATTTGGGACGGAGAGGTATGAATTTATAATTGTTCTTGTAATTTTTGTTGAATTTATTTTATTATTATGTTTTGTTGAGTGAATTTTGTTAAACCATGTATACAAAAACGTGATTCGTTGAAAGCCATTAATTATGCACGGAAGATCACTAAACTCGAAGCTCATACTGAGCCATGGTTTGATGAGTTGTTGTAGCTAACATGAGGGGGACGGGCTGACTCATAGTCTACGTTGTTGTATATGTATTTTGGTTTGGATTTCTTTTTGTTTATCGATTTTTAGATTGTTGTTGGATAATATTTTAGGTTATCGCTTTTATCACTACGGACAACTTTTGTATTGTTGACTGCTATATATATATATATATATATATATATATATATATATATATATATATATATATATATATATATATATATATATATATATATATATATATATATATATATATATATATATATATATATATATATATATATATATGTGTGTGTGTGTGTGTGTATTTGTTCTATATGTCTTTGTATTTAATTTGTAGTTTCTAATGCGAAACAATGCGAAAATGACTACTGCCTGTATAAATTTTTCCATTACTGTCTCTATAGGAGCGGAAATACATTTACGGTTCCATCTTATAATTGTATTTTTAGTTTTAAGATATTTTCGGAATTGCATAGAATGTTTTTCAATAATCTTACGAGGTGAGTTAAAAAAAATTATTTTTTTTAAAACGAATTGCTTTATCCACTCTTAAGTGAAATCTCACACCAAACTTAACCATAAATAAAATTATACCAATATAAAATTATAAAATAAACATATTCAAACTTAAAATAAATAAAAATTATAACAATGGGAAATTATAAAATAAACATATTATAATTGAAAAGAAAAAGTAAATGAAATTATGCTAATGTTAAAATATAAAATAATAAAACCAACTTTTTCTTTATAAAAAAATATAAATTAACTTAAAATTTTTGAAATCATAACAATTGTGACATACGGCCATTTTCTACAATACACTTTATAGACATGCCATATTTTAAATAGAAAATAATGCTAAAAATTTCTAACCGTAAAAATACATAGAAGGAGATTTTTTTTACTAAAAATATTAATAATAAAATCACATCTATTTAAGGAATGTTTAGATATATTATATTTTAAAAAAATAAATCAAATATAGATAAGTGATCAAACAATATCTTAACTTATCTCACAAACCGTTAGATTGAATCCAAATCCAAATCCAAATTTAATATGTGAAGTAACTTTAAAGAATTATTCTTAGAGTAAATATACTCTTCTCTTATAAATTAATTGAAAACATAAGTTAAATGATTTATTTTTGTTTTGGCAATAGGAAGTTATTAATTTTTTTTATTATAATTAATTGGAAAATAGATTTATTTTTTATTTAATAAATAAATGAAATTTTTCGTTTTGATAATTCCAAACATGAAATAGGGGTGTAAATAATAAAAATCACACATATTCTTATAATTTTTCTACTTAAATAATGTTCTGGACTGGGCCCGACAGGCCCAAAAGCATTGCTAAGGCCCAGTCCAAAGGGACTTACTGAGGACCACGCCGACCAAAGGGTCACAGCCGTGCCCGACATCCTGCTGTCCAGCTCCACGTCCTGATGTCCAGCTCCACCTCCTGATGTCCAGCTCGACGTCTTGCCGTCCAGCTCCAAGTCCTGATGTCCAGCTCGACATTGCCTCGAGCATCCCAACTAGGGCAGACTCAGTCCACTATTCCCCCAACGAGACTCTGGAAAGACCGCGTCTCCGTCCGCCCGCACTTCACGCAGAACATCCAGGAAGGGGACCACATACGGGTCCCCACTACCCACGTAGAACCTGGCAGTTCCTCCATTGGGCCAAACCTGCCCGGCCCAATGAAGGAACCTTGGCCCAGCGCTGGGGGCTATAAATACCCTCTGCTTCCAGAGGGTCAGGTATTCATCATTCTAACCTCAACTTACTATTATCTGCTCGTACTCCTACTTACTTCAGCATCGGAGTGCCTTGCAGGTACCCCCCCCCCCCACCTCGTTCAAAAAAGCTTTCTGCTCGGAGCCAGCCGTGACGGTCCATTTTCTGATCAGGTCAGATCAGTGGCGCCGTCTGTGGGAAACAGCTTCCCCGTCTAACGAACAATTCTAAAGACCAAAGCTCAATTCGATTACCTGTCATGGCTGATCCAGCTCGCGACGAGCAGCCCGTCCGTGTCGCCGACACTAATAACGGTCCCGCGGACAAGAATGGACACCTCGACAATCCCGGTGATCCCGGCCACAATGCCATCCCTGTGACAACCGCCCCTGGACCTTCCTCCTACAGGGACGGGGCTACTGCATCATCCTCTACGACCCCTCCAGCACTCGAAGACGACCCGGTAGCTCTCGCTCATCGCAGAGCTGCCCGGTTCTATGAAGTCCCAGTCCCTGCCGGGGCAGATGCCACGACTCAGGCACTGTTCGTGGCCATTAATCAGACAAATTACCTGATCTTCGCCCAAGGAGAAAGATTAAGGGCACTTGAAGATGATCGACAACCCCCGAGGAGGCATCGGAGGCCACATTCTCCTCCTCCTCGGGTCACGGAAGCTCGACACCCTTCTCCCCCGCGGAGACACTATAGGGAGAAATCCAGGAGCCCCTCTCCCCGGCCAAAGCAGAGGCGGCCCTACTATGAGAGACAGCCCGTCATCCCTACCGAAGAACCCAGTCGCGACCCATCAAGGCACGACAAGAGGCACGCCGGAGACGGGCGTGTGACCTTCAACCACCGAGCATCACGCTCGAGGGAATCTCAGCACGATCATCGTGCCAGACATAACTACAGGACCCCTTCTCTTTCTCCGGAGAGGAGCGACGAGGATGACCCCCGCGGTCCCCTGTCGCAGGCCATTATGGACGCGCCCATCCCCCCGGGCATGGAGAAGCCCCCACACTTGAAGGAGTATGACGGTGTAGCAGACCCGGTCGACCACATTGACGGGTTCGAAGCCATGCTCCACTATCATAATGTCAGGGGGCCCATCAAGTGCCGTCTTTTCCCCACGACTCTCAGGAAGGCGGCCATGGACTGGTATAAAGGACTCGCCCCGGGCTCAATTACGTCATGGCGGAACCTGAAGAACCAGTTCATCAGTTCCTTCACAGCTTCTCGGCGCCACCCGAAGACCGAGGCGGCCCTCGAGGCCATCATCCAAAGACAGGATGAAACCTTGAGGGAATTCATCAACCGCTTCAACCGGGAAGCAATACAGGTCCCCTGCGCGGACCATATGAAAAGATATTTGCTGGAGAGAGGCCTCCTCCCCGGCACAGAATTCAGAAAAGCTGTAGGTATTGAACCACCTCCAACTTTTGATGCCCTCCTCGACAAGGCCCGAGCATATATGGACTACGAGGAGAGAGAAGCTGCCAACAGGGCCCGAGACTCCAGGGCTCGCGCTCCCAACAACAGCGGCATCTCACGACAAGACCCTCCTCCCCGACGTACCGGGGAGAAAAGGAAGGAAGATCGACCCCGGGAGGTCCGGGAACAAAGGGGCCCCTCGGGCCGTTTCACCGAGTACACTCCGCTCACGGCTTCCCGCGAGCGTATTTTGGCGGAGTGTGCTAGTACAGATTTCAGAGACGGTGGCGTCAAGCGTCCCCGACCTGCTCCCGCCAAGCCAGGGGCAGACAAAAATAAATACTGTCAATACCATAGGAGTCATGGTCATTTGACAGAGGACTGCGTCCACCTCAAGGACGCCATTGAAACCCTCATCAAGGGAGGGAGGCTCGCACAGTACAGGCGAAACGACGCTCCCCGTCGTGACGCCCATGAAGCCAAGGAGCCCGAAGAAGATGCCCGACCATCAGACGAGTCGGTACCAATCCAGACCGCCTTCTCGGTAACCAGGCCCGAGGATTTCGACGTTCCCGAGCTCCTGCAGGAGCCCCTGACAACACACAGCAGGTGGGAATACTTCCCCTCCGCCATGGTCATCAACGGGGGCGGGTTCAACGACCTCACCATCAATTCAGCCAAGAGGAAGTTGGACGAACTGGTCGACATAGCTCCTCCATAAACTGTGACGTTCGAAAGGGTGAAGGGCAGGTCAGAGCCCATCACCTTCTACCTGGAAGAACTCCCCGGCGGAGCCCCGAACGCGGTCATCCCCTTGCTGATAAGGGCAAAAATGGCCAATTTTGACGTGCATCGCATCCTGGTCGACGAAGGGAGTTCCGTCGACGTGATGTACAGCCAGCTGTTCCGGACCTTACAACTGGACGACTCACATCTCTCTCCGTATGTGGGTTCGGATCTTCAAGGCTTCAACGGCTCGACTTCCAAACCTTGGGGTTATGTCGAGCTCCTGGTGACGTTCGGAGAAGGAACGGCTACAAGACAGGTTAAGGTCGGCTTCCTCGTCATTGATTGCCCGTCTCTATACAATTGCATCCTGGGGAGACCGACATTGGCGGAGCTGACAGCGGTGCCCTCGACTGTCCATCTAAAAATGAAGTTCTATACCAAAAGGGCAAGGGTAGCCACCATCCAGGGAGACCTTGCCGCTGCCCGCAGGTGCTTCAACGCCGCTTCAAAGGGACGGGATACCGTCGACGTGGGGACCAGACCCACCAAGAGGACAAAGCAGGAGCCCGACAGAAAAGCATCCCCCGAGAAAGAATTCCAGAAGGCTCCACCAAAGGTCGACTCCATAGCCCTCGACGCTCGCTTCGACCAGGACGAGCCATCCAGCAGCGAGCAAATCCCACTCCGACCCATTCTGGACGGTGATTTTGAACTCGTTCCCCTCGGAGCAGACCGGACTAAGGGAGTGAAGATTGGCAAAGACCTCCCCGACTTGGCCAGGAAGCAAATCAAGGCCTGTCTGCGCGAGAATGCTGATCTCTTCGCCTGGAGCGCTGCAGAGATGCCCGGACTCGACCCTGAGGTCGCCTGTCATCACCTCGCCATTGATCCAGCCGCCAAGGCCGTAGTACAACGTAGGCGTAGGCAGTCTCTAGAAAAAACGGAGGCTGCTGAAAAAGCTGTAAAAGACCTCCTAGAGGCAAATTTTATTTCTGAAGCCCGGTACTCCACCTGGCTGTCAAATGTTGTACTTGTTAAAAAGAATAATGGAAAATGGAGAATGTGTGTTGACTATACCGACCTCAACCGGGCTTGCCCGAAGGATGCTTTTCCTCTACCTAACATAGACATGCTGGTCGACAATTCGGCCGGCTACAAGACTTTGTCGTTCATGGACGCCTACTCGGGATATAATCAAATCCCAATGGCTCTGGGCGACAAACGCTGCACGGCGTTCATGACCAGCTCGGGCAACTATTACTACAACGTAATGCCCTTCGGACTAAAGAACGCCGGTGCAAAATGAGGTTCAACCCCAAGAAGTGCACGTTCGGGGTTAAGGCAGGAAAATTCCTAGGATTCTATCTAACAGAACGAGGGATTGAAGCCAACCCCGACAAATGTCGGGCGTTCTCCGACCTCCCGACACCGACGTCGAAGAAGTCGATACAAATCATGAACGGCATGTTGACGTCACTATCCCGCTTCGTCGCGAAGTCTGCTCAGCACGCCCTTCCCTTCTTCAAGCTCCTTCGAAAGGAAGCAGCATTCGAATGGAACGAGGAATGTGAGCACGCACTTCGCCATCTGAAGCAGAGCCTATCTCAACCGCCCGTGCTGTCTCGACCAGACGACGGAGAACCACTGTACTTGTACTTGGCCGTTTCGAACGAAGCCATCAGCGCAGCCCTTGTCCGCGAAACCCCTGACGGGCAGAAACCTGTCTATTTCACGAGCAAAGCCTTACAAGGCCCCGAAAGCAGATATCAACAGATAGAAAAGGTTGCTCTGGCCCTCGTCAATGCTGCGAGGAGGCTCAGACACTACTTTCTAGCCCACACCATCATCGTGCGAACCGATCAGCCGGTGAGGCAACTCCTGGGTCGGCCAGATATGGCGGGCAGGATGCTGAAGTGGTCCTTGGAAATCTCCGAATTCGACATTCAGTACGAGAGCAGGAAGGCCCTGAAAGCACAAGCCTTGGCCAACTTCATCGCGGAGATGACCACTCACGACCTTCCCCCGGGGAAGGAACACAAGTGGACCATCTTCGTCGACGGAGCCTCCAGCTCTTCCGGTAGCGGCGCAGGGATCCTCCTGGAAAACGAAGAAGGCGTAGTGATCGAGCACTCCTTGGTTCTCTCCTTCCCGACGTCAAATAACCAGGCAGAATACGAAGCCCTGCTCGCGGGACTGAGATTAGCCGAGGACCTAGGAGCCCGCGAGGTTCAAATTTACACCGACTCCCAGCTCGTCGCCTCTCAAGTACAGGGAAGCTACCAAGCCAAAAATGACAACCTCATTGAGTACTTGAACTTAGTCAAAAAACACATGGCAAAGTTCGTACGTGCAGAAATTTCTCATGTTCCCCGCGAGCAAAACACGAGGGCGGACATATTGTCCAAACTCGCGAGCACACGAAAGAAGGGCGGGAATAAATCCGTCATCCAGGAATATCTGGCACGTCCGAGTATCGAACCACCCTTGACTACGGTCGAGATCCACGCCATCAGGGATGCCACGTCTTGGATGACCCCGGTTTATAATTTCCTAACAAAGGGAGAACTCCCGTCGAACCAGGCCGAAGCTGCCATAATCAAGCGACGAGCATGTTCCTATGTTGTTCTCGAGCAGAAACTGTACCGAAGAGGATTCTCCATTCCCCTCCTGAAATGCATCGACGAGTCCGCCATCCCTGACGTACTGCGGGAGATACACGAAGGGATCAACGCCCAGCACATGGGCGGTAAATCCTTGGCAAGGAAAGCCCTCCGAGCAGGATATTACTGGCCGACGATGCAACAGGACGCCGAGGAACACGTGAAAAAATGTGACAAGTGCCAGAAGCACGGGGATATGCACCTCGCCCCCCCGCACGAGCTGAACACATTGTCGTCCCCATGGTCGTTCGCCTGGTGGGGCATGGACATCCTCGGGCCCTTCGTGCAAGGAACCTACCAGAACAAATTTCTAATCGTCGCCGTGGATTACTTCACGAAGTGGATCGAGGCCGAGGCACTCACAAAAATCACCTCGCACAATATCCTCCGTTTCTACAAAAGAAACGTCCTTGCCAGGTTCGGAATTCCGCAGGCCCTGGTGACCGACAACGGTACCCAGTTCACCGACCACGGGTTCTGAGACTTCGTCACCAAACTGGGGACAAAACAACATTTCACGTCGGTCGAGCACCCTCAGACCAACGGGCAAGCCGAAGCCGCGAACAGAGTTATCCTCCGAGGGCTCAAACGTCGACTCGGCGAAGCCAAAAGAGGATGGGTCGAGGAGCTCCACAGCGTCTTGTGGGCATACCGCACCACACCACACTCAACGACGGGTGAAACACCATTCCGACTGACGTACGGCACCGAAGCTGTCATCCCGGTCGAAATCATGGAACCATCCCGACGAACAGATGAACCCCTCGACGAAGAAATGAACGACGAAGCGCTAAGGGATGAACTCGACCTTGTCGAGGAAATCCGATCGGGTGCAGCCCTGCGCGAAGCCACCCTAAAACAACGAGTGGCTCTGCGCCACAACGACAAGGTCATCAAGCGCGAGTTCGAAATAGGCAGTCTGGTATTACGCAGGAACCAGAAAGATTCCCGCGAAGGGAAGTTGGCCGCGAACTGGGAAGGACCCTACCGCGTCCACGGCACCACGGGTACCGGGGCGTACTACCTCGAGCAGTTAGACGGAGAGCCACTACCACGACCCTGGAATGCTGCTAAGCTAAAGCAGTACCACAGTTAGAAACTATCAACACCTGGGACCCTCGACCAGCAGCACCCGCGCTCGGTCAACGAGGAAAAACGTCTAATTTCGTATAAGGCTAAGGTACAAGCCCGACGTACGACCAAAATGGCACAGCATCACGCGGTAAACGATGACGATCGATAGTGCCCGACGTGGACAGCTATACCGAGCCCCACCGTCGTTGTACCCATAAGGTAGAACACCCAGCTCGCGATGGGCAGTTCACGCCAAGGGCGAATCGTCCCTAACAGGCTCCACGCCCGACTGAGCAACTTCGCTCCGAAATGCCCGACATTCCATCAAGAATAACGGGCCATCTAAAAGGGTCAAAGGAAAATCTCTCCCCTCGAGCACAACACTTAGGTAACTCTGGCCAGCGAAAAAGGGTCGGGCACGCATACAAACGAAGGCGGACAGAATCGCTCGCCAAATCAAAGCCACTTACGGGCACTTCTCGGGCCCATGACTGAGGCTAAAAATTCATGCAAATATACGATTTCAAACAAGGGCAAAAAATCCAAAATGTAAAACAGCATTGATATAAATGCCCGAAGGCGACAAAACATTAATAAACCGACCAAGAAGGCCGGCGATGTTCATAACGTACAATAAACGGGCGCGCAGGCCCAAAGAATACAAATATCAAGGGCACGCAGGCCCGCTATCCTATTCAGACCTCCCCGGAATCATCATTGTCGGTGTTTGGAGAGTCGGGCGGAGGAACGATCACGCCATCCACGATCTGATGTGTGTGGCCGATACCCTCAGTGACCAGGCCAGGGTTTAGCAAGGAGAGTTGACCGACCGCAGAGTTGAACCCGTCCTCCAGGGCACCGACACAGTCTACCTCGAGGAGCCGGATATGGGCGACCAGCTCCACCCGACTCTTCAAAGATACTATGTCCTCGGGCTCGTCCTCGACAGGTTGCAGGGCAGCATTCATTTCCTCGACCTGTTGGGCCAAGCGTTCGACTTCGGCCACTAGACGATCCCTGTCTTCCCGAAGAAGCTCCCCTTCCTCGGCCAACTTCCCCGACTTCTCCTTCTCCAGGGTTAATATCTCCCTCTCAGCATCGAGCATCGCAGTCTGCTCTCGGAACATCCCCTCGGAGCGTTCTAGAGCGACCTTCAACTTCCGCGAGCTCGAGGTCAGGGCCGCCTTCTCCTGCTCGAGTTCCTCAACACGGGAAGAATCCCCTCCATCCTCGGATAGCACCAAAGCCATCTCGGCCATTTTTACCAGCCCATCCATGCTGGCGGCTAGATACGCCTTCCGGTCCTCTTTACTCATCTTTTTTATGGCTGCAGCTTCGTGGGCAACCACTGTCGGAGGGAATCGCTCGAAAAAGCCCGCCTCTTCGAAGCAAGGGGGGGAGGCGAAAGATTTAACAGCACCGGCGTCCTCGCCAACAATCGGACCACCTTCCACACGGGTCCTCTTCCTCTGCATCAAAACGGCACTGGGGTCGATCTCCTCGACTTCCGGATTCGACGCGGGCCCCGAGCTTGACGGCGAGTCCACCCTCACCGGCTGAGGAGCATTCGGACTGTGTGGTGGGCCCATCCTCGTCGCCTGTGGGGCCTTCACGACCCTCCTGCCTCGCCTCTGGTCGCAGGATAATTTCAGGAGCCTTTCATGTCGACTAGCCATCGTACCTGCACAAAATAAAGGTTAGGTCAGTATCGAGCAAATTTCATAAATAAATGACGAATAAAGAATTTCAAACAACAACCTAACAGGCGGGCAGCCTGCCTGTACGTCGGGCACTCGACCAGCCCCTTGGTGTCAATCGGACGGGACTCGAACGTTGGGTAACCATCTTTGTCCAGGATATCATCCCCTTCCCGCGTAACCCACCGGGCGGGATGGAAACTATCGAAAAACCGGCAAAGAGCGCCGTACGCCTGCTCGTCTTCCGAGCACATGTCCCCGGCAGCAGTATGATAATAACCGGTCCCATGCTCGTAATACCGGGACATCCAGTGCATAGGGACTTTAGCTGTACGGCCCAACACAGGGTTCCCATCGTCGCCCAACATCGCCTCCCCGTCTTCGTCGCTCACCGGTTCCTCCTCCTCGAAAAGGGAAGTTAAAGCAGAATTGGTAACTGGCCGCACCACGTACCACTTGTCTTTAAACCCCCTCACGGAGTCCATATACATCTTGAAGAGTCTCCTCGACTGCTTCAGGGAGACCCAGCTATGTTTCCCTCCTCGGGACTAACGCTGCAGGTGAAATATCCGGAAGAAAAGCGGGATGGTCGCCCCGATCCTCAGGTAGCGACACGTCAACTCAAACGCCCGGATGAAGGCGAGAGAGTTTGGATGTAGCTGGGACGGGGCCAGCTCCAGGTGCGTAAAGACCCCGGCCTGGAAATCAGTGAAGGGCAGCCGCAGCCCTAGGTCTTTGAACGCGATCTCATACATCGCGAAGCTGTATTCCGGATAAACCGAGCAAATCCTTGCACGGGATGAAGGGCGCATGACTACGAAGTTCTTCTGGAAGCCGGGCTGGTCTTGACCCTCTTCGATGACAGCGTATGGATGTCGGTCATCCCGGCTGTAGACCGACGCTATCCCCCGTGGCTCGACGCCCACCTATTCCAGCAAAGGGTCGGTCACGGTATCAATCAGGGTGACCGACTCGTCGGCACTCTGTTCTTCACGGTCGTGGCGTCCGGAGGAGCTCGGCTCGTCCGCCATGGTTACCTGCAGAGCACGGGAAACCAGTCAGTTGAGCACGAAGCCATACGCTCGACAAATCACGTCGTCCCATGCACGACTACATAAGTCCGTTTTCCACGAATGGTTGCCTCCCCGACATCCGGAACCCGGTGTTCTTCCTCAAACAAACTGCGCGGTCACTCCCCAAGCATGTCGACCCAGGGTATGAACATGGCGAGCCACACCATGAAGCCCACGGCCAAGACCATGAACATACCGGGCGCGATCATGAATCAGGCGCCCTGGATCATAAAGACCCCAGGCAGCTCTGAAGTTTATCACCTAAAACTATGAATGCGTCGGCCACAAACATGCGTTTGCCGGTCCTAGGCATGAATGTGTCGGGCTAAGCATGAGTTTACCGGGCTAATCCCACGCGCACGGTCCTAAAACATCTACAAACGCCAGAAATCATGCATTCTAAACAGAAAAATGAAGAAGATAGATCACTTACTTGGATCAAAGAGTGGGATTTGGCTACGGAATAGAAGAATCTGTGACGGAAAGTCGCAACTGGAGAAAATCTGGAAGAGCAGCAGCAGAGAGAGCACAGAGAGTAGAAACGTATTATGGGGCCCAAGGTTCCTATTTATAGTGATGATGTGGAATACCAAACGTCACCTCGGGCAACCACGGACTCCATCTCCTCGACGCGCTGCTCCCAACGCAATGATGACCCTACCCCCATAGGGTGGCGGCACAGTTCCCGAAAGATACCTCGTGTGCTCGACGCATCCACTGCCGAAGATGTCTCCGAGCACGACACGAGGAGGCCCTCGAGGGCCCACACCTCTGTCCCGGGAACGAGACCTCAACGAGGGAATAAATTGGGTTCAAGTCATGGCTCCTCGCAAAGGAACCACGACTTGGGGGGCTCCTGTTCTGGACTGGGCCCGACAGGCCCAAAAGCATTGCTAAGGCCCAGTCCAAAGGGACTTACTGAGGACCACGCCGACCAAAGGGTCACAGCCGTGCCCGACATCCTGATGTCCAGCTTGACATCCTGCTGTCCAGCTCCACGTCCTGATGTCCAGCTCCACCTCCTGATGTCCAACTCGACGTCTTGCCGTCCAGCTCCAAGTCCTGATGTCCAGCTCGACATCTTGCCGTCCAGCTCGACATTGCCTCGAGCATCCCAACTAGGGCAGACTCAGTCCACTATTCCCCCAACGAGACTCCGGAAAGACCGCGTCTCCGTCCGCCCGCACTTCACGTAGAACATCCAGGAAGGGGACCACGTACGGGTCCCCACTACCCACGTAGAACCTGACAGTTCCTCCATTGGGCCAAACCTGCCCGACCCAATGAAGGAACCTTGGCCCAGCGCTGGGGGCTATAAATACCCTCTGCTTCCAGAGGGTCAGGTATTCATCATTCTAACCTCAACTTACTATTATCTGCTCGTACTCCTACTTACTTCAGCATCGGAGTGCCTTGTAGGTACCCCCCCCCCCCACCTCGTTCAAAAAAGCTTTCTGCTCGGAGCCAGCCGTGATGGTCCATTTTCTGATCAGGTCAGATCAAATAACTATCTAAACATGGTTAGAAAGTAAATATACAAATTATAAATAGGAGTGTGAGCGGATCAAAAATAATAATTAAACTGACAATCTAAACTAAATCAAATCGAAATAAAATCGACTGTTTTTAGATCGGTTTAAAAACTGAATTAAATCAATGAAAATTGATGTGGTTTGGTTCGATTCTCCGTTTTAGTTTTTAGAAACCGTTAAACCGGTGAATTGAACCAATGGATAAAATTACACTCAAAATCTTTTATTCTACCAATCATTAAGTTCAATTTTTGTATCGGTTCAATCATTCTCCATCTTTGTTTACACTTTCTTTCTTTCAGGAAAACACACATCTAGAACCAAACTTCAAAACATATAAAATAGAAATCATAAGTCACAAAAACTTGTTTTCACTTAACTACTGCTCTCGATGCCTGCCACAATTGTTTATCTCCATATTGTTGTGTTAGACTACGACAACTCATATAGAAGGGGGTTGAATAGATGTCCATATTAAAATTGACATTTCAAAAGGTTACTAAAAATTATTTGAAAAACAATGTTGAACGAAAGGTTTATTAGCCTAGATCAAAATAATAGTATAATTGAACTTAGTTATTGGAAACTCGGATATGCACAAGCCATATGGAATTATAATTATGATAAAATCAATCAATATAATAATTTCTCCATTAATAGTTTAATATCAATCACAACGATTTTCTATTTTCAATGAAATCATATTAAACCCATAACTTGACAATTTATCGAACATGTGACGCGCAATCAATTTTTCAGAATTTTCTTTGAGTTCTGTTTCTATGCAAAAGCACTTACAATCAAATTGATTATAAGCTAATAAACAAAGCAATTTAAACTTTAATAATCAAAGAGAAATTATATATGAATCAATCGATCAAACAACACATTCAACAAATTTTATATAGAAAGTAAATGAGAGTAAGAGATAGAATATTGCAATTTTTCTTTGAATTAAACAAGCTAAATAATTTTTTAAACACTTGGTGTGTGAAGTGTAGTGGTAGAAATGTTTAAGACTAAGTCATTGGATTGACTAGACTTGTACAAATCAAAATAAAAACCGTCATCGCGCTTTATTGTTTCCAAAGGAATGGAAAAAGAGCGAATAACCCAAAAGAGGAGGAAAGATTCTAGGTAAGAGGGTTGGTTATGCAAAGGAAAGGTATTAGCACCTTAAACATCTACGGTACTCCACAGGAACCTCTATGTAAAATCTATATATTTTGGCTATAAAATGTTGTATAAAAATAGATGGTGGGGATGAGAAAAGAAATATTTTTTTATGATTTTCGCACCCGTCGTGGTTGCGAACCTTTAGTACCATCTTCCGTGCAATAGAGGATCAGCGTACACGTAGTTCCTCTTTAAAACATTTAAAACACAAGTGTGTTGGTTAATTTTATGAGATAAGACATCATCATCATTGTCCGTGTGGAAAACATACTTACTACCCACAATTATGAGAAATGAGAATTTGCATCATCTCAAAGTGGAGGATATGGCTTGGATTTTAAAATCAGCAACGCCTCACTCAACACCCAAGTGGAAAATATTTCACTTCACTACATATTGTAGAAGTATAGTTGTTTGCATCATTATAAGGATTGACAAGAGTCCAATCTTTTGAGGAAAAGTTTAAAGTGAAGAGCCAAAGTGGTAAAATGGTTTGAATGAGATTGATTGACTTTTAGTCTTCTCACAAAAAATGTCAAGGTATTATTAAGTTGATTAAAACTTATTTATGAAAAATATTTTGAAAATGCATGGACCGAAGTCCAAGTTTATTATGAAAGTGATTCAATTTTTAAAAACAATAAGTATTTTCAAAATGAGGGAGGAGATTTTGGAAATTAAAGAAGATGGAAGGAGATGAAGGGACTATCCTAAAGCATAAGGTAAAAGCTAAAGAGAAGAACCATCTAACTAATAAGAAGCCAACACTTAACATTATAATTCAATATATAATTCTCATTATTTGGATTGAAACCAAGCAAGGATACTAAACCTCTTGAGAAGACCGAACTTCAAATGTATTAAGTCTTCACAAAAATTGGGCAGAGTAACAGATGTATACAGATGAATTCCATATTACAGACAAAGTATGTAATCACAATAACCTGCATACAAAACAAACAAACAACCCAATATCTTGAGGCAAACCTCAAGAACTCTAGACAAAATATCAATTAAGGTAACAAGGTATCCAACATAAGATCAAGGTTTCTATTCCTAAGTCCAAGAAGTCCAATACTCCATAATACCAAGGATAGTAACCAAATAGTCCAAGTATCATTAATGTTTTTTATGGTTCATGTTGATTATTAAATTTCTTCAAAAGGAAAAGAAAAGCTCAAGTGAGAAAAATAAAAATGGCATAAAAGTAAATGCTCAAGTGAGCAAAGATGAAAGTAATATGAAATGTAAATGCTAAAGTAAATGGTACATAAAGTAAAAGCATAAAAATAAGAGCATAAAATAAAGTCAGTTGTTAGAAGTTAATGGTTAGTTGGATGACCATCTTGAAACTTGTATTTGGAACTCATTAGAGGATTGGTAGAACCAAAGCCTCTCAACAACAAGTTGAATTTGCTTGTTGTCAATTATATCATCCATTTTAAGAATCCTCAAGGCAACATTTAATGATCAATAATGTTTAAGTGATTCGCGTTGACCAAAATATATGAAGATCCATTGGAGGATTGGTAGAAACAAAGTCTCTTAACAATGAATCTAAATGTTATTGGATCAAAGGGTTCAAATTAACATACTTGGGCTTGCAAACATAGGTTTTGGCCACAAATAATTATTTTCTCAAATCGGGACAAAATTTAGCGCTATATTAAGCAATTGTAAGTGGACTTATATAGAAGTCGCACCTATTTTGAGGCCGATTAATAGCAATCTATGTACTTCATGTTTGGATAAATAATATAGAGATCATCATCCCATAACATATAATACAATAAAAAAATAAAGGGATAAGATGAAGAGAGAGGGGAATGATAAGCTAATTTGGGTCACTACCTCAAATTTCTTTCATCTTTAAATTCAATCGCCCATCTTGATGGATTAAAGTACTAAACATATCATTAATCCAAAGCACCAAAAATGAATTAAATAATTCACTCTTCGTTAGATTTGAATTAATGAACATTTATCCGACTTCATCTATACCCAAAGTCCATTGAATTTAAAGAGAAATTGGACATTTGAAATTGCAATCCAAATCAACAATTAAAATGAGTGAGTAAAAAAAGAGAGATGGATCAAAACAGTTCCAAAACAAGGCAGAAAATACATTTTTGTCTTTGTGCAATCGATTGTACTTTGGGAGCAATCAATTGCATCAGTGTTTTTTTTCAAAAAATACGTAAAATTCATTCTGTGACAATCGATTTCACTCTATGAGCAATCGATTGCACCCTGTGAAAAACAATAAATCAACATTTCAAAAGGCCAAATTCTTGTTCAAACTTTTCATCAAACACCTTATGATCATGGATTTAACTGAGCACGGAAATTCCATCATATTATGAGAAAATGGCACCAATGGAATCACAAAACAATGCTCAATGAATCAAATCCAAAGATCAACAAGAGATCACATTGTGAAAGATGAAAATCCAACTTACCAAAGGTAGATCTAGAGAATTATCAAAACAACTTCAAGAATTTGCTTCAATTCAACCCCAAGAATCAATTTCCCAAGCTTGGATGTAGAGAATTGATAAAGGAAAAGTGTTTGGATGAAGGTTTAGCTCAAAGATTAGTAAGCTTCAATGCAAAGCTTACTAACTTTTTTTTGAAAATGGAGCTTTGAGTGAATTTTGGTAGATGGAGGGAATTGAGAGATTTTTTAGCAAGGTGAATTTGGTTATCAAAAGCTTGAGATTTGAATGGAATAAGGGCTCTATTTATAGAGTTTAGGCTTGGGATTAGTGGTGGTTTGGAGTTTGGTTTGGAAATGAAATTAGGCTTGGTAATTAATTCTTGGAGCCAAAAATTGAATTACGGATAAAAAATTGGAGCCAAAAGAATGACAAGCTTGAAATTGCTGATTTTTCAAAATTTTCACTATGTGCAATCGATTGCACTCTGGGAGAAATCGATTGTACAATGAGTTTTTTTTAAATATAGCGCAAAATGCACTATGTGCAGTCGATTTCACTCTAGGAACAATCGATTGTATAGTGAAAAAATGAAATTTTTTAATTATTTTCCTTTGTAAATAGAGATTTTAGGGAAATAATACCGGAAAACCTTATATGTCAGATGCTTTGACTCGGTACCTATAAAACATAAATATACAAAGACAAATACAAATATTTTTGTATTTTGATTAGAAGTTAGTCAACAACACATATACAAAATACACAAATAAGGTGCTTGGAGATCCTTCAAGAGAAAACTTAAAGATAGGATGCAATAGGAGAAAAAACTCAAACCCTAGTTTGTGATCTGGTTGCATTGTGATGGTATGAAGTGATAGAGGAATCTTAGAGCGGGAAAATTGGGGTACAACAGCTACCCTTATTTAAGTGTCTTCTATCCGGAGATACGAAGGTTAAAAATCTTCGTGTCGACGCGATTGAAGATACTTAAATATAAAACAAACCCTATTTTTGGTCCTAAGATACCATGCAATACTTATGAGTATGAATGCAACTGAATAAGTCTAAAGGGACGCAAGACACAACTGGGGATGTAGTAAAGGAAACAAGGATCAAAAGAGAAACCCGACCAGGAAAATAAATCACAGGTGAACAAAAGACCTGACTCTATTGGTGTAAAGCCCAAAGAAGATAAAGCATCATCAACTCAAATATTGAGGAAAAAGTAAAGAATGATAACAATCGACAGATAACTGTGAACTACCAACTCAATAGATGAAGGTAGAAAAAAAACAGAATAGTATCAAATCGACAAGGGATAGTAAACTACCAACTTAATGTATGAAGGTAGAAAAGTAATAAGATACCAACTCACAGATGACGGTAAACTACCAACTCAATAGTTGAAGGTAGAAGGTCAAAAAGATACCGACTTACAGATGACAGTAAACTACCAACTTAATGGTCGAAGGTAGAAGATAAAAAAGATACCGACTCACAGATGATGGTAAACTACCAACTCAATAGTTGAAGGTAGAAGATCAAAAAGATACTGACTCACAGATGACGGTAAACTACCAACTCAATAGTTGAAGGTAGAAGATCAAAAGGATACCAACTCACAAATGACGGTAAACTACCAACTTAATAGTTAAAGGTAGAAGATCAAAAAGATACCGACTCACATATGACGGTAAACTACCAACTCAATAGTTAAAGGTAGAAGATCAAAAAGATACTGACTCACAGATGACAGTAAACTACCAACTCAATAGTTGAAGGTAGAAGGTCAAAAAGATACCGACTTACAGATGACGGTAAACTACCAACTCAGTGGTTGAAGGTAGAAGATCAAAAAGATATCGACTCATAGATGACGGTAAACTACCAACTTAATAGTTTAAGGTAGAAGATCAAATAGATATCGACTCACAAATAACGGTAAACTACCAACTCAATAGTTGAAGGTAGAAGATCAAAAAGATATCGGTTCATAGATGTCGGCAAACTACCAACTCAATAGTTGAAGGTAGAGGAACAAAGATGCACCAACTTTTACTGAAGGTGAAACTAATAACTTCCAATGAAGGTAGGGAGAACGTATTGACAATAACAAGTTTCCCAAAATTCCGGCATTTCACCTAGAACGGGTCTCAACTTCTTCTTTAACCAAGGCATTCCTCCTGGAAAGGATAATATACAAGTTGTCCCAAATAAAGAGACTGCCACTTGTAAAGATTTCACAATGAAGTGAAAACTATCCACTCATAGAGAAGATAGCAAAAAGGTAACGTTGAATTTTACTGAATAGAAATGGTAAGATAATACCGATAAATACCAATATTAGGGGTGGTAATAAATTATTGGCATCAGTACTTATAACTGGAAACAAATGAACTTCTCATAGAAAAATGAGTCTCAACGACGAACTATCTCCCACAATGACGAAACTACCATTCATTGGAGTACAAACGAATCTTCTTAGGGAAATAACAGACTTATCGAGGAAGTACAAGTTGCTCAAATAAAGAGACCTGCTACTTGCTTTTATGGGAAGGATTGTAAAAAATGACTTCCTGGGGAAAGAAATATGACTTCCTGGGGAAAGAAATATGGTTTCCTAGGGAAATGCCAATATATTCCTGCTGAGGAGATAAAGTCTTCTCGTGCCAAAATAAATGCACATTCTCAAACCAGGGCTCGAAGCTTGTAGAAATCCAAAGTAATAATATTTGCTGGAGATCAAAGATTCAAACCAGAAATAAACTGGAGTAAAATAGGAAACTGTAATACATCCTTTGAGAAATAAACTCAAGAGAGAAATCCAATTCATCCAGACAAAGAGCTAAAGAAAAATTCTTCCACGAGGGATAATTCAATGGGGAAATTGAAAGAATATACACTTTCTGCTTAAGGTTGACACTCTATTGGGGAGAGGATAACACAACTCTGCAAAATAGGGTAATACGCTAAGAAAAAATAAATGAATGTAAATGAGCAATGATTTTCAAAATTCAACTATGCATGATGTATGTATGAATGTTATCATGTATATGCTGACAAAACAGGTATATAACACTGGGGATAACCAGACAAAACCAACTAGGGTAACGTCAATACTCGGCTAAATCACATCCAAGATGAAAATTCCATAAGTAAGCACCAACTGAAGAAACAAATTCCCATTTTGCGGCTTAACTTCACTGGGAAGGAACATAATCCGAAAATAATCACATCATAGAAATAAATCAGTACAGATACAAGGATATAACATCCTTCTTCAGTCTTCACCAGGGAATATCACACAGACTTCAATGGGGAAAACAAATGTTTCACGGTCTGTACTTCTACTGGGGATTGCAATACTGATCTCAATAAGTCAGGTGAAAACCATATTGTCAAAATATCAACTGAGGATCTCGTGGTGACTTCATTGGGGAGGACAACACCACATCGTCGAGGGGAAACCAAGATACATTCTTCAATATTGAGCATGAGTATTGTACCAACTTCTCTTGGGAGAAAGTATGAAACCTCATAGGGATAACAACTTGGGGAGTTAAGAAGTCAAATATTACAGCAAGAAATCAAACTTATGAGGATTTTAAATCAAAACCACCACTTGGTGAGTGAAAACCCAAAAAGTTGAAAAATGTCTCAACGCTTCTTAGAAAAGATATTGCCCTAGTCTAGTTTCCTGGGAAACAAACAACAACAATAATGCTAACACTGCAAAAAGGCGATGTTTTTGCAAATGGTCCCCTCTCAGCATGCAAAGGGGAGAAGGAACTTTCATCATATAAGTGAATACCCCACTGGGGAATCTGGGATAGAGGCTTCAGACCATGCAAACCCAAAATAAATAAATAAATGAACCAAGACTTGACTGGGGACAATGGGATCACAAGCTCAATACTGCACTTTACACCAATTGGTATCATCTCCAACCTCTTGAGAAACACATAAAAATCATACACATTCTAGCAAAAGTGACTTAGGAGAACCTTCCTAGGGAATCAAGAAGTTAACATTACAGCAAGAAGTCAAAATTATGGGTATTTTAAATCAAACTCAACACTTGGTGAGAGAAAACCCGAAAAGTTGACAACTGTCTCAATACTTCTTAGAAAATATATTTCCCTTGTTTAGCTACTTAGGGAGCATATAACAACAATAATGTCGTAACTGGAGGGGGCAATACTCTACAAGAGATTTCATATCAATTATAAATACACAAAAAGGAGAAAGAACTCCATCAAATGAGCAAAGGCTTCATAACTCTTTTTAAACTCGGTTTGATCACTGTTGTACCCCAAAATTTGCCCTCTCATTTGTCAAGTATTTGCTCACAAGATATTCTAAGACGTCATGTTTGCAGCACTGATACATCAATTTATGCTTGAAATTGGCACAAGGGCAAAATGGTCAATTGCATACTGAAAAGTCAAACTTTGGCTTTTTGGTCAACATTACATCCCAAAGATCAAATTTCATCAAGACATTCAAAAATATCAAGCTTGATCATTAAGAAGTTAAGAAAGTCAAAAGTCAACTTGAAAAGTCAAGATTTCCAAGACTTAGAAAATTTCTAAGTGTTTTTATACATGATAATTTCATCACGTCATGCCATTCTTTCACCAAGATGCAAGACGGTTCAAGGGAAAATTTCAACACGAAAGTTGTAGATATCCATGATATGTACAACATTGCTTTACACAACTTCTCCTAAATATGCTTGGATATCAAGTTATAAATTCATGAAGTCATGACATTTTCATTTAACACTTAGAGAAATTTTTAGCAGTTTTAGTCAGGTTTTTATCCCAACTTCTTAGTCAATTTTCATCAAGTTCAAATTTGATTTAACAAAAGTGGTCAACATTAAAGTTATAGAGGGTGTTTCAAGCTTTCCAAAACATCCAAGAGCATGAATTTATCATACTTGAGCTAGGAGATTCAAGGGCATGAAGTTGGGCATCCACCCTTGATTTGCAAGTCATTCTATTGAAGAACACACAACAAAACCCTTATGCTATGCTGCATAATCTTATGTTGCATGCCTTCTTGATTTCAAATCTCTACATAATTTAATGTTTACACAAGAGCTTTAGCTATTACCCAAGTGCTTGAGCCATTGTCCAAAAGATCTTTCCATTTATGGCATAAAGGCACCATTGCTATTCTTGAAAAGCAAGCTTTTTGTACAAAGTTTATCTTGAGCCCATACTTTGTTTATTTCTGACTTTACTCTACCATAAAACATGGAAATCAACCCCTCTAAACCAGCAACTTTGGTACTTCATCTTGGAACTATGGAGTACTTGACATAGTTTGATACTTACATCCCAACCAAACCATAACATGTTGTGTTGTAAACATATTCAGCCTTTGTTCACAAGTCCTTTGCCTATAAATAGAAGAAGAATTTGCAAGAAAAAGAGGTGAGAAAAAGGATAGAGAGAAAAGCCAGAAGTTATATTGGTAAATCCTCAAAATATCATATTCACAAAAGCCATAACAGTCCACAAAACTTCCACTCTTGAGTTTTAAAGTCCAAACCTTTGAGCCTCTCAAATTCTGTCCAACCATCTAAACACTCCACATACATCATATAGAAGTTGTTCAAACACAAAGACAATTTCTGTAACATCACTATCATCACTTCTACAGCTCAACAACAACCCACATAACAGCTCAAACTCAAAGCACAAATTTCAGTTTCAAGGTAAGTTTTCTTGACTTTGAACTCTTCATACAAGCATCATTAATGGTTCACTTATGAAGATAAAATGTAGATATAATTGCCTTGAATCTAGCCATATGCTTGCTTTTCATTTTTACTAACCATGTGTTGAGAACTAACTTTTACATGTAGCAAAACAGTGATAAAAGCAAAAAACAGCAGTTATGCATCGATACAAAATTCTATGCGTCGACACATACTGTGTTCAAAACAGAAGCAAGGAAGTTTTTGTATCAATAAGTAATGGCATGCGTCAATACATAAATTGTTTTCATATCAATACGTAATGGCATGCATCAATACATAAACTGTTTTCATATCAATACGTAATGGCATGCGTCAATACATAAATTGTTTTCGTATCAATACGTAATGGAATGCGTCAATACATAAACTATTTTCATATCAATACATAAGTGTATGTGTCAATACATAAAAAAAATTCAAAACGATTTTATTTTATTTTTATTATTTATTTATTTTTGTACATTATTTATTCATTCAATATGGTTGTAATAGTAAATTAGGATTTATTTGCTTTCATCCCCCCATTTGTAAATTTGTATCCCCATCCCCCAAATGATGTAATAGCGTAGGATTTTAATTTCCGCAACTTATCGCTTTAATATAATTGTTAGTAATTAGGGTGTGTATGGCAAGATAAAATCAACAAGTAGAAAACCCTAATACAAGACAAAACAAGCATGAAAATCAATACACTTGCACACAAAGACCCCTAGGGTTACTCCACTTGGTTGCCTTGAACAAAATGGCCATGTTATGCATGTAAGGTATCTTAGCAAAACAAACAAAAAAAACAAGATCATAGTCCCTCGATGACGCTATTCAAAGTTGCCTTACAAAAATGATCTTAGTCCCTCAAATGCTAAGATACTTTGCAACATTGCTAATCATGGTCATACGATGACCCGCGCCCGTCCCTTAACATCCGAAGATAGGGTTGCTTACCAAATCAATGGTAAGATAACAATGTCAAAGGAATAGAAAATGAACAAGAAAGACATTTGAGTAGGTAGATTACTTCTAGTTACTTTCTCCATTTCAAAACAAATATCATTGGTATTTTTCAAAACAAACACCCACACATTTCCAAACTTCTTACAAACTTGAAAACATTTTCGAAAAGACAAACATCTTTGTATACATTCTTACGAACGAGAATCATTACAAAGATTGCCTAAATGATGGTCTCTTTTACAAAATACTTTCAAAAACCACACAAAGCACAAATTCAAACAAAAGCAAGTGATCTAGCAAGTAACTAAGAGCCCATGGAAAACCATGGATGAAAAGGGTGCTAACACCTCCCCTTTTCATAATCTACCCCCCGAACTCAAGAAAACATCTCAAAGCTCTTTCCTGTGCTTTTTCACCTTTCCTTTTGGATAAAAGAAAAGTTGGTGGCGACTCTTGCTAAACCGCAACATTTGCGATAAAACGCAAAACCTCAAGTCAGTTCTCCCACCGTATCATAATCACCACCTGGATGGGTAAAGAATCACACTCAACTGGGGAAGTCTGCAACAAGACTGGAAAAATGGGATCATAAACCCAACACCATAACACATTGTGATACAGTGGCAGAACCGACTGTTAATACTAGTTTTGCATTTGTGTTCGCAAATGTTGCGGTAAGCAAGAGTTGCCACTGTCTTTTCTTTTATCCAACAAAGGAAAGGGTGAAAAGAACAGAAAAATAACTTTTTGAGAGTTTTCTGAGTAAGGGGAGTAGATTATGGAAAAGGAAGGTGTTAGCACCTTTTCCATCCGTGGTTTTCCACATGCTATTAGAGGTTTGCTCATTTTTAAAATACCTTTGTGATTTGTGTTTGAAAATGTTTTGAAAACGCCTTAGTACGACGAACATTGTAATGTTTCTCAAGATAGTGGAGAAAGTATACAAAGTGTTTTGAAATGTCTTTTGAAAAGTAGTTTTTGTGTAAGTGCAAAATGTTTGAGCAAACTTCTAACATCTATCAACTTTTATACTCGATAAGGGTCGTTCTTTTCCTCTTTTCCTTTAGATAGTGCTATCCTACTATTAGTGAGTAGGTAGCCCTATCGTTGGATGTTTGGGGGACAATCGAAAAGGACGTTACAATCACAAAGGCAACTTGGCAAGAAATTTTAGTAATTGTCCTAAAGTTCTAAGGTCACTTTTAACTGAGGCAACATCGAGAGGGTCATCGAGGGACTTATGATCTTTAAAACTAGAGGACAACCACTAAAGCTTCTCATGTTTCGAGAATTGTGCAATTGATTTAGTTCAAGTATTTATCTTGTGTTATTAGGTTTGCTAACATTTGATTATTAGTCTTTCCATACATGCCTAGTTACTAACAGTTAATATGTACAAAAAATAAAGTGTGGAAAGCGTAATCTAGACTATTACATGGCTTTCGGGGAGGGGGTATTTACAATGTACAAACAATTGGGGGAAGAAAAATAAAGAAAGCAATAAAAAGTCCTATTTATAACTATTACAACCCAAATAACAGTTACATCAATAATGTAAAAATGCGAAAACAAAATAACATGCGCGAAATAAAGAAACGTCTAAGAAAACCTAAGAATTTAGCTAAGTAAAATACAATTTTTTTTTGGTTTTTGTTTATTTTAAGAAAATAATTAAATTAACTTAAATCTAATTTTAATTTAAAAAGATAATTGCTAAATGAATTTAAAGCCTAATGCTAATATTTTTGTATTTTTATTTGAGAAAATAATTTAAACACAAATTAAATCCTAAGTTCTAAATTATTTTAATTAAAAATGTTAAAGTTAATTAATTAATTAATTTCAGAAATTAATTCTTCTAAAAAGAAAAACTAATCCTAAGTTTTGTTGATTTTTTTATTTGATTTAAAAAAACTTAATGATTAAATAAAATAAATAAAATTAAAAGAATAAAAATAAAAACAAATGGAGATGGTAGAAACCACCATCTTCTCCGACGGCCTTCAACGTCAAACCTATAAAAACGTGTTAAATTGAAAAAGAAAAGGCCCTATCCTGCATGAAATTTTACCATGAGTCTGAATCCGGGGTCAAAACTGGCTGGAAACTAATGGAAAGAGAGTTACAATACAAATGAAAATTGCATGATTAAAAATGGAAAACAACCATGCGTATGTCTGAGCTTGCATGTAAAGACTCATTTCAGTCCTAAACATCACCCTGATCACATCTAGCCACAAAACATTAGTGAACAATGCATGAATATAAAATTTTGGATGCAAGGAGTTTTACCAAATCAGAGATTGTGGTTTGGTCTCTTCTGAGCGTGTGATGGCTTGAATAAGGGCTGGGAATGAGTCCTGGGATCTTCAGGAAGAAGATAGCACGTTTGGTTTGGATGGATGATGGCTGGAAATTCAGTTTTGAATTTCACAACTTTGAGAATTTTGGCAATTTTTGTGTGGTTCTTCTCAAGCAATTTTTTTTGTCCTTTGCTCATGCCTTGGTCTTGTATTTATAGAGGAAGAAGAGAGCTAGCAAAGATGGTAATAATCCACCCATAATGGCCCTCTTTCAAACCAAAATTAAACACATTAAAAAAGTTCCAAAAATTCAAATTCTTGCCCGTTTTGAGGTGCAATGCACCTAGCCTCCTATGCACGAAATTGTGGAGCCAAAAATAATTCAAACCATCAGCCCATATTGTCATAACCAATATTTATTATTTTATGCAATTTTATTTAGTTTTTATTTGATTTAATTCATATTTAAATGAATAAAATTTCAAATAAAAAAATGCATGGATAGATTTAGAGGTCTTTGGACACGTCATGAACATATTTCAACTCCAAAAAGTTAGGCCCAATAACTTAAAATCATAAATTTGCTCAATTGAGATTTCATGACTTTCCTTTGAAAATTGCCCAACTTGTGCAATCCATAACTTGCTCAATGTTTATCCAATGATGATGATCATGGACTTTTTGGAAAGCCCTAGGCGTCCTCTACAATCTCTATGTTGACCATTTTTGCATTTGGAGAAATCATCTTAATGTAAATGGTCTTGGAAAAAAAGACTTTTGTTGACCTTTTGAAAATGACTTGTAATGTATGAACTTGTATCTTCCAAATGATGCATTTCTTAAACTTGAGGATAAAAGAGAAATAAATACATAATGAGTCAATCTTCGTCTTGTTTTATTTCTTACTCCTGGGATTCTTTTAGTTTCTTCATACTGTCTATATTGGGTTGAAATTTGTCTCTGTTATAACCTTTGGGGTCTTTCAGTTTTATCTCATTGTCTTCCCTTGGTTTGAGACTAGCAGGTGCTCCTAGAATCATGCACTCTAGCCACTTTGTCTCGCATACTTTTCTAGAGTTTAGTTTTTCCTATTCTCTGTAGTTTGAGTCTTATCTTATCCCTTTTTGTGGTTCGTTTTTATCCGGACACTTTGTTCTGAAGTTTAGTTTCGTCTATCTCCTTCAAAGTCCCGCGTCTGCTGGCATCCTTTATCCTTGGGGGATCCTATTTCTTTTTCAAGAGTGTAAATTTCAGGTTCTTTCGTATTCAATCATCTTCAACTCTGAACGCTCGAAAGTTGTCACTTTTCTCACTTATCATACTAAAGACGATTGAATAGGGGCAGCTATTGAACCCCAAAATTTACCCTCTTTATTCTGGCTTATGTTTCATCATAAACATCATATTGCATTGCATGCATTCTCTTGTGATGGGATCAAGGTATTTTGGTTATCAAGTTGTCTACAAGTTGTGCTGGTTGATGGTATTGACAATCAGTGCAAGAAGGGAGCTCATTCTCTCAAACTTTGGGTTTCTCAAGTCACAAGGGTTTCTAATGTCTTAAGACTTTCATCAATCTCATTAGATCATCAGGAGGTTGAAGATTTTGTTGAATCATATTCTCTTAAATCATCAGTCAAAATTAGGGTTTTGTATAAACTGAAGTAATTGAGGTTTAGATGAGCCATGCTTTGAAGCATCATTTTCTCATCATCATTGGAATCAAATTTGTTCAAGAAATCTCTCATGATGCCTAGTGGAGTTAGGGTTTTGGAGCTTCATCAGCTATCTCCTAACACAAGGTGCAAATTACGGTTTTAGATTTAATCATGATTTCTATGAATTTTTCACCGAAACTTGTTTCCATGCTTCACTACATGTTATTAAGCATCTTTGACTGAGATATTGAGGTTTGATTTGGATTGGAAATGGTTCAATTGATTAGAAAGGGCAAAATGGTCATTTTTGTCACAATCAGTCAAAATCAGAGGTTGACCAATTGAAATTTTGGTCAACCATTCATTCAAACATCCTATTTTCATTTTTCAAAGTAATTTCATCACAAGGTCAAGAGAAGTGGAAGATTGGAATGTAACTTGTTCATGAAGAAACTTGGAAAGTTACTAAAAATGGAAAATATGCACTAAATTTAAAAATTCATAACTTATTCATTTTTTATCCAAAAATTGCAAGTCTTATATGCTTGGAAAGCTAATGGAGATCTATACAACTTTTCTTCTTTTACCAAAAGCAAAACATGTAAGGGTGGAGAGTTATGGAGCTTAGGACTCATGATCACATGTGAAAATTATAGGTCACTTTCAAAATTCAGTGACTTTCGTGCCAATTTTTGAAGACTTTAATGAATCCAATTGAAAAAACTCAAAACTACAAGGTTGTATATATTTTCAATACCTTTACAAATTGTACTCATTTGTGTCCAAATTCTAAAGGATGGGAAAGTTATGATATTTTGAATTTCATGTCATTTTATTGAATTTTGGCCAAGCAAGCAAAATGCAAATTCTTGCAAACTTCATTTCCAGAAATTCTCTTTGATTCTAATCAAGCCCATGATTTATTTGTGACTTTCTGAGGCCCGTAATTCCATCAATTTCGTGCTCCATGGGCTATGATACTTGCTTGCACTCAAAATTCTCAAAACTTGCCAAGAAAAGCCAATTAAACAACACTCACTCTACTCAATGAGTCACGACCTATAGCTTTTGGGGTTTTCTTTTGATGATATTTTGCACACAAAACGCAAGAGATATCAAGGAATGCACGAGTAAAACACAGAGACCCATGTGCACTCAATTTTTAGCCAAATTTTCCAAGCAGGCACTCTAACAGTTTTTAGGACCAATTTCCTCTTCTAACCTTCTCTACTCACTCTATATAATGCTCTCTAAGTCTCATTTGCCAGGGGCATGCTCACCATTGGAAGAAATCCAGATTTGAAGTTTTCTACTCTTCTCTGAAGTTTTCGCAATTTCTTTGAATTCAACCGTGCGTTCTTCAAATTTTCAGTGGATTCATCTCCCTTGAAGTGTGTAGATCAAGACTGAGAAGTTTGTTTTCTTCTGTAACTGAGAAATCAAGATCTCAAGTTTCACATTAAGGTGAGTTTCCTTGAACTTTGATTTGCTTGATTAAGCTTGATTTGATGAATTAATGCATGTTCATGATGAATTAGTTGGCCAGACCATAGGTCTGATGTATTTGGTTTGCTTGATTGGAGCTTAAGTCGTGCTATGTGATTTTCTGCAACTTGTATATTTCACGTTTTCAGCAACTTTGCGTGCATATTTCTCTTAGATCTTTGATCCATTGTGAATTATATGGTTATCATGAGGTAGATGATAATGTCAGCTTTAATTTGCACCTTGATTCATGGATTTTGGTTGAGAAACGAGCGCGTTTGATGGACATGAATATAGGCTCCGGATCTGTTTGTGAAACACGTTTTGGAGTATGTTGGAGGTAGGAGATGAAGTGAGGTGGCACGCCCTGATTGGATCGTTTGAATTTTTAATGCATTTTATATTATTTGAATTTATTTGTTTTCTCTGATTTTATTTCTTGATCAAAACATTTTAAAAAATTCTGAAAACATTACCATAGGCTAATCTTAACTTCTAGTATATTTCATAATTTTTATGGATTTTTTAAAAATAATTTGATTGGGAAAAAAATTCATACATTAATTAATTTTGTTTAATTAATTTTTTGCATAACTTTTTTGTTTATTTTTTTTCTGACCTTTCCTTTGTACAAAAATTATATAAAAAATATTTTAGACACTTTGATTGATCCATTTTAGGTTTATGCATTTTATCTTAGAATTTTCATATTTTTAGTTGATTAAATAATTAATAAGATTTAATTGCTTCTTATGCTTTTTCAATTATTTTAACCTTTTTTTAAAAATACAGAAAAATTCCAAAAAAATATGTCACACTATATTGATATTATATGTTCATATTATGGAATTTATTTTATAATTTTTGCATTTTTTGATTCATTATAAATTTGTGTAAATATATTGCCTATTTTAATCATAATTTTCACACTTTGACTCCATTTGCTATTTTCCTTGGACATAAAAAATGCTAAAAAATATTTTTAGACATCCTTATGACTTAATGTTGATTGTAGGATTTTATTAGGATTTTATCATGCTTGAGTCTCTGATTTCACAATTAGTAGAGTTGGTGAACCATTTTTGATACTTTTGTTTCTTACACCACAAGTTATGACTTAAATTGCTAATTTTCAAAACTTGTAAAGGTCAAATTATCTTTGATTGGGATTCTTGAATGTGTGTTAGGTCTCTAGAATTTTTTTTTTTCGGAATTTATACTTTAAAATCCTATTTTTCCTAAAAATATTTGGTTAAAGGTGTCAAATTCTATCTCAACTAGTTGTGAAAAATGAATTTTGTTTCACACTTTACCTACACATTAAAGGAGCCAAATTATTGTTTATGACTTTCATAGGATTTGAGCACTTTTAAAAATTCTCATTTTATTTTTAAAAAGCTTCTTTCTATTTTTTTCTTAATTTGAGTTTGTAAGTTAGGTCTTTGAGCTTTGCCTCAACAATTTGACTTTTACTTGTTTGTTTTGTGCATGTTTCAGAACCAATATTTTGAGTACTTTACACTACTAACTCCATTAGTTTGTGTATGATTTTTCATGATTTTCTAATGCCCCTATATATTTTTCCCATTTAATCAAACTAGGGTTCCCATTTAGAGGCTTTTCTAGGGTTTCTACCTTGTATTGATTTAGTTTTCAACTTGAACCTTACTACTTTTGCCTTGAACTTGATGTTCCCGATCTTATGATGTTTTATGAACCTTGGAATAATTTTTTATAATTTTTACAAGCTTTGTTTCCATTTTAGGATTCAATAATCTCTCATGTATGTTTTTATGATCTTTTGAATTAGAGGTAAAGGGAATGAACTTGTGCAACCCATGAGGGATCAATTCCTTTTCTTTTTATCATCCTCTCCTCTGTTTTGGAGACTCGAGTTCATCATTGACTTGGTGGCTTTGTGTTCCACTTTATTTGTGGGACACGATTTACTATGTTTGCACCATTCATGTGCTTTGTATATATTTTATTTCCTTGCAAGATATTTATATGGTTGTGTCTGCTATACACCATATGTGGCTTATTCACATTTGAAGCCTCAATGCTTATATTTGATGGCGTGATTTCTAATTTGATTTGTTTTACTGATGCTAGCTTGCTCGAAGTTCTCTGGGTTTCTTTTTCTTGCTTATTTGCTATGGATAGTTATCTGTTTGGTATTGCATTGCTTCCTTTTTACTGTTTCCGCCCTTTATTGCTTTCTATTGCATGATGGGACCTCCGTTGCGGATATATGTCAAGAGTCCCTCTGGTTTATTTAAAGACCTATTTAAGGAAATTCTGTCAGTTTTCTAATTGTGTTTGTTTAAAATCCTACCTTCGGAGTAGGTATTATGCACATGTGTTTATATTTGTGCCCGCATTATATGATAGGTGATAAGTCCTCAAAAGGAGGCGAGCAGGGAGGGTCTGTAATCGACCCCCGCACATTCTAGTCCGTGTCATCCTTAACTTAAGTGGCATGTCGATGCTTCAGAGTCGTGCAGGTCATATGTTTCGAGTCCATCAAGTGGGGAAGGGTTTTTTAATCAAACCCTCATGCTTTGTCAGGAGTTCGCATTGGCTGATGCTGACGCTCCATGATTGTTCATATTGTCTTTTGTCGCCTACCTCGATCTTCTATATCTTGGTTAGGTGCTTAGTCTCTTTGGACATCACATTTTTTTGTTATTTCATCTGTCTCCCGCTTGTCTGCTTCAGGTGATCCGCTCCCCTTAGTTAAATCATTTTCTCTTTATACCCTTATCCCCTGAGTTAGTATACCCCGATTACGTGCTTTTTCCAAAGCACTTGTTTGCTCACTTGTTTGGTACTTACCATGCTCCCTTAGGGTTACTCGTGTAGAATTATTCCTCGAGCTAGACATTAGGGTATTTACCCATGCATGCTAACATAGGGTAAAACCTTCCCTCTTTCATCCTCAACCTTAGGGTCAATCATTGTATGATAACATTAGGGGTAGTGCTAGGCTAGTCTCCCTTAGTCTTTTTTCCTTTCTTTGCATATTGCATCTTAAGACTAAAACTTCTTCTTGGAAAATCATAAAAATGTCTCTAATGAACTTAAATCCTTCTTCAAAGTAAAAAATACAAACCAATCTTAATTGTTTGTGCGCCTTTTGGCTTTGTTTTAAACCTTGTCAAATTGATGTTTTTCCATCCTTGCCGTGATATTTTGTTATCTTTTCGCCAATGTTTCGCCATCGCACATGTTTGTTATCCTACTTTGATTCTCAATATCATTGTTAGGTGTGATATTTTATCATCTAGATTGTTGATGCCTCATCATCTTTTCCATGCCATCTTGCCATCTTTTAGCCGATGTTTCACCACTGCATATGTTTGTTGTCAATGTTTCACCATCACGTATGTTTGTTATCCTACTTTGATTTTTGATATCATTGTTAGGTGTGATGTTTTATCATCTGAATTGTTGATGTCTCGCCATCTTTTCCATGCTATCTTGCTATCTTTTTTCCGATGTTTCGCCATCTCATATGCTTGCTGTCGATGTTTCGCCATCGCGTATGTTTGTCATCCTACTTTAATTTTTGATATCCTTGTTAGGTGTAATGTTTCATTGTTTTATCTGATATTTTGTTATCATGCTGACGTTTTATCATCTTATCTGAGTTTATGTTACCATGTGATATCTTGTCGTTCCCTTTTTCTTGTTTTATCATCGTCATTGATGTTTTGTCATTTTATCTGATGTTTTACCATCTTGACTGTTGCTTTTGTCTTCTTAACTAAAAAACACAAACCAACCAAAATATATGAGCTGAACTACGGCTGCTCTGATTCCTTAAAAGGGATACTGTGATCGGTGGATCTGGAACTGACTGTTTAAAGCTGGTTCGCGAAATGTCGCGGAAGCAAGAGTCGCCATCGTCTTTTATATTCTCCAACATGGAAAGGACAAAAGCACAGAAAAATTCCTTATGAGATTATCTCTCGATTCGGGAGGTAGATTTATAGAAAGGGAAGGTGTTAGCACCCTTTCTATCCATGGTTATCCATGGGCTCTTAGATACTTGCTCATTTGTGTTTTCAAAAGTGTTTTTTTGCTTTTCAAAGTGTGAGTGGGTTTGAAAAATTTTCGTTTAAAGTTTCAGATCGACTCTTGTATCAGTCCTCAAGAGTGTTTGAAACGTTGTTTTTGAAAGCTTTTTGAAAAGTGTCGGTGTGAAAAGAGTTTTTGATTTTGTTTTGAATTAGAGCAAGTATCTATGAGTCATCTACCTACCCTAAGGAATTAGGCTGTGTAAATGTCCTTAAGGTAGTGCCATCCCACCATTGAGAGGTAGGTAGCACCACCGTTGGGGGTGTTCGGGTCAATTCGAGGGTTAGGGACAGTGTGGTCACCAGAGCAATAGTAGGACACCTTAGAAGCTACCCCCATGCCATGTTCATGGACATGAGGACTTACTAAAACGTCCTATACTCGACGACCACGTTTCGAGGGGCAAGGCAACAGTGAGACGTACCCTAAGAGTGGTGTGTGAATTGTGTGTCATTTTCAATTATGTTTTATCTTGATCATGCATTGGGTGAGCTACGCTTTGATTTTATTTGGGCATACATTCTTTCATGTGATTAGCAGTTTAAAGGTGCGGAAATTAAAATGCGGAAACTAAAGGTCCTACGCTATTACAAGGCGCGGGTCTATACATCGCCAAATTAACAAAGACCCGTTTTTTAATAAAGTGCAGAAAATAAATGAAGTCCTAATTACTATTACAAAGCTTTGGCAATTACATAATATTTAAAACAAAAAAAATAAAGACAAACGCGCGAAAAGAAATTAGAAGCGAAAGTTCGAGGGCGTTGGACCCTTTAAAGAAATTACATTGTAATTGGAAGTTAATTAATTATTTAATGAGAAAAGAAATTATTTTTTTGTATTTAATGGAAATAAAGAGAATTGATTAAAAGAAACCCTAATTCTAGATATTTTTTAATTATTAAAGAAAAAATGTTTAAGTTTTTAACCTAATTTAACCTAATTAATTAATTACATGTTTATTTACAAAATTAATTAATAGTTAATAATAATAATAAGAAGAAAAAATTATTTATTAAAAGAAAAGGAATAAAAATGCTAAAAACCCTAATTCCTACATTTTTTAGTTATTAAGAAAATATTAAAATTGAAAACCTAAATTAACCTAAGTTGATTATTAAAATTTATTTACAAAAATATTAATGACTTAAATATTAAATAAACATATTTTTATTTTTGATTTCTGATTTTTATATTGTAAAGAATTATTTTTGTGAATTTACTAAAATAGTTAAAACAAATTGAAAAAAGAATTAAAAAAGAAAGGAGAAAATTAGAAAGAAGAATACAAACAAAGGGGGTTTCTGGCCCAATTATGGAGGTGTTGTTGAAGCAATTAGGCCCACTGAAATCTGGCCACATTGACTTTCTATGCTTGCGTACATGTGGTTGACTGAGTGTGTATGGTGGACTTCATGTGATAGCCATCAGATTGATCCCTGGAGACATGTGGCATGCATAAGCGTTGGGGCGTTGGTGGACCACTGGAGAGAAGCAACACCTGAATATATTACAAACAAAATTATGAAGAAATATGGGGGACCTGGGAATCGAACCCAGGTCCCAATACCTGAAGGACAACACACCAACCAGCTGAGCCAACGCGTTATCTTGATATTATAATGGAACGTGAATATTATAAGAGAACAATGAGTATTATGCTGGACAATTGAAAAAAACGCGCCAAACTTTGAATGGTCCAACCACAGCTCAACACCTCAGCGTCTCCTTCCTTGTGTCTTCGTTTTGCCTGAAAATAACCACTAGATAGCGGGGGTTTTAAACCCCCACTAAATGGCACCTACAAAAATAGCGAATAGAGCATATGCAAACATAAAAAGGGCGCGAATAGTGAGATCAATTCGTTTGGATCTCCTGATTTCAATGGTACTGGTCTTATTGTCCAATTTTTCCAGATGCATAAAGCCCTAAATTTGTAGCTTTGAAACCCTAGCAACCATCAATGGCATCTTTTGACACATGCAGTATTAATCCAATTGGAGAACACCAATAGCTTCAGAATCATCATGTTAGTATAAATCAATCATTAAAAGACATTAATAATGCATGAAAATGCAAACACGAATATGGAAAATTTTATGAACAGGGCAACGTGGTTCTACCAATTCTTGAGGTCAGGGGCTATGTTCTTGATTGCAATCTCTTCCTGGTGGTGTCAGCAAGCTTTTGGAATCGCTTTGAGGCCTTGAAGCAACCTCTATGTATGAAAATAGTTTTTGATATTTTGTGAAAAAAGTGCAACCTTGTTCTATCAGTTTCTGCGTAGCTCCTGTGTTCTAGGCCTTAGGGTTATGTTATGCACATGTATATGAACGAATTAGGTCAAGAAAACTAGCCCATGATCCATATATTCAATGGTTCAATATTTGATTTCCAATCCAATCTTTTTCAATCTTTTTCATGCCTTTCTTATGCCAATCATTGCCAATCATATTGAATCTTTCCTTATTGAATGGTGCACAAAATATTGAGTGAATTCTATGCACAAAAAGATTTGAAACACATGGTTTAGTATTTTTCTCATAATTGATTTTAATTAAATGAATAAATAGGATTAAAAATTCAATTAATTAATTAAAAATGAGAAAATAACTCCCCTTTAGGTCAATGGGTCGTGCGTGGCCTTTGGGTAATGATTCACGGAAGAAATTGAGGCCCATTAGCAATTTTGAGGCATTTGAAGCAAAGTTGACTTTCAAAATTCCCAAAAATTTTCCAACTTCCAAAAGGCATATCTTGCTCAATTTTTAAGCTTTGATCATGTTCTTGGACATTTTGGAAAGGTCTTGAAGTCCTCTAACCAATGCCTTTGGTCCCATGTCATTTTGATTTACCCATCTCAAGTTATGGTCTTTGACTTAAAGTGCCTTTTTGTTGACTTTTGAAAATGACCTATAATGTTGAGATTGATAACTTTTTGTGAGAGCATTTATTGGACTTGAAGTGTGAAGATGAGTTGTAGGAAATGTCATTCTCTTCAAAATGAGCTTTGGATGGAATTTTTATGATAAACCATGTGGAAGTTATGCCTTGGTCAATTTGCAGTTGACTTGTTTAGCTGTCCAAAAATAGAAACTTTTGCATCTTGAGACTTTTTGAGCCATGCTTTGAGAATCATGATCAAGAATTGATCAAATGATGTTTGTGGCTTCAAAAATAAGATGTTGACCAAAAATTTGGACTTTTGACTGTCAAATGACCATTTTGCCCCTACAGTTGACTGTGAAGCTTTTAGGGTTTTTGACTGTGCAATTTGGTGCTGTGAGTCTTGAAACTTGACCTGTGGATGCTTGACAATGTTTATAGGCATGTGGGACTTGATTGGACCCTTGGAAACTTCAATTTCTTTGCCAGCACCAAAACCCTAATTTTTGACTGTTAGGAGGCAATTGGACTGTGCAACCCTTGGGAAGTTTTGAAGCATGATCTTGGCTGTAGGTGTTTAGGTATTGGCTTGCATTTTTGGTAAATTCCAAGTGTATGTGTGAATGTCATGACTGATGTCATAACATTCTAGTTCAGGTTGTACTAACTCATTAGGTACATGTGCAGAAAAATATTGTAATTCAAATACTGATGTTTATAAGTGTGTATCTGAGCATGTTTGCAAAATGATCACATTTTGCTAAATCAGTAGACAGGTTTTCTCAGATGTCATAACAGATGTTATGACATCCTGTTCTGAACTAGCAGGATTGCAGGATTGGATAAGTCTGAGTTTTTTCAGGAAATAACTCAGTCCTTCCTAAACAGAATCCTGCGTTTTCTGAGGAGTAACCTAGCTCAATCCTAACCTGATCAATAAAGTACTGTGACCTGGTCTTTAGGTCAAACGGAATCAACCCTAGGTTTTTGGAAACCCTAACTGAAGTTGCAGCTGCTATATATTCAACAGAGCTGCGGTTTTTCAAGTCATCCCTGCTGATTCATTAGAAGATCAATTTTGTAATCTGTATAGATTTGTTTATTGTACTCCAAGCAATTATCATTGTGATAAGTGCCTTGGAATAGGTTTCAATTGTAAGGGTTGTGTAGCACTCAAAGCTTTGAAGCAAGAGTGTTTGAATGTCACTTGACTAAAGCTGTGAAGCAGAGTCAAGTTAGTCGTGTACATCACTCAAAGCTGTGAAGCACGAGTGATTCTGTTACTTGATTAAAAAGCTGTGAAGCTTAATCAAGTGTGTGTTTTGAAGAGTGTCTTCATCAATTCTTAAGTCAAATTGGTTTATGTATCACTGCTGTGATTGAGGGGGAGTGAGTAGGAACTCAGGTTTAAGTTGTACTTAGATTAGAATTGCATTGGGTAGGTCTTAAGTGAAGGAGATAAACTGGTTGGTTTATTCCTGAATTAACATCTCTTATAGTGGATTCTCTCCCTGGCTTGGTAGCCCCCAGAGTAGGTGTTGTTGCACTGAACTGGGTAAACAATTGACTGTGTTATTTACTGCTTTTGTATTTACTATCATATAGTAAGTCAGATACGGTGTCATAACATTGGACGTGACATTGAGTATCTGCAGCCAGAATTTCAATTGGTATCAGAGCAGGCACCCTGCCTGTATTACTGGGTGAGATCTAGGGATATCACTTTCTGGCACTATGGACAAAGAAGGAGTTTTTGGAAATAGACCACCCATTCTGGATGGAACTAATTATGACTACTGGAAACCTCGTATGATTGCCTTCCTAAAATCTCTGGACAAAAAGGCTTGGAGAGCTGCTGACAAAGGATGGATTCATCCCACCATAACTGAGGAAGATGGGACAATCAGTCTGAAGCCTGAAGAAGATTGGAGTAAAGAAGAAGATGAGCTAGCTCTGGGAAATTCCAAAGCTCTAAATGCCTTGTTCAATGGAATTGATAGAAACATTTTCAGATTAGTTCATCAATATGAACTGGCCAAGGAAGTTTGGGACACTCTCAAAACTACTCATGAGGGAACTTCCAAAGTAAAAATGTCAAGGCTTCAGATGTTGACCACTAAGTTTGAGAATCTAAAAATGATGGAAGATGAAACCATTCATGAGTTTCACATGAACATCTTGGAGATTGCCAATACCTCAGGGGCACTGGGAGAAAAAATGTCAGAAGAAAAACTGGTGAGGAAGATTCTCAGATCCTTGCCTAAAAGATTTGCAATGAAGGTGACTGCCATAGAGGAAGCCCAGGACATTAGCAAGTTGAAAGTGGATGAACTTATTGGGTCGCTTTAGACTTTTGAGATGGGAATCACTAATGATGATGTCAAAAAGAACAAGAGCATAGCACTTATGTCCAACACTGATGTTGAAGAAAACATTTCAGAAGCTATAGCCATGCTCGGGAGACAGTTCAACAAACTCATCAAAAGAATAGATCCAAAGTCAAGGTCTAATGTTCATAACATTTCCTCTAACATTGACAGTTCTAGCAGAAGACCAAGGTCAGATGAGAAAGGAGTTCAAGGCAGAGGAATTCAATGCCATGGTTGTGAAGGATATGGGCATATTCGAGCTGAATGTCCTACCTTTCTTAAGAACCAAAAAGGAATGACAGTTACTTGGTCTGACTGTGATTCAGAAAGTAATTCTGAAGAAGAGACTGCCAAACGAGTTACTGCTTTAACTGGTGTTTGTACCTCTGAAAGTGACATCAGTGATAAAGAGGTGACTTTTGAAGAACTGGCTGAAACGTACAAGGAATTGTGTATCAGAAGTACTGAAGTCTGTATGCAGAATGAGAAACAATCAAAACTCATCATAAAGATGGAGGCTGAAAAACGGGCAAACCTTGAAACTATAAGTCATCTAGAAGGAGAAGTTCAATTGCTGAACTCACAACTGAATCAAATGACCAAATCTGTCAAGATGTTGACAAATGGAACTGACAAATTGGAAGAGATCCTACAGATTGGACAAAATGTGGGAAATAAATCTGGTCTAGGATTTATGAAAGCAACGAAATCTGGTTCTGGTAGGCAAATGTCAAAACAGATGTCTCAACACAACTCTCGACATCAGGAACAGAAACATATGAGGAAAAGGTACCAAAAATGGAAATGTCATCATTGTGGTAGATATGGCCACATAAAACGCTTCTGTTTCAAATTACATGGATACCCTAATCAGAACTCATGTGTCAAACCTAAGTCTAAAAAGGTACCACATGCTCCTCAATGGAAGAAAAAGGCTATTGCACTGATAGCTCACACTTCCCTGAGGGTCTCTGCAAAGGAAGACTGGTACTTTGACAGTGGATGTTCCAGACATATGACTGGAATTAAGAACCTCCTCAATAATGTTAAGCCTCACACCACCAGTTTTGTGACCTTTGGAGATGGGGCTAAAGGTGAAATCAAAGGAGTTGGTAATTTGGACTGCCCTGGAGTTCCAAGTCTAAATGAAGTACTGCTGGTGAAAGGACTGACCGCTAATCTCATTAGTATCAGTCAACTATGTGATCTAGGATTCAAGGTCAATTTCTCAAAATCTGAATGCCTTGTAATCAATGACAAACAAGAAATAGTAATGAAAGGAGTCAGATCCAAAGACAACTGTTACCTGTGGGAGGCTGAGAACACCAATTTCTCATCTGTGTGCTCCATTGCAAAAGAAGAAAAAGAGGTGAAACTGTGGCACCAAAAACTTGGCCATCTTCACCTAAGGGGTATGAAGAGGATTATCTCCTTGGAGGCAGTCAGAGGGATTCCAAAACTGCAAATTGATGAAGGAAGAGTTTGTGGTGAATGTCAGGTGGGTAAGCAGACTAGGATGTCACATCCAAAGTCAAGACATCTGACCACCTCTAAGGTTCTAGAACTCCTCCATATGGATCTGATGGGACCAATGCAAGTAGAGAGCCTTGGTGGTAAAAGATATGCCTATGTGGTTGTGGATGATTTTTCCAGATTCACCTGGATTAATTTCATTAGGGAAAAATCAGATGCATTTGAAGTCTTTAGAGAACTGTGCAAGAGAATTCAAAGAGAGAAGGAAGGATGTATTGTCAGAATCAGAAGTGATCATGGCAAGGAATTTGAAAACAGCAAGTTTGATGACTTCTGTGCTTCAGAAGGAATCAGTCATGAGTTTTCTTCTCCCATAACACCTTAGCAAAATGGAGTTGTGGAAAGAAAAAACAGGACCATACAAGAATCTGCCAGAGCAATGTTACATGCCAAAAGACTTCCTATGTATTTTTGGGCTGAAGCTATGAATACAGCTTGCTATGTTCATAACAGGGTCACCTTGAGAAAGGGAACCTCATCCACCATATATGAACTCTGGAAAGGAAGAAAACCAACTGTGAAGTACTTCCATGTGTTTGGCAGCAAATGCTATATCCTGTCTGATCGTGAACAGAGAAGAAAACTGGACTCCAAAAGTGATGAAGGCATATTTCTAGGATACTCCTCAAACAGCAGAGCTTATAGAGTATTCAACTCCAGAACCAAAACCATGATGGAATCAATAAATGTCATAATTGATGACTATCATGAAGAAATAGATGTTCCTTGTACTGTTGAGACATTCTTTGAGACTTCAACCCAACAGGATGATCTACCCAACTCCACCACAACAGAATCTGAATCAAAGGAAGCTAGCAAGACTCCTTCCATCAGAATTCAGAAGGATCATCCAAAAGAGCTCATCATAGGAGATCCCAATAGTGGGGTCATCACAAGATCTAGAGAAATCATCTCAAATTCTTGTTTTGTGTCCAAAATAGAACCAAGAAATGTCAAGGAAGCCTTAACTGATGAATATTGGATTGGTGCAATGCAAGATGAACTGAACCAATTCAAGCAACATGAAGTTCGGGAACTGGTTCCTAGACCTGAAGGAACTAACATCATTGGGACAAAATGGATATTCAAGAACAAGTCAAATGCTGAAGGAATTGTCACCAGAAATAAGGCGAGACTTGTTGCTCAAGGATACACCCAGGTTGAAGGGGTTGACTTTGATGAAACCTTTGCACCTGTAGCCAGATTGGAATCAATCAGACTCTTGTTGTCAATTGCTTGTCTTCTGAAGTTCAAGTTATTTCAGATGGATGTGAAAAGTGCCTTTCTAAATGGGTACTTAAATGAGGAAGCTTATGTGGAACAACCTAAAGGTTTTGTGGATCCAACCCATCCTGATCATGTCTACAAATTGAGAAAAGCTCTATATGGGCTGAAACAAGCTCCTAGAGCATGGTATGACAGGTTAACAAAGTTTCTCTCAGACAAAGGCTACAGAAAAGGAGGCTTGGACAAAACTCTATTTGTCAAAACTGAAGGAGGGAAGTTGATGGTTGCCCAAATATATGTTGATGACATAGTGTTTGGCGGAATGTCAGAACATATGGTTAAACACTTTGCTGACCAGATGCAGGCTGAATTTGAAATGAGTCTCATGGGAGAACTAACTTATTTTCTTGGACTACAAGTCTCACAGATGGAGGACTCAATCTTCTTATCTCAAAGCAAGTATGCTAAGAATATTGTAAAGAAGTTTGGTATGGAGAATGCAAGTCACAAAAGGACTCCTGCTCCTACTCATCTAAAGCTCTCCAAAGATTCAAGTGGGGTTAAGGTGGATCAAAGTCTATACAGAAGCATGATAGGAAGCTTGTTGTACTTAACTGCCAGCAGACCTGATATTGCCTTTGCAGTTGGAGTTTGTGCTAGATACCAAGCTGATCCCAAAGTCAGTCATATCAATCAAGTGAAGAGAATTTTGAATGCTGATGATAGAAAAAGCACCTCTGGAGGATGTTTCTTTTTGGGAAGTAATCTGGTTTCCTGGTTCAGCAAGAAACAGAATTGTGTGTCTCTTTCCACTGCTGAAGCTGAATATATTGCAGCTGGTAGTAGCTGCTCTCAAATGTTATGGATGAAACAGATGCTCACTGAGTATAATGTCACACAAGATATTATGACATTGTACTGTGACAATCTGAGTACAATCAACATATCCAAGAATCCCATTCAGCATAGCAGGACCAAACATATTGACATACGACATCACTTTATTAGAGACCTTGTAGAAGAGAAGACAATCAAATTGGAACATGTTGCCACTGAGCTACAGCTGGCTGACATTTTTACCAAGGCTTTGGATGCAAACCAATTTGAAAACTTAAGGGGTAAGCTGGGTATTTGCCAACATGAGGAATTGTAGCAATTAATTTTGCTTAAAACAAAGACCAAAGGACTTATGCCTGTTCTGATTGGTTTAAAATTGTATTTTCTCATTTCCTACAATTCTTTTAAGAAGTTGAATAGGCACTCCTTTGCTTCCTTCCTCTCTCGTCTCCCCATCAAAACTCAGTCTCTCAATCAGGAATTTCTTCTCATTTGCTGTTGGTCCTTCAAAACTGACAAAATGTCTCAAACGCCATCATCATCCAATACGACCATCTCAACCTCTTCCTCTGATCAAGATTCTGGGACAATCTCTTCCTGTCTGGACTCTGATGTTCTGGAGATCTGTTCTCATAGAACTAACCCCACCAAGGCCAAAGAGTTGAGAACAAGACATACAGGTAATCCATCTCATCCTTCCTCTTCAGTTCCCCCTGAAATTGCAAATAGGGAAGGGACAGCCTATGTTAATCAAGCAATAGCAAAAATTGTTTCACGAATTCTGAACGAGAACCACTCAGTTCCTGGCATTTCTGTTCCTCTGAACCAAGAAAACTCAAATGCTGAAACAAATCCAAATGTCTCTAAGAATGTTGAGACATCAAACAAAGAGAAAAATGCTGACATTGCTCACAAGAAAAGAAAGAAGCCCGAATCCTCTGGATCTGATGACAGTACTTGAAGGATGATTGCTGATTTCTGGTGGTGTTTGGAAGTGTGTGCTGCTGATCTCATTATTTTGTTTTGGATAACTGTATAACTTTATAAACATGTAATCTTTGGCCCATTTGTGGCTAAAGTGGGGGAGAATATTTTTGGTACTGCTTAATTAGTACTTGACACTATATTTTTCTGCTGTCACTTAATTCTGCTGCTATCTATCTATCTCTGATTGTTTAGGAACTTTAGCCAAAAATCTGCCAAAGGGGGAGTTTGTAGGTGTTTAGGTATTGGCTTGCATTTTTGGTAAATTCCAAGTGTATGTGTGAATGTCATGACTGATGTCATAACATTCTAGTTCAGGTTGTACTAACTCATTAGGTACATGTGCAGAAAAATATTGTAATTCAAATACTGATGTTTATAAGTGTGTATCTGAGCATGTTTGCAAAATGATCACATTTTGCTAAATCAGTAGACAGGTTTTCTCAGATGTCATAACAGATGTTATGACATCCTGTTCTGAACTAGCAGGATTGCAGGATTGGATAAGTCTGAGTTTTTTCAGGAAATAACTCAGTCCTTCCTAAACAGAATCCTGCGTTTTCTGAGGAGTAACCTAGCTCAATCCTAACCTGATCAATAAAGTACTGTGACCTGGTCTTTAGGTCAAACGGAATCAACCCTAGGTTTTTGGAAACCCTAACTGAAGTTGCAGCTGCTATATATTCAACAGAGCTGCGGTTTTTCAAGTCATCCCTGCTGATTCATTAGAAGATCAATTTTGTAATCTGTATAGATTTGTTTATTGTACTCCAAGCAATTATCATTGTGATAAGTGCCTTGGAATAGGTTTCAATTGTAAGGGTTGTGTAGCACTCAAAGCTTTGAAGCAAGAGTGTTTGAATGTCACTTGACTAAAGCTGTGAAGCAGAGTCAAGTTAGTCGTGTACATCACTCAAAGCTGTGAAGCACGAGTGATTCTGTTACTTGATTAAAAAGCTGTGAAGCTTAATCAAGTGTGTGTTTTGAAGAGTGTCTTCATCAATTCTTAAGTCAAATTGGTTTATGTATCACTACTGTGATTGAGGGGGAGTGAGTAGGAACTCAGGTTTAAGTTGTACTTAGATTAGAATTGCATTGGGTAGGTCTTAAGTGAAGGAGATAAACTGGTTGGTTTATTCCTGAATTAACATCTCTTATAGTGGATTCTCTCCCTGGCTTGGTAGCCCCCAGAGTAGGTGTTGTTGCACTGAACTGGGTAAACAATTGACTGTGTTATTTACTGCTTTTGTATTTACTGTCATATAGTAAGTCAGATACGGTGTCATAACATTGGACGTGACATTGAGTATCTGCAGCCAGAATTTCATTGGCAAAGCTTGAAGAATATGGGAGGGCAAATTTTGGGGTACAACAAATACGTAGGCGTTGGGGTAGGGCCCAAACAAGCACAACTTTTTATTTTCCCTACATTATTTTTTCTTTTATTTTGCATGCATTCCCTCTTTGCATTATCTTTTAGCTATTAAGCTTAGATATAAATTTTATACACCCTTAGATTAGAACAACAAGAGTGGATATCATAGAGTGCTAAGGGCGTGTGGGGTGCTAATACCTCCCCCTTGCGTAACAAACTCCCTTACTCGATCTCTCGGTCGTTTGATCGTGACTTCTCCCTCTTCAGATTTTCTCGATGTTTACATTTCCCTTTCGGTAGAATAAAAGACATTCGGTGGCGACTTCATTAATTTTATATCAGATGACGGTTCGGCCGGTTGTTTCAACTGGAGACTTCACTGGGGAATGATTGTTTTTATTTCAGATTTGGATATTAAACTGGTTCGATTTTGTGATGATATGGATTCAAGTTTATGACTGTTTCCGTTTTTGTTCATGCGCAGAGCACGATTCATATTATTTCTTGTGGCTTTTTCTGTTGGAATTGATCCACACTGCAAGGTAGAATTGGTTTTATTCATTTTTTAGGATACAGGGCAACAACTTTGGCCTAAACGTGGCACGAATTTGGAGCAGGATTTAGCATGAAGCTTAATCACATTAGGACTAGATTTAGAACATGGTTTATGAAATTATGACTTTTGTTTTATGAACTAGACTGTGGTTTATTTGTTGTGCAGGGCAACATTATAGACTTGTTTGGACACGGTCCGATGCAGTTCACTTTGGATAGAGATATGGAGAATATGCGAAGGCATATGGAGTGTGATCACGAGTTTAAAGATGCTTGGAGATTGGAATAGAATTTATTGTAGACTTTGTGTAACTTTGTAATGAACGACGATTCTGAGTAATGTATGAAGTAGTGTGAAAGTGATTTAAATTTCAAATGAACCATGTTGAATTTGTTTACTCAAACTTAGATGGTGAATATATGTTGATTGAAGTTGAATAAAGAATTTTTGTCTTGAATATTTGAACTTGAATGGGTCCTTGTAAATTGAACTTGTTCCAAATTGGTTTTCTAATGAGAATGTGGATTTTTGTATGGTTGAAAGTATAAGTTGAATCTTTACAATGGATAATTACTTGAATCACATGTTTAGTGACCTTGTAATGAGTTTTGAACAAAACTCATAAATATCTTTTTTTACCATGGAACCATACTTTGATCTTGTAAAAGAAACATGTCTTTAAGAATTTCCAATGACATCTTTTTCTTTGAAAGAAATCACCAATGTCTCCTTAAATTTTGAATTCATCATCATGACTCCGAGGCCTTTGGTCGAATTTAAGTGAAGCATCCTTCAAAACATCTTCCTCCTCTGAGTTTTCAAACTTTTCTTTACTTTGCTAATTATGAATGGATCATGAAATAAGGTGAAAGTCCAACATAACATAATATGGACTTTGGTTAAGACGTCACCCTTGAATAAGTGATGAAAGTCAACCAAAATTTCGTTCATTTGACAAACACATTCACACAAAACTTACTCCATTTGATAATTGACGAAAGAAGTCCACAATGATCATAAATCATAAAACTCTAACTCGGAGAACCAATTAGATGGACGCCTATGATCCATCTGTAGGTAATAAAACTATGATCTACTCATGATCTTTGAGCAATTTGAATAGATAGAAGACCCTGTGTCTTGATGAGAATGATCTTGATGACTGACCTCTCAAACTTGTATTAATTGATCATTGCGTCTCCTTCTTCACTGATGAACTTGATCCCATAGCACAAGAAACAATGTCATACATGTATGAATGATAATGAAGCATGTGAGCCACTTAGGGTATTAAGAGGGTAGATTTTGGGAATTAAAAGTGTGCAATCAAAGTTTCAGAATTTTCTTTTGTGTTGTGTTGATATGAAAAAGCACTTATAATCAAAAGTGATTATAAGCAACTCAACGCACAATTAAAAACAAAAACAGTTTAAATACATTTTATCCCTCTGCAATAATAGTGAGTTTTGATTTACCCCCTTTTAAAAAAAAATTATTTTAGCCCCTCAACAAAACAAGATTCCCTCAAACTTGACCTCGGGTTGATATTCCAGCAGAATCTGCATACGTGGCTCTTGATGTGGTTTTTATTTTTTATTTTTTATTTATTTTTTAAATTCCACGTGGAAATTCGATTATTTTTTATTTTTTTAATTTTTTTTCTCCCACTAGGACAAGCTTATTGTTTTGTTTTATTTATTCCATATTAATTTGATACATTAATTTTGTGTGGTATTTAATTTTTCAGGTATGTACTTAATTTTGTTTTTTTGGGCGGTCGAAAATACGAATCTAATAGTATACATGATCTAAAATATAGTATACTCGTGAGTAGAGAATACCAATCTAATAAATTAGTAGTTAAAATACATTGTATTTTGTTGAGGTTTTTTTTCTTCTGAAAACAAATAATATATAAAAGGAGTATTAGAGATATTCAACCCCACTTACAACAGAAAGTAAATGTGCCCTATTTAAAACACGCAATTGGGTCCTTATATAAGCTACTATATTTATCTATCTTCAATAACTAATAATTCAGAATACCTATGAGAACCTAATAATAATGCGCAAGTAATAACAACTTAGGCTAAATATTTTAGAGACTAATTAATTTTACATTATCACTCAATTAGAATTAAATTTTTTTAATAACTATTTCTTTCATATTTTTCTCTTTTTATATGTCAAATAATTAATTTTAATTCGATAACAGTATAAAATAGTTTTAAATTGATAGTGTATTTTAATTAATCTTAATATTTTATTATATAATGTGTGCATCATAAATTTTTTTGCTGACACATGATTTTTACCGGATTGTTTTTTATATTGACCTTAATTTTATTTTATTTTCTAGTATTTATTATGTCAAGCGTTTGTTTAAAATTGTATTATCGATGATTCAACTTGATCAGGTTGTATTTTATCCAACCATCAGTACCTATAGAATATTCTCGATACTCGATATTTATTATCCTCCTGTTGTCAGAATCAAGGAGCAAATCATTCAATGTTTGTCGGCAAAATCTCGACCGTCCAAAAAAAAACAAAATTAAGTATCTACTGGAAAAATTAAATACCACACAAAATTAACGTATCAAATTAATATGGGATAAATAAAACAAAATAATAAGCTTGTCCTAGTGGGAGAAAATAAAAATTTAAAACTTTTTTTAAAAAAATATTTAATTTTTTTTTTAAATTTAAAAAAATATAAAAACAACCGAATTTCCACGTGGAATTTAAAAAATAAAAAAATACAAAAAGTTGATACAAGAGAAGTGTTCAAGAACAACTCCACAAATCCTAATTCTTGTTGTTGATTCAACCTCTTCTCTTCTTTTGATCTTTGATCAAGACCAACACCGATAGATGCAACCTATTCGTCGCTTAAGCTACTTTCTTGCAAAAAATTTAAACACTCCAAGGATCCTTCCAAAGATTTCAAACACTCCAAGAGATTTCACTCGAGTAAATTCGATTGCACTCTATCCACACGAGATCTTCAATTCTATTTGTCACTTATTACTACTACCTTGCAAAGATTTCAAATACTCTAAAGGAATTCACATGGACGATTCCTTTTTGACCGATCTTATCGCAAAAACCCCACACCAACAAAGATCTTGGAGGGAAAATTCTAATGAAGATTTTTTCCAGATAAAACCCATACAAAACTCAACTCAATACTCAGTTGGACACTACCAATCCTTGTCTAGATGACATCCCAACGGAACATCATCACAATGTAATGTCAGTGTGTATGCATAGGTTAATGGTTGAAGATGAAGAGAAAAGTAGACTAATTTTATGATTTCACCGAGTTAGAATGATGCATGAATGATGTATTTATAGTTGTGGAAGTTTAGATGCAAAAAGGAGATTTTCGAAATTTAAAATAATTTAAAATTTGACTCAATTAAACAGTATGTGTCGACCTGAAAATTATATGTGTCGACACATAAGTCAAATTCTAACTGCATGTGTCGACCTGAAAAACGGATGTGTCGACCTAAGCAAGTCAAAGGCTACACGCTTTAAGAATGCAGTACATGTGTCGACCTGAAATTCGTATGTGTCGACACATAAAATCAACATTTCTGCAATTTATTAAAAGCTTCAGTATGTGTCGACCTGAAATACTTATGTGTCGACACATACAATAAAAATTGATGCAGAAAATGATTCCTCATGAATATGACCAGTTTCAAGTTTGTTTTAAATGATTCCTAAGACCTCTAATGCAAGGGAGTGCCACAAGACATAAGGATACCGTCCACCATACTAAAACGCTAGCTTTTCGAGTTTTGACATCATGCAAAACATCAAATAGTGAAGTTGCACTTACACGTTGGTTCTAATATATTATGATCGTCTTTTTCTTGTTCAAGTTATGTTTGTTAATTTTCATATTTTGTTTTTACCACTTTTGTTTTTTCTTCAAAAAAAATTCTTCTAATCTTGTTACAAAATAGTTTTGATGTGTTTTTAAGTGTGAAACATGTTAAGTGATATGTGTTTTACTGTGCTCTATATATTAAGTTTTTAATGTTATGTATACACTTTTATATTTGATAGTGAATTTATTTCATAATGTAATGAAAATCATATCAATGTTTTATATGGATTAAGAGCAACTTATAATTTATTTAAAAAATATAGCATAAAATAAATTACATAAAATATATTATTTTAAAAAATAATACCATAAAATATACTGAAAAATACAATAATGTAGAATCCATTGATTAATATAATATTTTTAAAAAATATCATAAATCAATAAACCAAACCAAACCGAACCAATTTTCGAAGATACGAGTATATCATCCTCCGTAGCACATGGTATTTTTTACAAAGATTCAAATACTCTATTAATAGACCCGCCTGGTCTAATTTGCCATCTACAAGGTTTCTTTCATAATCGGAAACCCATTCAGGCGTACGAAATCCAACAAAGAGGGATGAATTTTCAACCATACTTCTTCAACACCAATTGCTTCTATACAGTATTTAACCTCATCCTATGTTAAATATATTAGAATTAAAACACAAAAGGAAGATGAACAGTGAATACCAAAAAATTGAAGATAAGCGCCACAAAATTGAATCCTCCCTTCAAATTATTAACCTCATTAAATCTGAAAAACCAGACCATCTGAAAAATAAAATTATTAGAATTTTCCCTTCATAAAAAGATGCCACCTATTCCTTTCCCCACTCTGATTGCCACTGGAATTGAAATTGACTGCATAAAGAAAATATGGCACTTCATAAAGAGATGCCACATATTAAAAAAAACATATCAGCGCTTTTTGGGAGTAGATTTGGAAATGTGAGACTAAAACTATTTAAAAATTAAATAGGACAAATGATTTCGTGAATATTATAAAATAGGAGGATCAAAAATATAATTTAAACTTTAATAAGTTAATAAAACAAAAAAATGATAATTCTTTAAAAAATTGGTGAAAATATGAATATTATTTTCACGAAACTCTTGAAATTTAACTAAATTTCTGTTGTAAATGATATCAGTATAAACAAAAAATTTAGAAAATTTGAAGAGTATTTTTAATAAGTAGTTAAAACTATTAATAATTAAAATAAACAAATCTATTTTTAATATAATAAAGTAACTTCTTAATTATTTTTTATCCTAATTAATTATTATAGTTAATATTTACACTGAGTGTCGTGCTTTTCAATTGATTCAAAATTAAGTGGAGAATATAAAACGTTTCTCATCCTCTATGGTGTTTTCACAAAATGGTATTAAAGTTCTGTTATGACCCTATTCTTCTCATTCATTCGCAGGCTTATATTTCTCTCCACCTTCCACTTTCCCTACACAACACCGTAAACCCTTCCTTCAATTTTCCATCGCCAGTTTTCTAAATTGGTAAAATATTCATTTATTTCCGTCATTGATTTTTGTTAATTCTTTATTTTTATGATTGACATTAATTTTAGTAAAATAAATTAGACAGCAAAATGTTAAATAGGACGTTCTAGCTTGCAGAGTAAACATGTCGAACAAGATGTCATATGCAGAATCATTCGACATCATGTCTGTTACAATTGGACTTTTAGATTATGTTAGTTTGTTACATATGCAAAATATTATGATATCCTAAGTGGCGCTCAGTTTAAAGATTAAGAGATTCAAGCTTAATTCAAGGAGTATTCTTAGTTTCTAATTATGGAGATAATTTAGGAAACTAATGACTGAAGTCTTATTTTCATAGAGGAATTTTAGCAGACTTTGTGCAGTCTCTTTGATGCATTTTGAAGCCCAACACAGCCCAGAAAAAAGGTATAAAAAGGAAGACTCTATACCTAGAGAAGATACGGGATGTATGTACAAAAGTGTCAATTATTAGGGTTTCGTCTGTTTATTGTGAGTCACTCTTGTATTGTTTGTTACTTGAGTAGAACTGTTAGTTGATTTGTAATTGTGAATTACTCATAAGCTTTTAAGCAAGAGTGAATTATGTTTAGTGAAGTGTGTTTACTTCTTCTTTGTCAATCACTCTTAAGCTTCTAAGTATAGAGTGATTGTGTGTTTGTGAAGTTTGTCTTCTAACTCATTTGAATTGTGTTCTTGTCACTGTTTGTGACTGTCAGGGAAGTGAGAGGGGTCTCATACTTAAGTGAGTCTTAGGTAGATATAGAGCACGAGTAGTGATTAAGTGAGAAGTTGTAAATGAGGGAGTTCAACTTTAAATTGATACTATTTAATGGATTTACTTTCTGGCTTGGTAGCCCCTAGAGTAGGTGTTGTTGTACACCAAATTGAGTTAACAATTTTGCATGTTGTTTACTTATTGCACTATTAATTGTGTTTCATTGTTGATTGTGTTGTTATTAAGAGATCAATATGTTGAAATCTCTTAGGACATCTGAGACCCGACTACTAGAATTTCAATTGGTATCAGAGCAGGCATCCTGCTTTGACTCTGGGTGAGATTTAGGGAAAATACTTTCCGGTACAATGGACAAGGAAAGAGGATTTGTGATCAAAAGATCTCTACAAAGGATTGATTTGAAGAAGTCATATTCTGAGGAGATGACTAGGGTGTTCAGTGGTAACACTCCTAAAACATGTGACAAAATAAAGGAGTGCAGGAGATTATTTGATAGGGGTAAGAGGTGGAAGACCACCTGTAGATGATTAAGATTATCTTGTTCCCAATGTTATAGTATGCTTTTGTGGCTACTGTTGCTACTGTTGATGGTGTGATTTATGTGTGCATGACGTCTTACCAAATGTTATGACATCTTTCCTGATGAGTGATCTTGGACAATTCATATTGTTGTTTGGGTGGTCCCCCGAGGGGGAGTATTGATTATGTGTGATAGGATGAGTAATGGTCTTGTCTAATGTTGTCAGGCATATTGCTTTGGTGGTGAAATGATGTGATTATGATTTGTCTGTTTGATTTATTCTCAAACCTATATTGCTTTGTTGTCACCTGGATTATAGTGCTTATGTGCCAAGTTCCTTTTGTGCCTGAAGGGTGCTGAGGAGTCTTTGATTTTTGTTCCGCTGCTTGTATATCTGATGTAATACATATGGTAGTTCCTTGTGTCTATGGTGTTAAGGCTTTAGAAAGGTATGTTCGTGGAATACCAATAAGGTAAAAGCATTATGATCTGGTCTCCTCAAAAGGTTTGTCCTATGATGTTGTGATACTTAGAAGATAACTTCAACCAGCGTATTAAAGTTGCCAAAGATACTTTAGGTTCATCTCAAGTCCACTCATAAAGGCACTTCCAAAGGTGAATAATGAAAAGATTTCTAAAGGAAAATTGATCAAGGAATGTTCTTATTTTCTGGGAGTAGTAATAACTTCATAACCAAGCTCAATAATGTGTTGGAATATCATATTAGCAATGTATGTAGAACACTGTTGGACAAAGAGATGGCATATCATATGCTCTGTTAATCACATATGTTTTGGAATCTTCTCTTGAATTTGAAGAGGCGTATGGCTTGTGTGTCTAAGAAGTCTCTATCTAAGAAACATGTCTTAGATAAGTGATATGGTCAAGAGATGATCAACCTATTGATTACTTTTTGGGTCAGTTTATTTTTGATCCAAGTAAGTAGGAGTGCAGAGGCTGAGCTCTAACTTTTAGTGGAGATTCGTTATCTCAACCAGGTTCTTTGTATATGGAGGTCAAGTTCAAATGTTAAGGGCATTCTCTTTGTCATCTGGAAGATTCTTTTGGTGAAAAGGAGCCATATTTATGTGATCTTGCTTGCGGCTACTCTGATTAAGTTGAAGAATGAGACTTGAAGCTGAAATTGATCAAGATGGTTGGATGGTGTTTTCTATAAACAGGATGTAGGTTGTTTACTCAAACTTGATATCATTGTCAAGGCTATGAGAGCATGGAACTCTTGTTTTGTTATAGTTATGAAAGTATAAAGAATAGATCTCTGAGACTGTATCAGGCTGAGTTGATGTCTAGTGGAGTCATTGGTATCAATCAAATGGCTTATAGGTTATTACCACTGAAGGAGTTGTGTACATTGAAGTTGTATCATCTTAAGATAAGTTAATTTTTAAATATTAACTCTCAGGTGTGTAGAATATGGATTGGTGCATATTTCTATGATCTGGCCTTGAAGGGTGACTTGTCTTTGCTGTATGGTTCTCATTTGTTTCGTGCAAAGGGATGTGTATGGGTTACTACGAATTTTTTCTCCAGAACCATATAAATGATAAAATCCTGTGATTGAGGTTTATGTATGATGATGGAACATCACCTCAGTGATTACTTCTCCAAAAAAGGAAGTGGTTCTTGAAGTTCATGTTGTGATGATTGGTGATCACCATTAGATTCTGAATTAGAATGTCTGGCCATGGTAAATTGTAAAGTCAAGGCACGAGCCAAATCTGGCGTGGTGTGTGGAGTAAATATTAGTCATAATTGTTTGAATCCATATGTGCCTGTGGATTGCAGAGAAAGGATGTCAGACTACATGGTCTACCATCTGGGAGGAGGTAGCCTTATCTGCTGATTATACCTCTAAGGTAAATTGTGAAGAAAGGATCGTGAGGAAATGTTCCTCTCCTGTGGTTGAGCACATGACTGATGAAAAATCCTTTATTCTTGACATATTCCTAACTAAAGAAGGGAGTTGTGTATTTGTCAAATGTACTAGTGCAAGATCGCAGTATGAACATTGTGATACGATGGCCAAAATCGGAACTGTTTTGAAATGCTGGTTTGCATTTTGCATTTTTTGTGTTTGCAAAATGTCGCGGTAAGCAAGAGTCGCCACCGACTTTTATTTTATCCAACTGGAAAGGAAAAAAGCACAGAAAAATTCCTTTTTCGAGATTTTGAGTATGGGGGGTAGATTATAGAAAAGGAAGGTATTAACACCCTTTCTATCCGTGGTTTTCCACGGTCTCTTAGGTACTTGCTCATCATTTGCTTGTGTGTGTTTGATTTGGAAAAGAGTTTTTTGTTTGACTTCAATTTAACCCTTTCTTCTGTCTTCAAGAGTGTTACGAAGTGTTTTTTGAAAACTTTGTTTGAAAAGAGTGTAAGTATGGAAAAGTTTGTTTGTTTTGAGCAAGTACCTACTAGCATCTACCTACTCGAAAAAAGAATTGTTCTATGTTCGTTTCCTTTAGACAGCGCTATCCCACTATTAGTGAGTGGGTAGCACCGTCGTTGGAGTTTTAAAGGGTCAATTCGAAAGGGACGTACGATCACTAAAGCAATGTTAGGACGTCTTAGTAATAACCCTAATGTCTTAAGATCAATATTTGAGGCAACAATTTCGAGGCAACCTTTCCGAGGAAACTTTGATCTTTGAGACAAAAGAGCGACCACTAAAATACCCTATACTTAATGATCGTTTACCGAAGGCAACCGAAGTGGGAGTATACCCTAGGAGTGCGCATGTGCGAGTGATTCAATTTCAAGTTATTATCTTTGCATATTTAGGGTTTGCTAACCGTTTTAAATTTAACATACATTCTTGTCATGCAACCCTAATATTCATACATCTAACAGTTAATATTTTGCGGAAATTAAAATGCGGAAAGTAAAGTTACGCTATTACAAGGCTTCGGGTATTAATTACATAGCCAAAAAACCTGTCAAAACGATAAATAAATGAAAAAAAGACCTAATTAATCTATTACACCTTGTGAGCAATTACATCAATATTGTAAAAAATAAATAAACGCGCGCGAGGAATTAAGAACGAGAAAAGTTAGGGTTTTGACCCCGTCTAATCTAATTACAAGAAAACAACATTTTTTGGTTGTTTTTGATTATTTAAGAATTTTTTTTTAAATTAAATACAAATCTAATTAGTAATTAAATTAATTTAAAGAAAATAATTTACATGACCTATTTTTGTATTTTGTTATTTTTAAGAAAAAGAAAATAGAATTTAAATTAAACAAAACCCTAATTTCTAACTTGTTTTAATTTTTTTACAAAAGAATTAAAGTTACCCTAAAATTAAATAAACTAATTAAATTAATTTTTTTTTGATAAAAAATAAACTAAATCTAATTGGATGAAAAAAAATATTTTTATGATTTTTTAATAAAAAGGAATTAATTTTGTATGAGTAGAAATAATTAAATAAATTAAAATAAAGAAACATAAAAGAAAATTGGGCCTGTTTGTAAGTAATTTTGGGGGTGTGGATAGTAGCTTCTGGGCCCAAAACAAATGACCCACGTTGACCTTTTTGTTCCTATGCTGTGCGTTGACTGGGCTCTTGGTGGATCATCACATGGTGGCCTTCAGATCTGGCCTCCTAAAGATCCAAGGATGGAGCTTTGAGGTCACATGGTGGTCTTCATGATGCGTACATACCTGGTTATGCAAATAAAAAGAACATGAAATATATGGGGGGACCTGGGATTCGAACCCAGGTCCCAAGGCCTTTTCCCACTGCTTTGCTACCAACTGAGCCACGTGCTTTCTTTGTATATGGAATAATAATAAACAATAATATGGAAAACAAACAGAATGTGAATTATCCGCGCGAAAATTTGAATGGGCTAATCACAGCTTGCCACGCCATCGTCCCTGTCCTCTCTCCGTTGCTAAAAGATTCAGTGACTTTTACCTACGGACAAATGTCCGTAGCTATAACCCCTGCATATCTCAAAATCAAACACAAGCATGATAAACAAAATCTAATGCCATGAATCGAATCGCCTTGGCCTGCTGAGCATTATGGTGCCCTTCTTGTGGACCAATTTCACCTGTATAAAAAGATCCTAAATTGAGACCAAGAACCCTAACCATGGTGGATTCTCATATAGCTTCCAAAAATGCAATTAAATGATGCTATTAGCTTGCAAACATGCCAGGGGTTACAAATATGCTCTTAAAACATGATGAAGATGCCAAAATAACAAGATTCTATTTTGGAAATAAGAGCAAACCGTGGACCACTTACAATGAGTTCTAGCGCACGAGGATCCTTGTTTCTGATTGCTATGGCTTCCTTGCACTCCGATGAAGTGAATGAGATGGCTTATGAGTCTTGAAAACGTCTGGAAGTGTGAAATCAAGTCAGCACTTTTTGGTGGCTTTTTCAAGTTTTGTTCTTCCTTTGTGCGCCTCTAAACCTTGTTGTTTTTTTGCTGCAATTGTACACTATATACTACTGATTGAATTAGGGTTGCAATTGTGATCTCAATCTTTGCCAATTATGATTTGCGATCTTGATTTGATTTCCATGAAATTCGTTCCAAAATAGGCCAAAATCAATCTTTTTGTGCCCACCTATTCCTTGCATGAATTGATTCACTTGCTAGCTGGATATGGGACCTGAAATGTGCACAAGATCTTGAAGTTTGAATGATTTGGATTTTTTCATGATTTGTTTTGATTTAATTTGATTTAACTATAATAAAAAATCAAAATAAATAGAAAAAATAAGATAAAGACAAGTGGAAAGATCTAGGGCTCGTGGACTATGCTACCAACTCAAAACAAGTGCAAAAAGTTAGGCCCATTTGACAAAAAATGCAATTTGAGGCACTTTTGACTTTTGGCAATTTTGCAAAAAAGGTCAACTTCACCAATGCATAACTTCCTCAATTTTGACTCTTTGAAGGTGTTCTTTGTCTTTTTAGAAAGCTTAGGATGTCCCCTAAGCAACCTATTTAGTTTCATCTCAATTGAGTCTTCCATGTTCATGTATGAATCTTTGACAAAAAAGGTGTTTTTGTTGACTTTTCAAAATGACCTATAATGTCCAAATTCATAACTTCTTGTGAGTGCATATTTTGAACTTGGGAGATGATGATGAATTGTAGGTAATTTTATCCTCTTCAAAATTAGCTTTGGATGGGTAATTTCTCATAAAGTATGAGAAAGTTATGCTTGGTCAAAGTTGAGTTGACTTTTCCTGCAAAACCCTAATTTAGCAACTTTTGGGTTTTGATGACTTGTGAGCAATCCTTAATGAATCATGATCAACCCTTGATCAAATGATGAATAATACTTCAAAATGAGGATGTTGACCAAAAATCTTGAAGTTTGACTGTATGTGGGCCACAATTGACTTTTGCCATAGCATAGTCGATTTTCAAACCTTTGAGCAATTGACTGAGCAAAATTTCTCTGTAGGGCTTGAAACTTGACATGGATGTTATTGAGAACCTATTAGGACAATGGTGATAATTTTAGACTCCTTTGACTCAAGTATCTTGATGCAATATGAAACTGTAATTTGAGGTAGACTGCTTTAGGAGAGAGCTTGTCTAGTCAACCCTTGGACTTCCTTGAGCAATTTGAAGACCTCACTTGAAATGTATTGAGAAATATGGGAGGGAAAATTTTGGGGTACAACAGCTGCCCCTGTTCAATCTTCTTAAACCCGAGGATGTAGATTGGCTTGTCTGCCTTTTGTGATCCGAAGGTGGAAGATGATTGAACACTAGAGTACCCAGAAATTTGCACTCGCATGAAGTGGTACTTGTCTGGGAATGGGCTTATAGATGCAATTTGGAGATTGATGACGGACGATGGGCTTAAAGATGCCATTAGAAGGAGTGTCGATCGTCTAAGAGATTCCTTAGCGAGAACCCGTATACCTGTTGTTGAGGAGGATTACACTGGGGAATGTTGGTCTCTGTCTTGAGAAAAAAGTTGAATTTTAGGAGCTCCGATCGTCCGTTATTCTACCGGGGAATAGTCTCTTGGTCGAGGAGGTGAAAATGAACTATTATCTGGTCGTGATCCAGGCTTCATAGTGATAAGATCGACCGCTATCTGGTCGTAATCCAGGCTTTATAGTGACTTACTGAGGAGATGAGATTAAACTTGCTATTCGGTCGTAATCTAGGCTTTGCACTTTCTCAATTCTTATCTGGTCGTAATCCAGGCTTCAGAAGGAATTCAATTGTTATCCGATTGCATCCGGGCTTCAACTTAAACTTAGGGCACACTAATATCTGGTCGACTCCGGGCTTCTTAGTAATTGTCCAGGTATAATTGCTATTTGGTCGAAATCCAAGCTTCACAATGTCTTGTACCGCTATCTGGTCGTAATCCAGGTTTCACGATGTTTCTTACCATTATCTGGTCGAATCCAGGCTTCATGGTGTCCTGTACTGTTATCTGGTCGAATCCAGGCTTCACAATACCTCACTTCTTATCTGGTCGAAATCCAGGCTTCAGAAGAAATCAAGTGGTTATCCAGTCGTATCTGGGCTTCCATTTGATTTTAAGGCCTACTAATATCCGGTCGATTTCGGGCTTCATAGTAATTGGCCGGGTGAACTGCTATTTGGTCGAAATCCAAGCTTCACAGTGTCCCTTACTGTTATCTGGTCGTAATCCCAGGCTTCAGTGTTCTTTACCGCTATCCGGTCGTAATCCAGGCTTCACGATGTAATATACCATTATCTGGTCGAATCCGGGCTTCACGGCTTGTGTTTATGATATGCTAGTATCTGGTCGAATCCAAGCTTCATGGCGTCTCGTACCGCTATCTGGTCGTAATCCAGGCTTCACAGTAACTTGCTGGGGATTAAACTATTATCCGGTCGAATTCGGGCTTCATAATTTGAATCTGAGATAAACCACTATCTGGTCGTAGTCCAGGCTTCGCGGTGTTTGATACTGTTATTCGGTCGTTCTCCGGGCTTCACAATATGATGGAGTAATCGAGATACTATCCGGTCGTACCTGGGCTTCATAGCTTGAACTTTGTGAGAATTTGATTTTATCTTTTCCTGAAATGTAAAGAATTAGTCGTATGTAATGCCATGATGCATGACATGTATTGATTAATGATGTTCTCAAAATAAATGAGATTGTGCTGTATGATGCGTATCTGCATGTCATGATGCAATGTTCTTATGATATTCTCTAGCTGGGGAAAATAAATCCCGGACTGCTGCCGGAGAATACGAGGAGTTAAGTTCTTTGTTCTCACCAGGGATAACGACCGAAGATGATTTGAGAATAAATTGGCGGGAGAATAACTCGGTTGGAGAGTAAACTGGTGAGAAAATGGCTTTGTGGGGAAGAGATACTCTGCTAGAAGATATGCTGATTTGGAGAAATAACCTCGGGTGGGGATGAATTACCATTGCTGACGATAATGAACCCTGTTGGGGATTGAGTTTCTGGCTGTGGAAGAAATAAACTCCATTGGGGATAGTCTTCTATTGTTGGTGATAGATGAACTCTACATGGGGAGAATTAACATCAATGTTTTTAGATACCTTTTACTCTGCGGGGAGTGTATGTGCCTTTAGTCATATTCTCCAGCTGGGTCTATCCTTGTACCTGGTGACTAGAGCAACTGTAAGGTTTGGACATTTCTTGTTTGCCCCTGTTCCTGGAATTACGAGTAATCGTCCTTTGTTTCGTATGTAAATATTTATGAGTAGCAATTATTGTCAAATGCATATATCAAAAATGAATCATTGGACGTTCTTGCAAAACAAAACAGAAAAAGAAAACACAAGTTGAAATTTCTTTGTGAAAATGAATTGTATTGATTTTGAAGTTGGTCTGTAGTAGGCATTTTGTACAAGAGGCTGACGTCCTAGTAAGAGAATGCCGCCGAATGATAGAATTTATACAATTTGTGAAAAACAAAGAAAAATAGCTATGTGAACAATCCCACTGGGTTCCAACTCTACTATTGCCTTTATATCTTTGAGCGTCTCATCACTTTGCTACTTGTTTGAAGGTAGATCATATTGATTAGTGTCGTCCGAGCTTGATAGTCGATACCGAAGTCTGGTTGCAAGATGATCCAATGAGACATAGTGTTACGCTTTAATCCCTAATTTTTGCCTGGACCGCCCTTTCGGGTTTTCAGTCCACCGGGATACCCTTTTTTGCCCAAGCCGCCTTTTCAGGTTTTCGACTTGCCGGGTGTACGTTTTTTTTTTAATTTTCATCCCTTACTTTTGCCCGAACCCCATTTGGTTCGTCGGGAAGCCCTTACTTTTGCCTAGGCCAGTCGACCTAGCGGGTCTTTGATTATGCGTAGTATTTTTTCACTATGTCTGCATTGATGGGGTGAGGAAGGTCGTCACCATCCATGGTGGTTAAAATCATAGCTCCTTCTGAGAAAATGTTCTTAACCACAAATGGCCCTTCGTAAGTAGGGGTCTATTTGCCCCTGGGATCACCTTGCGGCAGTATGATGCGCTTGATCACCAGATCCCCAGCTTGATATTCTTGTCGTCTAACTTTCTTGTTAAATGCCTTGATCATTCGTTTTTGATACATCTGACCATGACAAATAGCAGTAAGTCTCTTTTCGTCGATTAAGTTTAGCTGATCAAGCTGGGTCTGGATCCAATCGTCTTTTCTCAAACCTGCATCCTTCATAATCCAAAGAGAGGGTATCTGGACTTCAATGGGTAAGATTTCCTCCATGCCATAACCAAAGAATAGGGTGTTTCCTCTGTCGAAGTCCGCGTTGAGGTACGATACCCATGAAGAGCGAATGGTAGCATCTCATGCCAGTCTTTGTATGTCACCGTCATCTTCTGCACAATCTTCTTGATATTCTTATTAGCCGCTTCAACAACCCAATTCATCTTCGGCCGGTAGGGAGAAGAGTTGTGACGCTGTATCTTGAACTGCTTGCAGAGCTCGGTGATTATCGTATTGTTGAGATTTATACCGTTGTCCGTAATGATCCTCTCTGGTACACCGTATCGACAGATCAGATTGTGTCGGATAAACCGCGCCACGACATTCTTGGTTACTATAGCAAAGGAAGTCGCCTCAACCCACTTCGTGAAATAATCAATAGCTACCAGAATGAAATGATGCCCATTAGACACAGTAGGTTTGATCTCACCAATCATATCAATGCCCCACATTGCGAAAGGCCAAGGAGCCGTCAAAATATTCAAAGGAACCGGAGGTACATGCACCTTATCAGCATAGACTTGGCACTTATGATAGGTCCGCGAGTGCTGATAACAATCGGCTTCCATAGTGGACCAATAATATCCCGCCCGTAGGATTTTCTTTGCCATGGTATGTCCACTGGAATGAGTTCTGAAGGTACCTTCATGTAACTCTGCCATGATCCTTTCTGCCTCGCTTTTATCCATACATCGCAGTAAGGTTGAATCATGGTTATGCTTGTAAAGGACACCATTACTGATGAAGAACTTCACATCGAACCTTCTCAAGAACTTCTTATCATTAACAGATGCACCCTCGGGGTATTCCTGAGCCTCAAGATACCTCTTTACCTCGTGAAACCAGGGTTTATCTGCTACCTCTTTAGTCTCAATATCACAACAATGTAAGGGTTCGTCCAACCTCTCAATGGTAATATGGGGAGCTTCATTGTCCCACATGACCTTGAACATAAAAGACGTGGTAGCTAGCACGTCCGCCAAATGATTCTCCTCTCTTGGGAAGTGTTCAAAGGTTATCTCCTCGAAGTGAGGAAGCAATGTCAATACATACTCTTTGTAAGGAATCAGATTTGGGTGTTTCGTATCCCACTCGCCTTTGATCTAACTGATCACTAGAGCAGAATCTCTGAATACACTCAAGAACTTAATCCTCAGGTCGATAGCAGCTCGAAGACCTAGGATGTATGCTTCATACTCCGCCATATTGTTGGTGCAGTTAAAACATAATCAGGCGATGGATGGAGTATGACAACCCTCAAAAGATATGATCACGGTGCCAATGCCATTACCCAACGCGTTTGAGTCTCCATCAAAATACATAGACCATCGGGATCCTTCCTCAGGTCCTTCATCTGGTCCAGGTTCTTCACAGTCAGTCACCAACATAATGTTCTCATCCGAGAACTCGAAATTCATGGATTGGTAGTCATCCACTGCCTGATGCGCCAAATGATCTGCCAACACACTCCCCCTGATTGCTTTTTGGGTTGTGTATTGGATATCATACTCAGTTAAGATCATCTGCCATCTTGCTATTCTTCTGGACAAGGCAGGCTTTTCGAAGATATACTTGATTGGGTCCACCTTTGATATCAATAGGGTAGTGTGAGTCAGCATATATTGTCTCAGCCGGCGAGCAGCCCATGCCAAAGCGTAGCAAGTTTTCTCAAGCAACGAGTATCGGGTCTCGCAGTCGATAAACTTTTTTCTAAGGTAGTAAATAGCGTTCTATTTTCGCCCGGACTCGTCATGCTGCCCCAGCAGACACCCCATTGAATTATCCAGCACTGTCAAGTATAAGATCAAAGGTCTTCCTTCAACTGGAGACATCAAAATTGGTGGCTCTTGGAGGTATTCTTTGATCCTTTCGAAAGCAGTCTGACATTCATCATTCCATTTTACTACTTGATCTTTCTTCAGCAGCTTGAAGATCGGCTCACAAGTAGCAGTTAGATGTGAAATGAATCGGGCAATGTAATTAAGACGTCCCAAAAAGCCTATAACTTCCTTTTCCATTCGGGGAGCTGGCATCTCCTGTATAGCCTTCACCTTTACAGGATCCACTTGAATACCTATATCACTGACGACGAAACCCAGCAGCTTACCAGACCTTACCCCGAAGGTGCACTTGTTCGGGTTTAACCTTAGCTTGTACATCTTCAACCTGTCGAACAGTTTTTGGAGATGGTCAAGGTGTTCTTCTTCAGTCTGGGACCTTGCAATCGTGTGATCAACGTAAAACTCAATCTCATGGTGAATCATGTCGTAGAACAAAGCAACCATGGCACGCTGATACGTTGCCCCAACATTCTTCAACCCGAAAGGCATTACCTTGTAACAGAAGGTACCCCACTGTGTAACGAAAGTTGTCTTCTCCATGTCCTCGGGAGCCATCTTAATCTGATTGTAACCAGAAAAACCATCCATAAAGGAGAAGATCTTATGTTGCACGGTGTTTTCGACCAGAACATCAATGTGAGGCAGTGGGAAATTGTCTTTGGGGCTCGCCCTATTCAGATCTCTATAGTTCACACACATACGTACCTTACCATCCTTCTTAGGCACTGGAACCACGTTGGCAACCCACTGTGGGTAAGAAGTAACAGCTAGAAACCAGGCGTCAAACTGTTTCGTGACCTCAACTTTGATTTTCTCAGACATCTCAGGGCGCATACGACAAACCTTCTGTTTTACCGGAGGGCAGTCTTCTTTAGTTGGTAGGCGGTGCACCACAATGTCAGTGTCTAAACCAGGCATATCTTCATAAGACCAGGCGAAGATCTCAACATAGTCGCGTAGCATCTATATCAACCGTTGCTTGACACTAGGCTCCAGGTTTGCACCTATCTCGACCTCTTTCTTATCTTCCTCTGTACCCAAATTTACTGATTCCACTGGATCTTCATGCGGCTGTATGGCCCTCTCTTCCTGTAGTAACAGTCTAGCAAGTTCCTCAGGAACTTCACAATCATCCTCACCTTCGTCCTCGGCTTGGGTGATCGGACTTTCGAAGTCATAATTAGAAGTAGCAGAGTCATTATCAGTGGGATCCAGAGTGGATATGGATCTGCATTATGATATGTGAGTGTGTGTAAGACAATAGCTGTTTTGATAAAGTGCAAGATAGAAAAGAAAAACAGGAAGCATAAAATTTGTAATGCAAGAAAACATCCAATGCTTTATTGATGATATATGAAAATGACAAATAATAAGCCCTCACAAACAAATCCAAGGTGCCTCGGGCAAGGCACCGGGCCGTAAAGTTTCAAATTGTCTGTTACAAGTCTCAAAACAAAAGTCTATTACTGTGTAATAAAAGAAACGGGCACGAAGTCTTTCGCCGTCCAGTTGTTCAATCCACCATTGGTAGTCGGGTAAATCCAACTGTCGATATCTGACTCTTCTTCATCATCTTCAATTGCATTCACGCCCGGATTACTGATGCATAGAGGAGGTCTTCCAATTCGTGCACGCCGAACAACCCTTTGAGTTTCTGCAGTAAAACCCAAACCAAATTTGTCAGTCTTGTGTGCAAAGTCAGGGAGTTGGCCCCAATTTGCACACCCACCTTTTTCAATAACAACCCTGGCATCCTTGAAGGAAGCCATCTTCATTGGAGGTTCTTCAACATCAACTTCAGTCGACGCCAGAGTTTGGGGGACCTCTTCAAAGTTCTGACACGGGGTTTCAATGAACTCTCCATCCATCTCTACATACCGAAAGGAATTAAGATGACTTACCATGTACTCCTTCTCACCCTGCACCGTAATAATCTTCCCTTTTACTGGATATTTCAACATCTGATGGAGCGTAGAAGTTACTGCCCCAGCCTTATGAATCCAAGGGCGACCCAACAAGAAAGGATAAGATGGTCAGATATCCATCACATAGAACGTAGATGCAAAAGTTTGAGAGCCAACTTTAATAGGGACGACCACCTCCCCGTGCACCATCCTTTTGGACCCGTCAATGGCCCTAACCACAATATTACTTGGCTTTAGAACCAACCCTTCACAATCCAACCGATCTAATGCTTTCTTGGGTAAAACATTTAATGAGGACCCAGTATCCACCAGTACATGGGCCAAAGTAGTGCCCCTGCACTCGATCGAGACATGCAGAGCATCATTGTGATTTCTTCCCTTGGCAGTCAGATCTGTGTCGGAGAAACCCAACCCGTTGTCAGCGGTCAAACTAGCCACACAGTCTTTGAATTGATCAGTAGAAGTTTCCTGCGGCACATGCACAGTTTTAAGGAAAGCAATTAAAGCCTTTGTATAGGCTTCCGAGCCCAACAATAAGGATAACATGGAGATTTTTGACGGGGTCTGCCCCAGCTGCTCGACTATGTTGTAGTCGCTCTTCTTGATAATCTTCAGAATTTCCTCTATCTCCTGCCTAGAGGTTTCTACAATGACCTTCTTAGGTTCCTCCATCTGGGCAGGCTCACCTGTGACTTCTTTGCCCCGAGTTCCAGATGACTCGGCGACAGGGGTGATAACTGGAGTGAGAATTGGAACAGTAGCTGATGTACTGGAAGATGGAGTGACAACAGGCTTTTGAACAGTCGGAGGGGAAATCTCAGGAGAGAAAAGTCTTCCACTTCTGGTGACCTTTCTAGACCCGACAATATTGCCGACATCAACATCAACTTCTTCAACCTTCAAATCTTGTTTGATCCCATGATAATACACATCGCCCCCATAGTGCCACAGGACAGCCTTACCCGAAGTGTATGGGATAGGACCAGGAATAATAATGATTAATGGAGTAACTCTTGGAACGGATGTAATCCTAACAGGCTTTCTCGAGAAAGCCTTGGAAGGATTGGCGGAAATGGTTATGATGGAAACATCTTCAACAGGAATCAACAAAATCAAAGTTTTCTCGAATATGATCTCTTTGTTATCCATCAGGCGCTGAACACCTGATTTCAATAAATGGCACCCAGCATGCAGAATTGAACACAGGTGGCAACCTTCACCACAGCCCGGAAATAAACCGGCCAACAATAGATTCTTCTTCACAGTTATCATCGGAGTAGAAATGTCTTCCACGGAGGTCACAAATAAATCATCATCCACAAAATTTACTCCATGGCCATGCTTGGGCATATGAGCAATTATGATGTTGGGTTTCTCCGGAGTATCAAACTCAATTTCTTTAGCTTCAATCAGGTCTTGCACTTTATTCTTCAAAGCCCAGCAGTTGTTCGTATCATGACCCAGGCTATCAGAGTGATAGGCACAGCGGGAGTTTGGATTATACAGCGGAGATGTGGTGCTGGGATTCTTTGGGGCTTCCCTCAGAGTTACCAGGTTGGTCTTCAACAATTGCGGTAGAATTTGTGACAAGGTCATATTAAGCCGAGTGTACTGTCTCTGCGGCCTCTCCATTCTTTGCTGATTATTGCATTGTGGGGCAACCGTAGGTCTTGATATTACTACCGCATTCATTGCTTGACGGTGTTCAGGTCTATTTTGGCTCCTCGAGCTATAAACCGCACTAGCTTCTTTCCTGAAAGGCTTCTTTTCTGTACTTGATGAAGCACCCTTCTGTATCTTACCACTTCGGATACCAGCTTCTACTCTTTCCCCAGTCATAATCAATTCAATAAACCCAGATGATGAACTACCGATCAGATGATTGAAAAATGGACCAGACAAGGTCCCCAGAAACATATCAACCAACTCCCTATCAGACAGAGGGGGTTGGACTCTTCCAGCCAGATCTCTCCACTTCTGAGCGTAGTCCTTAAAACCTTTGCTTGCACCCATAGACATACTCTGAACCTGAGTACGAGTGGGAGCAAGGTCGACATTATACTGGTACTGTTTGTAGAAAGCAGCAGAAAGGTCCTCCCAGTTGCGGACATTAGCTCCTTCCAATTGATAAAACCATTCAAGCTGAGTCTCTGACAGACTATCTTGAAAGAAATGGACCCACAGATTCCTACAGCAGTGTAGGGTTATATTTTTCTGACGTACGAGCGGAGATGGAGTTTTGGATAGGATACTCCATCGTACTTAGCAAAAACCGGAGCCTTAAACTTGTGAGGGATCACCACTCCCTATGCCAGTCCCAAATACTCCAGCTGTTTGTACCTATCCTCAGCATGAGGGTACCGTTCATCATCAAAATCAGTGTCATTATCAAATACCACAAGACTAGGACCCTTTCCTTCCTCTTGATTCTCTCCTCCTCTAGATGAATGAGACAGATCAATTTCCTGTCGCAACCTATTCCCATATCTGTGACCCATATTCAGCAGAACCACCTTCTTCTTCTTCTTATTCTTCTTCTTATTCTTCTTCTCCTTCAAATGAGAGTCTTCAAATCCTGTTGTCCTTTGGCCAAGTTCAAGAACATCTCCTGGAATTAAGCATTTTGTGCTTGAAGAGCTTTGATGGCTTGATTGGTAGGTATTTCAGAAGACATTCTGTGCTGAAATAAACAGCGAAGAAGATAAGAAACCTGTAATGGTACCTGTAATGAGGTGCATGGTAATGGAATGCGTATGAAATGATTTTGAAGACTTTTGGAGATTTAAATTTGTAATCCAAGAAATAAACAAACTTTATTAGATTAACTTGTAAAAATGTTTAACAATGCCTTCAAGGCGTTACAAAAGAAATAAACTGAAAACAAATCTAAACTAGAAAAAAGCAAAATCAGAAATCCCATGGTCGTTTCCCCTTCGTGCTGACATAATCATTGATTGTCCTTTCATTCTCAAGTTGCCTCGTGAGCTTCAATATCTTCCTTTCCTGCTCATGATACTTCTCTCGGTAAGTATCCCTTTCTTCCTTTAACTGGATCCAAGATCTCTTAAATGCCCCAAGATCAGTAGGCATATAGGGATAGAGGACTATATAAGGAACACCTTCTTCATTAGTATGCTCCACAACCACCGGAAAAACAACTTCATAAGGAATCCCCAGCTTTTGAGCACGGGCTCGAACCCACTGGAGATAAGGTTGCATAGGGAGAGAAGTATTTGGTCCTAGCTCGTGAGGGTCAGACCTGTTCACCATGCCCCAGGCCCGTACAAACCCGCGGTGATGCTCACCAACATCCTCCTTATAATCAAATGCAATATCTGTAAGAAGCAGCTCATGAGGATCGTCTCTCCGAGCGCGACCAAACTGTCGTAAAGCCAAACAAGGACTGTAGTTTATTCCACCTCTAATTCCAAGCAACGAGACATTAGGGTATTCCCCACATCGATCAATGATAGCTACTCTTTCCATATCCTTAGAACTCCAAAAAATGTTCGTATGGGCAAGGGACATTATCATGTAAGCCCAACCTAAACCTTCCTCATTCTTTAATACAAACTTGGGGAGGTGCGAAATAAACCACCTCGCCAGCAGCGGCGTGCAACACATGAGGGTCCCTCTTCTTCGCACAGTACGAGTATAGAGAGCATGCATAATATCACCCAGAAGAGTAGGCACAGGATTGCGAGACAAGAAGATCTTAACCGTGTTCACATCTATAAAGGAATCTGGATTCGGGAAAAGAACCAAACCGTAGATGAGGAGAGCCAAAATGTCTTCGAAATCCTGAAAGTCCAAGTTATCCTAGAACTGTTGAGCTTGATCCATCAGAAACTTGGCCAAGAAACCTTTAACCCCGCTCTGTGTCTCCCAGTTGGATACTACATCAGCCTTTTTTAGATGTAAGGCTGAAGCAATGTCCTCGGGTCTAGGAACCTCCTCCAAACCTGTGAAGGGTGTCTGCTCAAGGATGGATATGCCCAGTAAGTCAGAAAACTCCTCCAAAGGGGGAACTAGCTGATAATCTGGGAAGGTGAAACAATGATACACCGGATCGAAGAACTGGAAGAGCACGCTCATCATCTTCTCATCCAACTTTGAAGTGACCAAACTAAGGATCTGGCCATATCTTCTAACGAATGAAGAAGTATCCGGAACCTTTGAGACTAATTCTCTGAGTTGAGCAGGTATTTGCACGAAGTTAACTCGAATGGTGTTTCTGCGCACTAAAGCCATAATCTGCAAAACAGAACAAAGATAAATCCCCTCGGTCTTCGAAATGGTTAGTCTAATGAAGTATGCATGCATTGTTATGATGCACGATGTCATGATAAAACACACAACAGATATAACAGATAATAGACATGGTAAAAGCAAACAAGTCACACAATAGCCCTTAAGTTTAGGCTTGCATGGAGTCTAGGTACTACCCTCTTGAAGTTCACTTGGTTTCAACCTGTCCTAATAATAGTAACCAGGTTTTAGAGGTTCTCAATATCACTGACCATCCTCCATCGGTCATGGTTTTAGCTCACGCAATCTTTTCTTGTGGCTGGAACTATCTCAAGAGTATGGTCTCAATGAGTGTAGTATCGAGTATCAACCAGTTCTCAGCTCTATACCGAGGCTGGCTATCTCACTACTTCCTATGGCCAAGTTGGTCAATTATAGGTTCTAAGGTCAGTTGATGCTTAATGACCCATATAGCAGCCCCGTATTCTCCTCGTTTCTCCACAAGGGATACCGGTACCAACCAATATGCCACATCAACGTAGCTACTGCTTCAACCGTATCGGTCAATGCCATATAGTTCCCTCACAGTTTAATTCTACTTACAAAAGGTGTTCCCCAGATCCGAGTTAGGATCTATAGTAACTCCAATACAAAGCCCTCAAAAGTAAAGCAATCAAATCAAATAATAGAAAAAATATGATGAACTAATCCTAAGGTATACCCCACTTAATTCTCCCCAGCAGAGTCGCTAGTTCTGTGATACAGTGGCCAGAACCGGAACTGTTTTGAAATGCTGGTTTGCGTTTTGCGTTTTTTGTGTTCGCAAAATGTCACCGTAAGCAAGAGTCTCCACCGACTTTTATTTTATCCAACTGGAAAGGAAAAAAGCACAGAAAAATTCCTTTTTTGAGATTTTGAGTACGGGGGGTAGATTATAGAAAGGGAAGGTATTAGCACCCTTTCTATCCGTGGTTTTCCATGGTCTCTTAGGTACTTGCTCATCATTTGCTTGTGTGTGTTTGATTTGGAAAAGAGTTTTTTTGTTTGACTTTGATTTAACCCTTGCTTCTGTCTTCAAGAGTGTTACAAAGTGTTTTTTGAAAACTTTATTTGAAAAGAGTGTAAGTGTGGAAAAGTTTGTTTGTTTTGAGCAAGTACCTACTCGAAAAAAGAATTGTTCTATGTTCGTTTCCTTTAGACAACGCTATCCCACTATTAGTGAGTGGGTAGCATCGTCGTTGGAGTTTTAAAGGGTCAATTCGAAAGGGACGTACGATCACTAAAGCAATGTTAGGACGTCTTAGTAATAACCCTAATGTCTTAAGATCAATATTCGAGGCAACAATTTTGAAGCAACCTTTCTGAGGCAACTTTGATCTTTGAGACAAAAGAGCGACCACTAAAATACCCTATACTTAATGATCGTTTACCGAAGGCAACCGAAGTGGGAGTATACCATAGGAGTGCGCATGTGCGAGTGATTCAATTTCAAGTTATTATCTTTGCACATTTAGGGTTTGCTAACCGTTTTAAATTTAACATACATTCTTGTCATGCAACCCTAATATTCATACATCTAACAGTTAATATTTTGCAGAAATTAAAATGCGGAAAGTAAAGCTACGCTATTAGAAGGCTCCGGGTATTAATTGCATAGCCAAAAAACCCGTCAAAACGATAAATAAATGAAAAAAAGACCTAATTAATCTATTACACCCTCTGAGCAATTACATCAATATTATAAAAAATAAATAAATGCGCGCGAGGAATTAAGAACGAGAAAAGTTAGGGTTTTGACCCCGTCTAATCTAATTACAAGTAAAAAACATTTTTTGGTTGTTTTTGATTATTTAAGAAAAAAAAGTTTTAAATTAAATACAAATCTAATTAGTAATTAAATTAATTTAAAGAAAATAATTTACATGACCTATTTTTGTATTTTGTTATTTTTAAGAAAAAGAAAATAGAATTTAAATTAAACAAAACCCTAATTTCTAACTTGTTTTAATTTTTTTACAAAAGAATTAAAGTTACCCTAAAATTAAATAAACTAATTAAATTAATTTTTTTTGATAAAAAATAAACTAAATCTAATTGGATGAAAAAAAATATTTTTATGATTTTTTAATAAAAAGGAATTAATTTTGTGTGAGTAGAAATAATTAAATAAATTAAAATAAAGAAATATAAAAGAAAAAGGAAAAGAAAATTTGGCCTGTTTGTAAGTAATTTTGGGGGTGTGGATAGTAGCTTCTGGCCCCAAAACAAATGACCCACGTTGACCTTTCTGTTCCCATGTTGTGCGTTGACTGGGCTCTTGGTGGATCATCACATGGTAGCCTTCAGATCTGGCCTCCTGAAGATCCAAGGATGGAGCTTTGAGGTCACATGGTGGTCTTCATGATGCGTACATACCTGATTATGCAAATAAAAAGAACATGAAATATATGGGGGGACCTGGGATTCGAACCCAGGTCCCAAAGCCTTTTCCCACTGCTTTGCTACCAACTGAGCCACGTGCTTTCTTTGTATATGGAATAATAATAAACAATAATATGGAAAACAAACAGAATGTGAATTATCCGCGCAAAAATTTGAATGGGCTAATCACAGCTTGCCACGCCATCGTCCCTGTCCTCTCTCAGTTGCTAAAAGATTCACTGACTTTTACCTACGGACAAATGTCCGTAGCTATAACCCCTTCAAATCTCAAAATCAAACACAGGCATGATAAACAAAATCTAATGCCATGAATCAAATCTCCTTGGCCTGCTGAGCATTATGGTGCCCTTCTTGTGGACCAATTTCACCTGTATAAAAAGATCCTAAATCGAGACCAAGAACCCTAACCATGGTGGATTCTGATATAGCTTTCAAAAATGCAATTAAATGATGCTATTAGCTTGCAAACATGCAAGGGGTTACAAATATGCTCTTAAAACATGATGGAGATGCCAAAATAACAAGATTCGATTTTGGAAATAAGAGCAAACCTTGGACCACTTACAGTGAGTTCTAGCGCGCGAGGATCCTTGTTTCTGATTGCCATGGCTTCCTTGCACTCCCAGGAAGTGAATGGGATGGCTTATGAGTCTTGAAAACGTCTGGAAGTGTGAAATCAAGTCAGCACTTTTTGGTGAATTTTTCATGTTTTGTTCTTCCTTTGTGAGCCTATAAACCTTGTTGTTTTTGGCTGCAATTGTACACTATATACCACTAATTGAATTAGGGTTGCAATTGTGATCTCAATCTTTGCCAATTATGATTTGTGATCTTGATTTGATTTCCATGAAATTCTTTCCAAAATAGGCCAAAATCAATCTTTTTGTGCCCACCTATGCCTTGCACGAATTGATTCACTTGCTAGCTGGATATGGGACCTGAAATGTGCACAAGATCTTGAAGTTTGAATGATTTGGATTTTTTCATGATTTGTTTTGATTTAATTTGATTTAATTATAATAAAAAATCAAAATAAATAGAAAAAATAAGATAAAGACAAGTGGAAAGAGCTAGGGCTCGTGGACCATGCTACCAACTCAAAACAAGTGCAAAAAGTTAGGCCCATTTGACAAAAAATTGCAATTTGAGGCACTTTTGACTTTTGGCAATTTTGCAAAAAAGGCCAACTTCAACAATGCATAACTTCCTCAATTTTGACTCTTTGAAGGTGTTCTTTGACTTTTTAGAAATCTTAGGTTGTCCCCTAAGCAACCTCTTTTGTTTCATCTCAATTGAGTCTTTCATGTTCATGTATGAATCTTTGACAAAAAAGGTGTTTTTGTTGACTTTTCAAAATGACCTATAATGTCCAAATTAATAACTTCTTGTGAGTGCATATTTTGAACTTGGGAGATGAAGATTAATTGTAGGGAATTGCATCCTATTCAAAATGAGCTTTGGATGGGTCATTTCTCATAAAGTATGAGAAAGTTATGCTTGGTCAAAGTTGAGTTGACTTTTCCTACAAAACCCTAATTTAGCAACTTTTGCAATTGTGATCTCAATCTTTGCCAATTATAATTTGTGATCTTGATTTGATTTCCATGAAATTCTTTCCAAAATAGGCCAAAATCAATCTTTTTGTACCCACCTATGCCTTGCACGAATTGATTCAGTTGCTAGCTGGATATGGGACTTGAAATGTGCACAAGATGTTGAAGTTTGAATGATTTGGATTTTTTCATGATTTGTTTTGATTTAATTTGATTTAAGTATAATAAAAAATCAAAATAAATATAAAAAATAAGATAAAGACAAGTGGAAAGAGCTAGGGCTCGTGGAACATGCTACCAACTCAAAACAAGTGCAAAAAGTTAGGGCCATTTGACAAAAAATGCAATTTGAGGCACTTTTGACTTTTGGCAATTTTGCAAAAAAGGTCAACTTCACCAATTTTTAACTTCCTCAATTTTGACTCTTTGAAGGTGTTCTTGGACCTTTTAGAAAGCTTAGGATGCCCCCTAAGCAACCTATTTGGTTTCATCTCAATTGAGTATTCCATGTTCATGTATGAATCTTTGACAAAAAAGCTGTTTTTGTTGACTTTTCAAAATGACCTATAATGTCCAAATTAATAACTTCTTGTGAGTGAATATTTTGAACTTGGGAGATGAAGATTAATTGTATGTAATTTCATCCTCTTCAAAATGTGCTTTGGATGGGTCATTTATCATAAAGTATGAGAAAGTTATGCTTGGTCAAAGTTGAGTTGACTTTTCCTGCAAAACCCTAATTTAGCAACTTTTGGGTTTTGATGACTTGTGAGCAATCCTTGATGAATCATGATCAACCCTTTATCAAATGATGAATAATACTTCAAAATGAGGATTTTGACTAAAAATCTTGAAGTTTGACTATATGTGGGCCACGATTGACTTTTGCCCTAGCCACAGTTGACTTTTGCCCTAACATAGTCGATTTTCAGACCTTTGAGCAATTGACTGAACAAACTTTCTCTGTAGGGCTTGAAACTTGACATGGATGTTCTTGAGAACCTATTAGGACAATGGTGAGCATTTGAGACTCCTTGGACTCAGGTATCTTGATGCAATATGAAACCCTAATTTGAGGTAGACTGCTTTAGGAGAGAGCTTGTCTGGTCAACCCTTGGACTTCCTTGAGCAATTTGAAGACCTCACTTGAAATGTATTGAGAAATATGGGATGGAAATTTTTTGTGTACAACAAACATGATGCTCTAGAAAGTGTATGGGAGTTTATTTCTCTCCATGGGTATCATGTGTTTGTGATAACCGAAATAAGCTGCAGAGGTTATGTCCTGATGATATATTGTTGTATAATCTTGGAAGAAGGACTTATAAGAACTATGGATGATAGATAAAGAACCATAGTGAATGACTTCTGTGATGAGAAGTTGATGTCCTAAATGATGCTGTAACATCATGCTTGTTGATGGTTGGTTTGGGAGATGCTTGGATTATGAATATGAAACTTGATGCTCAACACTAGCTTCAGGAGTGGCTCTTCTAACTATGGTGAAGTAGGACGTAAAGCTTCTGACCATGTCTACAGTGATGTGCATGACTACTATCAGGTTGAAGAATTCACTTGTACCAGCAATTTCTAGTAGGTTAAAATGAAGAGTATCAGATAAAGCAATCTGATCTATGTGCATATGAGGAGTGTGCATGACATCTTGGCCATCTAAAAAGACATGACAAATATGTCCTTGTTAAGTGAGTATGTCAAGGTGTGCTCTCAAGGAACTGGAGTATCTGGATTAGGATTGTTTTACAGTGTGTGAAGTTGTAGCCCTTCACTATGTGAAGTACTTGTTGATGAGTTATTGCTGTAATGGTGCAGACCCTACAAACTTCGTGTTGGTGAAGCTTGCGGAGATTATATACCTCTTGAGAGGTTATGATGTCGGGCAATATGTCATGACATAAGGGTACTAGATGGGGTTCTTGGTACTCTTGACAGGGTATGTATGGTTCTATCCATATGAAGCCGATTTATTGAATCATGTGTACGTGTGTATCATAAGAGTACTCTAGAAGACAATTTTCTTGGTTGGGAGAATTTATTTTTCTCTGCAGATTAAGGTGGGACTCAATGGATGTCTTGGTGGATGAATGGGAGATGTCACATATGATATCCTGGTATCTTGGTATGTTTCACTAATTCTGGCTGAAAGGAGTTTATTTAGAGTCTAGTGAAAGGCGTTATGATTATGCTTCAGAACATGTGGATAATTTTGTGAAACATCTTTTACTGTTAGCTGAAGAAGTGTTGATCTGGTTTGAGAAGACAAGGGAAAGTAGACAATGTATGATTGGATATCAGGACATTGCTGAAGACTTATTTCTTTTGAGAATAACAAGGGAGTTTTTTAAACAACGTAATCAAGCACATGGAAGAAGGAGTATGAAACGTGTGTTAGACTATGCATCCACACTTATTGGAACTATCAATTTTAGGAGAATCAATCCAGATTCAATAAAGGCATTCAAAACTGACTTGGATGGTGCACATTAATTTTGGTGCAGTTATCTTCCTCAAATAACGTTCTCTTTGACCAATACCATTGTCACAGTCTAGGATCGTTAATTCCTAAGGAACTTCTCGGTTATTTAAATATGTCATTCCTTCCCCTCTATCATCTTATGTTTGATTGTCTTCAAAATAGTCTTTATGGATTTTGTCCGGGTATGGGTGACTACTGTTTGGATATGGTTTTGTGCTGGATTTGTTTGTCAATTTTTTTTCTAAAAAGGGAGAGAAAAGTTTTGTTTCTGTTTCTGTTCCTCTTTTATGTCTGTTTGTTGCTTTGCAAAGATGTTGGGTAGGATACTCGTATCTGAGTATGCTCTTGTTGTTTTTGTGTCTTGTGATATGAGTTATGAACACAGTCATGTCATGTGTTCTAAGTTACCCGGAGATAGAATTTTCATGTGTAGGTTGCTGTTGAAGGTAGAGAAAACACAAGAAAGGAGGGGGGGGGGGGTTGAATTGGGTTTATAGAAAACATTCCCCTTTAGAAATTCTAATCACTCAAATGATAAAATCTATAAAGACAATGAAGAGTAAAGAACACAAGTGATTTATCCAGGTTCACCTTAACAAGGTTAATATTGTCCATCCCTCAAGGTGATTTTCCTTTAACAAGGACTTAATCCATTATAACCAAACTGATTATAAATGCACATGCAACCTCTAATGACTAATATATAGTGATACGTTCAGTGATCCAACTTAACAGATATAACATTCATTGACCCAATAAAATCATATCACTTAAGATCTCTGTTGTACCCCAAAATTTGCCCTCCTCTTTTTCCACAAGAAATCACAGCTTCGGGCTTTTCCTGATTTTTCAGATTGGCGTAAGAATCAGTCAAACAGACTTTTCTTATCAGTCAAACAAAATTTAGGGTTTTCATTGATTTTTAAAGCAGTTCAGGCAGATTGCCAAGGTTTGGTTGAATTGGCTCAAGTTTTGATCAGGCGAACGCTTCTTTGGCATTTAATCAAGAACTAGGGTTTGTGCGCATATTTCTCAGAAAGATTTAATTCCACAGTGTTTTTCAAGATGTGGACTGAGGCATTTGATTTGAGTTTGCAGTGTTGGATTTAATCAAATAAAAAAAGGGACATAGGGACGTGTGTTGTTTAGCTGTGCAGTGCTCTGATTATTCAAGATTCCGGACGTTTATTGATTATTTATTATTCTGAGTTAAAATGATTGGGATTTATTTCCAGTTATTATAATTTTAAGAATTATAAATAATTAAATAAACAATTGAATTGAAAGAGAATTAATTGATCAAAAAGGATTTCATTCATCTTTAATTGTTTTGTTACAATTTATTATTTGAACAAACTGTAAAGTTATTTACATCTTTGCTTACAATAATAATAGTACAAATATTTGAAATGAATTAAAACTATCCTAAAAAATCCCTAAGTCTTCATCTTCTATCCGTTGCTCCTTTGCTCAATTATTTTCATCTGCAAAACAAAGAAGAAAGAAAAAGTCAATTGCAGTCAAAATAATTAAAAGCAGACAGATAAAAATTGGGTTCATCATTAAAAGCAACTGGCCGGAATCAGTTCGCCCTCTCTGCAAATCACGAGATTTCTCCCGGTTCACAAAGAGGGATGAAAAATGCTTGCAAAAAGTATGAAATGCACAAAAGTTTTAATTGCACAAATTCAAATTTGTCAACATACTGCATAATCAAAAAGGAAAACTGAACTAGGCCAACAAAGTCCAAACTGAGTTCCAATTTCAAAACTATCCAAAAAGCTCTCCAAAAAGATATCAAGAGATCAAGAAGTACAAAATGCTGTCAATAAAGTATGCAGAAAAGCAGGAAAGATGCAGAGTAAACCAACAATGCAAGCAACATCCTATTTCATCATTTTCCAGCCTGTATGCTTTTTCAGAAAATAGATTATAAGCAAATATAATAATGCTTAAAACTGTGGAGAGAGAGAGAAGAGAAAAGAGAAATAGGCTTACAGTAGGCTTTTGGCTTATTGAATATAAAACAAAACTGCAATAGAACAGTAGAAAGGGGAGGCAAAGATATCAAAAAGATAAAAAAAAACCCTCCAAACTGTAACATAAACACAACAGAACTGTCTCCAACACAAAATTAAAAAAAACCACAAAACTAAGCCAGTAAAGCTCCCAAACACCAAGCCTTACCTGCCTGAACTGTCATCAAGCCTAAAAGCCTCATGCCTGTCTAAGCAAAAGCCTCAAAACCTGCTGAAGCCTAACAGAAGCATAAGCCTCAAAAAACCTTTCTACAAGCCTGACCTATTTCAATGCAAAAACAGAAGCCAAGTCTAAAACCTGCTGAAGCCAAGATTCAAAAAGCCTTCACCTGCTAGCTTATCAAACAAAACATAAACACTCAAACCCTTTAGCCATACAAGCTTGTAAGCCAAAAAGCCTAAACCCGTGTATAAGCCAAAAAGCCTTACCTGCATCAAGCCTTAAACCAGAAATGCCCAACCTATTTCAAGCTGTAACATACCAGCCCGTAACATATCAAAAGCCTAAAGCATAACCTGCTCCTTTCAAAAAGCCACAAACCTGTGTATAAACCAGAACCAACACAAAAGCATTCATACCAAGCTTGCAAGCCTAAGCATCAACCTGTCTAAGCCCTTAAACAATACAAACTGTCAAGCCCCAAATCGAAGCAACCAAAGCCCTCAGAACTGTAATTCATCATTGGGCAGAAATCATCAAAGCATCTCAACAAGCCCACAAGAAGAGGAGGAAAAAATATCTCAGCATACCAGAAACACACAAGCAATCCCAAAGGCCCTCAGAGAAAACCTCATCACAGGGCAAGCATACAAGGCCATAACCAACATCAACAAATATCTCAGCATATCAACATACCAAATATCTAAGCATACGAGGAAAAGAAGCAATCAAAGGCATCAAGCTAGCATACGAGGCAAAGAGACAGAAGAGGAAAAAGTGATAAAAGCTAGGTTTTCAGTTGCTCATCATTAAACCTAAAGAAGTGAAATAAAGATACCAGTTTCCAGCAAAAGGTGCATCACGCGTCCTCCACCCTTGGCCATCCTACGCGCCTCCAAATTCCCTCCTCCTCCATCTCCAAAAGGTAGTACTTCTTTTCCCTCTTTTCAAAACCTCACGTGAACCACAATACACAAGAAACAGAGTCAATAAACGAAAAATAAAAACATGCAAGACATAAAAGCTTGAAGCCCTAACGAGATAGAGACGAAAATCGCTACCTTGTTTAACTGTTGCTTGGATGCTCCATGGAGGGAAGAGGAATGGATGATGGCGCATGACAACCGAGCATGGGGAAGCGTTCAGTTGGCTTGGCGTAAACGAAGAAGACGAAGAAAAAAGTGATGAACAGCGCCTCTGCATGTTACAAACCCTAATTCCAATAATGAAACAACAAATTGAACCCTTGGCAAATGTTTCAGACCGGTTGGGCCGTTTCTCTTAAGCCCAATGGCCTTTTTTGGCACGCACCCCCCTTTTTTTACTTCTGATTCACTTATCTTTGCTTGGGCCAGCATAAACCCCTTTAGCCCATTTGTTTTAAAACTTATACCTTTTTTTACTTATCATATTTTTTTATAAACTAACACATTATTAATTTCATTTTTACATCAAATTTTTATTAATAATACTTTTTTTATATAACATAATTATAATCTTGTATAGAATATTAACTAAAAAACATGAACATAATAATTTTCTCAATTTTAAAACATTTTCTTTTAATTAAAATTTTTGTACATAAAAATATTAATTAAAATACATTAATACATAAAAAATGGAACTTAAAACCTTTTCCTTTCTTTTATTAAAATTTTCTTATTTGTACATAATTAACAAAAATCAACAAAAGAAATAAATGAACAATACTTAATTATTACATTAAAATTCACATTTCCACCTTGTAAATAAATCACATTCATACACTTACACATTTACATTATACATTTGCTTATCTTTTATTCCAATACATTGGTACATTTACATTTGCTATTCTTATACATTGCTATACATTATATTTTACATTTGTGATCGATTCGATTTGGTTGTAAATATTTGGACACTATCCTCCTAAGGTCTCATCCCCATTTGTAAACATTTGTACCCCCACTCCCGGATACTTATTTGTAATAGCGTAGACTTTAAATTCTCGCAATTTATCGCTTTCAAATATACCATGGTTAGACCTAGGGTTTGTATGTACATAAAATCAAACGCTAGATAACCTAATACAAAACAAATACATGAAATCAATACACAATCACACTTGCACCCCTAGGGTAATCCCGCTTGTTGCCTTCCAAAATGGGCCATGCTTGCACGTCGAGTTTCTTTGGCAAAACAATTCAAATGATCATAGTCCCTCGATGACGCTTTCGAAAGTTGCCTAAAAGGAATGATCATAGTCCCTTCAAGCAAATTCCCAAAGACACTTGGCACCATTGCATTCATGGTCCATACGATGACCCGCGCCTGTCCCGTTAAACATCCTAAACGCAAGATTGTCCACCAAATACAATGGTGGAACAAAATTGTTAAAAGGGGTTAAAACACAAGAAAAGCCTTTGAGTAAATTTAGGGGTAGACAAACTCTTAGTTACTTGATCAAACTTGCAAAAACACTTGCCTACTTTTCAAAACCACACTCCACAAACACTTTCAAAACAAACTTCCAAAAACATTTGAAACATCTTTTCGAAAAGATACACACCTTTGTATATACTCAAACACGAGTCATTACAACGGTTGCATAGACAAGGCGTCTTCTTCAAAAACATTTTCAAAACACACACACACACCACAATTTCAAGCAATTGAAAATCAAGGCAAGTGATCTAAACAAGTAACTAAGAGCCCATGGATAACCATGGATGAAAAGGGTGCTAATACCTTCCCTTTTCATAATCTACCCCCCGAACCCACAAAACATCTCAAAAGGTTTTTCCTGTGCTTTTTTAACCTTTCCTTTAGGATAAAATAAAAAGTCGGTGGCGACTCTTGCTAAACCGAACAAGTGCGAAAACAAACGCAAAACCTCAAGTCAGTTCTCCCACCGTATCACAGAACTGGAGACTCTGCTGGGGAATAACTTAAAAGTGGGGTTACCTTAGGGTTTAGATCACCTTTACATTCTTGCTTTTGATTGCCTTGATTGCTTTACTTTTTGGGTCCTTGTTTGGGTTTGTTGTAAATCCTACACCCAGATTTGGGGCACCTTCTTAGGTAAATAGCAATAAAACTGTGAGGGAACTGTGCGGGATATACCGACACGGTTGAAGCAGTAAGCTATGTTAGTGTGACATATTTGTGAGTACCGGTAACCCTTGAGTTCAGTCAAGAAGAGTACGGGGCCGCTGAGTGATGTCATGAAGCACTAACGAACTCTTAGAACCTTAATTGACCATCTTAGCATGTTTAGGGGTAGTGAGATGACCGACTTTGGTGCAGTCCGAAGTTGGTAGATACTCGATACTACACTCATTGAGGGTTGTTTTCTTGGAATATTTTGGTCGCCAGTTAAGTGGCTAAACCAAAACAATGAACACAGAAAAATAATCCAATGATATTGAGCTCCTTAGAACCCGGTTTCTATTTTTAGGACAGGATGAGCCAACTAACTTCAAGAGGGTACTTAACTACAACCCCATGCAAGCCCAAACCTAAGGACTTGTTTGCTTTGTGTGAATATGATTACCTGTATATACACTTACTTGCTTTCGCATACATGCACATAACATCATGACATCATACCATAGCATTTTCAATAACCATTTCAAGGATCTCGAGGGTTCTTTTGATGCAGGGTTACATTGAACCAGACGTCTACCAAAGGGCAAGAGGTTTCTCCTCTAAACAAATGCCATCAAAGATCAAGTGCAACAACTTGAATCAGGGGCTATGACCCACTCGACATGGTGAGCTTGATTCTCGTGGAAAGACATCCACTGATACAAAGTTCTCCAATCAAAGTTCAAGTACAACAACTTGAATCAGTGGCTATGACCCACTTGACATGGTGAGCTTGATTCTCGTGGAAAGACATCCACCGGTGCAAAGTTCTCCAATCAAAGATCGAAGTTCAACCTCTAACATTCTCTTGTGTTTACCCCAAGAGATCCTTGAAAGCATGCATTCACATATCATGCATTGCATCATAACAATCTTTCCTTTTCAGGTTTCCTTACTCTCCTACTGTTTATTTCAGTAAGAGATGGCTCTCGAGCAGACTATCAAAGATCTCCAAGCTCAAAGCGCTCATTTCCGGCAAGTGCTTCTGGCTATGGGTAAAGGGCAAGAGGATCTGGAAGCTCTCCTTCTCAAAAACAAGGGGGTCAGTCTTGAAGAAGACCACAATTTGGGGATTGAGGAAGCTGACTATTCCGAGGAACAACACTCTCTCACTGATGACAAGTACAAACAGTTGGAGGATCGCCTCGATGCCATGGAGGTTCAACAAATACCTGGCTTGGACTTAGGAGACTTGGGTCTAGTTCCTGGATTGGTCATCCCTCCAAAATTCAAAGTCCCTACCTTTGCTCTGTACGATGGAGTATCTTGCCCTAAGACGCATCTAAGGTCTTATGTCCGCAAGATTCAACCATACGCAGCTGATCCAAGGCTTTGGATCCATTTCTTCCAAGAAAGCTTGGTAGGGGCTCAACTCGAGTGGTTCTATCAATTGGAGAGTTCTCGCATCCACACCTGGGGGGACTTGGTTACTGCTTTTTACAAACAATATCAGTACAATGCTGATCTTGCACCAACTCGTGTTCAATTGCAGAACATGACCATGAGTTCTGACGAGAGCTTCAAAGGATATGCTCAAAGGTGGAGAGATTTGGCTGGTAGGGTGCAACCTCCTTTAACTGATAGGGAGCTGATTGACATCTTCATGGGAACTTTGATCGGGCCTTTCTTCAATCACTTGATTGGAAGCTCCTCGGCCGGGTTCACCGAGCTCATACTGACTGGCAAAAGGGTCGAAGCTAGCATCAAAAGTGGAAAGATCCAAGGAGCTATAACCTACGATACTCAGATATTTCCCTACAACGGAAAGCAAGAGTCCAGTGCAGTGACTAGTCAAAAGGGTCGTCATGATCAACATACAGGGGCAATCCTGATCTCTGATCCCACGACTGTTCAACAAAAACGGGGCAAGAGACGTAGGGTGAGATATCAGGAAAGGCAGTACACTGACATCAACATGCCTTTGTCTCAAGCATTTCAACAATTGCTGAAGTTGAAGTTAATCACGCCAAAGGATCCTCCTCAAAATCCTGATACTTCCTCTTCCAAGTATAACCCGAGTGTGAGATGTGCCTACCATTCTGATAGTCCTGGGCATGACACCGACAGCTGTTGGACTTTGAAGAACCAGATTCAAGACTTGATTGATGCCAAGGAGATCTAGTTTTGACTCTCCGGAGACTCCGAATGTATTCACTGCTTCTATGCCAAATCACTGAGATTGTTTTTGTTTCATTTGAATTTTCAAGATGTAATATCTTTGTCATTCAAACAATTATCTATTAATGTCAAACTTTGTTTCATTAATGCATTGCATATGTTTGTCTTGATTTGGTCCACTCATTTTCACTACACTTAAACTATGCTTTCTACTTTCTTTATGACATTTAACTCTTGATAAAAAGCTGCAAGCCTTTAGAGGGAGGATGATGAAACAATACCACAATCTCATACAGTATGCTTTTGAGCAGACCTTGCTGATGATGTACATGCATTTCTTTCAATTTCCAAACACTGGAGTTATAAGGAAGTTAATCCATAGTCAACCCCTTCGAGCCAAAGAAGTAGGAGTTTTCTTTTCTAAACAATCAAAACCTTTGATATAAACCTGGGGCAGGGTAGTATCTCAGTTAATTCAAAAGAAAATGCGCATTGAAGTCGCAAACTCTCAGTTTGTAATACAACGAACGACGACAAAGAAAAGCATCCCTCTGGAATCAAAAGACAGTGATGGTTCCCTATCACATAGGCAGTCAATCTCTCAAAAGAGAAAAGCCCACTGAGTCAAAACCTACAAAGGAAGCTTAAGAAAGCTGGGGCATCCCGCTGACTGTGATCTCGAAAACAGAGACAGTCAGGCAAAAGTTAAGGATAACAAATCAAAATCAAAATAGAGAGGTCATTACAAATCCTCAACAACATGAAAAACGTTGAAAAAGAAAAAAGAGATGATGACTGTCTCCCAAAATTCAACTGGTGAACCATCACCCAAAAGTCGTTCCAAACTCAAATAGAGTGCGACGCACAAGTTAACTGAGCTTAGGATTGAAGAACGTCACGAAGAGCGGGTGGGTACAAATATACTTTGAGCCTTTATCCTTTGTTTCTTAAACCGTGAACCAGGCCACGTTACAACCCTTCAAAAGTCCTAATTGAAGCATGGGTTAGTTCGAAAGCATACTGTTACAAAAGGTATCCTGACTCCTGTAAGGCTTTGCTCTAAAATCTTGTGTTGAACTTGTCTTGTGAAAAGTTTTCTGCTAAAAAACGCATTTTTCAAAACTTCAAGACAAACATAAACTTTGCATTGTTTGGATATCACTGTTTGCATTTGACTATTTGTTTAACAGCGAAGAAATTCATACAACGAATGTTCGGAGGAACGAAAACTCTCTCAGTGAACAAAAATCACTTCAAAAAGGATGACACTTCCAACGACAAATCTCCTGTCAACAAGGGGCATGACATGTCACCACCCAGCACGCCTGAGGCAGTCCATTCAAGGTTTCAACAGATCTTTCAAAGTTCAGTTAACCTGGGGCAGTCCAGTCAAGATTTCAACAAAATCTCTCAAACTTGGGGCAAGTCTCTGTTACCATCACTTGGGGCATTCGAATTTCAATCTCAAGGGTTACAAATAGACCAAGTTTCCTGGCAATGTCACATGCATCTGATACTGGGGGCAGTAGTGAAACCTCTCTAGCAGACCTGCAGTCATGGGTTTATTTCCCCAACATTTGTCAAGGATTTATTCTCCAAAACAAATTACATTTCAACAGCATTCTTAACATATGCAGATTGATCAACATGCAAGATTCCTTCATCTTGAAGTAGTAATCATCAAGGTTCCTTCATCTTGAAGTAGTAATAATCCAGGTTCCTTCATCTTGAAGTAGTAATCATCCAGGTTCCTTCATCTTGAAGTAGTAATCATCCAGGTTCCTTCATCTTGAAGTAGTAATCATCCAGGTTCCTTCATCTTGAAGTAGTAATCATCCAGGTTCCTTCATCTTGAAGTAGTAATCATCCAGGTTCCTTCATCTTGAAGTAGTAATCATCCAGGTTCCTTCATCTTGAAGTAGTAATCATCAAGGTTCCTTCATCTTGAAGTAGTAATCATCAAGGTCCCTTCATCTTGAAGTAGTAATCATCAAGGTTCCTTCATCTTGAAGTAGTAATCATCAAAATTTTCTTCATCACCTGCTGAAAATTACAACCACCAACAAGATAACAGACAACTGAAAATCTGTTTCTCTCCAGAATGAAGACTCTCATCCTCAAAACCTCAGAAGATTGGTATACTCCCAGTTTCTGACCGTTAACAGCATGAAGATTCTCATCACCTCAGAAGATTGGTACACTCCCAATTTCTGACCCCCAACAGATTGAAGATTCTACTGAGTTCCTAATTCCCCAAGCAGAGTTAAACTTCAGGATTTTCAGCAGAGCAAGAGCTTTCTCAAAGCTGATATCCCTAGCCAGAGAACCTTCCAGAAGCTAATTCCCCTCAGAGTCAAGTTTCAAGATCCCCAGCGGAGCTAAAACTTCCAACTATCAATCCCCAAGCAGAGTGAAGACTCTCATTCTCAGCATCTCACAGAATATTCGAATATTCTCCAGTGAAGATCTCCTCAAGACAGGAATCCCCAGTAAATTGGCATACAACCCAAACTCCTGATTCCCCAACAATGGTCCCAAGACTTTTCATTTTCAACGATAAAAAGATTCTTGCCCTCCCTAGCAGCAGCCAAGGAATTGTTCTCCCCGACAGCAATCAAGATTCTTTTATCTTCAGCCATCCAGGATTCATCTATCCTCAGCAAGATAGCTCATCAGCTTACATGCGCATTCGTCACATTCATATCATAAACATTAATGTAACATACATTTCATCATGCATCATGACATTGCATACAACTAACTCTTTACCTTTTCAGGTAAGATCGGTCGACAGACAAAGATCATCATCTTCTGAGATTCTTTCTAGAAATAGTTCAGATGTGACCCAGACACGACGACATTCTGATACTTATTCCAGATTCACTCAGAGATGGTTCAGATGTGACCCAGACACGACGACATTCTGATACTTATTCCAGATTCATCCAGATGCAGTTTTACACGGACTCATCATCAGGAAACCCTACACCGGTTCCTTCTCCATTTCAAGACTTACGAAAACAGTTTACGGACGCTTCCCAACAACGGATGCTGCTCTATTGCTTATTCAACTCCAACTTCTGAAAACAGTTTACGGATTCTCCAAACACGGATGTCAATCTATTGCTTGTTCAGACCCCCAGTTCAGAGATGTTCCAAAACATGGATACCTTTCTGATACTCGTCCACTCACCAATGACGTACAGTTCAACATTTCCAGATGGCATATATAAGCCCATCCTCCTCAACAAACACTTCCAAATGGCATCTTTAAGCCCATTTCCAGGTGGCATCTATAAGCCCATCCTCCTACCAACAGTCACCAGATGGCATCTTTAAGCCCATCACCAAATGGCATCTGTAAGCCCATTCCCTCTACCCTCACATCACCGAGTGCAAATTTTCTGGGCACTCTAGTGTCCAATCTCCTTTTACCCTCGAGTCGCGTAAGGCAAATTTGCCAACCTAACTCTTCAGGTTCAAGAAGATTGAACAGGGGCAAATGTTGTACCCCAAAATTTGCCCTCTTCTTTTTCCACAAGAAATCACAGCTTCGGGCTTTTCCTGATTTTTCAGATTGGCGTAAGAATCAATCAAACAGACTTTTCTTATCAGTCAGACAAAATTTAGGGTTTTCATTGATTTTTAAAGCAGTTCAGGCAGATTGCCAAGGTTTGGTTGAATTGGCTCAAGTTTTGATCAGGCGAACGCTTCTTTGGCATTTAATCAAGAACTAGGGTTTGTGCGCATATTTCTCAGAAAGATTTAATTCCACAGTGTTTTTCAAGATGTGGACTGAGGCATTTGATTTGAGTTTGCAGTGTTGGATTTAATCAAATAAAAAAAGGGACATATGGACGTGTGTTGTTTAGCTGTGCAATGCTCTGATTATTCAAGATTCCGGACGTTTATTGATTATTTATTATTCTGAGTTAAAATGATTGGGATTTATTTCCAGTTATTATAATTTTAAGAATTATAAATAATTAAATAAACAATTGAATTGAAAGAGAATTAATTGATCAAAAAGGATTTCATTCATCTTTAATTGTTTTGTTACAATTTATTATTTGAACAAACTGTAAAGTTATTTACATCTTTGCTTACAATAATAATAGTACAAATATTTGAAATGAATTAAAACTATCCTAAAAAATCCCTAAGTCTTCATCTTCTATCCGTTGCTCCTTTGCTCAATTATTTTCATCTGCAAAACAAAGAAGAAAGAAAAAGTCAATTGCAGTCAAAATAATTAAAAGCAGACAGATAAAAATTGGGTTCATCATTAAAAGCAACTGGCCGGAATCAGTTCGCCCTCTCTGCAAATCACGAGATTTCTCCCGGTTCACAAAGAGGGATGAAAAATGCTTGCAAAAAGTATGAAATGCACAAAAGTTTTAATTGCACAAATTCAAATTTGTCAACATACTGCATAATCAAAAAGGCAAACTGAACTAGGCCAACAAAGTCCAAACTGAGTTCCAATTTCAAAACTATCCAAAAAGCTCTCCAAAAAGATATCAAGAGATCAAGAAGTACAAAATGTTGTCAATAAAGTGTGCAGAAAAGCAGGAAAGATGCAGAGTAAACCAACAATGCAAGCAACATCCTATTTCATCATTTTCCAACCTGTATGCTTTTTCAGAAAATAGATTATAAGCAAATATAATAATGCTTAAAACTGTGGAGAGAGAGAGAGAAGAGAAAAGAGAAATAGGCTTTACAGTAGGCTTTTGGCTTATTGTATATAAAACAAAACTGCAATAGAACAGTAGAAAGGGGAGGCAAAGATATCAAAAAGATAAAAAAACCCTCCAAACTGTAACATAAACACAACAGAACTGTCTCCAACACAAAATTAAAAAAAACCACAAAACTAAGCCAGTAAAGCTCCCAAACACCAAGCCTTACCTGCCTGAACTGTCATCAAGCCTAAAAGCCTCATGCCTGTCTAAGCAAAAGCCTCAAAACCTGCTGAAGCCTAACAGAAGCATAAGCCTCAAAAAACCTTTCTACAAGCCTGACCTGTTTCAATGCAAAAACAGAAGCCAAGTCTAAAACCTGCTGAAGCTAAGATTCAAAAAGCCTTCACCTGCTAGCTTATCAAACAAAACCTAAACACTCAAACCCTTTAGCCATACAAGCTTGTAAGCCAAAAAGCCTAAACCCGTGTATAAGCCAAAAAGCCTTACCTGCATCAGGCCTTAAACCAGAAATGCCCAACCTATTTCAAGCTGTAACATACCAGCCTGTAACATATCAAAAGCCTAAAGCATAACCTGCTCCTTTCAAAAAGCCACAAACCTGTGTATAAACCAGAACCAACACAAAAGCATTCATACCAAGCTTGCAAGCCTAAGCATCAACCTGTCTAAGCCCTTAAACAATACAAACTGTCAAGCCCCAAACCGAAGCAACCAAAGCCCTCAGAACTGTAATTCATCACTGGGCAGAAATCATCAAAGCATCTCAGCAAGCCCACAAGAAGAGGAGGAAAAAATATCTCAGCATACCAAAAACACACAAGCAATCCCAAAGGCCCTTAGAGGAAACCTCATCACAGGGCAACCATACAAGGCCATAACCAACATCAACAAATATCTCAGCATATCAACATACCAAATTGTTGGTGTAAGCCCTAGAGGCTAATACTTTTGGTACTTGTATCGAATTATTTATTAATAATAAAAGGCATTTCTTTATTATGTTTGCTTTCCCAAATAATAAAGTCCCTAGAATGGTTTATTTGTTTAATGAAATGTTAAGTGTGACTTAATCATAAGATCCCATTAAACTTAAGACACTATTCTTAAAGTATCCGTAGTCAAGCTTTAATGTGAAATGGGATAACATTAAAACATTAAGATTATTATGAAGATAGATTGATGATCACATCTCATGGATCATAGATAAGGAGTTATCAAGTCTTGACATAGGTATGAATATTAGGAGTAATATTTATACAGGATTGACCTGCTATGAGAATACTACATATAATGTTATGCAAAGTGTCATAAGATATTCTCATAGTGATAATGGTGTATACCACCCTTCGACCTGAAACCACTATGGACCCTAGATGTAGAGTCAATTACTTTATTGCTGATCAGACGTCATCCGTAACTGGATGACTATAAAGACGGTTGATGGGTACTTCACAAAGCATGCTAAGGGACATGAGTGACCTAGATGGAATTTGCTCATCCTACATAACAGGATAAATGTCTAAGGGCCCAATATTAAACTGAACAAGGGTGACACAGTGTATGCCTTGTGTTCAATATAGACATGAGGGCAAAAGGGTAATTGTATAACACAAATATTATCACGGAAAAGGTTTGGTCAGATCACATGACATTTTCGTGACTTGGGTAACAGTGATGTGTTGCTAGATACCGCTCACTGTTTATTATATTAAATGTGTGATTTAATATAATTGCCAACGTCGCGAAAACCTACAGGGTCACACACATAAGGACAGGTTGATGAGAGATAGAATAAATAAGGAACAGCGTAAGGTACAGTGCACTTAAGTGTAATACGGAAAGTGGTAAGGTACCACGTGGATAAGTGATATATGGTACATCATAAGGTATGATGTCCATAAGCTTAATTGGGCTTTTAGCTTATAGCCTTAATTGGGATTTTAGCTTGTAGCCCACACGAGTGATTCTATAAATAGATCCCTTGTGATGAAGCATTTTCACTTGATGAAATTTCGTTTTTGATTCTCTCTCTCACTCAAGGTTTCTGTTCGTGATCAGCTAGCACTGTGACTAGAAGCGATCTGTTCGTGTGGACTGAGTAGAGGCGTTGTTCTTCATCAATGCTCGTGATCACAACATCAAAGGTCTAAATCGCCACAAGAGGTAAATATTTCTATCACTGACCATGTTCATTCGTAAGGATCGCTAAAGAAAAATTTTATTTTCCGCTGCGTTTATGATCGCAATTTTCCTTCAGTGGTATCAGAGCCACTTACGAAACCATGGATCTGTTAGTTGTTTATGTTCTATATTTTCTGTTTTGATTCGATTAAAACCAGAATGAGTTGAATAATAAACAATTAATTAAATTTGGCATCTGTTGTGTACGATTTGGATGATTGATGTTGACTATGCTTCGGAATTCGACATTAGTATGGTGAAGCAGCGATACATCGATCGTCCATAGGTTACACAAATAAGATCGATCACTTTTATATATGATATAAGTAAATCTGATGCAACGATGGTATATGGGATATACTGTTTCTGTTTCGTTCATTCAAACACTTGATGATTGTTATTCCTTTGACCGACCACTGTTCATATGCTTCGGAATCCGACATTAGTATGGTGAAGCAATGGCATGTGATTAATCATACTGAATTATCAATCGAGATGTGTTTGACAGCATGAAACTGTTGTATTAGGGTTCATGACGGCACAAGGGTTGTGTTGTTGCAGAGTTATGCGATTAGGGTTGTGAATGCACAAGTGTTGTGCGAAAATGACGCCGATTTCAAATGAATTGTTCATTAAAATTTTGCGCCGGGGCGCTGCCCCTGACAACCCTGCAAAGGGGCGCTGCCCCCTTGACCACCGTCCGCTGACCGGGCAGCGGAACCCCCGGCTAACTCTGCGTAGTGTGATCAATTGTCGAAATTTAATTTGCCTTTTTTTTAATTAACAAAATTTAAACTAATAATAAAAGTGTGTTTATTATTATTGTCTTGTGGTGATCAGTTATGGCCTTAGTTTTTTTTCCTTTTTTTGGGATTGTAAAATACGGCCTGCGTGTCGTGCCTCTCTCTAAAATTCTTGATGTAACTTCTTTTCTCATCTCACTCCCTCGTATGTAAAACGAGTTTCTTTTATGTAATTTAATGTTATGAAGAAAGAGAAGAATACAATATCAAAGGAGGATAACCTTGGAGATCTTGCTTGGAGAAGTTTAGATCGTTATTAGGTTAGCTTAGGTTCTCTCATTGGCTTGGGAGAACAATTGCGCTAGGGGCCATAACTGTATCCTTTTATGTATATTGATGCATGTGTTTGTATGTTGATGCATGAGAGAGACGGATTGCATGTTAAGCCGGTGAGATCAAACTAATAATAAAATCCCTCAAGTTAAATATTAAGTTCATGCTTTCCAAGTTTTAGCACTCATCAAGACTAGTATCGAACAATGTAGGTTTCGCCTACGCGAGGTGCATGTTCTATATTAGTAAGGTGCAATGGGATAATTGTAATATCCAACTGCTAAAACAATGGGTCAAACTTAACTAAACACATTATAATAAGATTATACATGTTTAGAAGCAAGAGTTGGGAATGATTCATATGATGAATTAGAATAAGGAGTTATTCACCAAACTGAAAATATTCGAGAGTTGTATGAGATACAATTGGAAGGAGTTCCTACCTAAATAACATAGTTTTGTGTAATCAGCCTAACGCTGACTTAGAACGAAGTGAAATATGGATCTCGACCCACTAGAAAGTCTTCCAACGGGATTTTCCGAATCAAATGATGAGGGTCATTTGGTTTGAGTAAAATAGTGGGAGCATATTTGATTAAAGGCCTAATTAAATATGTTGTTTTAATGATACTTATATTTTCATTTTTTTTTGTAGATTACCATGACAACAAACAACCATATTTTGCGATCAATCTTAGATAAGGAAAAATTTTCTGGGACAAATTTCCTGGATTGGCACCGAAATCTGAGGATTGTCCTCAAGCACGATAAGAAGCTGTATGTCTTGGAGACACCTGTTCCTGAAGAGGAACCGCTTAGTTCGGCACCTAAGGCAGAAAGAGATGCTTATAAGAAGCATGTTGATGATGCTAACGAAGCCGCTTGTCTCATGCTAGCTACTATGAACTCGGAGTTGCAAAAGCAACACGAGAACATGTCAGCGTTCAATATGATCGGACATCTGAAAATGCTCTATCAAGAGCAGGCAAGAAATGAGAGGTTTCAGGTTTCAAAGGCCCCTTTTAACAGCAAGTTATCTGAGGGAAACCCTGTAGGTCCCCATGTACTCAAAATGATTGGGTATGTGGAGAACCTTGAAAGGTTAGGGTTTCCGCTTGGAAAGGAACTTGCAACTGATTTTATCTTGCAATCGTTGCCAGATAGCTTTAATCAGTTTGTCATGAATTTCAACATGAATGACATGGATAAGAGTCTTCCAGAATTGCTAAGCATGTTGAAAACTGCTGAGCAGAATATGAAGACAAAAGGGAAATCCATTCTGATGGTCAGTAATGGAAAGAAGCTGAACAAGAGGCCTACCAAGCAGGTTGGTAAAGGGAAAGGCAAGGAAGTTGCCAAGCCTAAACCTACCGTTCCTGCTTTGAAGCCTAGTGGAGGCATAGCAAAGGAGGACACTTGCTTCCATTGCGGTAAGACCGGACATTGGAAGAGAAACTGCCCAAAGTACCTGGAAGATAAGAACAATGGAGTAGGGACTTCAAATTCAGGTATTTTTGTTATTGAAATTAATTTATCTACTTCTGCATCATGGGTATTAGATACTGGATGCGGTTCTCACATTTGTACTAATGTGCAGGGGCTAAAAAGGAGTAGAGATTTGGCAAAAGGTGAAGTTGACCTACGAGTTGGAAATGGAGCAAAGGTTGCTGCTTTAGTCGTAGGAACTTATGTTTTGACTTTACCTAGTGGTTTAATAATTCAGTTAGAGAACTGTTATTATGTACCTGCAATTAATAGGAATATTATTTCCGTTTCTTGTTTGGACAAGTTTGGTTTTTCATTTATAATAAAGAACAATTGTTGCTCTATTTATTTGAATGATATATTCTATGCTTCTGCACAAATGAACAATGGACTATATGTCCTTGATCTTGAAATGCCAATTTATAACATTAATACTAAACGGATTAAACCTAATGAGTTAAATCCAAGCTACCTTTAGCACTGTCGCTTAGGCCACATAAATGAGAAACGCATTTCCAAACTCCATAAAGATGGACTCTTGGACTCTTTTGATTATGAATCATATGAGACATGCAGATCTTGTTTAATTGGAAAGATGACAAAGTCCCCATTCACAGGAAAAGGTGAAAGGGCTAATGATCTTTTGGCCCTCATACATACTGATGTATGTGGACCACTGAACATACCATCCAGAGGAGGTTTTCAATACTTCATCACATTTACTGATGATTTCAGTAGATATGGTTATGTGTATTTAATGAAACACAAATCTGAAACCTTTGAAAAATTCAAGGAATTCAAGAATGAAGTACAAAACCAACTAGGTAAGAATATTAAAGTTCTTCGATCAGATCGAGGCGGTGAGTATTTAAGCCTAGAGTTTGATGACCATCTAAAGGAATGTGGGATCTTATCCCAACTTACTCCTCCCGGAACACCACAATGGAATGGTGTATCTGAGAGAAGAAATCGAACCTTGTTAGACATGGTCCGATCCATGATGAGTCACGCCAATCTTCCGAACTCCTTTTGGGGACATGCACTATTGACTGCAGCTTACACACTTAACTGGGTTCCATCCAAAAAGGTTGATAAGACACCATATGAGATATGGAGTGGTAAGAAACCACATATGTCTTACATGAAGATTTGGGGTTGCGAAGTTTATGTGAAACGACAAATTTCAACTAAGCTTGAGCCCAAATCTGACAAATGCTTATTTGTGGGGTATCCTAAAGAAACAAGAGGGTATTACTTCTACAATCCTTCTGAGGGCAAAGTGTTTGTCGCTCGAACTGGAGTTTTTCTGGAAAAGGATTTTATTTCCAAAAGAATCAGTGGGAGGAAAATAGAGCTTGAAGAAATTCAAGAACCACAAAGCATTGATACACCTATGGAGGAATTAGAGCAGGAAACACAAGTAGTTGTGGAAGAGCAACCCGCTCAAGTAGAACAAGACCAGCGTAGGTCAAGCAGGATACGTCAACAACCTGAGAGATATGGATATCTCATAAGTGATCAGGGTGATGTATTACTCATGGATCAAGATGAGCCTGTGACCTACCAAGAGGCCATAACTGGTCCTGAGTCCGAGAAGTGGCTAGAAGCCATGAAATCTGAAATGGATTCCATGTACATAAACCAGGTTTGGACCTTGGTAGAGCCTCCTATAGGAGTTAAACCTATAGGATGCAAGTGGGTCTTCAAAAAGAAGACTGACATGGATTGTAAGGTACATACCTATAAGGCAAGACTGGTTGCAAAAGGCTATAAACAAATTCATGGGGTTGACTATGATGAAACCTTTTCACCAGTTGTAATGCTTAAATCTGTTCAGATTTTACTTGCTATCGCTGCATATCATGATTATGAAATATGGCAAATGGATGTCAAAACTGCTTTCCTTAATGGGAATCTTCTTGAGGATGTGTACATGACACAACCTGAAGGATTTGACATACCAGAAGAATCCCGAAAGATATGTAAGTTACAACGATCAATTTATGGATTGAAGCAAGCTTCCAGAAGCTGGAATCTTCGTTTTAATGAAACACTAAAACAATATGGATTCATCAAGAATGAAGATGAGCCTTGTGTCTACAAGAAGGTTAGTGGGAGCATGATCGTGTTCCTGGTATTATATGTAGATGACATATTACTCATTGGAAACGATGTCCCTACCTTGCAACAAGTGAAGACTTGGTTAGGGAAATGCTTTTCAATGAAGGACCTAGGTGAAGCAGCCTATATATTAGGAATCAGGATCTATAGAGATAGGTCACAAAAACTGCTTGGCCTAAGTCAGAGTACATACATAGAAAAAGTGTTGAGACGCTTTAATATGCATGATTCCAAGAAAGGATTCATACCTATGCAACATGGCATGTGTCTGTCAAAAACACAATCCCCTTCAAGTAAGGAAGAAAGGGATCACATGGATAAGATTCCATATGCATCTGCAATAGGATCTATCATGTATGCCATGCTATGTACTCGACCAGATGTCTCGTATTCTTTAAGTGCGACGAGTAGGTACCAGTCTAATCCCGATGATGCTCATTGGGTAGCTGTCAAGAATATCCTTAAGTACTTGAGAAGGACTAAGGACTCATTCTAGATATATGGAGGTCAGGAAGAGCTTGCTGTAATTGGATACACCGATGCTAGCTTCCAGACAGATAAGGACGACTTTAGATCGCAATCTGGTTATGTGTTTTGTTTAAATGGTGGCGCTGTGAGCTGGAAAAGTTCAAAGCAAGATACAGTTGCTGATTCTACAACCGAGGCTGAGTATATTGCTGCCTCAACTGCAGCAAAGGAAGCTGTTTGGATCAAGAAGTTCATTAGTGAACTTGGCATAGTCCATAGCATTGTGGATCCCATTGATCTCTATTGTGATAACAATGGTGCTATCGCACAGGCTAAGGAGCCTAGATCTCACCAACGATCCAAACACATACTTAGGCGTTATCATCTCATTCGAGAGATAATCGATCGGGGAGATGTGAAAATATGCAGAGTACCTACACTTGACAATGTTGCTGACCCATTAACAAAGCCTCTTGCGCAGCTGAAGCATGATGGACATACTAGATCTATGGGTATTAGGGGTATGCCTGATTGGCTCTAGTGCTAGTGGGATATTGTTGGTGTAAGCCCTAGAGGCCAATACTTTTGGTACTTGTATCGAATTATTTATTAATAATAAAAGGCATTTCTTTATTATGTTCGCTTTCCAAAATAATAAAGTCCCTAGAATGGTTTATTTGTTCAATGAAATGTTAAGTGTGACTTAATCATAAGATCCCATTAAACATAAGACACTATTCTTAAAGTATCCGTAGTCAAGCTTTAATGTGAAATGGGATAACATTAAAACATTAAGATTATTATGAAGATAGATTGATGATCACATCTCATGGATCATATATAAGGAGTTATCAAGTCTTGACATAGGTATGAATATTAGGAGTAATATTTATACTGGATTGACCCGCTATGAGAATACTACATATAATGTTATGCAAAGTGTCATAAGTTATTCTCATAGTGATAATGGTGTATACCACCCTTCGACCTGAAACCACTATGGACCCTAGATGTAGAGTCAATTACTTTATTGCTGATCAGACGTCATCCGTAACTGGATGACTATAAAGACGGTTGATGGGTACTTCACAAAGCATGCTAAGGGACATGAGTGACCTAGATGGAATTTGCTCATCCTGCATAACAGGATAAATGTCTAAGGGCTCAATATTGAACTGAACAAGGGTGACACAGTGTATGCCTTATGTTCAATATAGACATGAGGGCAAAAGGGTAATTGTATAACACAAATATTATCATGGAAAAGGTTTGGTCAGATCACATGACATTTTCGTGACTTGGGTAACAGTGATATGTTGCTAGATACCGCTCACTGTTTATTATATTAAATGTGTGATTTAATATAATTGCCAACGTCGCGAAAACCTACAGGGTCACACACATAAGGACAAGTTGATGAGAGATATAATAAATAAGGAACACCGTAAGGTACGGTGCACTTAAGTGTAATACGGAAAGTGGTAAGGTACCACGTGGATAAGTGATATATGGTACATCATAAGGTATGATGTCCATAAGCTTAATTGGGATTTTAGCTTATAGCCTTAATTGGGATTTTAGCTTGTAGCCCACACGAGTGATTCTACAAATAGATCCCTTGTGATGAAGCATTTTCACTTGATGCAATTTCGTTTTTGATTCTCTCTCTCACTCAAGGTTTCCGTTCGTGATCAGCTAGCACTGTGACCGGAAGCGATCTGTTCGTGTGGACTGAGTAGAGGCGTTGTTCTTCATCAATGCTCGTGATCACAACATCAAAGGTCTAAATCGCCACAAGAGGTAAATATTTCTATCACTGACCATGTTCATTCGTAAGGATCGCTAAAGGAAAATTTTATTTTCCGCTGCGTTTATGATCGCAATTTTCCTTCACAAATATCCAAGCATACGAGGATAAGAAGCAATCAAAGGCATCAAGCTAGCATACGAGGCAAAGAGACAGAAGAGGAAAATGTGATAAAAGCTAGGTTTTCAGTTGCTCATCATTAAACCTAAAGAAGCGAAATAAAGATACCAGTTTCCAGCAAAAGGTGCATCACGCGTCCTCCACCCTTGGCTATCCTACGCGCCTCCAAATTCCCTCCTCCTCCGTCTCCAAAAGGTAGTACTTCTTTTCCCTCTTTTCAAAACCTCACGTGAACCACAATACACAAGAAACAGAGTCAATAAACGAAAAATAAAAACATGCAAGACATAAAAGCTTGAAGCCCTAACGAGATAGAGACGAAAATCACTACCTTGTTTAACTGTTGCTTGGATGCTCCATGGAGGGAAGAGGAATGGATGATGGCGCATGACAACCGAGCATGGGGAAGCGTTCAGTTGGCTTGGCGTAAACGAAGAAGACGAAGAAAGAAGTGATGAACGGCGCCTCTGCATGTTACAAAACCTAATTCCAATAATGAAACAACAAATTGAACCCTTGGCAAATGTTTCAGACCGGTTGGGCCGTTTCTCTTAAGCCCAATGGCCTTTTTTGGCACGCACCCCCCTTTTTTTACTTCTGATTCACTTATCTTTACTTGGGCCAGCATAAACCCCTTTAGCCCATTTGTTTTAAAACTTATACCTTTTTTTACTTATCATATTTTTTTATTTATAAACTAACACATTATTAATTTCATTTTTACATCAAATTTTTATTAATAATACTTTTTTTATATAACATAATTATAATCTTGTATAGAATATTAACTAAAAAACATGAACATAATAATTTTCTCAATTTTAAAACATTTTCTTTTAATTAAAATTTTTGTACATAAAAATATTAATTAAAATACATTAATACATAAAAAATGGAACTTAAAACCTTTTCCTTTATTTTATTAAAATTTTCTTATTTGTACATAATTAACAAAAATCAACAAAAGAAATAAATGAACAATACTTAATTATTACATTAAAATTCACATTTCCACCTTGTAAATAAATCACATTCATACACTTACACATTTACATTATACATTTGCTTATCTTTTATTCCAATACATTGGTACATTTACATTTGCTATTCTTATACATTGCTATACATTATATTTTACATTTGTGATCGATTCGATTTGGTTGTAAATATTTGGACACTATCCTCCTAAGGTCTCATCCCCATTTGTAAACATTTGTACCCCCACTCCCGGATACTTATTTGTAATAGCGTAGACTTTAAATTCCCGCAATTTATCGCTTTCAAATATACCATGGTTAGACCTAGGGTTTGTATGTACATAAAATCAAACGCTAGATAACCTAATACAAAACAAATACATGAAATCAATACACAATCACACTTGCACCCCTAGGGTAATCCCGCTTGTTGCCTTCCAAAATGGGCCATGCTTGCACGTCGAGTTTCTTTGGCAAAACAATTCAAATGATCATATTCCCTCGATGACGCTTTCGAAAGTTGCCTAAACGGAATGATCATAGTCCCTTCAAGCAAATTGCCAAAGACACTTGGTACCATTGCATTCATGGTCCATACGATGACCCGCGCCTGTCCCGTTAAACATCCTAAACGTAAGATTGTCCACCAAATACAATGGTGGAACAAAATTGTTAAAAGGGGTTAAAACACAAGAAAAGCCTTTGAGTAAATTTAGGGGTAGACAAACTCTTAGTTACTTGATCAAACTTGCAAAAACACTTGCCTACTTTTCAAAACCACACTCCACAAACACTTTCAAAACAAACTTCCAAAAACATTTGAAACATCTTTTCGAAAAGATACACACCTTTGTATATATTCAAACACGAGTCATTATAACGGTTGCCTAGACAAGGCGTCTTCTTCAAAAACATTTTCAAAACACACACACACACACACACACCACAATTTCAAGCAATTGAAAATCAAGGCAAGTGATCTAAACAAGTAACTAAGAGCCCATGGATAACCATGGATGGAAAGGGTGCTAATACCTTCCTTTTTCATAATCTACACCCCGAACCCTCGAAACATCTCAAAAGGTTTTTCCTGTGCTTTTTTAACCTTTCCTTTAGGATAAAATAAAAAGTCGGTGGAGACTCTTGCTAAACCGAACAAGTGCGAAAACAAACGCAAAACCTCAAGTCAGTTCTCCCACCGTATCACAATCTCCTATTAGGGTTTTCTATAATGACCCACAACCAGTGTCTTCTTGAGATCAGACCTTCACCCAGTCACTCAAGGAACCTTTCAATGATATGTTCAGTGATCCAATTTAACAAATATAACAATCATTGACCCAACATAATCAGATCCCTTAAGATCTCCTATTAGGATTTTCTACAATGATTCGTAACCATTGTATTCTTGAGATCATACCTTCACTCAGTCACTCAAGGAAACTTTCAATGATATGTCCACTTATTTGATTTAACGAATATAACAATTAGTGACCCTACAGAATCAGATCACTTAAGATCTCATATCAGGATTTTCTACAATGACCCGCAACCACTATCTTCATGAGATCAGACATTCACTTGGCCACTGAAGGAATTAATCAACAATGGTTGATAAGGTTTTTTGTTTACATGATTGCTTCTTCTAAGTAGATTACACAAGTGATTTAAGCACATATTGTTTAACACATTTTTGAGCAACAACTCTTGTGTTAAAACAATTTACATGAAGAGGTTAGAACTATAACACAATACGAGAAATAACTCTTGTGTAAATTACAATGTTCTATCAATATGTATTTGATCAGAAGTTGGGTAGCATCTTGTAGTGTTCTTCTTCTTGTTGAGCAAGTTACGAGCAACAACTCCTTGCTTCTTCTAAGATCTACCAAGATGTAGATGATGATAGTTTGTGTAGCATCTTATAGATTTCTTCTTCTTTATCTTACTTTATTTTCTCTCATTATTGTGTAGTGGTCTTCAGCATGTTTAGAATTACAACATTGATAGCTTCAGCATCCACGACTTTTCAGCTTGATGGCCAAGAGCGCTTTACATCAAATCTTTGATCTTCTTTTATAGTTGATCAGTGGTTTTTACACAGTCATTTACCATTGTTTTATGTTATCCTTTCTTTTTATTGTCGCATGTTTTATTTCTGTTTACCACTTTTTATGTGTTGGTTTTGTGTTTTAATGTTTTCAGGTTCAAAAGAATAAATCAGGACAAATCGGTGCAAAACTCGGAGTTTTAGAAGAAATGCAAATATCCGCCTACAGGAGGCCTAACACGGCCACCCGTGTCAGCATGATAGCCAGGACAAGAGCCAAGAATAGGTGAAGTCAGGGGTGTGACACGGGCACCCGTGTTAGTTGACACGACCCATGTCAGGGTGCCTAAGCCAAGAATTCAAAAATTAAATTGCCAGAGGTCCAACACGGGCACCCGTGTTGCCTGACACGGCCCGTGTTGGGTGGTGACGTTGATTTCAGTATTTCAGGTTATTTTGTTCATTAGTTGGCCTGTGAGGGTGTTTTGGCTATTTCCAACCTACCTAAATGAGTTTTTACTATTTAGAGGAGTTTCCACGATGAATTGAAAAACTTTTGACTGGAGAAGATTAGGAATGATAAAGATTGGTGCTTTCAAGAGATTTAGAGACGGAGATTCCTTCATGAGCGATAGAAATTGAAGATCTAAGAATCCATATCTTTTGTAATGTCTAATTTTATTATTGCTTTTCTTTTTAACATTATGAGAGGCTAAACCCCCCAATGCTTGGGGGTGTCCCTGATTTGATTCTATAATAACTTTGAATTTCTGATTTCATCAATTACATGGTTTTTATTATTCGATTTAATTATACAAGATTTTTCATGCTTTATTTATCTGACAAATAAGGACTAATCTACGGTTAACAATTAGCCAGACTGCAACTGTTAAAGTTTTTGTACAATTAGACTATAGTAGATATCACCTAGGACTTAGGATTTAGAATGAATGGTTAAAGGTTTTCTCATTAAGGACTTAAGGAAAAATAAACTAAAGGGTCGGTAATTGAAGGTAATGAACTTATTGAAGAGATCAAGAGTAAAGGTTATTACAGGGTCAAATCACACACCTACCCCTGGCATGCTCCTCATATTAGTCAAAAGTCACTTTATATTCCTGCTATTTGTTAAGTGAAAATATCACAACCAAAATTTCATATCAAGTTTTATTTAATTGAACCATAAATTAAACTCAATACTGATACACAGTTCTTGAGATTGATACTTTGGGATTTCCCATTATTACTATATTGGCAAATTAGTACACTTGCTAATTTACCAATTAAGTTTTTGGCATCGTTGCCAGAGACTTCCTAGTTATTGAGTGTAATTTGAGTTCAATTAGAATTTTTTTTCTCTGCAACTAAAGTTTCTTTTCTGTAGTTTTTATAATTTTGTTATTACTCATTTTTCCTAACCTTTGCATGCGAGGAAAATCCTCAGCTGAATTTCCTTTTGATATACAAACTCACGTTCAGAATCAGAACCCGAAACTATGGATGAAAATCCACCACCACCAGAGAGACTTCTTGGGGACTACAGAGGAGAAAATGCTCTAGCAAGTTGGTTGACTATTATGAATCAATCAATGAATGTTGCGAATTTTCAACTGCATCCTTCAACCATCCGCCAGCTTGAGAATAGATCTTTCACCGAAAAGATCAATGAAGATACCAATAAGCATTTGCAGAGATTCCTCATCATGAGTACTACTTTGAAGATTGAGGAGCACTTTGAAGAAGCCAAGAAATTAAGGATGTTCCCGTTCACGCTGTCTGAAGATGCTGAATAATGGTTTTACTCATTGCCTGTTGGGAGTATTACTACTTGGGAATATATGGAAAAGACTTTTCTTGATGAGTACTTTCCTGCTTCTGTTTATATTTGCAAAAGATATGATATTGTGAATTTTAAGCACAAGGAAGAAGAGTCATTAAGTGATGCTTATAAGAGATTCAAGAGGTTGTTGGTAGCTTGTCCAACTCACAACATGTCTCAAATATAGTAAATGCAAATGTTTGTAAATGGCCTTCGAATGAAGACAAAGCAGCTTATTGATACAGCAGCCGGTGGCTCATCCAACTTTACAACAACCACTGATATGAAGAAGATTATTGAAGCCATTGCTGCAAATGAGCTTCTGAAGCTATATGACCGGGCTATGAGTAAACCAGAGAGGGTAATTGATCTGAAGTTAGAAATTAATAAGCAGCAGAAAATTGAAGAAGCAATTGCTGCAGAAGTAGAGAAAAAGTTGAAATCAATAAACATGGGTACTCAACATATAGCTCGGGTTCCACAGGTACAGAAGGTTTCTTGTGAAATTTGTAGTGGACTACACCTTACTATACAATGTCTTGCAACTCCACAATAAGTTGAGGGGATAAAATTCTTGAGGAAAAATAACCATATTCTAACACCTATAATCCTGGGTGGAAGAATCATTCTAACCTCTCCTGGAAAGATCAGCAGTAACAAGATCCACAAAAATAAGAATGGGAGGTGCCTATGAAAAAGATGGCTGCCCACACCTCTCAATTTCAAGAAGAGACAAGGAGTAATTACAGGAATACCACAGTTGCAATAAAAAATTTGGAAGTTCAAATAGGACAGATTGCACAACAGGTGGCGCTGCGAGCATAAGAAAATCAGAAAAATCATGAGAATGTTAATGCTGTCACAACAAGGAATGAGAAAGCAGTTGTAGAAAAGAAAGATGAGGTAAAATTTGATGATAGTATCATAGAAGTAGAGCTGGAAGTGAGAGAGAACAAGAAAAAACAAGAAGAAGTGGTATCACTTGTGAAGCTAGTTGAAGAGAAAAATAAACCAGAAATCAAGTTGTTGTATCCATCTCAAGTTGCAAAGAAGGATACAAAAGAGAAATAGTTTGATAAATTTGTTCAGTTTTTCAAAAAGCTAAAGATCAACATACCATTCTTTGAAGCACTCGAGACAATTCCTTTGTATCAGAAATTCATAAAGGAGGTATTATCAAAGAAGAGATCAACATGAGAGGGATCGGTACCCTGTGATGAGAAATTGTGTGTAATTATACCCGATAGAAAAGTACTTATCAAGCAGAAGGATCTATGGTCAGTTGCAATACCATGCACCATCAAGGACAGAACTTTCAAGAGGGTTCTAGTTGATTCTGGATCTAGTGTGAGTTTAATGCCATTATCGATTTTCAAGAAGCTCAGTATTGAGAAGATAAGTAGGAGTGGGACAAAATTGAAATTTGTTGATCACACCATCAAACAGTCATATGGGATAGTTGAAGATGTATTAGTAGAAATTGACAATTTTATTTTTCCAGTTGATTTTATGATCATGGACATACCTTAAGATGAAGAGACTTATATCATTCTTGGTCGACCATTTATGCTAACTAGTCGATGCAATTTTGATATCGAGACATGTAATCTGACACTGAAATCATTTGATGAGGAGATAAATTTGAAGGTGTTGGAGATCAAAAAGTAGGGTGCAGGTGAAAAGAATCAAGCTTTAGCTGGTATTAGCAGGAGATAACAAAATTTTAAAATCACCCCCTGAGAAAGTCTCCAGCATAAGCTCTCAGGTGGCATCAACAAAATTTCTAAGTTCAGTCCAGAAGTCAAGAAGAGAAAGAAAAGGAAACTCAAAGGTGAGAAGAAGGAAGTTGGAAGGGACTGGAAGCACAAAATGGTCAATGCTTTTAAACTAGATGAGTTTTGGGTTGGGGAAAGGAAACGCAACAAGGTATGGAAGAGGAAGTACCCTTCATAAGGGGAAAAATTGCTGAGCCATGTGACGTTAAATGAAGTGCTTCGTGGGACGCAACCCACACTTCTAATAACTTAGTTTTTCTTTTTGTTTTGTTTGAAGGTAATAAAATGTGAGCCTTACTAGTGAGATCTAGGAGGTAACAACTGGTGTTGCAGTACCCTCTGTGAGTCACCTTTCTCAATCTTGCTCTGAAACATTGGGGTCAATGTTTAGTTCAAGTTTGGGGGGGGGGGGGGGGGGGGGGTTACTACTTTGCAATTTATTTTGCTTCTAGCTTTCGATTTACTTGTTATGCTAATTTCTATGTAAATCCATGAGTTGAAGTCCTTCCCAAAATTTGCCGAATTTTTTTATTTTGTTCAAGAACTTGTTTCTCATAGAGTTCGAGAATAGTATATAGAGACAAACTGATGGTTGGTTAAGGGTAGGAAGTTCGGAATAACGTGACAAGGATACGAGTCTAACGTGTATATTTGTACCATAGTGCTTGAATCCTGTGAAGTACTTCTTGAGTAGTTTATCAATACAGCCTAGCATAATCTAGATTCACATGCATGTATGATTGGTTGAGAAATAAATAAAGCTGGCACCAAATGATGAAAAGGTGATAAAAGGAAACTGACTCACTAAGTTGGGTAGCCCTCACCAAGTTATTCAGCCCAAAGGGGGTTGATCCCCAATGTCGTCCATAAAGGACAATATATAAACTGATTTTTTTTGAAAATTTCATCTGAAATTAAAAAGGAGCAAAAGATAATTTACGTCGAGCTAAAAAATATGTTGATGTCTCTAGTAAACTAAAAAAAATCATTTCATAGCTATTTTGCTTCAATCTCTCCTATACAAAACAAATAATAAAAAAATTGGAAGATTTAGTTACGATTGGAAATTTTTTTTATATATCTTTCTCCCTGGATCCTTTACTTATATTCAAAAATTGGGATTCTGGATCCAATTGCAAAAACTTATGTTTCATAATTTTAGAATCAATTTTAAATTGTATACAAATTATGATAATGTATATTATTCCTTGAATTGCTCCTTGAGAGGTATAAAGGATTAAATATCTTTAAGTAAGAAATAAATTTTTTGATCGTGATCTGAATCATGGAAGGGACCCCTTAACTATTACCATTAAGGGGTCGATAGAATGAATCAGACTTTTACCACTAAACTATACCCGTTACAATACTATTATTGTATATAAAAAGATCTTTTGTCAATATCAATACAGGAAGGGGAATCAGTCATAATTATGAAATAGGTGAAATTTTTTATGATAAATACAATGTTCACATGTTTCGTAAAGGCCCCCCTAATGAAATTTAGAAAAGGGGGCGAATCTCATTTTTGGATTTTGTTGAAGGTATTTTGACAGATAGATCTCGACAAAATTACTAAATGAAATTCATAAGACAAAAATGCATTGTGCAAGAATCCATAGTTCTATTTCTTTTTTTTTAGATACTTTAATTGATTAATTCGTAGTATTCAAGACAATTTCTTATTCTTTCATATTCCACCAGTTAGTAATCCAAGATTCCAGACTTTTCTGAAATGTAAAAGAGATGCACCAGGGCAAAAAGACTATAGATGTAAGACATAGAAGGGGAATGCATGCTTTCTTTTTTGCCATTTTTCGTCTTTAATAAACTCAGTTTCATCTCATTTTTCAACTATATATAATAATAATCTTTCTATCAAGCATAAGTTCTATTACAAGTAAATACAAGTAATAGAGCTTAGCCTAGAATATATCAATTTATAATTTTTTCATAGAAATTGAGAAGCTATTCTTTTTATTTGTAATTCGGAGGTTAGTTTCTTTTTCCTTCAATTTGAAAAAAGAATCCAAAAGAATACTGAAATCAAATAAGAAAACGAAATAAGCCATTGCCAATTTGAATGAAGAAGAAAAAAAGTGTTTCAAAAGCTATGAATTAAAAATGAAATTGTTTGGATACAACGATTTCCATTGGTATACTCAATAATATGGAACGATTTCCATTGGTACACTCAAGAATCTGGACAAGTCCCAAGCTTTTTGTATAATCTTGTATGGAGTCCTATAATCAACAAGAGTCAAGGGAATGGTCCCCTGTTCTCTGGTTTGCATATAAAGGACACCACTACTAGGTTCTGGGTTAGCTTGTAGTATGAGGGACTAAATATCTTCCATATGAACTCTGACAAAAATATGACGATATGTTCCAGGAAATCCGTAACGAAAAAAACATACCATTCGATTTTTTTTATCGAAAAAATTATAGCCACTCCCCACATTCCAAAAAATTAGAAGCCACCAATGTAAACTTAGAAAGAGACCCATAATTCCATAGAAACTCAGCGTGACTCCTTGTGTCAAAAAAGGAATGACAAATTCGGACAAAATGAAAGAGAAAAAATCCCTCCCATAATAACTGAAAACTGAAATATATAAAACTCCTAATGAACCTAAAAGAGTGAAAGACGCCCAAAATAAATTGATAATTTTTTGGGACCCCGGTACAATGTCATGCCATGCGTCTTGTGAACGACAACCAAGTTTTTCTAACCCCCAACTAATGAATTTTGGAACATGAACCAATAAAGCAGACATTATAATTAATACAAGGCCCACTAAAAACACATAAACATTTATCATAAAATGGGTGTCTCAATTTCATATTTGTACCTGTTCTTTTTTCTTGATTGTTAGATTAATATTTATGTTATTATATGAAAACCTCCTTATCTTATTAAGGCTTATATAATATTAGTATTTTTTTTATTTTTTATTGAAGGCAATAGTTATTAAAAAATGGAACAAAATAACAAATCCAAACTAAAAACTTTAACCCTATTTTCAAAAATATATGAAACTTGTGATATCTAAAAAATCTTGTTTTTTTGAACATGAAGAAATAAAGAAGTCATTACAACTGTCGGGAATACTAGGCCTACTAAAGGAATAAAAAGGGATGGTGAGTTTATCATAAAATGGGGTACCTCAATTTCATATTTGTACCTGTTCTTTTTTGTTATGGCAGTTCCCGCGCCTTGCGAAGTACTAAATAAATGATTACTAGAATCGGGGTTTTGAGCATAAAGATTCCACTGACCCATCAAAAGTGGCCCTAATCCTTGAGGGTGGGGAAATACACTTAAGAAATTATTCCATTGAACATATTCTCCTCTGGATCCTGGAATAGCCACATGGACTAAATGCCCTGCCCAAGCTAAGGAACTGACTCCAAATAGTCCTGACAAATGATGATTGAGGCGTGATTCAGCATTTTTAAACCACGAAACGCTCGATTTCCATTTTGGTTGTAGGTGTAACCAGCCCACTAATAAGGATATGAAAGAAATAAATAGTAGAAAAATAAAGTGAATAAAAATTCACAACTTGAAGGGCTATTCCTAAAGGGTCGAACGAATTATTATTATTAATTGAAATTATAAGATCTTTTTTTATTCCATTATGAGATTTTACATTGTTGAATGGTCTCATTTGAAAATAATTAGATGATGACAAAATTATCCAAGATCGGCATTCTTTATTTTTATTCAACAACATGCGAATAGTTCCATGATTTTGGCTAAGTGATTGTTGAATTTTTCCCTTGGAATGAATAGAAAAAAAGGGATTGATTTGATCCGATTGATTATCCATGATCAATCCTAAACCAGACGGGTCATTTCTGTTTCTAATATATGAAGTATTAGATTTGACTAAGTCAATTCTTAGAAAATACTCAATCAAACCATTTGTACTTACTTCAATAAAGGAAGCGGGGGCCTCCTCAATAGAAGAACTTTTCTTCCCGTGATTCCAATTCACAACTTTTTTTTGATTACGTAGCAAAAAAGGGAGAGGTTTTGTATTTATTACAATACAATAACTTTTTGAGGTACCTGTCAAAATAGAGTGAGCTAATGAAAAGGCTTTCAATGCTGCCTTATATCCTGTTTTTTTCCAAAAATTCTTACGATTTTTTTTTGATATAGAAGTGCGTTTTTTTGGAAGTGGCATACAATTAGTATAGTTTTTTCGTTGCTATAGTTTGATGTGAAACACATTTATTCTGTAAATGAAAATGAATTATTCTGTAATTAGCCGTATGTCTTATCTATCTAAATTAACTCTTTCTCTTTTTTTCCATCGAAAGGTAAAGTAAAAACATTGAATATTATAAACCTTTTCCAAAATTTTCATAGATAATAGATATGTATGGATCTCTTTTTATTGTAATGTAAAATAATCAATTAGTTCAAAAAGGAACTAATGTTTCTGAATAAAAAAAAATATTATTTTATATTATATTATTTTTCTAATTTATATCAAAATAAACAAATGTTGTTAGTTTTGGTGTACTGATTTATCCTTATCCTCGCTCTATAAATAATAGATAAAAAAATTTATTTTACAATATTAATAGTCATTTTTCTTAATATATATATATATATATATATATATATATATATATATATATATATATATATATATATATATATATATATATATATATATATATATAAATTAAAAAATAACTAACCTAACATAGAAATTAATAGTAATATTAATTAATGAATATATTACTGAAATACTGAAAATAATAATAATAATTTATTTTTTTCACTAGGAATTTTGTTATTGGCCTGTTTTGACTTTGTACTTTCTAATATTGAGACCATTGTGCAAAGATACCTATTATGGTAGAATATTCATGTGGTATTTTCTCAGATTTTGCACGTGCGATACATGTTCCCTCTATTTCTCCGAGCAAAATTCTTCGCATTGCAATGCCTATTGTATCTGCTTGACCTTTCATAAGTGGAGACATAATAAAGCGTCCATAATAAAGACGCTTACTGTCTACCCTTGATTCAACACACTTCCACTGTAGTGTCTAAGTAGATACTTTTAGTTTTTCTCGAATCATAGTAATATATTTTTATGAAACTCTTGATTTAATTGTTTATTTCTCTTGAAATCTTTTTCTTTAATGTTTATTGTTAGTTTTACACACGTCTTTTTTTAGGAGCCCTACATCCATTATGTGGCATAGGGGTTACATCCCGTATAACCCTTACTCGTATCCGACTTCCAGAAATAGCTCTTAATGCCGCCTCTCTTCCTAGACCGGAACCTTTTATCATGATGTCTGCTCGTTGCATGCCTTGATCGACTACTGTTTGAATAGCATTTCTCGCTGCGGTTAGAGCGGAAAATGGTGTCCCCCTTCGTGTACCCTTGAATCCACATGAACCGGCGGAGGACCAAAAAATCACCCGACCTCTTACATCTGCAACAATCACAATGGTATTGTTGAAACTAGCTTGAATATAAATAACCCCCTTTGGTATTCGAATATAAACTGTCTCAATTGGGTTATATGCTGTTAGCTTTAGGTACGGGCTCTTACCGAGCCGCTTTATTTCATTTTATTACTCATGCTTATTCAAAAGCATTTTTGTTTTTAGGACCTGGATCCATTATTCATTCAATGGAAGCTATTGTTGGATATTCTCCAGATAAAAGTCAAAATATGGTTCTTATGGGCGGTTTAACAAAACATGCGCCAATTACAAAAATGTCTTTTTTAATAGGTACACTTTCTCTTTGTGGTATCCAACCTTTTGCTTGTTTTTGGTCCAAGGATGAGATTCTTAATGATAGTTGGTTGTATTCACCAATTTTCGCAATAATAGCTTGTTCCACCGCAGGATTAACTGCATTTTATATGTTTCAAATTTATTTACTTGTTTTTGAAGGATATTTAAACGTTCATTTTCAAAATTTCAATGGAAAGAAAAATAGTTCCTTCTATTCAATATCTTTATGGGGAAAAGAAGAAAAAAAATTAAAAAAGAAAATTCATTTATTAGGTTTATTAACAATGAATAATAATGAAAGGAATTCTTTTTTTCGGGAGAGGACATATTCACATCGAATAAATCGAAATGTCAAAAGCATAAGACGGATTTTTCTTGATAGTACCCATTTTGGTACTAAAAATCTTCCTTTTTTTATCCTCATGAATCAGACAATACTATGCTCTTTTCTATGCTAGTATTAGTACTATTTACTTTCTTCATTGGGTCCATTGGAATTTCTTTTAGCCAAGAAGGAATAGATTTGGATATATTACACCTATCATTGAAATATGAACATTTGTTATTGCATCGCAGAAAAAATCGAAACAAACTAGAATCATTCATTTTCATACTTCCTAGAATATACATCGGTTCCTTTTTCATCTAGAAAGAGCATATCTCTATACGCCTAGATAAATTATGTATAATTATTAAGACCACTAATCAATATGTATATATTCCTCCCAATATTTGATTTTTGAAAAGAAATATGGGAATAGATACTCATACATAATGAGTCGCCGGGAACCAGATTTGAACTGGTGACACAAGGATTTTCAGTCCTTTGCTCTACCGTCTGAGCTATTCCGACCATTAAAATCTTGACGCACCATCCTAATTTGAGGGAAATTACTTGAGTCTAGTCAACTCAATAAAAAAAGGGAAAGGGCCATAAAAATGAGCAAATTCAATCGGCTTTTGGGGATAGAGGGACTTGAACCCTCACGATTTTTAAAGTCGACGGATTTTCCGATTACTAAAACTTTCATTGATGTCGGTATTGACATGTAGAATGGGACTCTATCTTTATTCTCGTTTGATTAATCAGTTATTCAAAAGATCCATCAGATTTTGGTGGAGTGACTGATTTGATCAATGAATATTCACCATTTTTTCTTCCAGTTGGAATTGATTTGATTCTAATGTTTCGTTTCAATTGTCATCGAATCAAAACTAAAAAAAATAGTTAAAATTTACAAATAGAAGTTAGAAATCTTCATTAATCAATTGAATGTTGTCAACTCCATTTGTTAGAACAACTTCTATTGAGTCTCTGCACCTATCTTTTTTTTCTGAACTTTAATTTTTTGTTTTCGGAAAGAAGGATTTGGCTCAGGATTGCCCATTTTAAATTCCAGGGTTTCTCTGAATTTGAAAGTTTTCACTTAATATGTTTCCATACCAAGGCTCAATACAATTAAGTCCATAGCGTCTACCAGTTTCGCCATATCCCTCGTTTGAATTGCTTTTCGTTCATCTAGAAGTTATATTTATTTAGTCGAGAAAGAATTCTATTCTCGCTGTATTATATAGTAAATGTTATATTATATAGTAGATGCTGTATTATGTCATGTTTTCACTTAACATTACTATGTTTTCATACGATGGCGCAAATACATTCCGTGCTTTTAACCCAACCCAAGCAGAAGAGACTTATTCAATGGTTACTGCTAACCGCTTTTGGTCCCAAATCTTTGGGGTTGCTTTTTCTAATAAACATTGGTTACATTTCTTTATGTTATTTGTACCGGTAACTAGTTTATGGACGAGTGCTCTTGGAGTAGTCGGTCTGGCCCTGAACCTGCGTGCCTATGACTTTGTTTCTCAAGAAATCCGTGCAGCAGAAGATCCTGAATTTGAGACTTTCTACACCAAAAATATTTTCTTAAACGAAGGTATTCGTGCATGGATGGCGGCTCAAGATCAGCCTCATGAAAACCTTATATTCCCCGAGGAGGTTCTACCACGTGGAAACTCTCTTTAATGGAACTTTAGCTTTAACTGGTCGTGACCAAGAAACTACTGGTTTTTCTTGGTGGGCCGGGAATGCCCAACTTATCAATTTATCTGGTAAACTACTGGGGGCCCATGTAGCCCATGACATATTAATAGTATTATGGGCCAGAGCAATGAACCTATTTGAAATTTCTCATTTTGTACCCGAGAAGCCCATGTATGAACAAGGCTTAATTTTACTTCCCCATCTAGCTACTCTAGGTTGAGGGGTCGGTCCGGGAGGGGAAGTTATCGACACCTTTCCATAATTTGTGTCTAGAGTACTTCACTTAATTTCCTCTGCAATATTGGGCTTTGGCGATATTTATCATGCACTTCTGGGACCTGAGACTCTTGAAGAATCTTTTCCATTCTTTGGTTATGTATGGAAAGATAGAAATAAAATGACTACTATTTTAGGTATTCACTTAATTTTGTTAGGTATAGAGGCTTTTCTTTTAGTATTTAAGGCTTTTCATTTTGGAGGTCTATATGATACATGGGCTCCAGGAGGGGGAGATGTAAGAAAAATTACCAACTTAACCCTTAGTCCAAGCATTATATTTGGTTATTTACTAAAATCGCCTTTTGGGGGGAGAAGGTTGGATTGTTAGTGTAGACGATTTGGAAGGTATAATTGGGGGACATGTATGGTTGGGTTCCATTTGTATAATTGGTGGAATCTGGCATATCTTAACCAAACCTTTTGCATGGGATCGACGTGCACTAGTATGGTCTATAGAAGCTTACTTATCTTATAGTTTAGGGGCTTTAGCCATTTTTGGTTTTATAGCTTGTTGCTTTGTCTGGTTTAATAATACTGCTTATCCTAGTGAGTTTTATGGTCCCACTGGACTGGAAGCTTCTTAATCTTAAGCATTTACTATATAATACAACATGTACTATATAATACAGCGAGAATAGAATTCTTTCTCGACTAAATAAATATAGCTTCTAGATGAACGAAAAGCAAGTCAAACGGGGGATATGGAGAAATTGGTAAATGATACGGACTTAATTGTATTGATCCTTGGTATGGAAACATATTAAGTGAAAACTTTCAAATTCAGAGAAACCCTGGAACTTAAAATTGGCAATCCTGAGCCAAATCCTTCTTTCCGAAAACAAAAAAATAAAAGTTCAGAAAAAAAGGATAGGTGCAGAGACTCAATGGAAGTTGTTCTAACAAATGGAGTTGATATTTGACTGCATTTTCCAACTGAAATGGAATATTACTACAGAAATTTCATTGTAAATTCAAAATAATCCTAGGAATACATGATCCCAAGCGGATACTTGGCATGTCCCCCCTCTTCCAGGGCCATCACATGGGAACCAAAAACCTATATTTGCTTTATCCGGTATCAATCGTGAGCTACGAGCAAATAGAACACCTTTTAGGAGTATCAATACCGTTACATGAATAGTAAATGCATGAATATGATGTACCAAAAAATCTACAGTTCCTAATGGAATAGGTAACAAAGCTACTTTACCGCCCACTGCCACTAAATCACCACCGCCCCAAGTCAAACTGGTGCTGGTTGTTGCACCAGGGGATGTTGTGCTAGGTGCTAAAGCATGAGTATTTTCTATCCATTGAGAAAAGACATGTTGTAATTGTATAGCGGTATCTGAAAACATATCTTGAGGGCGCCCTAAAGCACTCATGGTATCATTATGAATATACAACCCAAAACTGTGAAAGCCTAAAAATATACACACCCAGTTGAGATGTGATATGATTGCATCACGATGTCTAAGAACACGGTTTAATAGATCATTGTATCGAGTAGTTGGATCATAGTCTCTTACCATAAAAATGGTTGCATGTGCAACAACACCAACTATGAGAAAGCCCCTAATCCACATGTAGTGTGTGAACAATGACAGCTGTGTACCATAGTCAGTAGCTAGGTATGGATCAGGAGGTATAACATACATACGTTGTTAGGATCTCATATAGACCTTTATGACCCTGGCCTGTAAATGGACCTTTATGGGCTTCTAAAATATCTTTTATACCATGACCAATACCCCAGTTAGTTCGACACGTATGACCAGCAATGAGAAAAAGAATTGCAATAGCTAAATGATGATGTGTAATATCAGTCAGCCATAGACCACCAGTTAGTGGGTCTAATCCTCCACGAAAAGACAGCAGTAGCTACAAATACGATTCTCAATCAACAGGGGCAAAATGTAGTATGTGTTTATGTAGCTATTGGTCAAAAAGCATCTTCTGTGGCTCAAGTCGTAACTTCTTTACAAGAAAGAGGAGAAATGGAATACACTATTATAGTGTTGAAACAACAAATTCCCCAGCTACATTACAATACCTCGCGCCTTATACAGGAGCAGCTCTGGCTAAATATTTTATGTACCGTGAACGCCACACTTTAATCATTTATGATGATCCCTCCAAACAAGCACAAGCTTATCACCAAATGTCTCTTCTATTACGAAGACCACCAGGTCGTGAAGCTTATCCCAGATGTGATGCGGTGGGAGAACTGACTTGAGGTTTTGCGTTTGTGTTTGCAAATGTTTCAGTTTAGCAAGAGTCGCCACCGACTTTTATTTTATCCAAAAGGAAAGGTAAAAAAGCACAGGAAATACCTTTGAGATTGTTTTTGGGTTCGGGGGGTAGATTATGAAAAGGGAAGGTGCTAGAACCCTTTGCATCCATGGTTTTCCATGGGCTCTTAGTTACTTGTTTTAGATCACTTTCTTTGCTTTTTCAATTTTTGAAATGGTGCTTTTGTGTGTGGTTTTGAAAGTATTTTGAAAAGAGGCCTTTGTTTAGGCAACCTTTGTAATGATTCTTGTTTGAATGTATACAAAGGTGTTTGTGTTTTAAAAAATGTTTCAATGTTTGAAAGTTGTTTTGGAAATTGTTTTGAAATTGTTTTGAAATAGCAAGGATTGTTTGAAAGAGATCAAGTAACTAGGAGCTTATCTACCTACTCAAAAATCTTTCCTATACATTTTTATTCCTTTGATGTTTTTGACCTACTATTGTTTTAGTAGACAAACCTATCTTTGGATGTTAAACGGGACGGGCGTGGGTCATCGTATGACCATGATAACAATATTGCCAAGTATCTTAGCAAATTTTTGAGGGACTAGATCATTTTTGTTTAGGCAACCAAGATAGCGTCATCGAGGGACTATGATCTTTTGTTTTGTTTTGATTTTGCCAAGATACCTAGCATGCATACCATGGTCATTTTAAGGCAACAAAGTGGATGGAACCCTAGGGGTGCTTGTGTGCAAGGTGTTGTCATTTTCATGCATTTTGTCTTGTATTTAGGTCATGCTATTTGTTTGATTTTTGATCTTTGCATACAAAACCCTAGTTTTACTATCATGGTATATGAAAGCAATAAAATGCGTAAAGTAAATCTAGACTATTACAACAATATTATGGGAAGGGGGATACAAGTTTGAATAGGGGATATTTGCACAAAATAAAACCCTAATTTACTATTACAACCCAATTGAATTTATAGAACAATAAATAAATAAACAAGTATTTAAATATGGAATAAATTATAAATATGCAAAAATGTTTTTGTATTATTTTTTTATGTATGTAAAATGAATTTATTTAAGTCTTAGAAATAAGAAAAATAAAAATGATTATTTTTGAAAGGGTGAAAACCCTAATTTTTGGTTTAAAAGAAAATATACATTCTATTATTATTTATTTCATTTATGAACAAGAAAATAAATAAAAATATATACCAAAATATTAAAAAATAAAATATGTGAGAAAATAATATTTTAAGTGTATAAATAATAATAAAAGTCCAATATTTTTATATTATTTACAAGTTTATTTAAGAAAATAAATTATATTATTATTAACAAACTATTTTTATGCCCAAAAAAAAATAAAATAAAAAAATAAAATGCAAAAATTAAGAAAATATTTTTGAGTTTTTAAATGTTCTAGAAAAAAAATAAAGTAAGAAAATATAAAAGAAATTAAAAAAAATATAAAATAAAGAAAATGGGCCAAGGGGGTGCAGAAAGTAATCAGGGGGGTGTCAAAAGAAACAAGCCCAAGCGCCAGGCCCACTTCACTTCATCCCTGACCTTGAGACAGAAAAAAAACGCGCGTGTTCTTCTTCAACCTGTATCTCTCACATAAGTGCATAAAAACGAAATCTTGCAACATGAAACTTGTAGCATGTTAAGTCACGATTCCAATGATATTAAAAATTTGACCTAAATCTCAAAGATCAGAGAGAATTTTATCACCCCTAATTTCTGACCTAAAATTTTCAGCAACTTCAACTATCAAATACTCCTAGCTCAGTTAATATAAATGAAATCTACGCATATGTACAACTCAAGGAACTTAAGAACTACATTTTTGCTTCACAAACCTAAGTCTAATGATGCCTAAATAAGGAGATAGAACTTTGAAAATTACGTTGTCCAGTTGAGTTTGGATATGGCAATGTAGCAACTTTGAGTGAGGCCTGAAGTTCTTTTGAGCTTGCTTGAAGTTCCCTCAAGCTTTCCCAATGCTCAACTTGCTTTAAAATGGCTTGAATCTCCTTGTAGAAGTCAACCTGCAAACTCAGAAATTGAAAATGGTGAAGCACGAAACAGGGGTTATAGTTTCTTGAGAAAGGTCTGGATAGCTTAGGTGTGATGTATGGAATGTGTTTGAAGCCTTGAAATAAAAAACACACAAGTGAAATTTGTTTTGGCTAGTGATCTGCATAGGTTGCCCTGTTTTGGGCAGAAACTTGGCTTTTTTGTGTTTGAGGGTGTTTGAGAGCTTAGCAAATCGTGTCTTAGGCTTGTTACAATATGCTGAAGTTGTTTCAAATGATAGCAAGACTTGGTTTTATCAGATGGAAGAGTTATGGACTTTTTGCAAGCTTACTAGCTTTTGAAGCAAAAGTTGAAGTGACAAAGGCAAAGGCTGTACTTGCTAGCTCGTGGGATGTAGAGGGTTGGTACCAATTGCCTGATATCTGTGGATCTTGTTTGCAAAAATATATTAGGTCCATGTCTCATGATAAACAACGTTACATAAAGCATGCTTTATCAAAATAGCAATGTAATCTTTTTGCCATTTTTGGATCAAACCCTTGTACAAAGCTTCAAAGATCAGAACAATGCCATTGTCCAATGTATTTGCATTAAATTAAGGAGTGTGGAAAGGTTTAAGACCTGTAAAACAAGTACAAGCATGCTTAGGACAGGTTTGCAACTTGTAACAATGTGAAAAAATGCCATGGACAAAAGTGAGAAATGGCCATTTTCTTTCCTTCGATTCTCCCTAACCATAAATGATCTTGGAGAGTTCTTAGACATTTTGGAAATCTTGTAAAATGCTCTACAATCCATATTTGAAATGAATTTTGAGATTCCTCTTGGAACTAGGTGAAAAGTTGCCATGAAGTTAAAAAGTTTTTGGACCCCTATTCACAAAATCATAACTTGAGATCCAAGAATCTTTTGGGAAAACTTTATGAATCAAAGTTGTAGATTTTGTGGAGTACTACAACTTTCATGTTGGAAGTTTTCTTTGAATCTAATTTCATCATGGTGAAAAAGTTGAGAAAAGTTGGGAAAAATAAGAAATTTTCATAACTTAGAAAAATTCTAAGTTATGAAATATTTCAATCTTAAACCCTAATTTTCAAAATTAGGTTTCTTGGTGAACAAGTTTCATGTTTTGACACATCTTGATGAAAAATGACCCTTGGTACTTGATTTTGACAAAAAGTCAAAGTTTGACTTTTCAGTGTACAGTTGATTTTTGATCAGTTGACTGGAAAATTCATCTGTCAATCCAATGCATTTGGGATCTTTTGAATCTTATGATTAGGTCAAGATGATGCCATTGAGCCCTTGAAACCATGCTTGAACCCAATTTTCCATTGGCTAGGTGAAAAATCAGAAATTGCCCTTCCTCAATCAAAACCCTAAAAATTACCATTTTGCCCTTTTGATGATATGATCAAATTTCTTGAGGAGTTGTGGTCCAAACTTGATCAAATGGTTCATATGAGCCTATAATGTTGATGTGGATAAAAATTATGAGGTTTGACTGTAAAATTGCCACAGTTGACTTTTTTTCCCAATACAACTGATTTTTAGGTCAACTGTCCAATTGACTGGGCAAAAATTTGATTCAAGGCTTGAAACTTGGTATGAAAAATCCTATAGGTCCAACATGAAGTATGAAATTCACATGAGGCATTGAAACTCCAAAAATCCTTGTGCAAACTCAAACCCTAATTTCAGGTCAACAGTGCAAGGAAATGTCCTGAGTTGAATAAACCCTAATCTGGTCTTGAGTTCAAGAAGTCTTGTGAGGAGAATCTTGATAAAATGAGAGGGAAAATTTTGGGGTACAACAACTGCCCCTATTCAATCTTCTTGAACCTGAAGAGTTAGATTGACGAGTTTTACCGTTCGTGACTCGAAGGTAAAAGATGATTGGACACTAGAGTGCCCGTAAATTTGCACTCGTCAAAATGTAATTGAGGGAATGGGCTTAAAGATGCCATTTGGAGAGGTGACAGAATCTTGTCGGAGATGGGCTTGTAGATGGCATCCAAGAATGTTTGTTGTAAATCAGGAGAATGGGCATCAGAATGGTATCCGTATCTGGAACGTATCTGAGTTGTATCTGGAGATTGGATCTGTATGAGCAATGGAATGGCGTACGTGTCTGGAGCATCTCTGGGCTGGGGAAAAAGTCAGAATAAGTGACAGAATGGCAGCTGTGTATGGAGCGTATCTGGATTGTATCTGAAGTTGAGATTTGTATGAGTAGCAGAATGACTTTCGTGTCTGGAGTGTATCTGAACTGTAACTGGGATCTAAATAAGTGACAGAATGATTTCCGTGTCTAGAGTGTATCTGAACTTGAAATCGATAGTTGAATCTGAATGAGAAATAGAATGGCTTCCGTATCTGGAGCGTATCTAATCTTCTTTGAATATTTGTTAAAGATAGCTGTTAATCTTATCTTGAAAAGGGTAAAATGTTAGCTGAAACACAAAGTTATGTTGCATGAAATGTATGATGCAATAAAATGTGTTTTATCAATGTTCATGATATATGGATGTAATGTATGCGCATGTAAGCTGATTAGCTGCATTGCTGAGGAAAATAAATCCTTGATAGCTGGGGATAATGAAGTCCTTGACTGTTGTCAGGGAAAATAAATTCTTGACCGCTGCTGAAGATTCAAAATCTTTGATTGCTGAGGATGAGAAATCCTTGGTGACTATCGGGGAAGGAAAATCCTGACAACCTCTGTGGGGATGTGAGAATCCTTCATGTCTTGAAGTTGGAGTGTTGACAAAATCTGTTGTGAGAGTAATACCAAACTGCTTGAGAAATCTGCTTGGGAAATCCAGAGAACTTTGAAGACTTCTACTGGGGGTTAAATGATGGGAATCCTTACTCAGCTGGGGAATAGGGAAAATTCTGGCGATCTCTACCGGGGATCAAACAAAGGAAAACCTTGATCTACTGGAGAATAAGGAAGACTCTGATGGCTTCTGCAGGGAATTAAGAATGAGAATCTTCAATCTGTTAAGGAGTAATGAAAAATTTGGTGACTTCACTGGGAAAGTGAGAATGAGAATCTTCAATCTGCTAGGGGAATTTGAATCCTTGGGGACTTCATGCTAGGGAGTTAGAAATGAGGATCTTCATTCTATTGGGGAGTAAAAACTCTGTGGAAAAAGGCTTACTGCTGGAGAGTAAGTTCAGGACTCTAGGGGAGTAGCTATACCGCTGGGGAGTAGCTATCCTACTGGGGAGATCAGGAGTTTGGGTTGTATGCCAATCTACTGGGGAATTATTCTAGTTTGGGGATAAGACAAAAATTAACTGTTATCTGGTTGATTTTCATACTTTTAAGACAACTTGCTGGGGAAAGTGGGGAAAACTGAATGGTTCTCGCTGGAGATTGATAGTTGGAAATTTGACTTGACTGGGGAAGAAGGTTTCATCTTTGCTAAGGATCTGTAGTTCAAAGCTTTGGCTCCACTGAGGATTGGGAGTTTGAAGTTTAACTCTGATGGGAATTAAGGATTTGAAATTATAACTCCGCCGGGGATATGTATTTCAAGGTTTTAGCTCTGCTTGAGACCTAGATGATGTGCTTATTCAATTGTTCATGGAAATGGGCTTAAAGATGCCATTTGGAGAAACAGAGGAGAATCGTCGGAGATGGGCTTGTAAATGCCATCCAAAGGTGATTGTTTGACAAATAGTTTGAACTGGATCTGAACAGAGAATGAATCAGAATAAACAATTGAGAGATTTATCTGAACCAATAAAAATATTGGAACATCTTCAAATGGAATAAGAATCAGGGAGATCTTAGTGTCGATATGACTGGACTAGAGAAGGTCTTGAATTAACTTTGGCTGGATAAGAATCAGAAAAATCTTGGAATCGATTTAACTGAACCAGACGAAAGTCTTGGAATATCTTCAACTGGAATAAGAATCAGGGAGATCTTAGAGTCGATCTGACTGAACCAGAGAAGGTCTTGGAAAATCTTCAACAGATGTCGGGGAGCTGTTAAATCCTGGACTACTGTTGAAGAGTAAGTGTGTCTTTAAATTTTGCTTAGAATGTTTCCAATGGGGATTCCTGTTTCGTTGTTTGAGGAGGATTCAGTCGGGAAATGTTGATCTTAGTCTTGATAGAAATATAATTTTAGGAGCTTCAGTCATCCGTTATTCTATTGGGGTACCATCTCTGTTGAATTTTGGGAACTTCGGTCGTCCGTTATTCTTTTGAGGAATCATCTCTGTTGAATTTTGGGAACTTCGGTCGTCCGTTATTCTATTGAGGAATCATCTCTGTTGAATTTTGGGAACTTCGGTCTTCCGTTATTCTACTGAGGAATCATCTCTGTTGAATTTTGGGAACTTCAGTCGTTCGTTATTCTTCTAAGGAATCATCTCTGTTGAATTTTGGGAACTTCGGTCGTCCGTTATTCTACTGAGGAATCATCTCTGTTGAATTTTGGGAACTTCGGTCGTCCGTTATTCTTCTGAGGAATCATCTCTGTTGAATTTTGGGAACTTCGGTCGTCCTTTATTCTACTGAGGAATCATCTCTGTTGAATTTTGGGAACTTCGATCGTCCGTTATTATTTTGAGGAATCATCTCTGTTGAATTTTGGGAACTTTGGTCGTCCGTTATTCTACTAAGGAATCATCTCTGTTGAATTTTGGGAACTTCGGTCGTCCGCTATTCTGTTGAGGAATCATCTTTGTTGAATTTTGGGAACTTCGTTCGTCCGTTATTCTACTGAGAAATCATCTCTGTTGAATTTTGGGAACTTTGGTCGTCCGTTATTCTACTGAGAAATCATCTTTGTTGAATTTTGGGAACTTCGATCCTCCGTTATTCTATTGAGGAATCATCTCTGTTGAATTTTGGGAACTTCGGTCGTCCATTATTCTATTGAGGAATCATCTCTGTTGAATTTTGGGAACTTTGGTCGTCCGTTATTCTACTGAGAAATCATCTCTGTTGAATTTTGGGAACTTCGGTTGTCCGTTATTCTATTGAGGAATCATGTCTGTTGAATTTTGGGAACTTCAGTCGTCCGTTATTCTATTGAGGAATCATCTCTGTTGAATTTTGGGAACTTCAGTCGTCTGTTATTCTATTGAGGAATCATCTTTGTTTGAATTTTGGGAACTTCGGTCGTCCGTTATTCTATTGAGGAATCATCTCTGTTGAATTTTGGGAACTTCGATCGTCCGTTATTCTGTTGAGGAATTGTGATACGGTGGGAAGAACTGACTGTTTTTTGGAATGCTGGTTTGCGTTTTGCGTTTGTTTTTGCAAAATATTGCGGTAAGCAAGAGTCGCCACTGAATTTTATTTTATCCAACAAGGAAAGTGTGATCGGTGGATCTGGAACTGACTGTTTTAAAGCTGGTTCGCGAAATGTCGCGGTAAGCAAGAGTCGCCACTGTCTTTTATTTTCTCCAAATGGAAAGGACAAAAGCACAGAAAAATTCCTTTAAAGAGATTGCTCTCGGTTCGGGAGGTAGATTATAGAAAGGGAAGGTGTTAGCACCCTTTCTATCCATGGTTATCCATGGGCTCTTAGATACTTGCTCATTTGTGTTTTCAAAATTGGTTTGTTTGCTTTTCAACTGTGAGTGGGTTTTGAAAAAGTTTCGTTTGAAAAATTTCTAAGTAACTCTTGTATCTGTCCTCAAGAGTGTTTGAAAAATTTGTTTGAAAACTTTTAAAAAGTGTAGGTGTGAAAAGTATTTTGTTTGTTTTTTTGAAAAGAGCAAGTATCTATGAGAATCTACCTACCCTAAGGAATTCTTCTGTGTAAGTGTCCTTAAAGTAGTGCCATCCCACCATTGAGAGGTAGGTAGCACCACCGTTGGAGGTGTTCGGGTCAATTCGAGAGTTAGGGACAGTGTGGTCACCAAGCAATAGTAAGATACCTTAGAAGCTACCCTTATGCCATTGATCTTTTTATTCCGAGGCAACTTGTTTCGAGGCAACCTATTCGAGGCAACTAGATCAATGGAACATAAGGACTCACTAAGACGTCCTGTACTCAACGACCATGTTTCGAGGGGCAAGGCAACAGGGTGATCACCAGAGCAATGGGAAGACACCTTAGAAGCTACCCTCATGCCAGGTTCCCGGATCATGAGGACTTACTAAGACATCCTCTACTCGACGATCACCTTTCGAGGTAAGGCAACAGTGAGGCGTACCCTAGGGGTGGTGTGTGAATTGTGTGTCATTTTCAGTTATTATTTGTCTTGTCATGCATTGGTGATCTACGCTTTTGATTTTATTTTTGGGCATACATTCTTTCATGTGATTATTAACAGTTAAAAGGTGCGGGAATTTAAAGTGCGGAAAAGATAAAGGTCCTACGCTATTACAAAGGCGCGGGTCTACAACGCCAAATTAATCCAGACCCGATTTAAAATAAAGTGCAGAAAATAAATATCTAATAGCTATTACATGGCTTTGGAGCAATTACATTATATTTACAACAGAAATAAATAAAACGCGTGAAAAAAGGAAAATATGATCGAATGCGAGGGCGTTGGACCCTTTAAGGAATTAAAATAAAATTAATAGAATAATTAAATTAAATAAAAAGAAAGAACTTGTTTTTTATGTTTTTTTTGTATTTATGACATTAAATTAATTAAAAGTCAAATGATTAATTCTAATTCTAATTGTTTTTAATTTATTAAAGAAAATGCATTAAAGTTAAAAACTAGAATTAAAACTAAATTAATTATAAATTTTATTTACAAAGTTAATGGTTAATGATACTTATAATAAAAATATTTAATTAATTAAAAAAAAGGTAAAAAGTGTTAAAGATCTATTTTTTATTATTTTTGGTTTATTGTGAAATAGAATTAAATTATAACCTAAAATTAAATCTAAATTAATTAAGGGATTTATTTACAAAATTAATACTAAAATAAAATTATTATTTATTTTTTGTCTTTTCTGATTTTTTTTGTGTTTTTGATTTTATGTTGATTAAAAAAAAGAAATAAAAATAGTCAAAATAAGTATAAGAAAAACGACGGAAACAGGCAGCAAATAAAAAAAGCATAATTCTAGAGGCCGGGGAAGCTTCGATCCAGAGAAGGTGTCTCCTTCGATCTGGGATGCTATACCTGCAAAAGTATGTTAGCAAAATAAACTCAGGGCCTGGTATCGAACCCCAGGCCCTTCGATCCTACGTGCGCTGAGTCTTTTCAGGATAAATCTGCAGCAAATGTTAGCAAACGAAGAACATGACCTGGGGCCAAACCCAGGCCCTTTGATCCTGTCTAGGATAGTAAATTGAAGGTAACAACAAGCACGAATGTGTAATGCAAATACAAGGTTGGACAGTTTACCCTCTCTTACCAGTAGATTGGACCTTCGATTTGGGCGCTTCCTGAATGTAGGCACCTTCGATCTGGGCTTGGCTACTTTTGCTGAAGGGTGGCTTTGCTTGGAAAATTCTGGCAACCTTTGATGGATTTTGTGGGCAGCCTCTCTCCAATGTTTCTTTCGTTCTCCTGTTGTGTGTTTTTTCGTCCGTTGTAATGTGCCACTGGCCCTTGTATTTATAGGAGTGTGAGGGTCTTGTAACGGTAAGAGACAGCCATTTAACCAGGCCTTTAATGCCATAAGACAAGAATCAGACACATTAAAAGTTTTCCTTTTTTGAAATATGCATGTCTCTTGAATGAACCTGGACACTTCCACTTGTACATGTCTTATGCAATGTGTATGAATGAAAATTATGGCCAATAATGCATTGCATTGATGTTTAGGATTTGGCATAAACCACCATTATCACACTTTCCACTTTTGATTCAAATTTGAATTTTTGCCTTGTTTAAGCCTTAGCACGAAAAATGGTAGGCACATAATGATGCTTCAAGGTTAATCAAAGCAAAATATCCCTTTAAATTAATTTTTTTGAATTTCTTTTGATTTTAAAAGATTTAAAATTAATTAAATCCAATAAAATCAATAAAAATGAAAAAATTAATAAAAAAATCTGAAATAAAATCTGGGACACGTGGGAAGCATGGCCAAGTCAATTCAAGTGGAAAAAGTGGGCCCCTTTTGTCAAAAATGAGATTTCAAGGATAAATGATTTTGGCCATTTCACAAAAATTTCCCAACTTCTCCAATGCATAACTTGCTCAATTTTTAAGCTTTGCTCATGTTCTTGGACATTTTAGAAAGGTCTTGAAGTCCTCTAAACAATGTCTTTGGTCCCATGTCATTTTGATTTACCAATCTCAAGTTATGGCCTTTGACTTAAAGTCCTTTTTTGTTGACTTTTGAAAATGACCTATAATGTTGAAATTGATAACTTTTTGTGAGAGCATTTCTTGGACTTGGAGTGTGAAAATGAGTTGTAGGAAATGTCTCCCCCTTCAAGATGAGCATTGGATGGGATTTTTCTGATGAACCATGAAAAAGTTATGCCTTGGTCAATTTCAGTTGACTTTTTCAGCTGTCCAAATATAGAAACTTTTGCATCTTGATGATTTTTGAGCCAAGTTTTGAGAATCATGATCAAGCATTGATCAAATGATGTTTGTGGCTTCAAAATGAGATGTTGACCAAAAATTTGAACTTTTGACTCCCAAATGACCATTTTGCCCCTACAGTTAACTGTAGTGCAATTAGGGTTTTGACTGTGCAATTTTTGTGCTGAATGTCTTGAAACTTGATATGAGGATGCTTGACCATATTTGTAGGCATGTGAGACTTGATTAGACCCTTGGAAACTTCAACTCCTTGATCAGAACACAAACCCTAGTTTTGACTACTTAGGAGGTTCTTGCACTGTGCAACCCTTGGGGAACTTTGAAGCTTGACTTGGCAATTTCTTGAAGAATATGGGAGGGCAAATTTTGGGGTACAACAGTTGCCCCTGTTCAATCTTCTTAGACCTGAGGATGCAGATTGGCTGACGTGCCTTTCGTAATCCGAGGGTGGAAGATGAATGAACACTAGAGTGCCCAGAAATTTGCGCTCACATAGTAGCAGTGGGATGATGAGAATGGGCTTATGGATGCCATCTAGAGGTTGATGAATAGGATAATGGGCTTATAGATGCCATCTGGATGTTGATCGCGTAAGAGATTCTTTAGCGAGAACTTGCGTACCTGCAAAACAGAGAATGATTACCTGACACGTTGCAGGAGTTGGTTTTCAGATGCTTGGCATAGATGTGTCCTGACTGGTTACAGGAGCTGAGTCTGGAGCTTCAAACGGTGATGAAGTTGTCTCTACTGACAGGTTGTTTCCAAGGACGGGTGGTCTTTAACGACAGGTGTCTATAGCGACTAGTGTCTATAACGACGAGTGTCTAGGACGACGAGTGTCTATAACGACGAGTGTCTATGACGACGAGGGTCTATAACGACGAAGAGTGTCTATAACGACGAGTGTCTATAACGACAAGTGTCTAGGACGACGAGTGTCTATAACGACGAATAGTGTCTATAACGACGAGTGTCTATAACGACGAGTGTCTATAACGACGAGTGTCTATAACGACGAAGAGTGTCTATAACGACGAGTGTCTATAACGACGAGTGTCTAGGACGACGAGTGTCTAGGACGACGAGTGTCTATAACGACGAAGAGTGTCTATAACGACGAGTGTCTATAACGACGAGTGTCTAGGACGACGAGTGTCTATAACGACGAAGAGTGTCTATAACGACGAGTGTCTATAACGACGAGTGTCTAGGACGACGAGTGTCTATAACGACGAAGAGTGTCTATAACGACGAGTGTCTATAACGACGAGTGTCTAGGACGACGAGTGTCTATAACGACGAAGAGTGTCTATAACGACGAGTGTCTATAACGACGAGTGTCAGAGAAATCTTTAGGCATTGATTTAACTGGATTTGTATTCTTTGACTGGATTTGTCTTTTCTGACTGGATTGGTCTTTTTTGACGGGATTTGTCCCTTATGACGGGATTTGTCTCTTATGACGGGATTGGTCTCTTATGACGGGATTTGTCTATTCTGATTGTGTTTGTCTATAGCTGATCATTCAACTGTATCCTTCCTGAAAGGTAAAGGTCAGTCATATGCAGTGCATGATATGGACCAAGCAATGATGCTCTCAACATAAATGAGATTTGTAAGGTATGATGCGTATATGCATGCTATGATGTATGAAGTGCGATGTATGTTTTTGCGTCTAGGAAAGTAAATCCTTGACGGGTGCCGGGAAGTCACTCCTGGGCTGATGTTGAAGAATAAGCTTTTGCTTCCGCTGGGGATGATAATTGCAAGAATACCGGTAGGAGAAGATGACTCCGTTGGGGAATGAACTTGGCGAACTGATTATTCTGCGGGGATAAATGACTCTAGCGACCTTGCTGGGGAACCATACTCTGTAGGGAGAGAGGTACGCTGTTGAGATTTGATGATAACTCCGCTGGGGATATCTTTGCTGTGTTGGAAGTGTGAATAGACTTCGCTGGGGGTAAGAAGACTGTGTTGACGGTGATATTTCCGTGGCTTTTGGCTGAGGATAACCCAGTTATATCCTGTTAAGGAAATAACTCTTTGAATAAAGCCGGACGACGCGTTCGTGCTCTGCGAGGAGTGAAGGTATCTGGGTCGCATTCTTCAGTCGAACCTATCTTGGTACCCCGATGGATAGAGCAACCGGATCCTTTAGACAACTCATTATTGCCCCAATTTCTGTGGGAGAAGAAGGCCCATGAGGGTGCTTGACAAGTCTTCTGGTAGGTATATGATGAGATGCCAGGACATAGTCGTACGCTTTGATCCCTAATTTTTGCCTGGACCGCCCTTTCGGGTTTTCAGTCCACCGGGATACCCGTTTTTGCCCAAGCCGCCTTTTCAGGTTTTCGACTTGCCGGGTGTACGGATTTTTCATTTCATCCCTTATTTTTGCCCGAACCCTTTTGGTTCGCCGGGAAGCCCTTATTCTTGCCTAGGTGCGTCGACCTAGCGGGTCTTTGATTTTGCGTAGTATCTTTTCGACTATGTCCATGCTCTTAGCATGCAGGGAGTTGCCCCTGTTGGAAGTATTTTGCCATGCCATCAGAAGATGTTTGATCAGGCAAGATTCGTTGCTGGAATGCCCTAGGTGACTTAGGCGGAGATTTGCCCCAGGCTATTTGGCCTTTGAGAGATTCTCCGAATCTTGATTGGACTGCCCCAGATGATTGGACCATGATCATGTTGTGCCCCTTGATTGGAGGTACTTCTGTTCATTAGGCATTCGTCGTGCGAATTTCCCTGCTGTTCAAACAAAAAGTCATATGCAAACAAAGTTATGTCAAAAATGCAAAGCTTATGTCTGTCTTGAAGATTTTGAAAATGCGTTCTTTTTTCATAAAACAAATGAATGTTTGTAAAACGTGATGTCAACTCCTTCTTTATAGTAAGCCTTAAGGAGTCAGGATACCTTTCGTAACAGTATGCTTTCGAACTAACCCATGCTTCAGCTAGGACTTTTAAGGGTTATAACGTGGCCTGGTTCACGGTTTAAGAAACAAAGGATAAAGGCTCAAATTTTATTTGTACCCACCCGTTCTTCGTGATGTTCTTCAAACCTAAACTCAGCTGATCGTGCGTTAGACCTTGTTTGAGTCTTTGCTTTGATATACCAATGATGGTTCAAATAATGATGATTTATTCTGAATGGGCAGTCATTTCTTTTTGTTGAGGGTTTGTGTGACCTCTGTTTTTGATTTTGTTATCCCTATTTTTTTTGCCTGAACTGTTTCTTTTGTGATTACAGTCAGCGGGATGCCCCAGTTTTGTAAGTCTCCTTCATAGGTTTTGACTTAATGGGTTTTTATTTTTTGAGATATAATGACTGCCTATCTGTATGATTGTTCGGAACCATCACTGTCTTTTGTTTTGTAAGGACCTCTTTGGTGCCATTCGTTATGCACTTGGATCAACTGAGAGACTACCCTGCCCCAGGTTATGATTAAGGGTTTTAAATTTCGAAAAGAAAAACTCCTACTTCTTTGGCTCAGAGGGGTTGACGAGGGATTATCATCCTTATAACTCCAGTGTTTAGGAATTGAAACAATGCCTGTACCTCATCAGCGGGGTCTATTCAAAAGCATACTGTAAATTGTGGTATCGTTTTCGCCATCCTCCCTCAAGAGGCTTAGAATTATTGATTGAGAGTTGATTATCAGAAAAAAATATGAAAATAATTTGTGTATAGTGAATACGAATATATTGATTCAAAATAGACATAAGCGATGCATTAATGAAATAACAATGTTTTAACAATGAGTAAATGCTTGAACAATCAAAAGAAAATTACAACTTGAAAATTCTAATAAACAGAAGTCTTCTAGCCTCAGGGCTTGTTACTTCAAATGGTGAACCTCGCAGGGATAGTAGAAGAACTCGACCTGACCATCTGGGGTGAATTCCACAGCTCCTTCATCAATCAGGCTTTGGATTTTGTACCTCAACTTCCAACAGTCATCAGTATCATGCCCCGGGCTGTTAGAATGGTATGCGCACCTGGCTTCAGGATTATAGTTGGGTGAAGAAGTCTTAGGATTAGGGTGAGGTCCTATCAACGTCACCAGATTCAACTTCAACAGGTGTTGCAAAGCTTGGGACAGCGACGTGTTGAGCTGGGTGAATTGTCTTTTGGGCTCGTCTGGCTGAAGCTGGTGAGGTTGATACTGAATTGGTGATACTGGGGCCATATGAGGAACTTTCTCCTTGCTTCTTTGTCTCAAAGACGGTCGAATGATGGCTGGCTTTTTACCCTTAGATGTTTGCCCCAGTTGGTTACCCTGAAGCAGTTGGTTGACGAGAAACCGGAGCTCATCTTGTCTTTGAGCTAAACCTTGAATGACATTCCTCTGCCCCAGCATTTGGGCTTTCAATGCATCCACCTCAGCTTGTAGGTGTTTCAGCCTTTCATCCTCAGCACCGTTCCTGACAAAGGTCCCCATGAGAAGTGTCCTTAGCTCCTCCTGCCCCTTAGATAAATTCATGAGGATTTCCCCGAACCGAGTCTCTTGAGCCAGAAGATCCTGGTTGTCTGGTTGGGAAGCCATTGCTGAAATAAACAGCGGGAAGGGTAAGTAACCTGCAACAAGGGTACCTGTTATGCAATGATATGTATGATATGCATGTAATGTTTTCAAGGACCTCGCGGGATAAACAAGAAAATTTGTTAGCATTTGGATCCAGTAGTTTGATTGAAAGAGCTTCATGTTTGTTGGGAATCTTTCTTCCCAGGGTCAAAGGCTCACCATATCCAGTGGGTCATAGCCTCTGACTTTAGTCATCATGTCTGGTTTTGATTTCCAAACAACCTTGGTTAAGGGAACTTTCTTCAAGAGTCAAAGCTCACCATATCAAGTGGGTCATAGCCTCTGACAACTTTGCCTAGAGGAAAATAAATCCTCTTTGCCCCTTGCTGGGTGTTTGATTCATCGTGACCTGCATCACAAGCCCTTGAGATCCTTGAAATAGGTTAGGATGTACGCAATGGTATGATGTCATGCTATGCATGGGGTAATGTAGGTAAACCCTGTTATGAGTCCCTAATTAAGGACTCTAAACAAAACCTGCAAGAAACTCAGTAACCCTGTTATGAGTCCCAATTTAAGGACTATAAACAAAACCTGCAAGAAACTCAGTAACCCTGTTATGAGTCCCAATTAAGGACTATAAACAAGACCTGCAAGAAAACTCAAGTGTCAGATAACAAGTAGTCAAGTTAGAAGGCACACAAGTAACACAAGAGAAACCCTCAGAGTTTAGGTCAGCATGGGGTCTGGGCATTACCCTCTTGAAGTTGGTGGGCTCAACCTGTCCTATCAAAGTAACCGGGTTCTAAGGATCTCAATATCATTGGATTGCTTTCATTGTTCATCGTTTCGATTTAGCCACTGACTGACGATCAAAATATCCCAAGAAAACAACCCTCAATTGAGTGTAGTATCGAGTATCAACCGACTTCGGAGTACACCAAAGTAGTTATCTCACTACCCTAAAGATGCCAAGATGGTTCAATTAAGGTTCCTAAGGTCTGTTGATGCTTCACGACACCACGCGGAGGCCCCGTACTCTCCTTGATTGACTCAAGGGTTACCGGTACACACCAAAGTGCCACATCAACGTAGCAGACTGCTTCAACCATGTCGGTATACCCCGCACAGTTCCCTCACAGCCTTGTTGCTACTTTATAAGAAGGTATCCCCAGATCCGAGTTAGGATCTATAGAACTCCCAAGACAGTCCCACAATTTAAAGCAAACAAATCAAAGCAATTGAAAACACAGTGATCTTAGTCCTAAGGTACACCTCACTTTAAAGATATTCCCCAGCAGAGTCGCCAGTTCTGTGATCGGTGGATCTGGAACTGACTGTTTTAAAGCTGGTTCGCGAAATGTCGCGGTAAGCAAGAGTCGCCACCGTCTTTTATTTTCTCCAAATGGAAAGGACAAAAGCACAGAAAAATTCCTTTAAAGAGATTGCTCTCGGTTCGGGAGGTAGATTATAGAAAGGGAAGGTGTTAGCACCCTTTCTATCCATGGGCTCTTAGATACTTGCTCATTTGTGTTTTCAAAATTGATTTGTTTGCTTTTCAACTGTGAGTGGGTTTTGAAAAAGTTTCGTTTGAAAAATTTCTAAGTAACTCTTGTATCTGTCCTCAAGAGTGTTTGAAAAATTTGTTTGAAAACTTTTAAAAAGTGTAGGTGTGAAAAGTATTTTGTTTGTTTTTTTGAAAAGAGCAAGTATCTATGAGAATCTACCTACCCTAAGGAATTCTTCTGTGTAAGTGTCCTTAAAGTAGTGCCATCCCACCATTGAGAGGTAGGTAGCACCACCGTTGGAGGTGTTCGGGTCAATTCGAGAGTTAGGGACAGTGTGGTCACCAAGCAATAGTAAGATACCTTAGAAGCTACCCTTATGCCATTGATCTTTTTATTCCGAGGCAACTTGTTTCGAGGCAACCTATTCGAGGCAACTAGATCAATGGAACATAAGGACTCACTAAGACGTCCTGTACTCAACGACCATGTTTCGAGGGGCAAGGCAACAGGGTGATCACCAGAGCAATGGGAAGACACCTTAGAAGCTACCCTCATGCCAGGTTCCCGGATCATGAGGACTTACTAAGACATCCTCTACTCGACGATCACCTTTCGAGGTAAGGCAACAGTGAGGCGTACCCTAGGGGTGGTGTGTGAATTGTGTGTCATTTTCAGTTATTATTTGTCTTGTCATGCATTGGTGATCTACGCTTTTGATTTTATTTTTGGGCATACATTCTTTCATGTGATTATTAACAGTTAAAAGGTGCGGGAATTTAAAGTGCGGAAAAGATAAAGGTCCTACGCTATTACAAAGGCGCGGGTCTACAACGCCAAATTAATCCAGACCCGATTTAAAATAAAGTGCAGAAAATAAATATCTAATAGCTATTACATGGCTTTGGAGCAATTACATTATATTTACAACAGAAATAAATAAAACGCGTGAAAAAAGGAAAATATGATCGAATGCGAGGGCGTTGGACCCTTTAAGGAATTAAAATAAAATTAATAGAATAATTAAATTAAATAAAAAGAAAGAACTTGTTTTTTATGTTTTTTTTGTATTTATGACATTAAATTAATTAAAAGTCAAATGATTAATTCTAATTCTAATTGTTTTTAATTTATTAAAGAAAATGCATTAAAGTTAAAAACTAGAATTAAAACTAAATTAATTATAAATTTTATTTACAAAGTTAATGGTTAATGATACTTATAATAAAAATATTTAATTAATTAAAAAAAAGGTAAAAAGTGTTAAAGATCTATTTTTTATTATTTTTGGTTTATTGTGAAATAGAATTAAATTATAACCTAAAATTAAATCTAAATTAATTAAGGGATTTATTTACAAAATTAATACTAAAATAAAATTATTATTTATTTTTTGTCTTTTCTGATTTTTTTGTGTTTTTGATTTTATGTTGATTAAAAAAAAAGAAATAAAAATAGTCAAAATAAGTATAAGAAAAACGACGGAAACAGGCAGCAAATAAAAAAAGCATAATTCTAGAGGCCGGGGAAGCTTCGATCCAGAGAAGGTGTCTCCTTCGATCTGGGATGCTATACCTGCAAAAGTATGTTAGCAAAATAAACTCAGGGCCTGGTATCGAACCCCAGGCCCTTCGATCCTACGTGCGCTGAGTCTTTTCAGGATAAATCTGCAGCAAATGTTAGCAAACGAAGAATATGACCTGGGGCCAAACCCAGGCCCTTTGATCCTGTCTAGGATAGTAAATTGAAGGTAACAACAAGCACGAATGTGTAATGCAAATACAAGGTTGGACAGTTTACCCTCTCTTACCAGTAGATTGGACCTTCGATTTGGGCGCTTCCTGAATGTAGGCACCTTCGATCTGGGCTTCTGGGCTTGGCTACTTTTGCTGAAGGGTGGCTTTGCTTGGAAAATTCTGGCAACCTTTGATGGATTTTGTGGGCAGCCTCTCTCCAATGTTTCTTTCGTTCTCCTGTTGTGTGTTTTTTCGTCCGTTGTAATGTGCCACTGGCCCTTGTATTTATAGGAGTGTGAGGGTCTTGTAACGGTAAGAGACATCCATTTAACCAGGCCTTTAATGCCATGAGACAAGAATCAGACACATTAAAAGTTTTCCTTTTTTGAAATATGCATGTCTCTTGAATGAACCTGGACACTTCCACTTGTACATGTCTTATGCAATGTGTATGAATGAAAATTATGGCCAATAATGCCTTGCATTGATGTTTAGGATTTGGCATAAACCACCATTATCACACTTTCCACTTTTGATTCAAATTTGAATTTTTGCCTTGTTTAAGCCTTAGCACGAAAATGGTAGGCACATAATGATGCTTCAAGGTTAATCAAAGCAAAATATCCCTTTAAATTAATTTTTTTGAATTTCTTTTGATTTTAAAAGATTTAAAATTAATTAAATCCAATAAAATCAATAAAAATGAAAAAATTAATAAAAAAATCTGAAATAAAAGCTGGGACACGTGGGAAGCATGGCCAAGTCAATTCAAGTGGAAAAAGTGGGCCCCTTTTGTCAAAAATGAGATTTCAAGGATAAATGATTTTGGCCATTTCACAAAAATTTCCCAACTTCTCCAATGCATAACTTGCTCAATTATTAAGCTTTGCTCATGTTCTTGGACATTTTAGAAAGGTCTTGAAGTCCTATAAACAATGTCTTTGGTCCCATGTCATTTTGATTTACCAATCTCAAGTTATGGCCTTTGACTTAAAGTCCTTTTTTGTTGACTTTTGAAAATGACCTATAATGTTGAAATTGATAACTTTTTGTGAGAGCATTTCTTGGACTTGGAGTGTGAAAATGAGTTGTAGGAAATGTCTCCCCCTTCAAGATGAGCATTGGATGGGATTTTTCTGATGAACCATGAAAAAGTTATGCCTTGGTCAATTTCAGTTGACTTTTTCAGCTGTCCAAATATAGAAACTTTTGCATCTTGATGATTTTTGAGCCAAGTTTTGAGAATCATGATCAAGCATTGATCAAATGATGTTTGTGGCTTCAAAATTAGATGTTGACCAAAAATTTGAACTTTTGACTGCCAAATGACCATTTTGCCCCTACAGTTGACTGTAGTGCAATTAGGGTTTTGACTGTGCAATTTTTGTGCTGAATGTCTTGAAACTTGATATGAGGATGCTTGACCATATTTGTAGGCATGTGAGACTTGATTAGACCCTTGGAAACTTCAACTCCTTGATCAGAACACAAACCCTAGTTTTGACTGCTTAGGAGGTTCTTGCACTGTGCAACCCTTGGGGAACTTTGAAGCTTGACTTGGCAATTTCTTGAAGAATATGGGAGGGCAAATTTTGGGGTACAACAGAAAGGAAAAAAGCACAGAAAAATTCCTTTTTCGAGATATTTCTGAGTATGGGGGGTAGATTATAGAAAGGGAAGGTATTAGCACCCTTTCTATCCGTAGTTATCTACGGGCTCTTAGGTACTTGCTCATTGTTTTCAAAATTGTTTTCTTTGTGCTTGTGGGTTTGAAAAGTTTTTGTTTTTAACTTCGATTTAACTCTTGCTTCTGTCCTCAAGAGTGTAATGAAGTGTTTTGAAAACTTTGTTTGAAAATGAGTGTAAGTGTGAAAAATATTTGTTTTATTTTGGATGAGCAAGTATCTAAGAACTAATCTACCTACTCGGAAAAGGAATCGTTCTATGCTAATTTCCTTTAGACAATGCTATCCCACTATTAGTGAGTAGGTAGCACCGTTGTTGGAGTTTGAGGGTCAATTCGAAAGAGGGACATACGGTCACTAAAGCAATGTTAGGACGCCTTAGCGGTAACCCTAATGTCTTAGATCATTTGTTTGAGGCAACAATATTCGAGGCAGCCATTTCGAGGCGACTATGATCTTTTAGACACGAGGATGACCTCTAAAACAACCTATACTCAATGACCGTTTACGAAGGCAACCAAGTGGGGTGTACCCTAAGAGTGCGCATGTGCGAGTGTGTTGTTTTCAATTATTTTTATCTTTGCACATGTTAAGGGTGATCTAACTGTTTTAAAATTAATCATACATTCTTGTCATGCATCCCTATATCATACATCTAACAGTTAATAATTTACGGAATTTAAAGTGCGGAATTTAAACTACGCTATTACAAGGCTTCGGGTATTTACATAGCCAAAAACAAACCCTTTGAAAATAAAGCGATAAATGTAAATAAACGTCCTAATTAAACTATTACATCCCATGAGCAGTTACATTAAATATCATAAAAAAATAAATAAAACCGGTAAAGGTAAATAAACGTCCTAATTAAATTATTATAAACTGTGAGCAGATACAATAATTGGGCAAAATAATAATAAAGCGCACGATTAAAAATTAGATCGACGAGAAATATGGGTTTTGACCCTTCTATCCTAATTAAAAAAAGAAAATGTTTTTTTTTTGTTGTTTTTAATATATTTTTTTAAGAAAAGAAATTAGATTTTTAAATTAAATGAAAAATTGATTGGTTATTAAATTAATTAATGAAAATAAATAAATGACATATTTTTGGATTTTTGTTATTTTAGGAAAGAAATAAAATAATTAAGTTAGTAATAAAACCTATTTATTCTAATTAATTTTAATTATGTAAAAAGAAATTAAAGTTGTCTAATAATTAATAACCTAATTAAATTAATTACTTTTTTTTAATAAAAATAAATATCTTGAATTTAATTGGATAGAAAAATGTTTTGTGATTTTTTTGATAAAAAAGAAAATAATTTGATGGGTTAGTAAAATAAATAAATGAAATAATATAAATATAAAAGAATTAGAGAAAAGCAAACCGGGCCTGCAATGTGGGGGTGAAATCATCAGAAATCTCTAGGCCCGAATCTTCGAAAGCTTCATGCTCTAACTATGGTGTTTTTTTTATTCTTGCGTGGAACCTATGATTCAAACTTCCATAACTGTTCTATATAAACTCAAGCAAACGTTAGCATACCATAAAATGTGATTAAAATTAGAGATTTGAAATTTAAAACTTTACCAAACTGGTGTCGTCAAATGGGGGCGTGCTAGGCGTGTGATGGATTGCTCTTGGGCCTTGTTAGAATCTTGAGGACTTCAAGAGGATGGTTTGAGGCTTGATGTCAATTGAGAGAGACCGGAACCTCGAGATATGACTTGCACCAATTCTTTGATTTCTAGAGCGCTTTTTGAAGAGCTTTTAGAGAACTTTTTGAAGACCTTTTTGAGAGCTTTTTAGAGAGTATTTTCGTCCCTTTCAAGCTTGTATGACTCTATATTTATAGAGGTGAATGAGGAGACAAGAAAGCATGGAAAGAATCTCCCTCATAATGTTGTGTTTTAAGACCATGATCAAGATTTGAAAAAATACCATATTTGATGATTTTATGCCATTTTCACATGTGGATGAACCTGGACATATTTAAAAAGTTATTGCACGAAATCAATTGACATAAACCAGCATAAAACTTTCCCAAAATGGATTCACATCAAAATTTACATTATTTCTATTATTTATTTATTTAATTCTGAATTTTAATGAATAAAATATCAAAATAAATAGCATAAATAGTAGTAAAATGTATGGGTGGGATTAGAGGTCGTGGACCATGTTAGTAATGAGTTTCAAACTTGAAAAGATAGGCCCATTTGGAAAAAATCCAAGTTTGGTCAATATTTGCTTCATGCATTTTTTCAAAAATTGTCGAACTTTGATAATGCATAACTCCCTCAATTTTGACTCTTTGGAGGTGTTCTTGGACTTTATAGAAAGCTTGAGATGTCCTCTAATCAACCCTTTTGGTATCATATCATTTTGTTGTTCCATGCGCAAGTTATAAGCTTTGACAAAAAAGGTGTTTTTGTTGACTTTCAAAAATAACCTATAATGTCCAAATTCATAACTTCTTGTGAGTGCATTTTTGGATCTTGAGGTATGAAGAAGGATTGTAGGTAATTGAATCCTCTTCAAAATTAGCTTTGGATGGGTCATTTCTCATATAGTATGAGAAATTTTTGCTTGGTCAAAGTTGAGTTGACTTTTCCTACAAAATCCTAATTTAGCAACTTTTGAACCTTGATGAATTTTGAGCAATCCTTGATGAATCATGATCAAACTTTGATAAAATAATGAAATATACTTTAAAATGAGAATGTTGACAAAAAATATTGAAGTTTGACTGTATTTGGGTCACAGTTTACTTTTACCCTAACACAGTCGATTTTTGGACCTTTGAGCAATTGACTGAGCAAACTTCCTCTGCAAGGCTTGAAATTTGACATGGATGATTTTGAGACATATTAGGACATTGGGGAGCACTTGAGGTCATTTGGACTCAAGGATCTTGATGCAACACAAAACCCTAATTTGGGGTAAACTGCCTTAGAAGAGAGCTTGTCTGACCAATTCTTGAGCAACCTTGAGCAATCTTGGAGATTTTCTTGCAATGTCATGAGAAATATGGGAGGGAAAATTTTGGGGTACAACAGATGCCCCTGTTTAATCTTCTTAAACCTGAGGATGTAAATTGGCTTTCGTTCCTTTCGTGATCCGAAGGTGGAAGATGATTGAACACTAGAGTGCCCAGAAATTTGCACTCGCATGAAGTGGTATCAGCCTTGTGATGTCGGGAATGGGCTTACAGATGCCATTTGGAGATTGCTGGCGGGAGAATGGGCTTAAAGATGCCATCTGCAGAAGTGTTGATCGCATAAGAGATTCCTTAGCGAGAACTTGCATACCTGTTGTTGTGGAAGATTCTGCTAGGGAAGTCTGATCTTTGTTGAGATTTAGGAACTTGACTGTACTTCAACTGAGAGAACATCTATGCTGAGTTTTAAGAACTTGTCCGTAATTCAACTGGGGGGAAACATCTTCGTCAAGATTTAAGAACCTTCCCGTAATTCAACTGAGAAAACTCTGCTGAGATTTAGGAATTGTCTGTACTTCGACGGAGGAGAATTGTCGAGATTTAGAACCTTATCTGTAATTCAACTGAGGATATTTCTATTGAGATTTAAGAACCGGTCAGTACTTCGACTGAGGGAAACATCTTCATCGAGATTTAGGACTTGTCTGTAATTCAACGGAGGATAATTCTGTTGAGATTTAAGAACTGCCAGTAATTCGACGAAGGAACTTTGTCGAGATTTAGAACCTTATCTGTAATTCAACCGAGGATAATTTAGTTGAGATTTAAGAACCGGTCAGTACTTCGACTGAGGGAAACATCTTCATCGAGATTTAGGACTTGTCTGTAATTCAAGCGAGAATAATTCTGTTGAGATTTAAGAACTGTCTGTACTTCGATGGAGGAGAATTGTCGAGATTTAGAACCTTATCTGTAATTCAACCGAGGATAATTCTGTTGAGATTTAATAATCGGTCAGTACTTCGACTAAGGGAAACATCTTCATTGAGATTTAGGACTTGTTTGTAATTCAACCTAGAATAATTCTGTGGTGATTTAAAAACTGTCTGTACTTCGACGGAGGAGAATTGTCGAGATTTAGAACCTTATTTGTAATTCAACCGAGGATAATTCTGTTGAGATTTAAGAACCGGTCAGTACTTCGACTGAGGGAAACATCTTCGTCGAGATTTAGGACTTGTCTGTAATTCAACCGAGAATAATTCTGTTAAGATTTAAGAACTATCTGTACTTCGACGGAGGAGAATTATCGAGATTTAGAACCTTATCTGTAATTCAACCGAGGATAATTCCGTTGAGATTTAAGAACCGGTCAGTACTTCGACTGAGGGAAACATCTTCATCGAGATTTAGGACTTGTCTGTAATTCAATGGAGGATAATTCTGTTGAGATTTAAGACCTGTCAGTAATTCGACGAAGGAACTTTGTCGAGATTTAGAACCTTATCTGTAATTCAACTAAGGATAATTCCGTTGAGATTTGAGAACCGGTCAGTAATTCGACTGTGATAAAAGCTTCATAGCTTTGAATTTAACTGCATCCTTCCTGAAAGGTAAAGGTTAGTTGTATGTAATGCATGATATATATCAAGCAATGATGTTCTCAAAATAAATGAGATTGTGTTGTATGATGCGTATATGCATGTGTCATGATGTATGGAAATGTAATGTTTTTAGTTGGGGAACATAAATCCCGGATAGCTGCTGGAGAAAAGAGTTGAACTCTTTATTTCCGCCGGGGATAACGAATGAAGATGTTTGTGAGAGTAAACCTGCAGAAGAAGATAACTCCGTTGGTGAATAAACTGACGAGGAGATTACTCTGTGGGGAAGAGATGTTCTGCTGAGGATTCCACCGATAAATTCAGCTGGGGATGAATTACCGTTGCTGGTGATACTGAATCCTGTTGGGGATTTGAGTTTCTGTTTGTGAAAGGAATGAACTCCGCTGGGGATGATCTTTCAGTTGCGGCTTCAATGGGGATAACCTTTTAGACTCTACTGGGGACAATATTCCAGAGTCTACTGGGATGATCCTCCAAACTCCATTGGGGAAAAAATTTTTATACTCCGCTGGGGATATTAAGACCTTTTAGTACTGATGGTAGATAAACTCGGCTTGGGGAGAATATCTCCGACTCGTTCACGGTTGCAAGTATCAGCTGGGGAGAGTTAACATTACTGTCCTTTCTTACTCTGCGGGGAGTGAAAGTATTTCAGCCATATTTTCAGTTGAATCTACCTGTATACCTGGTGGATAGAGCAACTGTAAAGCTTGGACAATTCTTATTTGCCCCTGTATCTGCGGGAGAAGGTGCCTGCGGAGGCCTTGTGGATCGAGTATTATCCCAACCTATGAGGTGCTTGGTAATTGCCGATTGAAAGGACAAATTTTATTCTGGTAGGCAAGTGACGAGATGACGGAACATAGTCGTACGCTTTAATCCCTAACTTTTGCCTGGACTGTCTTTTCAGATTTTCAGTCCACCGAGATACCCTTTTTTGCCCAAGCCGCCTTTTCAGGTTTTCGACTTGTCGGGTGTACAGACTTTTTTCATTTTCATCCCTTATTTTTGCCCGAACCCTTTTGGTTCGCCGGGAAGCCCTTATTTTTTTCCTAGGCCAGTCGACCTAGCGGGTCTTTGTTCATGCACAATATTTTCTGACTATTTCCATGCTCTTAGAGTGTAGGGAGTTGTCACTGTCAGTAGTGTCGTGTTGCCATACTACCAGAAGATGTTTGATCATGCAAGATTTGTTGTTGGAATTTATGTCCAATGCCCCAATTGATTCAGATGGAGATTTGCCCCTGGCTATTTGGCATTTTGAGAGATTCCTTGAATCTTGACTTGACTGCCCCAGATGATGGACAATGATCATGCCATGCCCCTTGATTGGAAGTGTTTTTCCACTTGAGGTGATCCTTTTTATTGAGAAGGTTTTTGTTCACTAGATATTCTTCGTGCAAACTTCTCTGTTGTTTGAACAAATAGTCATATGCAAACAATGTTATTTCAAGAATGCAAAGCTTATGTCTGTCTTGAAGTTATGAAAATGCAATTATTTTTAGTAAAACAAGCGAATTTTTGTAAAATGTGATGTCAACTCAGGATTTACAGCAAGCCCTACAGGAGTCAGGATACCTTTTGTAACAATATGCGTTCGAACTAACCCATGCTTCAGCTAGGACTTTTAAGGGTTATAACATGGCCTGGTTCATGGTTCAAGAAATAAAGGATAAAGGCTCAAAATGTATTTGTACCCACCCGTTCTTCGTGATGTTCTTCGATCCTAAACTCAGTTAATTGTGCATTTAGACCCCGTTTGAGTCTTTGCTCTGATATTCCAGTGATGATTCGGATACTGACAGTTTATTTTGAACATGCAGTCATTTTGTTGAGAGCTTGTCAGATCTCTTTCTTTTTGATTTTATTATCCCTGTCTTTTTTCCTGAACTGTTTCTTTCTTGTGATTACAGTCAGCGGGATGCCCTAGTTTTATGTAAGTCTCCTTCATAGGTTTTGACTTAATGGGCTTTTATTTCTGAGAGATAATGACTGTCTGTCCTGACGATTATAAGGAACCATCACCATCTTTTATTTTGGAAGGACCTCTTTAATGCCATTTATTGTGCACCTGAATTAACTGACAAACTACCCTGCCCCAGATTGTGATTAAGGGTTTTAATTTGTGTGAAAAGAAAAACTCCAACTTCTTTGGCTCAAAGGGGTTGGCTAGGGATTATCTTCCTTATAACTCCACTGTTTAGGAATTGAAACAACGCCTGTACATCGTCAGCGGGGTCTGTTCAAAAGCATACTGTAGAGATTGTGGTATCATTTTCGTCATCCTCCCTCTAAAGGCTTAGAGTTTTAATCGAGAGTTGATCATCACAAAAAATGAAAGCAATTTGAATATAGTGAATACGAATGGATTGATTCAAAACAGACATATGCGATGCATTGATAAAGTAACAAAGTTTGACATGAATAAATGTTTGAACAATAAAAAGAAAATTACAAATTGAAAATTCTAATGAACAAAAAGTCTTCTCGTCTCAGGACTTGTCACTTCAAATGGTGAGCCTTGGAGGGATGGTAGAAGAACTCAGCCTGACCATCTTGTGTGAATTCCAATGCTCCTTCATCAATCAGGTTTTGAATTTTGTACTTCAACTTCCAACAGTCGTCAGTATCATGTCATGGGCTATTAGAATGGTATGCACACCTTGCATCAGGATTGTAGTTGGGTGAAGAAGTCTTAGGATTCAGATGAGGTCCTACCAATGTCACCAGATTCAATCTCAACAGGTGTTGTAAAGCTTGAGACAGCGGCATGTTGAGCTTGGTAAACTGCCTCTGATTAACTCGTTGTTTATGGAAGGGTTGTTATTAGACCCGTGAGGTAGTAGCAACTTGGAGAGGTCCATTCTTTACCAAACCAAACCATTGTCTTCTTGGAGGCAGATTAATGACTTGGTTCTCGACCTGGACTGTTTGCATCATACTGTTATATCTGTCTTGAAGAAGCTGGTTGATAATGGTTCTCAGCTCTTTTTGTTCCCGAGCTAAGCCTTGGATAAGAGTCATCTGCCCCAACATCTGGGTTTTCATGGTACCTAACTCAGCTTGCAATTGTTCCAGCCGTTCGTCCTTATTGTCTTCAGGACTTTTCTTGACCAAGTTCCCGACGAGGAGTGTTTTCAACTCTTCCTGCCCCTTGGATAGGTTTAGGAATACGTCCCTGAACTGAGCTTCTTGAGTTTGAAGATCTTGGTTGTCTTGTTGGAGAGCCATTGCTGAAATAAACAACGAGAACATGAGAGACCTGTACTGAGAGACTTGTTATGCAATGATATGTATGATATATGTATGCAATGTTTTCAAGGATCTCGCGGGGTAAACAAGAAACTGTTAGAATTTGAATTTTGCAGCTTTGATTGAAGAAACTTCATGTCATCAAGAGTCCTTCTTCAAGAGTCAGGCTCACCATATCGAGTGGGTCATAGCCCTTGACTCAAGTTATTGTGTTTTGATCTCTAGATGACATTGGCTAGAGGAAAATAAATCCCATTTGCCCCTTGCTAGACGTTTGATTTACCATAACCTGCATCACAAACCCTTGAGATTCTTGAAATGGTTAAGGAAATTCTATGCTATGATGTGTATGCTATGCGTTTAAGAAAATGCGAGGTGATGTAAGTAAGTAAATCCAGCAAGAAATCCAAGTTATTGGATAAGGACTGTAAACAAAACCTGCAAAGAACTCATGTTGTTAGATAACAAACATGTGCAAGTAGTTCAAGTTGAAAGCACACAAGTCACACAATAGCCCTTAAATTTCAGGCTGGCATGGAGTTTAGGTATTACCCTCTTTCAGTTTAGTTGGTTCAACCTGTCCTAGTAATAGTAACCGGGTTCTAGAGGTTCTCAATATCATTGACCATCCTCGATCGGTCATAATTCCAGTTTAGCAACCTTTTCTTGCAGCCGGAATCATCACGAGAGTATGGTCTCAATGAGTGTAGCATAGTGCTACTTTTCTATGGCCAAGTTGGTCAATTATAGGTTCTAATGTCAGTTGATGCTTAATGACCCATTAGCAGCCCCATACTCTCCTTGTTGCTCCACAAGGGATATCGGTACCAACTAATGTGTCACACCAACGTAGCTACTGCTTCAACTGTATCGGTCTATGCCGTACAATTCCCTCACAGTCTATTGCTACTTACCTAAAAGGTGTCCCCAGATCCGGGTTAGGATCTATAGTAACTCCGATTCAAACCCACAAAGATAAAGCATACCAATCAGGAAATTGAAAACATTATGATGAACTATTCCTAAGGTACACCCCACTTATTAAATATCCCCAGCAGCGTCGCTAATTCTGTGATACGGTGGGAAGAACTGACTGTTTTTTGGAATGCTGGTTTGTGTTTTGCGTTTGTTTTCGCAAAATGTTGCGGTAAGTAAGAGTCGCCACCGACTTTTATTTTATCCAACAAGGAAAGGAAAAAAGCACATAAAAATTCCTTTTTTCGAGATATTTCTGAGTACGGGGGGTAGATTATAGAAAGGGAAAGTATTAGCACCCTTTCTAAATTGTTTTCAAAATTGTTTTCTTTGTGCTTGTGGGTTTGAAAAGTTTTTGTTTTTAACTTCGATTTAACTCTTGCTTTTGTCCTCAAAAGTGTAATGAAGTGTTTTTGAAAACATTGTTTGAAAAGGAGTGTAAGTGTGAAAAATATTTGTTTTGTTTTGGATGAGCAAGTATCTAAGAACTAATCTACCTACTCGGAAAAGGAATCTTTCTATGCTAATTTCCTTTAGACAATGCTATCCCACTATTATTGAGTAGGTAGCACCGTCGTTGGAGTTTGAGGGTCAATTTGAAAGAGGGACATACGATCACTAAAGCAATGTTAGGACGCCTTAGCGGTAACCCTAATGTCTTAGATAATTTGTTTGAGGCAACAATATCCGAGGCAGCCATTTCGAGGCGACTATGATCTTTTAGACAAGAGGATGACCTCTAAAACGACCTATACTCAATGACCATTTACAAAGGCAACCAAGTGGGTGTACCCTAAGAGTGCGCATGTGCGAGTGTGTTGTTTTCAATTATTTTTATCTTTGCACATGTTAAGGGTGATCTAACTGTTTTAAAATTAATCATACATTCTTGTCATGCATCCCTATATCATACATCTAACAGTTAATAATTTGCGGAATTTAAAGTGCGGAATTTAAACTACGCTATTACAAGGCTTTGGGTATTTACATAGCCAAAAATAAACCCTTTGAAAATAAAGCGATAAATGTAAATAAACGTCCTAATTAAACTATTACATCCCATGAGCAGTTACATTAAATATCGTAAAAAAATAAATAAAAGCGGTAAAGGTAAATAAACGTCCTAATTAAATTATTACAAACTGTGAGCAGATAGAATAATTGGGAAAAATAATAATAAAGCGCGCGATTAAAAATTAGATCGACAAGAAATATGGATTTTGACCCTTCTATCCTAATTAAAAAAAGAAAATGTTTTTCTTGTTGTTTTTAATATTTTTTTTTAAGAAAAGAAATTAGATTTTTAAATTAAATGCAAAATTGATTGGTTATTAAATTGATTAATGAAAATAAATAAATGACATATTTTTGGGTTTTTGTTATTTTAGGAAAGAAATAAAATAATTAAGTTAGTAATAAAACCTATTTATTCTAATTAATTTTAATTATGTAAAAAGAAATTAAAGTTGTCTAATAATTAATAACCTAATTAAATTAATTACTTTTTTTTAATAAAAGTAAATATCTTGAATTTAATTGGATAGAAAAATGTTTTGTGATTTTTTTGATAAAAAAGAAAATAATTTGATGGGTTAGTAAAATAAATAAATGAAATAATATAAATATAAAAGAATTAGAGAAAAGCAAACTGGGCCTGCAATGTAGGGGTGAAATCATCAGAAATCTCTAGGCTCGAATCTTCGAAATCTTCATGCTCTAACTATGATATTTTTTTTATTCTTGTGTGGAACCTATGATTCAAACATCCATAACTGTTCTATATAAACTCAAGCAAACGTTAGCATACCATAAAATGTGATTAAAATTAGAGATTTGAAATTTAAAACTTTACCAAACCGGTGTCGTCAAATGGGGGCGTGCTAGGCGTGTGATGGATTGCTCTTGGGCCTTGTAAGAATCTTGAGGACTTCAAGAGGATGGTTTGAGGCTTGATGTCAATTGAGAGAGACCGGAACCTCGAGATATGACTTGCACCAATTCTTTGATTTTTGGAGCGCTTTTTGAAGAGCTTTTAGAGAGGTTTTTGAAGAGCTTTTTGAGAGCTTTTTAGAGAGGATTTTCGTCCCTTTCAAGCTTGTACGACTCTATATTTATAGAGGAGAATGAGGAGACAAGAAAGCATGGAAAGAATCTCCCTCATAATGTTGTGTTTTAAGACCATGATCAAGATTTGAAAAAAATGCCATATTTGATGATTTTATGCCATTTTCACATGTGGATGAACCTGGACATATTTGAAAAGTTATTGCACGAAATCAATTGACATAAACCAGCATAAAACTTTCCCAAAATGGATTCACATCAAAATTTGCATTATTTCTATTATTTATTTATTTAATTCTCAATTTTAATGAATAAAATATCAAAATAAATAGCATAAATAGTAGTAAAATGTATGGGTGGGCTTAGAGGTCGTGGACCATGTTAGGAATGAGTTTCAAACTTGAAAAGATAGGCCCATTTGGAAAAAATCCATGTTTGGTCAATATTTGCTTCATGCATTATTTCAAAAATTGTCCGACTTTGACAATGCATAACTCCCTCAATTTTGACTATTTGGAGGTGTTCTTGGACTTTATAGAAAGATTGAGATGTCCTCTAATCAACCCTTTTTGTCTAAAATCATATGGATATTCTATGCTCAAGTTATAAGCTTTGACAAAAAATGTGTTTTTGTTGACTTTCAAAAATGACCTATAATATCCAAATTCATAACTTCTTGTGAGTGCATTTTTGGATCTTGAGGTATGAAGATGCATTGTAAGGAATTGCATCCTATTCAAAATTAGCTTTGTATGGGTCATTTCTCATAAAGTATGAGAAAGTTATGCTTGGTCAAAGTTGAGTTGACTTTTCCTACAAAACCCTAATTTAGCAACTTTTGAACCTTGATGAATTTTGAGCAATCCTTGATGATTCATGATAAACCTTTGATAAAATGATAAAATATCCTTTAAAATGAGAATGTTGACAAAAAATATTGAAATTTGATTGTATTTGGGTCATAGTTGACTTTTTCCCTAGCACAGTCGATTTTTGGACCTTTGAGCAATTTACTGAGCAAACTTCCTCTGCAAGGCTTGAAATTTGACATGGATGATTTTGAGAACATATTAGGACATTGGGGAGAACTTGAGGTCATTTTGAATCAAGGATCTCGATGCAACACAAAACCCTAATTTGGGGTAGACTACCTTAGGAGAGAGCTTGTCTGACCAATTCTTGAGCAACCTTGAGCAATCTTGGAGATTTTCTTGCAATGTCATGAGAAATATGGGAGGGAAAATTTTGGGGTACAACAGGAATCATCTTTTTTGAAGAGGAAAGTTGGATGAACTACTATCTGGTCGTGGTCCAGGCTTCATAGCTTGAATTTTGTGAGAATTTGATTGCATCTTTCCTGAAAGGTAAAGGTTAGTTGTATGACATATATCAAACAATGTTGTTCTCAAAATAAATGAGATTGCGTTTTACGATGTCCTGATGTACGAATATGCAATGTTTTCAAGATGATCTCTCGTTGGGAAAAATTAATTCCTGAATTGGTGCTGGAGAAAAGAGTTGAATTCTTCGTTTCCGATAGTGAAAATTCTGGCAACTTCAATGGGGAAGAATCCTCGGGGATTCTTGAGGTCGACTCAGCTGGGAAGAGGTTAAGATTGAAACTCTGGCCGGGAGTCCTCTTATGAGAAGGATTTTGGGGAGATTTGTCACTTCCCCTAGTAGCGAGTGTTTATGGCTTTGCCAGGAAATGTTTGACTGTATGCAAACCTTTGTTGGGATTGACGTTCAATGCCCCAAGTGACGGGGACAGAGACTTGCCCCTGGTTACTCTGCACTTTGAGAGATTTCTTGAAATCTTGACTGGACTGCCCCAGGTGTGCTGGACAATGACATGTCATGTCCTCTTGTTGATAGGAGCTTTTTTGCAAAGGAAGTGTCATCCCGCTTGAAGTGACTTTGTTCACTGAGAGAGCTTTTCGTTCATTGGATATTCATCGTGTAAATTTCTCTGTTGTCAAACAAATAGCCATATGCAAATAGTGATATTATAATAATGCCAAGTTTATGCTTGTCTTGAAATTTTGAAAATGCGTTTTTTAGCAAGGAACTTTTGTAAGAAAAAATCAACTCAGGATTTAGAGCAAAGCCTTACAGGAGCCATGATACCTTTTGTAACAATATGCTTTCGAACTAACCCACACTTTAATTAGGACTTTTGAAGGGTTGTAACGTGGCTTGGTTCACGGTTTAAGAAACAAAGGATAAAGGCTCAAAGTATATTTGTACCCACCCGCTCTTCGTGATGTTCTTCAGTCCTAAAATCAGTTAATTGTGCGTTTGAATTCCAATTGAGTTTGAAATGACATTTTGGTGATGGTTCAAACAAGTTAAATTTGTTGGAAGGCAGTCAATTTTGCAACATTATTTTCATGTTGTTGAGGATTTGTAGTGACTTCTTTATTTTGATTTGTTATCCCTAATTTTTGCCTGACTGTTCCTGTTTTTGAGATTACAGTCAGCGGGATGCCCCAGTTTTCTTAAGCCTCCTTCGTAGGTTTTGACTTAGTGGGATTTTTTTGAGAGATAATGACTGCCTATGTGATAGGGAACCATCACCGTCTTTTGATTCCAAAGGAATATTTTTGATGTCATTCGTTGTATTATGAAATGAGAGTTTGCGGCTAAACGCGCATTTGAATTAACTGAGAGACTACCCTGCCCCAGGTTTTGATTAAAGGTTTCAATTTGTGTTAAAACAGAAAACTTCCACTTCTTTGGCTCAAAAGGGTTGACTAGGGATTATCTTCCTTAAAATTCCAGTGTTTAGGATTTGAAAGAAACATCTGTACATCGTCAGCAAGGTCTGTCCAAAAGCATACTGTATGAGATTAAGGCATTATTTTCGTCATCCTCCCTCTAAAGGTTTGTGTCATAAGAAGAATAAAAAGCATAGTTTAAATATAGTGAAAATGAAAAAATGAATTCAAGACAAAACATATGCAATGCATTAATGAAATAGAGTTTGACATTAATAGATAATTGTTTGAATAACAAAAGAAATTACAATTGGAAATTCAAAATGAACAGAAGCCTCTTTGTTCGAACTTGTCATTTTAGGTGGAGAGCCCTCAGCAGAAGATTTTCATCTGGCCATCTTGTGTGAACTCCAGCGTTGTTTCTTTAATCAGATATTGAATTTTGTTTCTCAATGCCCAACAGCTATCGGTGTCTTGTCCAGGACTGTTCGAGGGATACGCACATCTTGCATTTAGATTGTACCCTAGAAAGGTTGTGTTGGGATTCCGAGGGGGGGTCCTTTAATACAATCAACTTGACTTCCAACAAGCGTTGCAGCACTTGAGATAAGACATGTTAATCTCAGTGAAGCACTTTTCAGATGTATTTCGTTTACGCAGATTACCCTATTGACGTTGGTGAGGTTTTTGTTGGGCTTGTGACCCTGAACCAAACTGGGGAGGTTTTCTCTCGGCTTCTTGTCTCAAGGGAGGCTGAATGATGACTTGATCCTCAACCTTAGTTGTTTGCCCCATTTGGTTACATTCATCTTGATGAATCTTGTTGATGAGGACTCTCAGCTCCTCTTGTCCTTGAGCCAGGTTTTGAATAAGAGCCATCTAGCCCACCAGTTGTCCCATCATCTAAATTTTCATTGTTTCCATATCAATCTGTAGCCCTTCCAACTGATCATTCCTGATGCCCTCCGGATTCCCTATGACCATGCCCCTTGTGAGGAGAGCCTTCACCTCTTCTTGTCCCTTGGAAAGGTTCAAGAACATCTCTTGGAGTTGAGCATTTTGAGCTTGGACATCCTTGCTAGTCTGTTTTAGAGCCATTCCTACTGAAATAAACAGTAGGAAGATAAGGAGACTTGTTTCAAAGACCTGTCATGTTATGATGAATGTTGTTCATGTATATGCAATGCATTCAAGGATTTTAGAAAAATCAAAATTGTCTAAAACAAGAAGGAACAAACGTTATATTAATAAAAATAGAACTTGTTTACATCAATGCCCCTAGGGCAAAAATAGTACAAAATTCTAAGATAAAAAGACGTTGCGCATCCTCTTTGGTGCAATGTAGGTGTTGAGAGTCTGCTCTTCGTGAAGTTGACGAGTGAGTTCCAAAACCTTCTTCTCGCTGGCATAGAATTGGGATTTGAAAGTATCGCGTTCTCCCTTGAGCTGTATCCAACTCCTTTGTAAATCTTCAAGTGATGTTGGCATGTCAGGATGTAGGAGGGTGTATGGAACCTCTCCTTCCATAACAGGCTCTATAATCACAGGAAGCATGTAGGGGTAAGGCATCTCAATACTTTGGGCGCGGGTTCGTACCCACTTGAGGTAAGGCTTAAGGGGGATGGAATTCTTGTGTCCCAAGGTCTTACTGTCCACCTTGTTGGGCATCCTCCAAGCTCAGATAAACCTTTGTCGAAGTCCTTGATCATCATTGTCGAAGTCAAAAACCAAGTCTGGAATCAGCATGTCATGTGGGCCATCCCTTCGGGCATACCCAAACTGTCTCAGAACCAAGTAGGGGTTGTAGGTGATGCCTCCCCTAATGCAAAGTAGAGGGACATTAGGGAATTCCTCACAACGGTCAATAATGATAACATTTTCTCTGGATCGAGGACACCAATGGACATCTGAATGTGTAAGAGTCATCAACCGTTGTGACCACCTCAAACCTTGCTCATTCCTCAAGACTGATTGGGGAAGATGAGAAATAAACCATCTTTCCAGTAGAGGAGTGCAACACATGAGAACACCTCTTTTCCTCATTGTTCGAAAAGAGTGTAAGATATCTCCAAGCAAAGTAGGCACCGGGTTGCGAGCCATGAAAATCTTGACAGTATTCGCATCTATAAGCTGATCAGGGTTTGGGAACAAGACCAACCCATAGATGAGAAGAGCTACAATCTCCTCAAAAGCTTGTAAGTCCAAAGAATCCCAACAACTTTGGGCCTTCTCAAACAAAAACTTTGACAAGAAGCCTTTGACACCACTTTTGGTTTCCCAATGACTTGTGACATCTGATGGTTGCAAGTGTAGGGCTTGAGCAACATCTTCAGGCTTTGGATCTCTTTCCGTAACATTGAAAGGTAGTTGATTGCGAATAGGAATCCTCAAGAGTTTATAGAATTCTTCCAAAGTGGGCACAAGTTGGTAGTCAGGAAATGTGAAGCAATGATGCAAAGGGTCAAAGAACTGGAAGAGAACTTTCAGCATATCCTCCTCTGTGTTGGTAGTGACCAAGTTGAGTAGACTACCATGTCTCTCGGTGAATGGAGAATTCTGAGGAATCCTTGAAGCTAGCTCCTTGAGTTGTGGAGGAATTCTTACAAGGTTGATCTGGACAGTTTTCCTGCGAAGTGAATCCATAACCTGCAAAACAGGAACAAAGATGAAGATCCAAAATCCTTGAAATGGTTAGTGGATGCATATGATGCTTCATGATACCCATGATGTTATGCACAAGTATATATGTAAAAACAAATCACACAAGTTCCTAGTTTCAGGCTTGCATGGGGTTTCATAGGTAATTACCCTCTTGAAGTTTAGTTAGCTCAACCTGTCCTTTAAATAGTAACCGGGTTCTAAGGAGCTCAATATCACTGGATTATTCTCTGTGTTTATTGCTTCAGTTTAGCCACTTTATTGGCGACTGAAATATTCCAAGAAAACAACCCTCAATGAGTGTAGTATCGAGTATCTACCAACTTCAGACTGCACCAAAGCCGGTCATCTCACTACCCCTAAAAAGGCCAAGTTGGTCAAGTAAAGGTTCTAAAAGTCCATTAGTGCTTCATGACATCACTCAGCGGTCCCGTATTCTCTTTGATTGACTCAAAGGCTACCGGTACCCACAAATATGTTGCACTAATATAGCTATTTCTTAGACCATGTCGGTATACCCCGCACAGTTTCCACAACGTATTGCTATTTACCTATGAATGTTTCCAAAATCCGGGTAGAGGATTCAAACCCAAACAATAGAACCAAAAAGCACACAAGTCAAGCAAGATAAGCATGTAAAGGTGATCTAAAACCCTAAGGTAACCCCACTTTTAAGTATATTCCCCAGCAGAGTCGCCAGTTCCGCGATGCGGTGGGAGAACTGACTTGAAGTTTTACGTTTGTGTTCGCAAATGTTTCGGTTTAGCAAGAGTCGCCACCGACTTTTATTTTATCCAAAAGGAAAGGTAAAAAAGCACAGGAAAGACCTTTGAGATTGTTTTTCGGTTCGGGGGGTAGATTATGAAAAGGGAAGGTGCTAGCACCCTTTTCATCCATGGTTTTCCATGGGCTCTTAGTTACTTGTTTTAGATCACTTGCTTTGCTTTTTCAATTGTTTGAAATGGTGCTTTTGTGTGTGGTTTTGAAAGTATTTTGAAAAGAGGCCTTTTTTTAGGCAAACTTTGTAATGATTCTTGTTTGAATGTATACAAAGGTGTTTGTCTTTTAAAAAATGTTTCAATGTTTGAAAGTTGTTTTGGAAATTGTTTTGAAATTGTTTTGAAATAACAAGGATTGTTTGAAAGAGATCAAGTAACTAGGAGCTTATCTACCTACTCAAAAGTCTTTCCTATACATTTTTATTCCTTTGATGTTTTTGACCTACTATTGTTTTAGTAGACAAACCTATCTTTGGATGTTAAACGGGACGGGCGTGGGTCATCGTATGACCATGATAACAATATTGCCAAGTATCTTAGCAAATTTTTGAGGGACTAGATCATTTTTGTTTAGGCAACCAAGATAGCGTCATCGAGGGACTATGATCTTTTGTTTTGTTTTGATTTTTCCAAGATACCTAGCATGCATACCATGGCAATTTTAAGGCAACAAAGTGGATGGAACCCTAGGGGTGCTTGTGTGCAAGGTGTTGTCATTTTCATGCATTTTGTCTTGTATTTAGGTCATGCTATTTGTTTGATTTTTGGTCTTTGTATACAAAACCCTAGTTTTACTATCATGGTATATGAAAACAATAAAATGCGTAAAGTAAATCTAGACTATTACAACAATATTATGGGAAGGGGGATACAAGTTTGAATAGGGGATATTTGCACAAAATAAAACCCTAATTTACTATTACAACCCAATTGAATTTATACAACAATAAATAAACAAACAAGTATTTAAATATGGAATAAATTATAAATATGCAAAAAGGTTTTTGTATTAATTTTTTATGTATGTAAAATGAATTTATTTAAGTCTTAGAAATAAGAAAAATGAAAATGATCATTTTTGAAAGGGTGAAAACCCTAATTTTTGGTTTAAAAGAAAATATACATTCTATTATTATTTATTTCATTTATGTACAAGAAAATAAATAAAAATATATATCAAAATATTAAAAAATAAAATATGTGAGAAAATAATATTTTAAGTGTATAAATAATAAAAAAAATGTATAATATTTTTATATTATTTACAAGTTTATTTAAGAAAATAAATTATATTATTATTAATAAACTATTTTTATGCCAAAAAAAATAAATAAATAAAATTAAAAAAATGCAAAAATTAAGAAAATGTTTTTGAGTTTTTAAATGTTCAAGAAAAAAAATAAAGTCAGAAAATATAAAAGAAATAAAAAAATATACAAAATAAAGAAAATGGGCCAAGGGGGTACAGAAAGTAAACAGGGGGGTGTCAAAAGAAACAAGCCCAAGCGCCAGGCCCACTTCACTTCATCCCTGACCTTGAGACAAAAAAAACACGCGTGTTCTTCTTCAACATGTATCTCTCACATAAGTGCACAAAAACGAAATCTTGCAACATGAAACTTGTAGCATGTTAAGTCACGATTCCAATGATATAAAAAACTTGACCTAAATCTCAAAGATCAGAGAGAATTTTATCACCCCTAATTTCTGACCTAAAATTTTCAGCAACTTCAACTATCAAATACTCCTAGCTCAGTTAATATAAATGAAATCTACGCATATGTACAGCTCAAGGAACTTAAGGACTACATTTTTGCTTCACAAACCTAAGCCTAATGATGCCTAAATAAGGAGATAGAACTTTGAAAATTACCTTGTTCAGTTGAGTTTGGATATGGCAATGTAGCAACTTTGAGTGAGGCCTGAAGTTCTTTTGAGCTTGCTTGAAGTTCCCTCAAGCTTTCCCAATGCTCAGCTTGCTGTGAAATGGCTTGAATATCCTTGTAGAAGTCAACCTACAAACTCAGAAATTGAAAATGGTGAAGCACGAAACATGGGTTACAGTTGCTTGAGAAAGGCCTGGACAACTTAGGTGTGATGTATGGAATGTGTTTGAAGCCTTGAAACAAAAAACGCACGAGTGAAATTTGTTTTGGCTAGTGATCTGCAGAGGTTGCCCTATTTTGGGCAGAAACTTGGCTTTTTTGTGTTTGAGGGTGTTTGAGAGCTTAGCAAATCGTGTCTTAGGCTTGTTACAATATGCTGAAGTTGTTTCAAATGATAGCAAGACTTGGTTTTATCAGATGGAAGAGTTATGGACTTTTTGCAAGCTTACTTGCTTTTGAAGCAAAAGTTGAAGTGACAAAGGCAAAGGTTGTACTTGCTAGCTCGTGGGATGTAGAGGGTTGGTACCGATTGCCTGATATCTGTGGATCTTGTTTGCAAAAAGATATTATGTCCATGGCTCAAGATAAACAAAGTTACATAAAGCATGCTTTATCAAAATAGCAATGTAAACTTTTTGCCATTTTTGGATCAAACCCTTGTACAAAGCTTCAAAGATCAGAATAATGCAATTGTCCAATGTATTTGCATTAAATTAAGGAGTGTGGAAAGGTTTAAGACCTGTAAAACAAGTACAAGCATGCTTAGGACAAGTTTGCAACTTGTAACAATGTGAAAAAATGCCATGGACAAAAGGGAGAAATGGCCATTTTCTTTCCTTCGATTCTCCCCAACCATAAATGATCTTGGAGAGTTCTTAGACATTTTGGAAAGCTTGTAACATGATCTACAATCGATATTTGAAATTCATTTTGAGATTCCTCTTGTAACTAGGTGAAAAGTTTCCATGAAGTTAGGTAAAAAATCTGCCTAAACTAGGGCAAAATTTCACTAAGTTAAAAAGTTTTTGGACCCCTATTCACAAAATCATAACTTGAGATCCCAGCATCTTTTGGGAAAACCTTGTGAATAAAAGTTTTAGATTTTGTGGAGGAATACAACTTTAATGTTGGAAGTTTTCTTTGAATCCAATTGTATCATGGTGAAAACGTTGGGAAAAGCTTGGGAAAAAATAAGAAATTTTCATAACTTAGAAAAATTCTAAGTTATGAAATTTTTCAATCTTAAACCCTAATTTTCAAAATTAGGTTTCTTGGTGAAAAAGTTTCATGTTTTGACACATCTTGATGAAAAATGACCCTTGGTACTTGATTTTGACCCAAAAGTCAAAGTTTGACTTTTCAGTATACAGTTGATTTTTGATCAGTTGACTGGAAAATTCATCTGTCAATCCAATGCATTTGAGATCTTTTAAACCTTGTGATTAGGTCAATATGATTCCATTGAGCCATTGAAACCATGCTTGAACCCAATTTGCCATTGGCTAGGTGAAAAATCAGAAATTGCCATTCCTCAGTCAAAACCCTAAAAATAACCATTTTGCCCTTTTGATGATCTGATCAAATTTCTTGAGGAGTTGTGGTCCAAACTTGATCAAATGGTTCATATGAGCCTATAATGTTTATGTGGATAAAAAATTATGAGGTTTGACTATAAAATGGCCACAATTGACTTTTCCCCCCAATACAACTGATTTTTAGGTCAACTGTCCAATTGACTGGGCAAAAATTTGATTCAAGGCTTAAAACTTGGTATGAGCAATCCTATAGGTCCAACATGAAGTATGAAAGTCACATGAGGCATTGAAAGTCCAAAAATCCTTGTGCAAACTCAAACTCTAATTTCAGGTCAACAGTGCAAGGAAATGTCCTGAGCTGAACAAACCCTAATCTGGTCTTGAGTTCAAGAAGTCTTGTGAGGAGAATATTGATAAAATGAGAGGGAAATTTTGGGGTACAACACCAGAGATGTTTTTTATTTACATTCGCGTCTTTTGGAAAGAGTCGCTAAATTAAGTTCTCAGTTAGGTGAAGGAAGTGTGACTGCTTTACCAATAGTTGAGACCCAATCAGGAGATGTTTCAGCTTATATTCCTACTAATGTAATTTCTATTACAGACGGCCAAATATTCTTATCTGTAGATTTATTCAATGCTGGGATCAGACCCGCAATTAATGTGGGTATTTCCGTTTCCAGAGTTGGATCAGCGGCTCAAATCAAAGCCATGAAACAAGTAGCTGGTAAATTAAAATTGGAATTGGCACAATTCGCAGAATTAGAAGCTTTTGCACAATTCTCTTTAGATCTCGATAAAGCCACGCAAAATCAATTGGCAAGAGGGGGTCGACGGGAAATGTCACGAAATGTTCGTCGGGGTGGACAAATATGGGTACGCATATTTCCAGACAAACCTGTTACAGTAAGACCTACCGAAACGCGTATGGGTTCGGGAAAAGGATCGCCCGAATATTGGGTAGCTGTTGTTAAACCCGACAAAATACTTTATGAAATGGGAGGTGTTCCAGAAAATATCGCTAGAAAGGCGATTTCAATAGCGGCATCCAAAATTCCTATACGAACTCAATTTATTCTTTCCGAATAATCATTAGAATGAAAGAGATCTTTAGTATGAAAAAAGGAAATTCTCCGTTTTTTTTAACACAAAATATTTTTTTACTTCAACTTTTTGACTGAAACTGAAAGATAAGAAAAAAGGATATGATTCAACCTCAAACCTATTTAAATGTAGCCGATAATAGTGGAGCGTGCGAATTGATGTGTATTCGAATCATAGGAGCTAGTAATCGAAGGTATGCTTATATTGGTGACATTGTTGTTGTTGTAATAAAAAAAGCAGTGGCAAATTCATCTTTAAAAAGATCTCAAGTCATCAGAGCTGTAATTGTACATACTTGTAAAGAACTAAAACGTCGTAATGGTATAATAATAAAGTATGATGATAATGCGGAGGTTCTCATTGATAAAGAAGGAAATCCAAAAGGAACTCGAATTTATTCCGCAATAGCCTGAGAATTGAGACAATTAAATTTCACTAAAATAGTTTCATTAGCACCTGAGGTATTATAATAAGAGATCATGATATAGATATATTATTTATTACCTGAATGAATAGGAAATAGATTAGAGTACGAATGAAATATATATTCTACATTCAAGTCAATATATTCAAAATAAAAATTCGAATTCTATTTGTATAAAAAAATAGATTTCGAATTCAATATATGATTATTTATATAGTTTCGAATAGGTCATTCGTTCATTTTAGTTCTATCTTTTTTTAGTTTTAGAATATTCTATATTCGGATATTTAGATTATCCTAATTACAATCAAATTTTCTATACATATAGAGTATTATTCTATTCTCATATTCAATATGAGAGATTTGATTGAATCAAAAAATAAAAAATAAAAAAACGGGAGCCATATTGACGAACAACTCATAATACTATTTATTAATGTTGAATCAAAATGGGGCGTGGCCAAGCGGTAAGGCAGCGAGTTTTGGTCCCGTTATTCGGAGGTTAGAATCCTTCCATCCCAGATCATATCTATTCAAGATATATACCTATTTCAATACAAATTGTATATCCGAATAAAGATTCCTTTTTTTTCCTAAGAAATTGATTTTTTAGATTTAATTTACAAACCATGAAAATAGAATATTGACTTAATTTCTACTTCTTGACTTTAGAAATAAAATTGTATAGTCAGAAAACCTAAAACCTAGAAGTGAAAAGTATATATTATTATCTATTGATTGAGTCAATGACTATGCATGATTTCAAAATGGAATCAATTACATACCAGATTGAAACTAAAAAATAATGTTCTGGTGAAACCTCGTTTGAAACGATGTAGTAAAAAGTAGCGTGGGACTTGAAAAACGTGACTATATTAGCTGTAGATTCTTACATGCCCTATTTTCTTTATACTATCTAGTTTCTAGTATCTAGAAATAGGGATCCTCAATTTTTCAATTTGAGTGATCTATTTTACATCATAATTATAGACATAATTTTGAATTGAGCCATATGAAGAAAAAACTTCTTATACGTTTCTAGGGGATATATTGTTCATCTATATGAATTCGAACGATCCGTTTATCGAATCGTTGAAATTCATGTTCGATCCTGAAGAGAGGGAGGTTATCTTCGAAAAGTCCTTATTTTATCCACTAAATAACCCATTCTAATATTCCTGTTATTCCAAAATTCGGTGCTCAACCTACCTCATATTAGGAAAAAGTCAAGAAATAAACTAATTTAGTGCATAAATACCGTAGACCAAATGAGCCTTTTTACTTCTTTGTTTTTATTCTATTCATTTATTTTTAAAATAGAATAATTGAAAATCGAATTTTATAACTATTCTAATTTTTATATTAGAAATAGTTATTGATTTGATATTCAAATATAAATGATACATTTTTTCAATACTTATTCGCTTATTATTATTATAAGTTATTAATCCTAGCAATTCTATTTCTATACTTAATTCGATAAAAAATGATCATCGAATGACTATTCATCTATTGTATTTTTATGAAATAGAGGAAAACAGATTTATGGAAAGAAAGTGGTTCCATTCAATGCTGTTTAATAATGATTTAGAATATAAGTGTGGTTTAAGTAAATCAATAGATAGTTTTGATCCTATTGAAAATAATGGTGTAAATGTAGACCCGTCTATTTTAACTGATGACCCATCTATTTTAACTGATATGGATAATGACATTCATAGTTGAAAGAACAATAGTGAAAATGATAGTTACAGGCATGGTGATTATTTAGTAGATGTCAGCAACATACATAATTTCCTATCTGATAAAACTTTTTTAGTTAGGGATAGTAATAGGAATAGTTATTCCATAGATTTTGCTATTGAAAATTAAATTTTGGAGATTGATAATAATCATTCTTTTTTTAATGAACCAGAAAGTTTTTTTGCTAGTTATCAAAATTATAGCTATTTGACAAATGTCTCTAAGAGTAATGATCCTAATTACATAGATGATACTCAATGTAATTGGATTAAGAACATTAATAGTTGGATTGAGAGTTATCTTCGTTATCAAATCTGTATTGCTAGTTACATTTTAGATGATAGTGACAACGACTAAATTTAATAGATTTATTATCTATCATTTTTGCCCTTTGAAAAAATTCATTGATTAGTTTATTTCCTTTTTCTTTATTAACAGAGCTCCAATAATTAGACAATTCATTATCATTATAGGAGGTTTATCTCTTCTGAAGAGATCCATTTTTTCCCCATGATTTTCAGAAAAGTAGATAAATGAGGTGAATACGTGAAAGATATTCGTTTTTTTCCATCACTTTGGAATACCTGAAAAAAAATTGTGAATTTTCATCTCTTACAACCCTTTCAAAGTGATCATTTTTTATATATCGCAAAGGCCTACTCCACTTTCGATAATCGAAAAGAGTAGTTACAAGAGATTTTTCCAACGGGATGAGTTTTTTGTTGAAAGTATTCTTTTTTTTTTATCAGAAAGATAAACAATAATATCTTCTTCTTCTTTGTTAGTTTCTTCCTTTTCCCAATCTATTGCAGCTTTGAATTCCTCCAGGTCCCTGTCATCGTATCGCATCATCTCCTCAATATAATAATATGGGAGCGGTGTTCTGCCTAAATAGTGTACAGAACTTTGGCTTGGAGGACTCTTCTGACCAAACAATAATTGTCAGCAAAGTTGTTTTTTTTCTTCTTGAAATCCAAAGAATTCTCATTAATTTATACGTAGGTCATCAATTCTGCATTGTAGAAAAGTAGAAATGGAGGCGTTAAACACAACACGTTTTTCCTATTTTTCATCCATCATAAAGAGAATTCAAGTCAGTTTTTCGACATGAGTGTTCTATATCGAAAAAATTCTAATTTCCCTATAACATAGTGGTAGAAAGAATACTAGACTGCGTTGAAACTTCAAACTGGTTAGCATTAACCATGGTAATGTTCCAAAATTCTTGGTTGATAGAGAATCAAAGTAGATTTACCAATGAATCGCAAAATGATATGGTTCGCAACTGTATACTGAAAAGTCAAACTTTGACTTTTTGGTCAAATTCAAGTGCCAGGGATCACAATTCATCAAAACATGTCAAAATGTGAAACTTGTTCATCAAGAAATCAAGGATTGAAGATCTTGTTTTGGAATTTGAAATTTCTTAACTTAGAAATTTTTCTATGTATAGAAAATTTCTTATTTTTTCTCAACTTTAGGCCAAATTTTCACCATGATACAAAATGATTCAAAGGAAGTTCCCAACATGAAAGTTGCAGATATCCACGAAATCTACAACTTTGCTTCACCCAATTTTTCCTAAAGATGCTTGGATCTCAAGATATAATTTTGTGAATACATGCTCATGAACTAAAATAACTTAGTGAAATTTTGCCCTAGTTAGGCAGGTTTTTGACCTAACTTCATGGCAACTTTTCACCTAGTTCCAAGAGGAATTTTCAAAAGCATTTCAAAGATGGGTTTAATAGCACATTACAAGATTTCCAAAATGTCAAATAACTCCATGTGACCATTCTTGAGTATGGAGAATCGAAGAGATGAAGTTAGGGTTTTATCACTTTGATTATAGGTCATTTTCATGAAGAACAAGTTTTCAAATTTGCAAATTGGCTGTACAATCTTTACTTTTCAGGCCTCAAACTCGTTTGTCACTCCACCATTACTGGATTTCACAAGGTTTCATGCCCTAAAGCCAATCATTCAATGCATTGTACAAGAAAATAGTCATTTTTGGAAGAAAGGCAACATTGCCATTTTGGAAAAGCATGCTTTTTGCATTTTTCCATTTCTTGAGCCTTGGACTTGTTCTTTCTGCACAAACCAAGCCTCTAAACCTGAACAAAACATGTTTAAAGCTTCAAGACACCCTACAAGATCTGAATCATGCCTTAAGAAGTCACTTCTCACACTTGCTCCAAAAACAAGAAATGTAGCAAGACATGTGATCTTGTACTTCTGAGCAAGCACAAGTCCTCCAACCTTTTGCTCTATATAAAGCCATCATTTTGAAACTAAAACCACGGATGCCCAAACCTTGAAACACCCTAGAATCATAATTTTCATACCAAGCCTCCAAACTTGCCATTCCTGACTTGTGAACTGAATCTTCCATTTCACTCATGCATTTTCAGGCTCTTTTCTTTCCCAAGCTTCCTTACCTTACAAGTAAACCATCCCACACCCTGAAACATCAATGTAACTCCATCTTCCCATTGTTGAAGTTCAAAAACAGAGCAACACAGGTGGACTTCTCCAGGCCATTCCAACCACCCTCAAGACAAGCTAAGCATTGCATTAGCTTCCTAGAGGTTCAAGGAAGCTAACCTGATCATCACAACATCCTAAAGCAAGCTCATTTTCAAAACGCGATTTCCATTTTCAAGGTGAGTTTTCTGTTTTTCTAACTCTTAATACATGCATAGTTAGCTTTCCATTTGTGAATGTAAAATGTAGACATCATTGCTACGAAGCTGTACATATCCATAGCTTGCATTTATTTGGCTTGAGTTTAGAGAGTTTTAAGTTTAAAGTTTCTGAAAAAATTAGGTTAAGAATTAGGGCCAACAAAATTCTCTCTGATCTTGGACTTATAGTTTTAGTTATGCACATGGTTAGAATCGTGAAGTAAAATACTATAATGTTCATGTTATCACTTTCCATTTTTGTTGAGAAATGAAAAAGTTACAGGGGGTCCGGCTGGCTAGAAGTTGAAGATGAAGTACAGGGCAAGGCAATGTTTTGTGTTATGTATTTGTGTTTTCATTTAGACTAACGGATGTACAGCTACCCCAGTGGCAAGGCAACGCGCTGGTAAACAAGAGGGTGTGGGTTCGAACCAGCGTGCTACCTTTTATTTTCTGAACATTTTCTTTTTGCCAACTTCTAGCACGTTAGGCCTTCTGACTTGGGCTTGGTCATTTTTGCTCCAATACACCCCTACATTATTATTGCACCACATCAGCCCATACATATTTGTTTGTTTTTGCTACAAAACTCTCAAAATTGTTTTTTCACCCCCCTGATTAATTTATTTTTATATTTCTATTTCTATTTTCATTTTCATTTTATTTTTGTTTTTTATTCAAAATTAATATTATTTTATTTTTATCATTTAAAAACCAAAAATATTTATTATTATTATATTAGGTAAAAATATAATTTATATTATATTCTCTTAAAATAAAAAAGGACAAAAAACAATTTTATTTTTTAAATTCCTTTCTTAAAAACATAATAGATAAACTTAGGTTTTTTATTTTTCATAAGTTAAATTAATCTCGAATTTAGGTCTTTAATTTAACTACTTTTATTTTCTTAAAAATAACTTAGAATTTAATTCTTTTTTTCTAAAAAACAAACCTAAATAATTTCTAACTAGTTTAGGTTTAACTTATTTTGTTTATAATTAAAATTATTTTCTTAAATAAATTAGGACAAAAACAAATCAAAATTCCCTTTATATAAAAACCAAACAAAAATCATTTTCATTATCCTATGCATATTTATTTACATTATTATGGTTATTTATTTTTTAAAATTTTTGTACAAATTCGATATGGTTGTAACAGTTAATTAGCTTTAATTTTCTCGCAATCCCCATTTATAAATTTGTATAATCCCCCTCCCCACCAATGTTGTAATAGCGTAGTAACTTTAAATTCCGCAATTTATCGCTTTTATATACAAATGCTAGTAATTAGGATTTCTATGGAAAGACTAAAACAACACTTAGAAACCCTAATTCAAGACAAATAAACAAACATGAAAACAATACACTTGCACACAAGCACCCCTAGGGTTATTCCACTTGGTTTCCTTATACATAATGACCATATTACACATGTGAGATATCTTAGCAAAAACAAGCAAATATGAGATTGTATTCCCTCAATGACGCTATCTAAGTTACTTTTCAAATGATCTTAGTCCCTCAAAAAAATGCTAAGATACTTTGAAACATTTCTAATCATGATTATACGATGACCCACGCCTGTCCCATTTACATCCAAAGATAGGTTTGCTTACCAAATTAATGGTAAGAAAACAATATCAAAGAAAAAGAAAATGAACAAGAAAGACATTTGAGTAGGTAGATTACTTTTAGTTACTTTCTCCATTTCAAAACAAATATCCTTTCTATTTTCAAAACAAAGACCTACACACTTTCAAACATCTTACAAACATTGAAAACATTTTCAAAAAGACAAACATCTTTGTATACATTATTACGAATGAGAATTATTACAAAGATTGGCTAAACAATGGCCTCTTTTACAAAATACTTTCAAAAAACCACACAAAGCATAATTTCAAACAAAAGCAAGTGATCTAGCAAGTAACTAAGAGCCCATGGAAAACCATGGATGAAAAGGGTGCTAATACCTCCCATTTTCATAATCTACCCCCCGAACTCAAGAAACAATCTCAAAGGTCTTTTCTGTGCTTTTTCACCTTTCCTTTTGGATAAAAGAAAAGTCGGTGGCAACTCTTTCTAACCGTAACATTTGCGATAAAACGAAAAACAATCAAGTCAGTTCTCCCACCGTATCACAGAACTGGCGACTCTGCTGGGGATATAGTTCTAAAAGTGGAGTTACCTTAGGGATAAATCACATTTACTTGCTTACATTGTTTGATTTGTATGCTTTATATTATGGTTATTTGTTTGGGTTTGAATCCTCTACCCGGATTTGGGATACATTATAGGTAAGTAGCAATATGTTGTGGAAACTGTGCGGGGTATACCGACATGGTCTAAGCAATAGCTATGTTAGTGCGACATATTTGTGGGTATCGGTAGCCTTTGAGTTAATCAAAGAGAATACGGGGCCGATGAGTGATGTCATGAAGCATTAATGAACTTCTAGAACCTTTACTTGACCAACTTGGCCTTTAGGATGTAGTGAGATGACCGACTTTGGTGTAGTCCGAAGTTGGTAGATACTCGATACTACACTCATTGAGGTTTGGTTTCTTGGAATATTTCGGTCGCCATTAAAGAGGCTTGAGCTGAAACAATAACCAAGGAAATAATCCAGTGATATTGAGCTCCTTAGAACCCGATTACTATTACTAGGACAGGTTTAAGCCAACTAAACTTCAAGAGGGTACTTACCTATAAAACTCCATGCAAGCCTAAACTAAGGACTTGTTTGCTTTGATTGTATATGCATACTTGTACATAACATCATGGACATCATGAACATCATATACATCCACTAACCATTTCAAGGATTTTGGGGATTCATCTTTGTTCTTGTTTTGTAGGATATGGATTCACTTCGCAGGAAAACTATTTAAGTCAACCTTGTAAGAATTCCTCCACAACTTAAGGAGCTAGCTTAAAAGATTCCTGAAAACTCTCCATTCACCGAGAGACATGGTCGTCTACTCAACTTGGTCACCTCCAACACAAATGAGGACATGATGAAGGTTCTCTTTCAGTTCTTTGATCCTTTACACCATTGCTTCACATTTCCCGACTATCAACTTGTGCCTACTTTGGAAGAATTCTCCCAACTCTTGAGGATTCCCATTCTCAATTAACTACCTTTCAACGGCACAGAAAGAGACCCAAAGCCAGAAGAGATTTCTCAAGATCTACACTTGCACTCATCTGATGTCACAACCCATTGGGAAACAAGGAGTGGTGTCAAAGGTTTCTTAGCAAAGTTCCTGTTTGAGAAAGCCCAAAGATGTTGGAATTCCTTGGATCTACAAGCCTTTGAGGAAATTGTGGCTCTCCTCATCTATGGGATGGTTTTGTTTCCAAATCCTGACCAACTCATAGATGTGAATGCCGTCAAAATATTCATATCACATAACCCGGTGCCTACATTACTAGGGGATATCCTACACTCTTTTCACACTCGCACAATGAGGAAAAGAGGTGTCCTTATGTGTTGCACCTCTCTCTTGGCAAGATGGCTTATTTCTCATCTTCCCCAATCTGTATTAAAGAATGAGCAAGGTTCAAGGTGGTCATAAAGGTTGATGACGCTCAAACATTTAGACATTCATTGGTGCTCCCGATTCAAAGAGAATGTTATCATTGTTGACTGTTGTGGAGAATTACCTAATGTCCCTTTACTTGGCATTAGGGGAGGTATCACCTACAACCCATGTTTAGCCTTAAGACAGTTTGGTTATTCCCGAAGGAATGGCCCGCATGAGATGCTGATTCAAGGTTTGGTATTCAACAACGACAACGACGATCAAGGTCTTCGCCAGAGATTTATCCGAGCTTGGAGGATGCTAAACAAGGTAGATAACAAGACTTTGGGGAAAAATAATTCCATACCTCTTGAGCCTTACCTCAAATGGGTACGAACTCGTCCTCAGAGTCTTATAATGCCTTACCCCTCCATTCTCCCGGTAATCATTGAGCCTGTTAAGGAAGGAGATATTCCATACACTATCCTACATCCTGACATGCCCACATCTCTTGAAGACCTACAAAGGGATTGGATACAACTCAAAGGAGAGAGAGATACTTTTGAAGCCCAATTCTACGCAAGAGAGAAGAAGGTTTTGGAACTCACTAGGCTACTTCATGAGGAGCGGACTCTAAATGCCTACATTGCACCAAAGAGGATGCACACTACTTTTTTATCTTAGAGTTTTGCATTATTTTGTCCAAGGGGCATTGATGTACTCAAACTTTATCTTATTAATATAACGTGTGTTTCTTTTTGTCTAAAACAAACATGAATCTTTGAAATTCTTGAAATCATCGCATATACACATATCATTCATCATAGTATAAACAGGTCTTTTGCAACAAGTCTCCTCATCTCTCTACTATTTATTTCAGTAAGATGGATCTCGAGCAAACAGTGAAAGATCTCCAAGCCCAGAATACACAGTTCCAACAATTACTAATGACCCTAGCCAAGGGGCAAGAAGAATTGAAGACTCTGCTAGTTGAAGAGAGGAAAAATAAAACAAAGAAGGTAACCTAAGTCTTAAACATGGGGAGAAGATTTCAGGGGCAGACAAGAAGGACTTTGAATTTTGCAACAACATCCGGTGAAGAAGAAGGTAAAGGAAAGGAAATAGCTGTCCCATCAGAATCAAAAGAAGAGGAGGAAGAAGAGGAATACTAATATGAGGAACAATATCCTCCAGCTGACGACAAGTACAGAAATCTCGAAGAGCGTTTGAGCACGATAGAAATACAAAAGGTGTCGGGCTTAGACTTTAAGGAATTGGGACTAGTGTCGGGGATTGTAATTCCTCCAAAATTCAAAGTGCCTATTGTTGTACCCCAAAATTTTCCCTCTCTTTTCATCAACATTTTCTCATCACAAGACTCTTGGAGCTCAAGATCAAGTTAGGGTTTGCTCTGCTCAGGACCCCTCCTTGCATTGTTGACCCAAATTAGGGTTTGAGTTTGCACAAAGATGTTTTGACCTAAAGATCCCAAGGTGACTTTCATGCTTCATATTGGACTCACAAGTTTATCCATACCAAGTTTCAAGCCTTGATTCCAATCTTTGCCCAGTCAATTGGACAGTTGACCTAGAAATCAGCTGTATTGGGGAAAAAGTCAACTGTGGCCAATTGATAGTCAAACTTCATGAAATTTGACCCACATCAACATAATGAACTCATATGGACCATTTGATCAAGTTTGGATCACAATTCCACAAGAAATTTGATCAGATAACCAAAAGGGCAAAATGGTCATTTTTAGGGTTTTGACTGCACAAAGTCAATTTTTGACTGTTTGACCTAACCAATGACAAGCCAAGCTCACATATGGACTCAAGAACTCAATGGCTTTGTCTTGACACATTCAACAAGTTCAAAAGATCTCAAATGCACAAGATTGACAAATGAATTTTCCAATCAACTGATCAAAATTTGACTGTATACTGAAAAGTCAAATTTTGACTTCTTGGTCAAAATCAAGTGTCAAGATTCATTTTTCATCAAGACATGTCAAATTTTGAAACTTGTTCATCAAGAAACCCAAAATTGCAAATTAGGGTTTAGAATGAGAAAATTTCATAACTTAGAATTTTTCTAAGTTATGAAACTTCCTTATTTTTTTCTAACTTTGTCCCATTTTTCATCAAGATACAATTGGATTCAAGAAAAACTCAAAACATGAAAGTTGTAGTCCATTGCAAAATATACAACTTTTATTCACAAAGCTTCCTCAAAAGAAGCTTGTAGCTCAAGTTATGATTTTTGGAACAAGGGTGCAAAACATTCTTAACTTAGAAAATTTTTGACCTATTCTAGGCAGGATTTTTGTCCAACTTCATGGCCACTTTTCACTTAGTTCCACTTGGAATTTCAATTTGCATTACAAAGATGGATTGTATTACATATTCCAAGCTTTCCAAATTGTCCAAGAACTCCTCAAACACCCTTGTGGTTAGGGAGAATCGAATTGGCAAAGTTGGGCAAAAGTCACTTTTGTTCATAACCAAATGCATGTTCATACATTAGCATTTTTCAAGTCAGCTTGTACAAGCTAGATTACAGGCCTCTAATCCTCTTCACACTTAATAATTAAATGCCAAACCATTGTGTTCAAGCATTATTTTAATCATTTGGTAATTACATGCAAGATTAATCCATAATTAGAAAAAGTAAATTTGCCATTTTTGAAAAGATGCACTTTATGTCAAATAACAAATCCAAGAGGCATGGGCCAGATCTTTGAAGCTAGCATTTGTACACAAATCACTCTAATCAAGAAGAAGAGGTGCAGCATAGTTTAAGGCATTGGACAGGCCTATTTTGAAACTTGCATTTCCTTGCTTACATTAGAAGAAAACTTGCAAACTCACTCCAATCGCTCATTCCTGAAAACACCCACCAAAACAAAGTTTGCAAACACTTTCCATACATCAAACCAAGCTTGAAACACGACTCAATCATCCCTAATCCCTCCTCATACATAAGATAACATTTTTTCTGCAAAACAGGGCACCTGTTGCAGTTTGACTTCCACAAACACTTCCACTCGTGCGTTTTGGCCAAAGCTTGTTCAAACACACTCCCTACCATCCATTGAAGCTATCCCAAGCCCTAGATAAGAACTGTAACATCCCTAACCCCTGTTTCCATTTTCATTTTTTCAGTTGTGCAGGTAAACTTCCATAGCACGATTCATAGCGATTCAAAGCAAGCTAGGTGTTGGAGAAGCATCCTTGGACTTCAGGCAAGCTGTACCAAAGCTCAAACTCCATTGAAGACACCTCCATTGCTGTACACGACTCAAGATGAAACAGGTAAAAATATGAACTTCTATCTCTTTATCCAGGCATGATTAAGCTTAGGTTTGTGAAGAAAACATGTTCTACTCATAGCCCTGAAGCCATCCATGTATTTACTTTTCATTTATATTGAGTGTGCTGTAAGAATTTTGGCCATGAACATTGGAAAAAACTTAGGTCAGAAATTGGGGATGAAGAAATTCTCCCTCGTTTCTTAGAGTTAGGTCAAGTTTTTGATATATATGAATTCGTCTCTTGATGCTCTACATTGTTTGTGTTATGAGTTTTTGCTAAAAATCAAAGAATCAGGAGTTTGTATTTTGAACAAAGAAGCGCGCGTTTGACAGAAGCTGGAGGAAGAAGATGATGGCTTGGGCTGGGCCTAAGCTAGCCTTGCTTTTTGCACCCCTTTTCTCATTTTTCACCCCCTGGCCCATTGTGTGGAATATCCATTATTTTTGACTTTTTATTTTTTCTTCTGACTTGATATTTTTTGTCAAAACATAAAAAAACATTAAAAATAATTTTCCATCCATTTTTGCATTTATTTGGCATTTATTTGTTTTATTTAGCATATATATATAAACAAATATATTTCCTTTTTATTTAAAACACAAAACAATAATACAAAAATATATATTTTTTAGTTATTATTTTTTGTTTACATTTTGAAAACATTTTCTAAAAATATACACTTTTGTAAATAATTAATATGAATACTTGGTTATCAGTCAAATCAAAGGAGAGTGGGATACCAAGCATCCTAATCTTATCCCATACAAAGAACATGTCCTGACATTGTTGCCTCATTTCGAGCAAATCACCTTCGAACATTTCCCACGAGAAGAGAATCAGCTAGCAGATGCTCTGGCTACAATGTCTTCCATGTTTAAACTCAACTGAGATAACGAGGCTCCCCAAATCACCATCAAGCGAATGGATGAACCTGCGCATTGTCATGAGATTAATACCGAAGAAGTAGTGGAACAACCCTGGTTTCACGAAATCAAAAGGTATCTCCAGACTAGAGAATATCCCGAAGGAGCTTCCGTAAATGAAAAAAAGTTCCTAAGGAAATTTGCTGCCAAGTTCTTCCTGAGCAACGGCATCCTCTATAAACGCAGCCATGATTGTGTTTTACTTCATTGTGTAGACAAAGCCGAAGCATAGTTGATCATGACTGAAATACACAGCGGTACGTTTGGCACCCACTTGAGCGGGCATACAATGGCTAAGAAGATTCTAAGGGCAGGCTATTACGTGTCTACCATGGAAGCTGATTGCCATCAACATTCCCGTACTTGCCACAAATGTCAGGTCTATGCTGACAAGATTCATATTCCTCCTGTTCCTCTCAATGTCCTGACTGCTCCTTGGCCATTCGCAATGTAGGGCATTGACATGATTGGAGAAATCAAGCCCACAACGTCCAATGGACATCACTTCATCCTGGTCGCCATTGACTATTTTACCAAATGGGTCGAAGCAGCTTCCTTCGCCTCTGTTACTAAAAATGTGGTTGCCCGCTTCATCAAACAGAATCTCATATGCCGGTATGGTGTCCCCGACAGGATCATCACAGACAACGGTACAAATCTGAATAATACTATGATCACTGCTCTATGCGAACAGTTCAAGATTTATCATCACAATTCATCTCCCTATCGGCCGAAGATGAACGGTGCTGTTGAAGCTGCGAACAAAAACATTAAGAAGATCATTCAGAAAATGACAGTCACCTACAAGGACTGGCATGAAATGCTACCATTTGCTCTGCATGGATACCGTACCACGGCACGTACTTCAACAGGGGCAACCCCATTTTCTTTAGTATATGGCATGGAAGCTGTCCTTACCATGGAAGTTCAGATTCCTTCTTTAAGGATTATGAAGGACGCTGGTTTGAACGAAGACGATTGGATTCAGACCCGACTTGATCAACTCAATTTGATCGACGAGAAGTGACTCGCTGTTGTTTGCCATGGTCAAACGTATCAAAAACGGATGATCAAGGCTTTCAACAAGAAAGTCAGACGTCAAGTATATCAAGTCGGAGATCTCGTAATCAAGAGGATTATCTTACCGCAAAGTGATCCCAGGGGAAAATGGACTCCTACTTACGAAGGACCATTTGTGATCAAGAGCATATTTTCTGGTGGTGCAATGATTCTGACCACCATGGACGGCGACGATTTTCCGCACCCTGCGAACGCAGACATAGTCAAAAGATACTACGCATAAAATAACCCGACAAGTCGAAAACCCGAAAGGGCGGCTTGGGAAAAAATGGGCATCCCGGTGAACCGAAAACCCGAAAGGGCGGCTCAGGCAAAAATTAGGGATAAAACAAAAAAATCTGTACACCCGGCAAGTTGAAAACCCGAAAGGGCGGCTTGGGCAAAAAAGGGATTCCCGGTGGATTGAAAACCCGAAAGGGCGATCCAGGCAAAAGTTAGGGAATTAAAGCGTATGACTATGTCTCGACGGATCACTTTAAGGAACAATCTCTTCATTAACAAACTCCAAGCTTCTGATCAATCCAGTCATCGGCGGACGAAGCATTGAATGGACATATATTCAGAGTTGTGAAGGCTGTAGCAGAATGGAATCCCATGGAATTGTTTCACATAGCCATCTTTCTTTTGTATAAATTTTTCAATTTTTTACGACAACATCCTCTTACTAGGATGTCTGTCTCCTTTGTACAAAGATACTCACAAAAAGTTAATACAAATACTTTTCCAAATACATAAATTGGCTTTGTCTTCCTTTTGCTCTTTACACTTATGTTTTATTTGAGAAACGTCCAATGTTTTGTTAAATAGGCATATGCATTTGAACATAATCATTTTCTTACAAACCAAGAAAAAGATGATTACTGATAGGTTGAGGGTACATGTAGATATCTCGATGCCCTTTCAGAAGGAATCCCCAGCAGATTTAAACTCCAAATTACTCAATCCAGAACTTAATTCCCCAAACAGAGTTAAACTTCAGGATCCTCAGCAGAACATAAGCTTTCTCAAAACTGATTTCCCCAGCCAGAGGTCCTTCTAGAACTCAATCCCCCTCAGAGTTAAGTTTCAGAATCCCCAGTGGAGCCTTAAAAATATGGAAATCCTATCCCCAGTTGAAGTCAAAACTATCAATCCCCAGCGGAGCTAACACTTCCAACTATCAATCCCCAGCGGAACCAGACTAGTGAACCTTCTCCCCACAGAGATACTTCCCGCCAGACTGAAGATTCTCAGTCTTACTTCTCCAGCATGAGTCTCCCAGGTTCTGAACTTCCCAGTAGAGATCATCAGAATTCTCATTCCATACAAGTCACCAAGGAGTTCCAATCCCCCGCAGTGGTCCTAAGATCCCTCAACAATTGAAGATCTCGCATTCCCCAAGCAGAATGAAGACTCTCATTCTCAGTTCCTCACAGGATATTCAGATATTCCCCAGTGAAGATCTCCTCGGGACAAGAATCCCCAGTAGATTGGCATACAACCCAAGCTCCTGATTCCCCAACAGTAGTCAACAAGGATGTCTCATCTTCAGCAATCCAAAATTCTTGCACTCCCCTGCAGCAGCAAGGATTCACTTCCCCTTGCAGCAGTCAAGATTCTATTATCTCCGGCTATCCAGGATTCATCCATCCTCAGCAAGACAGCTCGTCAGCTTACATACGCATTCATTACATGCATATATCATAAACATTGATATAACATATATATTGCATCATACATATCATGCAACTTAACTTTGTGTTTTAGCTAACATTTCATCCTTTTCAGGATAAGATTAAAAGGCTATCATTAACAATTATCCAGATACAATATGGATACACCCCAGACATAACGGTCATTCTATTACTCATTCAGAATTTCAAGTCAGATACAGTACAGATACACCCCAGACACGGCGGTCATTCTACCACTCATCCAGACTACAACAATCAGATACAGACTAGATACGCTCCAGACACGGCAGCCATTCTATCTCTCATTCAGATTCACTTATCCATCTCAAGGTTCAAGGCATTCCAAACACGGATACCATTCTGACCCTTACTACAGCAGTTTGATTCTCCCCAGTGCATTCGCCACGGAAATCATTCTGTCATTTATTCAGATCCCCGTTACAGTTTCAGATACACTCCAGACACGGAAGTCATTCTGCAACTCATATGAATATCAACTTCAGATACAGTCCAGATATGTTCCAGACATGGTTGCCATTCTGTCACTCATTCAGAATTTGTCTCCAACATGCAATTGCTCCATGAACAGATGTTTCTTTGTTACCCAGATACAATACAGATACACTCCAGACACGACAGTCATTCTGATATTCATTCTACATTCAAACACAGTTACAGCTCAGATACGCCCCAAACACGGAGGCCATTCTTTTTCTCATACAAACTCGGTCTCCAGATACAGTTCAAATGCATTCCAGACACGAATACCATTTTAATCCTCATTCTTCTGACCCATCACATTGCAGTTCAACAAACATTCCAGATGGCATCTTTAAGCCCATCCCCGACAAGTTTATGTCTTCCCTCCAGATGGAATCTTTAAGCCCATCTCTAAGCCCATTCCCGCATCCATGTTTTGACGAGTGCAAATTTACGGGCACTCTAGTGTCCAATCTCCTTTTACCATCGAGACGCGAGAGGCAAGCTTGCCCATCTAACTCTTCAGGTTCAAGAAGATTGAACAGGGGCAACTGTTGTACCCCAAAATTTGCCCTCTCTTTTCATCAACATTTTCTCATCACAAGACTCTTGGAGCTCAAGATCAAGTTAGGGTTTGCTTTGCTCAAGACCCCTCCTTGCACTGTTGACCCAAATTAGGGTTTGAGTTTGCACAAAGATGTTTTGACCTAAAGAGCCCAAGGTGACTTTCATGCTTGATATTGGACTCACAAGTTTATCCATACCAAGTTTCAAGCCTTGATTCCAATCTTTGCCCAGTCAATTGGACAGTTGACCTAGAAATCAACTGCATTGGGGAAAAAGTCAACTGTGGCCAATTGACAGTCAAACTTCATGAAATTTGACCCACATCAACATAATGAACTCATATGGACCATTTGATCAAGTTTGGATCACAATTCCACAAGAAATTTGATAAGATCACCAAAAGGGCAAAATGGTCATTTTTAGGGTTTTGACTGCACAAAGGCAATTTTTGACTGTTTGACCTAACCAATGACAAGCCAAGCTCACATATGGACTCAATAACTCAATGGCTTTGTCTTGACACATTCAACAAGTTCAAAAGATCTCAAATGCACAAGATTGACAGATGAATTTTCCAGTCAACTGATCAAAATTTGACTGTATACTGAAAAGTCAAATTTTGACTTCTTTGTCAAAATCAAGTGTCAAGATTCATTTTTCATCAAGACATGTCAAATTTTGAAACTTGTTCATCAAGAAACCCAAAATTGCAAATTAGGGTTTAGAATGAGAAAATTTCATAACTTAGAATTTTTCGAAGTTATGAAACTTCCTTATTTTTTTCTAACTTTGTCCCATTTGTTCATCAAGATACAATTGGATTCAAGCAAAACTCAAAACATGAAAGTTGTAGTCCATTGAAAAATCTACAACTTTTATTCATAAAGTTTACTCAAAATAAGCTTGTAGCTCAAGTTATGATTTTCGGAACAAGGGTGCAAAACATTCTTAACTTAGAAAAATTTTGACCTATTCTAGGCAGGATTTTTGTCCAACTTCATGGCCACTTTTCACTTAGTTCCACTTGGAATTTCAATTTTAATTAACAAGATGGATTGTAGAACACATTCCAAGCTTTCCAAATTGTCCAAGAACTCCTCAAACACCCTTGTGGTAAGGGAGAATCGAATTGGCAAAGTTGGGCAAAAGTCACTTTTATTCATAACCAAATGCATGTTCATACATTAGCATTTTTCAAGTCAGCTTGTACAAGCTAGATTACAGGCCTCTAATCCTCTTCACACTCAATAATTAAATGCCAAACCATTGTGCTCAAGCATTATTTTGATCATTTGGTAATTACATGCAAGATTAATCCATAATTAGAAAAAGTAAATTTGCCATTTTTGAAAAGATGCACTTTATGTCAAATAACAAATCCAAGAGGCATGGGCCAGATCTTTGAAGCTGGAATTTGTACACAAATCACTCTGATCAAGAAGAAGAGGTGCAGCATAGTTTAGGGCATTGGACAGGCCTGTTTTGAAACTTGCATTTCCTTGCTTACATTAGAAGAAAACTTGCAAACTCACTCCAATCGCTCATTCCTGAAAACACCCACCAAAACAAAGGTTGCAAACACTTTCCATACATCAAACCAAGCTTGAAACACGACTCAATCATCCCTAATCCCTCCTCATACAGAAGATCACATTTTTTCTGCAAAATAGGGCACCTGTTGCAGTTTGACTTCCACAAACACTTCCACTCGTGCGTTTTGGCCAAAGCTTGTTCAAACACACTCCCTACCATCCATTGAAGCTATCCCAAGCCCTAGATAAGAACTGTAACATCCCTAACCCCTGTGGCCATTTTCATTTTTTCAGTTGTGCAGGTAAACTTCCATAGCACGATTCATAGCGATTCAAAGCAAGCTAGGTGTTGGAGAAGCATCCTTGGACTTCAGGCAAGTTGTACCAAAGCTCAAACTCCATTGAAGACACCTCCATTGCTGTACACGACTCAAGCTGAAATAGGTAAAAATATGAACTTCTATCTCTTTATCCAGGCATGATTAAGCTTAGGTTTATGAAGAAAACATGTTCTACTCATAGCCCTGAAGCCATCCATGTATTTACTTTTCATTTATATTTAGTGTGCTGTGAGAATTTTGGCCATGAACATTAGAAAAAACTTAGGTCAGAAATTGGGGATGAAGAAATTCTCCCTCGTTTCTTAGAGTTAGGTCAAGTTTTTTATATGTATGAATTCGTCTCTTGATGCTCTACATTGTTTGTGTTATGAGTTTTTTCTAAAAATCAAAGAATCAGGAGTTTGTATTTTGAACAAAGAAGCGCGCGTTTGACAGAAGCTGGAGGAAGAAGATGATGGCTTGGGCTGGGCCTAAGCTATCCTTGCTTTTTGCACCCCCCTGGCCCATTGTGTGGAATATCCATTATTTTGGACTTTTTATTTTTTCTTCTGACTTGATATTTTTTGTCAAAACATAAAAAAACATTAAAAATATTTTTCCATCCATTTTTGCATTTATTTGTTTTATTTAGCATATATATATATATAAACAAATATATTTCCTTTTTATTTAAAACACAAAACAATATTACAAAAATATATATTTTTTAGTTATTATTTTTTGTTTACATTTTGAAAACATTTTCTAAAAATATACACTTTTGTAAATAATTAATATGATATGAATACTTGCATATTTTATTAAATATATAATATGAATACTTGCATATTTTATTAAATATTTAAGATAAAAATATGAAAATAATACATTTTTATTTTTCATTAATACATGACACTAAAAATACTTTTTTTACAATATACTTCTTTTTTTTTATTCTTTGTATAAATTAATATATAATATTGTATATAATTAATAAATAAATATTTATTTATTTAGAAAATTAGGGTTTTGCCCTAAATAACAAAAATATTCAAAAATTGACTTTTTTTATTTTTTATATTTCACATGAAAAATACTTTCTCATACATGAAAAATCCTTTTTGTGCATATTACATTTTGCATATTTATTATATTTGTTTAAATATTGTACAATTTGATATTTGTATATTCAATATGGATGTAATAGTTTTAGATTTAACTTCTTGCTAAATATCCCCCCATTCAAACATTTGTACCCCCATCCCCATAATCATGTTGTAATAATTTAGGGCTTTAAATTTCCGCATTTAAAAGCTTTCCAATTATGCCATGATAGACCTAGGGTTTGTATGCAAATAAAATAACAAATAGCTTGACTAATACAAAGACAAAAAAACATGAAAATGGACAACACCAATCACACTTGCACCCTTAGGGTTACTCCACTTGTTGCCTTCAAAAATGGGCCATGTTGCATGTTGAGTGTCTTTGGCAAAACAAATCAAATGATCATAGTCCCTCGATGACGCTTTCTCAAGTTGCCTAAAAATGATCAAGTCCCTTAAAGGAAAAATTGCCGAAGACACTTGGCACTATTGCATTCATGGTCTAAACGATGACCCACGCCCGCCCCGTTAACATCCTAACACAAGATTATCCACCAAATACAATGGTGGAACAATACTGTTAAAAGGGTTGAAGCATAGAAAAAATCTTTGAGTAAATTTAGGGGTAGACAACTCTTAGTTACTTGATCAAACTTGCAAAACAAATCCTTTCCATTTTTCAAAACACACATCACAACACAATTTCAAAACAAACTTTCAAAACTTTGAAAACTTTTCAAAAGACAAATACACCTTTGTATACATTCAAACATGGATCATTACAAAGGTTGCCACAACAAATGGCCTCTTTTCAAAACCTCTTTCAAAATCACACACAAAGCACCATTTCAAACAATTGAAAGCACCATTTCAAACAATTGAAAATGCAAGGCAAGTGATCTAAGCAAATAACTAAGAGCCCATGGATAACCATGGATAGAAAGGGTGCTAATACCTTCCCTTTCTATAATCTACTCCCCGAACCCAAGAAAACATCTCAAAGGTTTTTGCTGTGCTTTTTAACCTCTCCTTAGGATAAAATAAAAAGTCGGTGGCGACTCTTGCTAAATCGAAACATTTGCGAAAACAAACGCAAAACCCAAGTCAGTTCTCCCACCGTATCACAGAACTGGCGACTCTGCTGGGGAAAGTAAATTAAAAGTGGAGTAACCTTAGGGCTTAGATCACCCTTTTGCATGACTAATTGTTTGCTTTGATTGCTTTACATTTTGGTTCTCTTGTTTGGGCTTGAAATCCTACACCCGGATTTGGGAAACATTCATAGATATCAATACGTTGTGGAAACTGTGCGGGGTATACCGACACGCTTGAAGCAATAGCTATATTAGTGCGACATATTTGTGAGTATCGGTAACCCTTGAGTTCAATCAAGGAGAGTACGGGGCCGCTGAGTGATGTCACTAAGCACTAATGACCTAGAACCTTACTTGACCATCTTGGCCTTTTATTAGGGCTAGTGAGATGACCGGCTTTGGTGCAGTCCGAAGTTGGTAGATACTCGATACTACCCTCATTGAGGGTTGTTTGCTTGGAATATTTCGGTCGCTAGTTAAGTGGCTAAACCAAAACAATGAACATGGAAAACAATCCAATGATATTGAGCTCCTTAGAACCCGATTACTATTTATAGGACAGGTTTTTAAGCCAACTACACTCAAGAGGGTACTTACCTATGAAACCTCATGCAAGCCTGAAACTAGGGTTTTTGGTGTGACTTGCTTGTACATATGTTTGTGCATACATCATGAAGCATCATATGCATCCACTAACAATTTCAAGGGTTTGGATCTTCATCTTTGTTCTTGTTTTGTAGGTCATAGAAATTCTTCACAGGAAAACTATCCAAGTCAACCTTGTGAGAATCCCTCCTCAACTCAAGGAGCTCACATCCAGAATTCCAGAAAGCTCTCTCTTCAGTGAAAGACATGGTAGACTGCTCAGCCTAGTCAACACCAGCATTGAAGAAGACATGGTGAAAGTGTTGTTCCAGTTCTTTGACCCCCTTAACCACTGTTTCACATTCCCCGACTATCAATTTGTGCCCACTTTGGAGGAATTTTCTCAACTCCTGAGAATTCCTATTCTTAATCAACTACCCAACAACGGTACGGAAAAAGAACCAAAGCCTGAAGATGTTGCTCAAGCACTACACTTGCAACCATCTGACATCAAGGGGCATTGGGAGACTAGAAGTGGTGTCAAAGGCTTCTTGGAAAAATTCTTGTTTGAGAAGGCACAAGAGTGTTAGAACTCCTTAGATCTGCAAGCCTTTGAAGAGATTGTGGCACTCCTCATTTATGGGTTGGTCTTGTTCCCAAATCCTGACCAACTTATAGATGTCAATGCTGTCAAGATTTTCCTATCCAGAAATCCCATACCTACATTGCTTGGGGACATCCTCCACTCATTTTACACACGAACAATGAGAAAGAGAGGTGTTCTCTTGTGCTGTACTCCTCTCCTTGCTAGGTGGTTTATTTCTCACCTTCCACAATCTGTTTTGAAGAATGAGCAAGGCTTAAGGTGGTCACAACGATTGATGACCCTCACACACTCTGATGTGCATTGGTGTTCTCGATCCAGAGAAAATGTCATCATAGTCGATCGTTGTGGTGAGTTCCCTAATGTTCCATTACTTGGCATTAGAGGAGGCATTACATACAACCCTTGTCTAGCTTTGAGACAGTTTGGATATGCACGGAGGGATGGCCCTCATGACATGCTGATTCTTGACCTAGTTTTTGACTTCGGAAACGATGCGCAAGGACTTCGCCAAAGATTCATCAGAGCCTGGAGGATGCCTAACAAGGTAGATAGCAAGACGCTGGGGCACAAGAACTCCATCCCTCTCGAGCCTTATCTCAAGTGGGTAAGGACCCGAGCCCAGAGTCTTATGATGCCTTACCCTCATATTCTCCCTTTGATTAAAGAGCCTGTTAAGGAAGGAGAGGTTCCATACACCATCCTACATCCTGACATGCCAACATCATAGGAGGAAATGCAGAAGAGTTGGATCCAACTCAAGGAGGAACGGAATACTTTTGAAGCCAACTTCTACGCCAGTGAGAAGAAGGTTTTGGAGCTTACCCGCCGACTTCACGAGGAGGAGACCCTCAACACTTACATCGCACCAAAGAGGATGCGCAACGTCTTTTTACCTTAAGAAGTTTTTGTAATATTTGGCCCATGGGGAATTTATGTACTGACAAAATTTCTTCTTATTAATATGACGTGTGTTCTTTTTGTTTGCAACAAAATTTTGAATTTCTAAATCCTTGAATGCATTACATGAATAAACATATCATTCATCATATGCATAAACAGGTCTTCACACCAGGTTTCCTTATCTCTCTGCTGTTTATTTCAGTAAGATGGATCTCGAACAGACAGTCAAAGATCTGCAGGCACAAAACTCGCAGTTCCAACAACTCCTTATGACCTTGGCAAAGGGCCAGGAGGATCTTAAAGCATTGCTAGGGAATAAAGAGCAAGAAAAAGGAAAAAAGAAGAAGAAAAGAGTTGGGGTAGCTACACTGGGAAGAAGGTTTGAGAATGAAGCTAGAAGAGTTCTTGAATTTCCCTTCGCATCTGAGAGGGAACCGATAAAGGAAAAGGAGCTGCACTACCTTCTGAGTCCGAAGCTGAAGAGGAAGAGGTTGAGGAAGATGAAGACTACTCAGAGCAGCAATACCCACCAGCGGACGACAAATACAAAAACCTGGAGGATAGACTGGCAGCTATGGAGCTGCAAAGGGTTCCTGGGTTAGATTTTGAAGAATTGGGATTGATTGCTGGGATTGTGATCCCTCCAAAGTTTAAGGTGCCAATTTTTGCAAAATATGACGAGCTGTATTGCCCGAAGATGCACCTGAGATCGTATGTCAGGAAAATTCAACCTCATTCATCCGATAGAAATCTTTGGGTACACTTCTTCCAGGATAACATGTCTGGTACACAGCTAGATTGGTTTTACAAGCTTGAGAGGTCAGAGGTACATAGTTGGGAGGATTTGGCAGCTGCCTTTTATCGCCAGTATCAATATAACGCTGACTTGGCGCCAACCCGTACTCAGCTACAGAGTATGGGAATGGCCTCAAATGAGGGATTCAAAGAATACGCCCAGAAATGGCGCGACTTGGCCGGAAGAGTGCAGCCACCTCTTTCTGATAGGGAACTAGTTGATATGTTCTTGGGGACCCTATCTGGCCCGTTCTTCAACCATTTGATCGGGAGCTCTTCCGCAGGGTTTACTGAATTGATTCTGACTGGCGAACGGGTGGAAGCTGGTATTAAGAATGGGAAGATTCAAAGGGATGCCTCTGCATCTACAACTGTTAAAAAGTCATTTCCAGCCAAGAAGGAGGCAGCTGTTGTGTACTCTCAAAAGGGATTGGGGAGAACTGAGTGCCGACCAACTGTAGGGGCCGTAATGATTCAAAATTCGTCAAATGATCAGCCTCGTAACAATCAATCCAGACCAAATCAGCAACGGGTAGAACAGCCACAACGGTAGTTCACCCGCATCAATATGACGCCTGCACAAGTTCTTCCCCATTTGTTGAAGTTGAATCTGACTGGTTTAAAGGAGGCACCGAAAAACCCTAACACCACATCTCCGTACTATCATGCCAATGCCAAATGTGCCTACCATTCTGATAGCCTCGGACATGACACCAACAATTGTTGGGCGCTGAAGAATAAAATTCAAGACTTGATAGACGCAAAAGAGGTTGAGTTCGACGCCCCCGAGAAGCCGAACGTAATATCTGCTCTGATGCCAAAGCATGGTCATCATGTTCATGCTGTTGAAGAAGATCTGTATGTTTCTGCTGTTGAGGATCTGGTAACTCCATTACTAACAATCAAGTTAAATCTGTTGAAAGCTTGGATTTTCCCAGGATGTAAAGAAGACTTCTACTGTTGTTCCTCCCTACCAATCGACTGTCCATTGCTAAAGATAGGCATCCAAGGCCTAATGGACAACCAACAAATTCTTTTCGAAAAGATTCCTGCTACTCCAACTCCTATCAAAGATGTTTCAATAATCACCATTTCCACCAATCTTTCCAAGGTCCCTAAAAAGCCTGTTAAGATTACATCTGCTACGAAGATTGTTCCTCTGAAAATAACTATGCCTGGGCCTGTCCCCTACAAATCTGACAAATCAATACCATGGAATTATGGTGGAGAAATCTACTACCATGGTGTTAAACAAGTTGAGATAACTGAAGAGAGCTCTGATGAAGAAGATGCCAACATTGGAAACATTGCCGGTACAAGCAAGATTACCCGAAGTGGGAGAATTTTCTCTCCAGAGATTGCCCCTCCAAAGGAAATCTTTGGACCCTCAGCTGCTGCCAAAGTTACTCCTGCACCGATAAAACTTTCTGCAAGAACTCCGCTGATTGAAGAAGCTGTTACTCCTGTGGTTGTCCCTCCTACTTCTGCTGATAAGGGGAAAGGGATCCAAGATGAGCTCGTCAGGACGAGGGCTCAGCCATTGGTCATCCCCGAAACCTCTAAGAAAGAAATGGAGGAGATTCTAAAAATAATTAAGAAGAGTGATTATGATGTGGTAGAGCAACTGGGGCAAACCCCCTCGAAGATCTCCATGTTAGCATTGCTGCTTTGTTCTGAGGCTCATGCCAAAGCATTGATAAGATTTCTGAAGACAACCCATGTACCCCAGGAAACCTCAGCCGATCAATTCCAGGATTGTGTAGCCATCCTTACCGCAGACAACGGCCTGGGTTTCTCTGATGCTGACCTGACTCCGAAAGAAAGAAAGCACAACGACGCATTACATGTGTCAGTAGAATGCCGAGGAACTACTCTGGCCCATGTTTTGGTCGACACTGGTTCTTCTCTGAACGTGCTGCCTAAGAAAGCTTTGGATCGATTAGATTGCGAGGGCTTGGAGCTGAAACCAAGTAATATCATTGTCAGGGCCTTTGACGGGTCTAAAAGAATGGTACATGGGGAGGTCGACATCCCTATCAAGGTAGGAACTGAAGTATTCCACTCAACTTTCTACGTGATGGACATTCGTCCGTCATACTCTTGCTTGCTAGGAAGACCATGGATACATAATGCTGGGGCAGTCACTTCCTCCCTACATCAGATGCTGAAATACCCTGTCAAAGGAAAGATTATAACTGTACACGGTGAAGAGGAATATATGATCAATCACCTGAACTCCTTTCGGTATGTGGAAGTGGAGGGCAAATTCATTGAGACACCGTTCCAACACTTCAAGGAAATTGCTCCCGAGGTTGCTGTAGCAAAAGCAGTAGCTGAGTTACCCAAGCAGGTGGCCAGGATGGCATCTCTGAAAGATGCAAAGGCTGCAATAAAGGAGGGGAAAAGCTCAACATGGGGTCAGTTGCCTGACTTTCCTCACAAAACAGACAAGTTTGGGTTGGGATTTACCGCTGCGGGGCAAAAAGCTATGCGTCGCTCAAAAATTGAAAGAACACCCATCAAGATTTCTCCTCATGGGATCAATGCTTTGTAAGACGAAGACGAAGAGGGTAACATTGAAGACTGGATCTTCCCAACCATCGAAGGGGGACTGCACAACTGGGAGGCGAAAGACTTTGTCCCCATTACTTTCATTAATCAGTAACTTATCTTTCGAACATTTCCTGTTGGTCTATAATAATTACTTTTGAACAATCTGCACACTACTTTTCCACCTCATGCCTTGCCCGGGCATGTAGGTCCATTTGTAAGGGTTTTGATTCTCTTCATATTCATATGCCATGTTTAATGAATCATTGGACGTTTTTCATTTATAAACTGCTGTGTTTATTTTCTTTCCTTTTGCATTTTTGTTTGTTTAAGGATGGCTATCCCTTACACACACCCACACTCACAAATGCAGGTACCCATCCACTCTAGATTCTATGGGTGACTATTCTACTATGTCCTTCAATAACTCTGAAGATTTGGTCAATCAGGCTGAGTATGAAGATGACGAATATTGTGAAGTACCAGGAGAGCTAGCCAGACTTCTACAACAAGAAGAGAAGGCCATCTTGCCTCATGAAGAGTTGTTGGAAACAGTCAACTTAGGAACAGAGGAAGACAGGAAAGAGGTACAAGTGGGTGCCAATCTGGATCCAAGTGTCAAAGAGCGTTTGGTACAGCTGTTGAATGAGTACGTAGAAATCTTCGCCCGGTCTTATGAAGACATGCCGGGTTTAGACACAGACATAGTGGTTCACCGTCTCCCTACAAGAGAGGATTGTCCACCGATCAAGCAAGAAGTCCGCCGAATGAGGCCCGACATGTCTGAGAAGATTAAAGCTGAAGTAATGAAGCAATTCAATGCTGACTTTCTGGCTGTTACATCCTATCCATAATGGGTTGCTAACATTGTGCCAGTACCTAAAAAAGACGGCAAGGTCAGAATGTGTGTGGACTACCGGGATTTGAACAGGGCTAGCCCTAAAGATGATTTTCCGCTACCGCATATCGACATTTTGATTGACAACACGGCTCAGCATAAGGTGTTTTCCTTCATGGACGGATTCTCGGGCTACAACCAGATCAAAATGGCCCCCGAGGACATGGAGAAAACAACCTTTGTTACACAATGGGGAACCTTCTGCTACAAGGTGATGCCGTTCGGCTGAAGAACGCAGGGGCAACTTATCAGCGCGCCATGGTAGCCTTGTTTCATGATATGATACATCATGAGATCGAAGTTTACGTAGACGATATGATAGCTCGATCACAAACAGAGGAGAAACACCTTGAACATTTGCAAAAGCTGTTTTCCAGGTTGAAAGAGTACAAACTCAGGCTGAATCCAAGTAAGTGCACTTTTGGAGTTAGGTCTGGTAAACTTCTAGGATTTATTGTCAGCAACAAGGGCATTAAGGTCGATCCAGCGAAAGTAAAATCAATACAAGAAATGCCTGCTCCCCGTACTGAAAAGGAGGTTAGAGGATTCTTGGGGCGCTTGAACTATATTGCCTGATTCATCTCTCATCTGACGTCTACCTGTGAGCCAATTTTCAAATTATTGAAGAAAGATCAGGTAGTCGAATGGAACAACGATTGCCAGGCCGCTTTTGATAAGATCAAAGAGTATTTGCTAGAACCTCCTATTTTGATGCCACCCGTCGAAGGAAGGCCGCTGATCATGTATCTGACCGTTTTAGACAACTCAATGGGGTGCGTATTGGGCCAGCATGACGAGTCTGGTCGAAAAGAGCATGCCATTTATTACCTTAGCAAAAAGTTTACCGATTGTGAGACTCTCTACTCACTGCTCGATAAAACTTGTTGCGCTTTGGTATGGGCTGCTCGCCGACTAAGGCAGTATATGCTGACTCATACTACTTTGTTGATCTCTAAAATGGATCCCATCAAGTATATCTTCGAGAAGCCTGCTTTATCTGGAAGAATCGCTAGATGGAAGATGATCCTGACTGAGTATGACATCCAGTATACTACCCACAAAGCTATAAAAGGGAGTGTACTAGCTGACCATCTAGCTCATCAAGCTATCGAAGATTATCAATCCATGAGATTCGACTTCCCAGACGAGGACATCATGAATTTGGACAACATTAAATGTAACGGACCGTATGACGGACCTGAAAAAGGATCCCGATGGACCATGTACTTTGATGGTGCTTCAAATGCACTTGGAAACGGTATCGGTGTGGTACTCATTTCCCCGGAAGGTTTCCACACACCTTTCACGGCCCGACTCTGCTTCAGCTGTACCAACAACATGGCTGAATATGAAGCCTGCATTTTTGGTCTCAAGGCTGCTATAGACCTGGGGATCAAATCTTTAATCGTATTTGGGGACTCGGCTTTGGTTATCAGTCAAATCAAAGGAGAGTGGGATACCAAGCATCCTAATCTTATCCCATACAAAGAACATGTCCTGACATTGTTGCCTCATTTCGAGCAAATCACCTTCGAACATTTCCCGCGAGAAGAGAATCAGCTAGCAGATGCTCTGTCTACAATGTCTTCCATGTTTAAACTCAACTGGGATAACGAGGCTCCCCAAATCACCATCGAGCGAATGGATGAACCTGCACATTGTCATGAGATTAAAACCGAAGAAGTAGTGGAACAACCCTGGTTTCACGAAATCAAAAGGTATCTCCAGACTAGAGAATATCCCGAAGGAGCTTCCGTAAATGAAAAAAAGTTCCTAAGGAAATTTGCTGCCAAGTTCTTCCTGAGCAACGACATCCTCTATAAATGCAACCATGATTGTGTTTTACTTCGTTGTCGAGACAAAGCCGAAGCAGAGTTGATCATGACTGAGATACACAACGGTACGTTTGGCACCCACCTGAGCAGGCATACAATGGCTAAGAAGATTCTAAGGGCAGGCTATTACTGGTCTACCATGGAAGTTGATTGCCATCAACATTCCCGTACTTGCCACAAATGTCAGGTCTATGCTGACAAGATTCATATTCCTCCTGTTCCTCTCAACGTCCTGACTGCTCCTTGGCCATTCGCAATGTGGGGCATTGACATGATTGGAGAAATCAAGCCCACAGCGTCCAATGGACATCGCTTCATCCTGGTCGCCATTGACTATTTTACCAAATGGGTCGAAGCAGCTTCCTTCGCCTCTGTTACTAAAAATGTGGTTGCCCGCTTCATCAAACAGAATCTCATATACCGGTATGGTGTCCCCGACAGGATCATCACAGACAACGGTACAAATCTGAATAATACTATGATTACTGCTCTATGCGAACAGTTCAAGATTTATCATCACAATTCATCTCCCTATCGGCCGAAGATGAACAGTGCTGTTGAAGCTGCGAACAAAAACATTAAGAAGATCATTCAGAAAATGACAGTCACCTACAAGGACTGGCATGAAATGCTACCATTTGCTCTGCATGGATACCGTACCACGGCACGTACTTCAACAGGGGCAACCCCATTTTCTTTAGTATATGGCATGGAAGATGTCCTACCCATGAAAGTTCAGATTCCTTCTTTAAGGATTATGAAGGACGCTGGTTTGAACGAAGACGATTGGATTCAGACCCGACTTGATCAACTCAATTTGATCGACGAGAAGCGACTCGCTGCTGTTTGCCATGGTCAAACGTATCAAAAACGGATGATCAAGGCTTTCAACAAGAAAGTCAGACGTCAAGTATATCAAGTCGGAGATCTCGTAATCAAGCGGATTATCTTACCGCAAAGTGATCCCAGGGGCAAATGGACTCCTAGTTACGAAGGACCATTTGTGATCAAGAGTATATTTTCTGGTGGTGCAATGATTCTGACCACCATGGATGGCGACGATTTTCCGCACCCTGCGAACGCAGACATAGTCAAAAGATACTACGCATAAAATAACCCGACATGTCGAAAACCTGAAAGGGCGGCTTGGGAAAAAATGGGCATCTCGGTGAACCGAAAACCCGAAAGGGCGGCTCAGGCAAAAATTAGGGATAAAACAAAAAAATCTGTACACCCGGCAAGTTGAAAACTCGAAAGGGAGGCTTGGGCAAAAAAGGGTTTCCCGGTGGATTGAAAACCCGAAAGGGCGATCCAGGCAAAAGTTAGGGAATTAAAACGTATGACTATGTCTCGGCGGATCACTTTAAGGAACAATCTCTTCATCAACAAACTCCAAGCTTCTGATCAATCCAGTCATCGGCGGACGAAGCATTGAATGGACAGATATTCAGAGTTGTGAAGGCTGTAGCAGAATGGAATCCCATGGAATTGTTTCACATAGCCATCTTTCTTTTGTATAAATTTTTCAATTTTTTACGACAACATCCTCTTACTAGGATGTCTGTCTCCTTTGTACAAAGATACTCACAAAAATTTAATACAAATACTTTTCCAAATACATAAATTTGCTTTGTATTCCTTTTGCTCTTTACACTTATGTTTTATTTGAGAAACGTCCAATGTTTTGTTAAATAGGCATATGCATTTGAACATAATCATTTTCTTACAAACCAAGAAAAAGATGATTACTGATAGGTTGAAGGTACAGGTAGATATCTCGATGCCCTTTCAGAAGGAATCCCCAGCAGATTTAAACTCCAAATTCCTCAATCCAGAACTTAATTCCCGAAACAGAGTTAAACTTCAGGATCCTCAGCAGAACAGAAGCTTTCTCAAAACTGATTTCCCCAGCCAGAGGGCCTTCTAGAACTCAATCCCCCTCAGAGTTAAGTTTTAGAATCCCCAATGGAGCCTTAAAAATATGGAAATCCTATCCCCAGTTGAAGTCAAAACTATCAATCCCCAGCGGAGCTAACACTTCCAACTATCAATCCCCAGCGGAACCAGACTAGTGAACCTTCTCCCCACAGAGATACTTCCCGCCAGACTGAAGATTCTCAGTCTTACTTCTCCAGCATGAGTCTCCCAGGTTCTGAACTTCCCATTAGAGATCATCAGAATTCTCATTCCCTACAAGTCACCAAGGAGTTCCAATCCCCCGCAGTGGTCCTAAGATCCCTCAACAATTGAAGATCTTGCATTCCCCAAGCAGAATGAAGACTCTCATTCTCAGTTCCTCACAGGATATTCAGATATTCCCCAGTGAAGATCTCCTCAGGACAAGAATCCCCAGTAGATTGGCATACAACCCAAGCTCCTGATTCCCCAACAGTAGTCAACAAGGATGTCTCATCTTCAGCAATCCAAAATTCTTGCACTCCCCTGCAGCAGCAAGGATTCACTTCCCCTAGCAGCAGTCAAGATTCTATTATCTCCGGTTATCCAGGATTCATCCATCCTCAGCAAGACAGCTCGTCAGCTTACGTACGCATTCATTACATGCATATATCATAAACATTGATATAACATATATATTGCATCATACATATCATGCAACATAACTTTGTGTTTTAGCTAACATTTCATCCTTTTCAGGATAAGATTAAAAGGCTATCATTAACAATTATCCAGATACAATATGGATACACCCCAGACACAGCGGTCATTCTATTACTCATTCAGAATTTCAAGTCAGATACAGTACAAATACACCCCAGACACGGCGGACATTCTACCACTCATTCAGACTACAACAATCAGATACAGTCTAGATATGCTCCAGACACGGCAGCCATTCTATCTCTCATTCAGATTCACTTATCCATCTCAAGGTTCAAGGCATTCCAAACACGGATACCATTCTGACCCTTACTACAGCAGTTTGATTCTCCCCAGTGCATTCGCCACGGAAATCATTCTGTCATTTATTCAGATCCCCGTTACAGTTTCAGATACACTCCAAACACGGAAGTCATTCTGCAACTCATATGAATATCAACTTCAGATACAGTCCAGATATGCTCCAGACATGGTTGCCATTCTGTCACTCATTCAGAATTTGTCTCCAACACGCAATTGCTCCATGAACAGATGTTTCTTTGTTACCCAGATACAATACAGATACACTCCAGACACGACAGTCATTCTGATATTCATTCTAAATTCAAACACAGTTACAGCTCAGATACGCCCCAAACACGGAGGCCATTATTTTTCTCATACAAACTCGGTCTCCAGATACAGTTCAAATGCATTCCAGACACGAATACCATTTTAATCCTCATTCTTCTGACCCATCACATTGCAGTTCAACAAACATTCCAGATGGCATCTTTAAGCCCATCCCCGACAAGTTTCTGTCTCCCCTCCAGATGGCATCTTTAAGCCCATCTCTAAATGGCATCTCTAAGCCCATTCCCGCATCCATGTTTTGACGAGTGCAAATTTACGGGCACTCTAGTATCCAATCTCATTTTACCTTCGAGACGCGAGAGGCAAGCTTGCCCATCTAACTCTTCAGGTTCAAGAAGATTGAATAGGGGCAACTGTTGTACCCCAAAATTTTCCCTCTCTTTTCATCAACATTTTCTCATCACAAGACTCTTGGAGCTCAAGATCAAGTTAGGGTTTGTTCTGCTCAGAACCCCTCCTTGCACTGTTGACCCAAATTAGGGTTTGAGTTTGCACAAAGTTGTTTTAACCTAAAGAGCCCAAGGTGACTTTCATGCTTCATATTGGACTCACAAGTTTATCCATACCAAGTTTCAAGCCTTGATTCCAATCTTTGCCCAGTTAATTGGACAGTTGACCTAGAAATCAGTTGTATTGGGGAAAAAGTCAACTGTGGCCAATTGACAGTCAAACTTCATGAAATTTGACCCACATCAACATAATGAACTCATATGGACCATTTGATCAAGTTTGGATCACAATTCCACAAGAAATTTGATAAGATCACCAAAAGGGCAAAATGGTCATTTTTAGGGTTTTGACTGCACAAAGGCAATTTTTGACTGTTTGACCTAACCAATGACAAGACAAGCTCACATATGGACTCAATAACTCAATGGATTTGTCTTGAAACATTCAACAAGTTCAAAAGATCTCAAATGCACAAGATTGACAGATGAATTTTCCAGTCAACTGATCAAAATTTGACTGTATACTGAAAAGTCAAATTTTGACTTGGTCAAAATCAAGTGTCAAGATTCATTTTTCATCAAGACATGTCAAATTTTGAAACTTGTTCATCAAGAAACCCAAAATTGCAAATTAGGGTTTAGAATGAGAAAATTTCATAACTTAGAATTTTTCTAAGTTATGAAACTTCCTTATTTTTTTCTAACTTTGTCCCATTTTTTCATCAAGATACAATTGGATTCAAGCAATACTCAAAACATGAAAGTTGTAGTCCATTGCAAAATCTACAACTTTTATTCACAAAGTTTCCTCAAAAGAAGCTTGTAGCTCAAGTTATGATTTTTGGAACAAGGGTGCAAAACATTCTTAACTTAGAAAATTTTTGACCTATTCTAGGCAGGATTTTTGTCCAACTTCATGGCCACTTTTCACTTAGTTCCACTTGGAATTTCAATTTTCATTACAAAGATGGATTGTAGTACACATTCCAAGCTTTCCAAATTGTCCAAGAACTCCTCAAACACCCTTGTGGTTAGGGAGAATCGAATTGGCAAAGTTGGGCAAAAGTCACTTTTGTTCATAACCAAATGCATGTTCATACATTAGCATTTTTCAAGTCAGCTTGTACAAGCTAGATTACAGGCCTCTAATCCTCTTCAAACTCAATAATTAAATGCCAAACCATTATGTTCAAGCATTATTTTGATCATTTGGTCATTACATGCAAGATTAATCCATAATTAGAAAAAGTAAATTTGCCATTTTTGAAAAGATGCACTTTATGTCAAATAACAAATCCAAGAGGCATGGGCCAGATCTTTGAAGCTAGCATTTGTACACAAATCACTCTGATCAAGAAGAAGAGGTGCAACATAGTTTAGGGCATTGGACAGGCCTGTTTTGAAACTTGTATTTCCTTGCTTACATTAGAAGAAAACTTGCAAACTCACTCCAATCGCTCATTCCTGAAAACACCCACCAAAACAAAGTTTGCAAACACTTTCCATACATCAAACCAAGCTTGAAACACGACTCAATCATCCCTAATCCCTCCTCATACAGAAGATCACATTTTTTCTACAAAACAGGGCACCTGTTGCAGTTTGACTTCCACAAACACTTCCACTCGTGCGTTTTGGCCAAAGCTTGTTCAAACACACTCCCTACCATCCATTGAAGCTATCCCAAGCCCTAGATAAGAACTGTAACATCCCTAACCCCTGTTTCCATTTTCATTTTTTCAGTTGTGCAGGTAAACTTCCATAGCACGATTCATAGCGATTCAAAGCAAGCTAGGTGTTGGAGAAGCATCCTTGGACTTCAGGCAAGCTGTACCAAAGCTCAAACTCCATTGAAGACACCTCCATTGATGTACACGACTCAAGCTGAAACAGGTAAAAATATGAACTTCTATCTCTTTATCCAGGCATGACTAAGCTTAGGTTTGTGAAGAAAACATGTTCTACTCATAGCCCTGAAGCCATCCATGTATTTACTTTTCATTTATATTGAGTGTGCTGTGAGAATTTTGGCCATGAACATTGGAAAAAACTTAGGTCAGAAATTGGGGATGAAGAAATTCTCCCTCGTTTCTTAGAGTTAGGTCAAGTTTTTTATATGTATGAATTCGTCTCTTGATGCTCTACATTGTTTGTGTTATGAGTTTTTGCTAAAAATTAAAGAATCAGGAGTTTGTATTTTGAACAAAGAAGCGCGCGTTTGACAGAAGCTGGAGGAAGAAAATGATGGCTTGGGCTGGGCCTGAGCTATCCTTGCTTTTTGCACCCTTTTTCTCATTTTGCACCCCCCTGGCCCATTGTGTGGAATATCCATTATTTTTGACTTTTTATTTTTCTTCTGACTTGATATTTTTTGTCAAAACATAAAAAAAACATTAAAAATATTTTTCCATCCATTTTTGCATTTATTTGACATTTATTTGTTTTATTTAGCATATATATATATATATATATATATATATATATATATATATATATATATATATATATATATATATATATATATATATA